>JASVEC010000005.1:0-1200000 GCA_030770535.1 Batkoa obscura | reverse complement strand
CATCGGTGTATATGGCTATTATTTAATTATCACAATAATTTATTTAAATGTAACATCGTTAAACCAAATAGTTGATCACAATAGCGCGATTGATATCATTGAGGAGGCTAATATTAAATATCATATTAAAAGATATTATGCTTTGATTTTAGCTTTAACTATCAGTGTAGTATCTACTGTTTTTGATTCTATCGGGATGATCATGTTGGGTCTAGTTACCGGAATACTTATTAGTTTTATTGTTGGTTTGTTAGCGTTTAATAGCAACTTGTTTTTACTTTTAATTACTGTTTTGCCTGTAATAGCAACAGCTACTTCAATTTACTTTAGAAATATCAGCAAAGTAATCTACTGTATTTTAGCAGGAGGATCTTTTTTAGCTTTTGGCTTAAGACTAAGCTTCCATGGCAATGTTTTACTATCAGCGTCTTATAAGTTTTTGAAGGATGTGTTCTTTTCAGCCAATATAATTATGCTTGTGATTTTGATTAGTTATATGTTAATATACTTAATTTTTTACTTTTATTGGGATTTCAATGAATGAATTATGGATAAAGTACAAAGAATGGTTTCAAGATTGAGTTTATTAAAATAAAGATTTTATTGAATAACTTCGGGTACTACTCTTCATTGGATTTATGAAGTATAATTTAATCCGTTTATCAATGTGAAGCGATGGATCATAAATATATATTATTTTAAGGTAAGAATGAAATGTATATTAAGATTGAATTCTAATTTGCTCAGGTTTTCGATATTGTGTATTTACTCAAGTAATCTTGAAGATTATGATTTCATTTCAAAAAAGACATAATATAAAAGTATTTACTCTAATAGTGTAAGAGTACTATTATAAACTTTTAGAATAACAACTCTATGTATTATGTGTATACTTTGGTAACTGGTTATGATTAATGAAACTCAACTACTTATAATCCTAGTTTAAAATTCTTACATCCCTAGTGCCATAAGACAGTCTTAGCTTGAGACTAGCAAACCTAGGTTGGAGATCCTGTTAATAGCTCCTATCCCCACTATAGCTTCCCAAAGTTAAACGTGTGCTCAATAACGCTCTTTAAACTAAACTCTTTAAACTAAACAATAATCTAATAAATTATAAGTGATTGTAGAGAGAATACATTTTTAGAATAAGTTTTTTCAAAATAGTTTTTAAATACCAAATAATAAATGAATATTATAAATGAAAAAAGAATATTACAAATAAATTGATAATCAGAATAGTTAAAAATAACAAATAATAAAAGATATAGTTTATTTGATATAAATAAGTTTAAAAAAATATTGTTGATTAATAATCAAAAATGGATGCGTTTAAAAATCAGCATCGAGGGTAAAAGCCATATTATTTGATTCTTTAGAAAGAGAAGCCATAACACCAGCTCTTTGATATTCAGCCACTTTCTTTTCAAAGAAATTAGTTTTTCCTTGCATAGAAATCATATCCATAAAATCAAATGGATTTTCAACATTATAAATCTTAACTTGACCTAAAGAAATCAAAAGACGATCAGCAACAAATTCAATATATTGGGACATGAGTTTAGCATTCATTCCAATTAATGAAACTGGTAATGCATCAGTTAAAAATTCTTGTTCAATTTCAACTGCTTCACGAATGATTCGATTGATTGTTTCACGAGATGGTTTATGGCTGATATAACCAAATAATAAGCAAGCAAAGTCACAATGAAGACCTTCATCACGAGAAATCAATTCATTAGAAAAGGTAAGACCTGGCATAAGGCCACGTTTACGAAGCCAGAAAATAGAAGCAAAGGCACCAGAGAAAAATATACCTTCAACAGCAGCAAAAGCAATTAAACGTTCAGCAAAAGATACTTGGTGATCCGAAATCCAACGGAGTGCCCAATTAGCTTTCTTTTGAATACATGGGATAGTATCAACAGCACGGAAAAGGAAATCACGTTCAATAGGATCACGGATATAAGTATCAATTAACAAAGAGTACATCTCAGAGTGAACATTTTCAATCATAATTTGGAATCCATAGAAAAATCGAGCTTCGGAAAATTGAACTTCATTGCAAAAACGTTCAACAAGGTTCTCATTAACGATACCATCGGAAGCAGCAAAGAAAGCTAAGATATAAGTAACAAAGTGACGTTCACCATCGGTAAGCTTATTCCAATCATCACCATCCTTAGAAAGATCCACCTCTTCGGCGGTCCAAAAGGAAGCTTCAGCTTTCTTATACATTCTCCAGATATCATGGTATTTGATAGGGAAAATCACAAAACGACTTGGGTTGGCTTGTAGAAGTGGTTCATCAGCTTCAATTTCACGAACGCGTTCGATGAGCTCCTCAGTAGTTAACTTATGAGCTTCTTTATGGAGTAAAGCAAGTCTGGATTCTTCCTCAGTCTCAGTCTCAGATGGTTTAGTAGCACCAGCGCTGGTGCTAATATCTCTGCTAGATTCTTGGATTTGAGGCTTAGTTATAACTGGAGCAATATTTTTATCAGCTGAAGACATTGGTGAGAAAATTTAAAGGAAAGATAGAAAAATATCGTCGCGATTAATTTAGCTTTTATACTCTTGAATCAATATCATTAAATCATTTTTCGTTATTTAAACTATTGATTGGACTAAAAGGCAAAATATGATTGGATTAACCAGGAATTACGTGAAGCTATCTATCGATTGAATTGCCATTTTATTAAGCTTAATTGGTCAGACTCCGAACGCGTTCAAAGGTTTTAGTTACTCTGATTGGAAGATCAAGAAGAATTTTAAAAAAAGAGAATGAAATAATTCATAGTAAATTCAATTGGATAAATATGTTTAAAAGATATATTATTAGCCGAAAATTATCAGATTAAAACTAGATTAATAATTAAAATATTCCAAATATCCATAAACTTCATCTAATCTTCAGTTTTTATTGGCTAAAAATATAAATTTTTATTCTACTATGATAACTTTATGAATCGTCAAAAATTATAGTTATAAACGACATTTAGTAGCACTTGAGGATATTATTAATACTATAATATAACCATTGTGCCATTTTGTACGTTTTTTTAATACTTATAGTTATTTAGTAACAGCTAGACATTTTAAAATATCAAATCAAATCAAATATGCGCCATGAAAAATAATAATTGTGCCAAGTAACTAGATACTATACAGGCAGCTTCGAGAGGCTCACTAGTCTATTTATAATTTATTTTTAAGGATACAAGACTAGTTTGAGTCTTTTAATATAACTTTGATCGTTTAAACCTAAAGCACATGTTTTTTGCGTCTTTGACATAAGGTTCGCTTGTATACTTGCATTTTTATTTGAGTTGCTTGTAAACTTTAACAACCTTTAGTATATACATATAATTTAAAATATATAGCAACTAAATAACTTATTTAGAGTAGCCAAAAAATTAAAATTTTAACCTAAGCTTTTAATTATTTTTAATTTTAGCTATTGTTTTGAATGGATCCAAAAGTCAGTTACTATTTGACTATTGCTTAAAAGTTGGTATGTGATAGTAATGCTATTATATTAGTTTTGAAAATTTTAGGAAAACAGAATTCTTATACTGCTTGAAATTTTGACTTATATTAATTTAAGGCTTTTTGCTGAAAATGGTTTATATGGAGATGTTTTTGGCTTCATCATTTTTTCCATTTTTAAGCGCTACTTGAGCGGAAAGATTGTTAGTAAAATTCAAACAAAAAAATATATCCTCACATACTCTTTAGATCTATTTACTTTTTTAACTTGTATCTTTAAATAGAACTTTTACAAAGCTTTATAGCTTTATTAACCAATATAGTATTTAATGTAATTTTTAATTCAAGGGTTATTAAGTTTATCAATATTTTATGTTAAAGTGATATTGAGAGTAACTAACTTTTTAATAATTTCTAATTTTTTTCAAATCTTTTTTAAATGACCTTTAAAGACAATATTGGAGATGTATTTTTGCGTTTAAGAATTTTACTACCAATTTTTCTACTCAAATAGTGATTAAAAGATGAAAAGAGTGATGAAGCCAAAAAAACACCCCCATATAGTAAATATTTAATAAACAAAATGTTTCCCTAGTAAGATACCATTTAATAATTATGTGTATTAAATGGATTGTTGTAAATTGTATATTATATTTATATAGAAGTAGCAGGCTTTCGTTATTTTGTTACAAACCTATAGGGATGTTGACTATAGCATTAAATGGATTCGTAGTTTTTGCAAATAACATTGGCATGCATAAAATAACTTAATAAATTTTTTGTTTATTTTGATTCTTGTAATCGTTAAATAGTGGTATACTTCGGCTTATTTTTACAAACTATGTTAAAAAACAACTTCTACTAGCCCTATCTAAGAATACAACACTGTTACTCAAGGTATAAAGTATTTGTTTTTTTCTATTAATATGAATATTTCTTTTTGAAGTTGAAAAGTTCTATTAAAAAATCTAAGTTTAATGAATAGCACAATACCTATTCATCTATACAAGAATAAACAATTTACAAAAGAACCAATAAGTTGTATGTAATTAATAGACTTGAAATCAATTATAACTTTCCTAAAAACGGGAGACTCTTAATCTGAGATCATTAGTTCATATAGCTAAACACAATTCTAAGTTTAAATTAATAAGATGATGCCAAGAATTATTATATATAAAATGCAAGGTGAATGAAATTCAACAATTTACCTTTTTGAAAAAGAATTCTGTAAAATCTAAAGTTGATCCTATTACACCATGTTTTTCAACCTAAAATCCATCACTTTAATAGTATTGAGTATATGTCAATTGGGGCTATCTCAGGAGATAGAGCCATGTGCTGGGAACATAAAGACGAGAAAGAATATCAAAGACTTAAATGAGTATGAATTAAAGGCTTATTTTGATAGCGTAAAGGCTTTAAATAATGGTCCAAAGCCAACGATCTATGATTCCTTTGCAGGGATTCATTTAAAATTTGCTAAAGACATCCATAATACTCCTTTGTTTTTAATCTGGCATCGTTATTTCTTATATTTCATGGAAAAAGAATTGCAAAAAATTGATCCAAGTGTGACTATCCCATATTGGGATTGGACTAAAAACAATGAACGTGCACATGAGGATATGGTATTCAGTGATAGGTATTTTGGTGGTAGAAGTGGATCAGATCAGTGTGTCATTGATGGTCAATTTAGAGACTTTAAAGGATACTATCGAGTAAACGGTAATAACCAAGAGCACTGCTTACAAAGAAAGACTAATTTTACTCTTTCTAGTACCAGTCGCTATGTTCTTAATACCAATTACTTTAGCTTAGCTACAATTGACAAGTTTTGTAATGATCTTGAGTATGCGCCCCATGGAACCGTACATTCTGCAATTGGTGGAGAATTTGGAACTCATGCATCTCCAAATGATCCTATCTTTTGGTCTCATCATGCGTTTGTTGATAAATTATTTTATGTTTGGCAAAAGCGTAACCCTAGCCAGGCCAATTTCTATCACCTTCCATTAAATACATTCGTAGTACCTTGGAGTGCTACTATTGAACAAGGCTTAAATTCAGATGACAGCTTGTGTGTTAACTATAGTGAAGATAGCTTTGATTCGGAGATAATTAGTAGTATTAATAGAAGTGAAAAAATCGAAATTAAACCATATGTAAAGCCTAAAAATCAAACATTAAGTAACAGTGAATTAGATGAGTTTGACGCTAAATATGTATTTGGTGAATTGATTTTTGAGGACAGGTCTAGTAGCTCTACAGATCTTATGAAAGAAACAGCATCGAAGTTAATTTCAAGAGAATATTTAAAAATGTTTAATATCCCAGTAGAAAAAGTTCGAGAATTGGAAAAAAAAGATGCTATAACTGATTATCTTCATAAATATACTCCTTGATTATAAATGATTTTGTTTTTTATTTGGGCTATAAATAATGTTTCAACAACTTTTAAAATCTAATAAAGATATGGGGATGTATTTTTATGTTTAAGAATTTTACTAACAATTTTTCCACTTAAATAGCGCTTAAAAGATAGAAAAAATAATGAAACAAAAAAAACATCTTCATATATTTTATTAATGGATTTTTAGTGATGGCTTTTATTTAATATGACATCTGAGGTTATACTCGACAAACCTTTTTAATGTTTTAGACCATACTCTAATGCTGATAATAAGGATATAGAGTTTGTTTTCAGAGATACTTAGATCTCAGTGCCTGTATACTTGTAGTGTCTGAGTTATTTACTTTATAAATAGTCATCTCATTTTGGCTAATGATTTTTATATATGGGTTAGCTCAAAAGCTTGGCTCAATTTTGTCCAATTTGGATTTTAGCAAAAGTTGCGAATTAAGCACAAGGTGTTATGAGATTAGTTGCTTTTTGCTTAATTTTAAAATTACTCACATGCGAACGTTTTTTTATCCATTATTTAAGATTTTTTCAAAAATTTACTCTACATAGAAAATAGACAAAGAAAGTGAAATGATAAATTTCATCCTTAAATTTTAACCAAGCTTTTAAACTTACCCATATTTAAAATAAAAAGTACACTGTTTTTGAAAATAAATAAATTTCATACTCTTAAAATTTGGTATATACGTATATACTTTAATGACTAATTCAGCTACTGATTCTTTTTATAACAATAGTAGTATAATCTCAAATCCAATGTCAAAATAAAAACTTTGAAGAAGTCGATAATATTCAATGATAATTTAAAAGTTGTAATTGTATAATTTATAAATAGAAATATCAATTAATTGCAACATTTATTACTAATTTTAAGATTACAATTAAAACGAGGACTTGTATGGTTTATCATTGTAATCAACAATTTCGTTGTATAAAATATTACTATAAAAGTATTGATTTAATTATATTATTTTTATATAAGAATAATATAAAAATAATATTAAGTGTGATTTTTAAGCTATCTATTTACCAATAAGATCAGTAAAGTACCTATATACAAAGCAATGTAAAATTTAGAACAGTATTACTATATTGTTATATGTATAATTAATTAGTTTTCTTCATTAAATTATATAAAATCAAAGCATAATAAAAAAAGAATAGACAAAGTTCTCTATTGAAATCATAAATTAAATATCACTAAATTAAAGTTCAAACAACAATTAATTGTTGTTCTCATGACATAGTCCATCATGAGAAAGATCTTAAAATTCTAAAACCAACGTTTGGTAAAATATTAACTTCAATCAGCCTATGAAATCCATTTAATTTCAAAATCCAACTATTTGATTTGATTTTAACAGTGGCTCTTACCATCTTATTTACCTTAAGTTTAATTTATTAATTGAGCAGTTGTAATAATCAATAAGTATCCCATTGTACATTAACTTGATTTATTGAGTACTCTTTATTTAAAATTGAAACTAATAACTGTAAGAAGATACTATTTTAATATTCTATAAATTGAATGATATATAGGTTAAAAGATGACGTCGCGAGAAAGGATTGACTCTGTGATTGACGTATATAATAATGTATCACCGGAATTAGAAACGTTTGAAAAAGTGATTGAAGAAAGAGATGAGCTTAGAGAACAGAATAAGCAGTTATGGAAAATTATCGAAAAACAACGACTTATTGTGCATCAACTTCAAAAGATCGTTAACTCTAGTCCAGAGCTTAAAAAGAAGATCAAAATGGAATCTAATGGAAATAAGGTGCCACTATTATCTAGAAGAAAAGATTCCAATTCAAAAAACGATATTAAAAAAAACGATGGGGAAAATAATTTAAATCAAGATAGTGATAATAATTCAAAAGAAAAAGTAGAAGGTAATGAAATTTTGGAAGAATCTATTGCACACACTAATAAACCTTCGCTGGTTGAAGATTTAAATTTTGATAATGAAATTAGTAGAGCACAAAAAACTCAATCGATTATCGACGAAAAATTTCAATTGAAACCTCTAGAAGATGTAACTACCTTAGATCAAGAAATACATTCTAATGCTATTATAAAAAATGAAGATGAATGGAATGGAAATCAAAATAAGCTCAAAGGAAAGATGGGCTTACATAAAGCCTCCTCTGCCCCACGATTATATATTCCAAACTTAAAAAATAATCTACAATCTTCACATATGATAAGCCTCGATGCTTTAAATTCAAAACAAGATAAAGAACTTGTTTCACCACAAGATTCCAAATCAAAGTTATCAATTCCGCCAAGATCAAATTTAAGAAATCGTGGAGATCCACCAATTGTGAAAGAAAATGAAAAAAAATATTTACCTACTATTGTTGAAAAAGAAGAGATGTTAAGACTTCCTAATAATAGGATACCAGATCTTAGAAAAGGGAAAACTAAAAAGGCAGATTTGAATAATGATTTTTCATCCGAGGTAAACCTAAGTAGAAATGCTGAAGAAGAGGAAAAGGCAAATTTGATTTATAATTCTCAGATAAACAATACTACTGAGGTAGCGTCAATAGAACCCGCGGAAAAAGAGACAGTGAACAAAGTACACCGTTCGCTTTCAGAAAGCTCAGTTAGACCCCCAACTGCATTATCTCAAAAATCAATATTAAAAAATAACGATGAAGGATCAAACATAGCAGAAAATAAAAAATCACATTCTAAGTCTACTTCATTAAGTAGTAGGTTTTCTAATCATAGAGATTCTATTCCTTCTGTCCATTCTACTTTATCTGGCCATGATGAAGCAGAGGATGTATATAAGACAGCTCGTACAGACCCAATAGATTCAGAAAATTTAGGATTGGAAAAAGAAGAGATAACTGAAGATGTTAAAGCTAGTAATCTCAGTTCTGACAATCAAAGACCGATGATTTATATTCCAAGCCCTCCTCAAGCAGTGCCGGATACCTTTGATCAAAATTTAAATGATGGCTATTTAAGTTCAACAGCTTCTAACGATTCGGATTTTGATGCAGATGCAGGATTTATATCTAATGTTCCACCTGAAGAAGAGTTTTCTCATTTAGCTATACAAGGTTCAAAAATTGAAGTATTCAGTTCAACATCAAAAATATTCACATCTAATGAAAACCAAGAACCTGATTTTAATCCAAATGGAGTTAATGAGTTGAATAATCACACAAATAATAATAATAATCAACCTATATTACCTCCTTTACTTCATACTGATGATGAAACTCAAAAAGACATTGAGGTTACTGAATTGAAGGAAAACATTATCTTACAAGAATCCCAAATTCCGGAAATTACTGAAGTTATTGAATCGGAACCAAATAGTGTAGGTCGAAATTTTAATGAGGATGATACAATTTTGAATTTAAATCAAAATGTCAGATCCGACATAAGGCGAACAAGAACAAGTAGATCTGAAGAAGGATTTGCAACTTTTAAAGAAGAAATTAAACTTAAGAAAAAACAAAGTGCATCAAGTTTACTTTTAGATGATCCAAAGAAATTAAACCAAGTATTATCTACAGAAAAAGACGTTAGAAACAATCATCATGTAAATAGGGGTAAGGTAGTTAATGAAAGTGAAGAGTCAAGTAATAACTCGCCCTCTTTAATTGAAAAAACGCAAAGTGAATTGGAAGAAATAACTAAAGAAGCAATATTAATTCAAAAACATTTTAAAAAAATTAAATTAGAAGTACATACAATTGATACTACCAGTAATAATCCAACTATAAATCTAACAGTTTATGGAATTCCAATTAGTTGCACTACAAATGACGTTAATGCTAATTTTATTCAAATCAACCGATTAGAAAAAACATGGAAAAAAATGATGTTGTTAGATGAAATGGTAAAACATCAATCAAAATTACCAACTTATTATTAATATTTTTTAGTTTAAAAAAGAATTACCAGATAAACTAAATGATAAAATGCCAGGGTTACCACAATTTACGGTGGAATCGGCAGATAAAAAGATAGAAATGTATTTAATAGAACTTTTAAGTTTAGATAAAGAAATACCACTTTCTAATACCCCTGGTTCTTTGTGGTTATTTTTAGTATCAGATATAATAATACCGCCACCACTTCCATTGGATGAAACTAATGATCAAAATTTACCTCACCGTCCTATGTTTAAATCGGGTAAATTATTAAAACGTGGTAAAAAACTTGGAAAATTGAAATTAAGATTTTTCGTCTTAAACAGTATGTTTTTGGAATATTTTGAATCTGTAAGTTTATTCATTTTTTTCGGTTTTTTTTATTAATAAAATATAAATAGGAAGAAGGTCCACATCTTGGAACAATTAATTTATATAGGGCACAAATATCAAAATCAACCGTTGCTACTTTACATTCAGAACAATTTGGACAATATCTTTATGCAATTACTATATTAGAGAATAGGAAAGGAAATATTATTAAACATATATTCTTTATAAATAATATAAAAGATTGGGAAGAATGGATATTAGCACTCAATTATTATGCTAATATAACGGATACTAAAGAAGTAAATAATTCGGAATTAAATAAATTAAAAAGCTTTAAGTCACAAGAAAGCTTCACTTCCAATAAAACACCAGTTAAAAATCGACCTACATCACCTCAATCTACTTTTTCAAATCAAAGCGATACAATTCCTAATCCCAGCCAATTATCTTCTTCATTACCACAATCTAATGAACCATCTATATTAGATAAATTTACTAAAAAAAATAAAGTTTTAGATTTTATGGATTCAACTAAACCAATCAAAAAAGAAATTAATATTAAAGCACAAAAAAGAACTCAAAGGAAAACATTTCATTGGAATACAAAGAATTTTTTTGCAGGTAAAAACAAATCATTTGATTCTATTAAATTTAAATATGAATTTATTTTATTTTAGATGCATTTAATAAGAAAGCTATGAATCAAAGTAAAGTGTTTGGTGTATTACTAGAAGAATCCATCCTTAAAGGAAAAATTAAACCGGATCTTAATTTACCTGCCGTTGTTTATCGTTGTGTTGAGTACCTAGAAAAGCATCAAGGTACTTAATTATAATGTCTTAATTAGCTTCATCTATTTACTTTATGATTTTAGCATACTTAGAAGAGGGTATTTATCGGTTATCAGGTTCTTCAGCAGATATTCAAACCTTGAAAGAAAAATTTGATTATGGTAATTTAGTTTTTTATAATTTTATATTATAGCCATAACTAATTTGTATCTTCATATTTTATTTTTATTAGAGGGCGATTATAATCTTGTTAAAGCTTCTAAACGATACGATGTTCATACTATTGCAGGATTACTTAAATTATATTTAAGAGAAATGCCAAGTTTTATACTTACAAATGAATTACAACCCGAATTTGTAAAAATCATTGGTAAATTTTAGTTTTTAAATTAAGTTAAATTAATATAAAAATTTATAATAAATTATAGAATTACCAGAAAGAAATGATAAAGTGAATGAATTAGGGAGATTAGTATGTGCTTTACCAATAGCAAATTATACCACATTACGTACTTTAATTGCTCACTTAATTCGAATTGTTGAAAAATCGGATATCAATAAAATGACCTTACGTAATATTGGTATTGTTTTTGTACCAACATTAGCTATACCAGCTGGTGTATTTTCCTTAATGATATTAGAATTTGAGCATATCTTTTGGATTAACGAAAAAGGGGATGCCTCACCCAAACAAGTTAATAGTGATTATACAGGTTCTCAATTGACTCATGTAGTAGAAGGAGTACAAAATCCAACATCAACAGTAATTAATAACAATTCACCAATTGCTAGAACTCGAATGGTATTAGATGATGGATTTCGAGATAATAGGAATTCGATTTTATATAGAGATATGATGCCAAGTGAAATTGTTCATAATGAAAGAGGATTAAATATCAATGGTAAAGAATTAGATGAAACTGGATTAACTGGGGAGGAGATTGAAGTTTCTAGTATTGAGGAATTTGTTCCTACTCAATATCCTCCTACTATTTCAGATGCTAATTCGGATATTATTGAATCGGAAAATGAAAATGAAAATGAAGATGAAGATGATATAACGGAATTACATACCATTGAAGAATTCAGTGAAGAAGAAATGGAAAGTAAATCGAATGAAATAGCTTAATTAGTTCTAAGTTTATATTATCTAATATCAATATTTATTTATAATTGTATGTTTCTATTTAGATTATTTATTTCTATTTTCTAATTCTTATAAATCTATTTTTACCCCCTTTTATTCCTTATCTCTCTTATACTAATAAATATTAATAATTTTTAATCGTTTTAAATACCGAACCAATGACATTCTATTTATTATAATATATTTATACAATAACAAATGCACATGTTTGTATTTTTTTTATATTTTATATTTTATATTTTATATTTTACTTCATAGCCAAGTACGAAAAAATGGTTACGATTGCACTAAATAATGCAGTATACTTTTTGTACCATAGTTTTTGATGAACCAAATTTTCTTACTTCTTCATTTCAACTTTTTATATGATATTTGTAATGTTATAAAAAGTGTACCATACTATTTATTTACTGCAATTGTAAGTTTTTTCATACTTGGTTATACCAGGGTTTATATGGTACTCAGAATACAGATCTAGAGTATTATTCAAGATAAATAGAACAGAAAAAAGGTGAAAGAGTTATAATTTAGTTAAACTAAATAAAGAGTATTACTATGTATCAAATACAGTGATTGGGGCTTTTGACTAATTTCCTTACTAGAATAAAATACTACAACGGTAGTTCAAACCCCTCAGTATATAATACAACCAAAGCATTTGAAAGCTATAAATGCAAAGAAAGAGCCTGAAAATCAATAAAAACTAACCATGGATTTAAAATTGGTAGCACCTTCAGCATTAGTCACTTTATCCCAAGCATTGGATGTGTTACCACCAGCAAGAGCTATTGATGAATATGAAGTATCTTTAAAACATAAATATTCATGGATGCTTAGTTTAGGTCTCTTAAAATGACATTTATGCAATGGAATGGCTTATAAAACCAATTTAATTATCACCGCCACCCATTGTAATTTTGAAGAAATTTTAATTGGGGTGCTAGCTTCCATCGCTATGATATAAAAAGTGAGGAAGGCAAAGAGGGGAGTAAGCGATGCCAAGTGGTTGAGTAGAAAAATCAATCATAATACAATACTGATAAATTTGATTTAAATGATGTAGCTATTTGGGAAATTGAAGGCAATTGGGGTTTAAGTCAAAAAGGTACCTTCATTATTGACGATGGTGAATTTGCTAAATCAACTAATCAATTATTAGTTACTGTTGGTTGGGATGCTACTTCTGAAGATAGTAGAGGAAGTAATGTACTATTAGAAGTAAAAGTACCTACTTATGATATCAAGAAATGTGGTGACTCTTACAAATCAGTTAACAAAATAGTTAATGATACCGTGATGTCCTGCACCGGCTATCCAGAAGGAACTAAAGATGCATGTCAAGGTGATCCTGGGGGCCCAATATCTAAAGTTGAACCAAGGAAAACTACTCTTGTTGGTATTACTTCATGGCGACATGGATGTGCTCAAAAAGAATTTCCAGGAATTCATACTGAGTTGTTTATGTTTAAATCTTTTGTTGACCAAAAGTTTTAAAGTTTGTTACTTGTTACATTAATAAAATCGAATTTCATTTTACCTAAATACAAAGGTCTTTTTTGAAAGCGTTTTATCTTAATTATTTATATTAAGTCTTAATAACTACGTTATTTTAAGTATAGTATAAGATGAATTATGCTTGGTAATCGATTATTATTTTTTTATTTTCTGAGTCAATCTTCAATGATACAAATGTAATAAATAATAGTAATAAACACATAAAAGTAAGTTCCTGAATTTATATAATTAAATTTAGTTAAATTTATAACCCAGAAAATAACTATACAATTTAGTTACTATAAAATAATAAAAATAGGACTCATCGTTCTTTAGAGTAGTTTTCCAAATGTAATGGTTAAAACAATCATAGTATCTATGGAACTCTACTGTATTGTTTAATGTCGATATGGGGTGTCCGAATTGGTTTCAGAATTTAACTAGAAATTAATCCAAATTTTAAGTTTTTAAATTTATAAGTCTTTAATGTATCATCAGCTAAATTTAAAAAGCTTAAAACTAATATAGAGATTTAACTTAAAGACTTATTTTGTTTATTTTATTTTTTTAATTTTTTTAATTATATGTTTGTAAAAGTTAGTACTCAGTAATTGGAGTTAAAGGCAGTTCTAGCTTAATTAACTGGCCGTAAGTCAAAAGCCCTTAGTTTATATAGCTAAAATAGACTTAAATCAATAGGAATAATACGCAATAAGCTACGAACTATGTAAAATAAATAGAATACAGGATACTACTGTAAAATCTACATAAGATATTGTCAGAAAGGCTTAGTGGCTTTATTAAAAGTAAAATATTAGGGAACAATTCAATTAAAAAGCCTCGAGCTATTATGTTGAAGAATCTATTTTATACTCCAACTAGTTTTGTAAACAAGTTAAGTGATTATTATGCGATAATCAATTATAGAGATGATGAAACGATATTTCACAGTGTTTTGTATTTTTTATTAAATATTCAATAGTTATATAAGATGTAAATATATAATTATTTGACTTTGTTTTTTATTAAAATAAAAACAAAATGCAAGCTTTTATAACTAAACTTCGAAATGGAATTTCTAAAGATTTTAATCCAATAGAAAGAAGCAAATTATATGAACATTGTAATTCATTTACATCAATTTTAACTATTCACAATAACCCAGAGTTTATGGAATTTTATAATAAAACAAAAAAAGGAAAAGAAATGTCATTAAAGTTTACTATTAATAATAACAGACTTAATCAAGCAATGTATAAAATTAGTGCTTTAAGGGAAACAGGAAATAAAAACCAACAAGTAGCATTATTATCGACTATAGCTTCAGTATATTCTTTTGATGAATGTAAAAGTTTTGGATTTAATATAAATAGAAATCAATATGATTATTCAAAAATAATTAATAATAAAAAAATACCAACGTTACGACCTACTATCAAAAATACAAAAAAAATTAAAGATGAGCAAATTGAGATTATTATACAATATTTACTTGATAATTCAACTATTTCATCAAGATTTAGTAAAAAAAATAATGATAAATATTCGTCAGAGAATATATATATATTAAATAAAAGTAGAAGGATGATATACAGTAAGTATTTTAATGATTTAAAAGATAAAGCAGTAGCTAGGTCAACATTTTTCAAATATATACCAAATAATTTTAAAAATCCAGCAAGAAAAACAGATTTATGTAATATATGTGCCCAGTATACAGTTAGGAAAAAGTTGTTTGAAAATAAAATAAATACAGCGACAGAAAATAAAGCAGAGATAGAGGAATCTTTTAATAAAGAAAAAAGGTTATATAAACTATGAATTTTGTGTTGATACTCAAAAAATCATATTTAATGAAACTATTAAAAAATTAAATAATAGAAGTTGTATAATAATTTTAGACTTTAAACAAAATATGGAAATAGGAACAAGACCAGATCCAATAAATTTAGATTATTATAATAAACAAGCTATATCAGTATTAGGATTTGGCGTTTTGTATTTAAAAAACGATAAAACAATAGGCAAAGTTTATTTTGATTATTTATCTGAAATATTAAATCATGATTCAGCATATGCAGGAGATTGTTTAATTGACTTAATATCTAAAGAGCCTTTATTTAAAAAGTTTACAAAAATTAATATATGGGCAGATACAGAATATCATTTCAAATCTCAAGAGTTTTTACATTATGTATTTGAAGAAATTTATAAAATAAATAGTAGTTTAAATATTGATCTTAATTTTTTTGCTGAGCATTATGGAAAAAGTATAGTTGACGGGCATTTTGGAAATCTTTCACAGTGGAAAAATAATCTTGAAGCATTAGGTAAAATAGAAGATATTGATCAATTAATTTCAAAATTTGAGATTTTTGTTTGTGAAAATAATAGATTTAATAACTTAACTGTCAATAATGGGCAAATAAATATAATTTTTAAAAAGTATGAAAGAAACAAAGATATAATAATAATAATAAAAATAAAAGGTATTAAAAAGTATTTACATTTACATTTTATCAAACGTGATAATAAACTACACTGTTATCCAGTATCTGATAGATCAAAAAAAGCGATATAACTCCAATTAAAGTTATAGAGTCTATAGAGAATAGAAAAATTAAAAGATCAACCCCAGCTTATCTTACAAAAATAACTGAAAATTTAAAAGCTTCGATATTTAGTAAGCAAGTAAGTAGCTTATTAGATGATAGAAATCAATTATTAAATGTTGATATTACTTAAATTATTGATAGCTAAGTTAATGAATAGTCAAAGAGCAAGTAGTTATAATAATAAGTAAAAACTATTATTATACTGCTTGTATTACATAGGGATGGTTAATTATAGTTTTGGGGCTAACCACTCCCTCCCATGCAGCTATTTATTAACTTAGCGATATATTAATAATGTAATTATAACATTAGAATTGTTTATTCATTTGATAGCAAATCTGCAGTGTTGAATATAAAACAGTTAATAATAAATATTTCTTAATAAAGTTATATAAAAATATATATTTATTTACATATTACAACTTTGACTAATATCACTATACATGCTATATTAGTAAAATCTTTGCTAATCCAGAAATTTATATTAAATTTAATAAAAATTCCGCTAATTAACAATATAAATTATAACAAAATAATTTAAAACTGTGTCCGGGTACTTTTGGCTTTTAATAAAGAATTTATTTTATAAAATTTTAAGCAAAGTTTTTAAAATATAATATTTAAAAATTGGATAAAAAAATGAAACCAATTCGGACACCCCCAATATAATTACGTTTTAAAACCGACGATTTTTATTCTTAATAAGTATGTTCAAATTATCCCTTTAACTTACCTTTAAATTTTTCACTTCTCATTCAAATCCTTACTTCCAATGAATTTGATAACATTATCCTCCTTTTATAATAGTCCGCCTAAAAAAATAAACCCTGTATTTTCTTTTTACTATTCTATTAAAAATACCGAGCTACTCTCTCTTTTATCTATCTCATTTGTTTTTAGGTTAGCAAGCGCTGTCTTACCTTAACCTTCTATTATAACAAAAAAATCAAATACATTAAAAGTTAAAATAAAATCTATATAATATTAATTTTTAATACACTCTAAGACTAATGAAGCTACTAGTTATTATATTTAGGGAAGTCAGAGTAACCAACATGGCGATCTTCCCCTTCATATGAATAAAGAGCTGAATAATTGGTAATTTGAGCCAATTCATAACCATTAAAGAAACGTTCTGGAAGATCTGGGTTAGCAATATAGGGACGACCATAGACAATGGCATCTACTTTACTATCAGCAATGTATTTATCTCCTTCTTCAGCTGTAATACCACCATTAAGGAAGATTTTAGCATTTTTAATTAATGGGAAGAATTTCTCAACATCAAGTTTAAGACCACGATTGGTTGGATCGAGATCAGGAAGATGACGCATAAGCTGAATATAAGCAATATTGCGTTTATCAAGTTCTGAAATTAGATAACTATATAGCTCATAGGCTTTTGCTTCGGTTTTTTCACCCATATCATTATGACCGCCACATGGTGATAATTTGATACCAACTCTATCAGCTGGGAATACTTCAACAAAAGCATCAA
This sequence comes from Batkoa obscura, assembly GCA_030770535.1. Lineage (NCBI taxonomy): Eukaryota > Fungi > Entomophthoromycota > Entomophthoromycetes > Entomophthorales > Batkoaceae > Batkoa > Batkoa obscura. The sequence goes on along the minus strand of JASVEC010000005.1, from coordinate 1,182,311 downwards.
TAATTTCAAGGGTAAAACGAGAACGATTCTGAATACTACCACCATAGTTATCAGTACGCTTGTTAGAGTGAGATTCAAGGAATTGATGAGGTAAATAGCCACCAGCACCACTTAATTCAATACCATCAAACCCAGCTTCTTTAGCATTAATAGCAGCTTGTTTAAACATTTGTATATATTTTTTAGGATCCTCGATGGCTTTTGGAACTGAATAACCTGGTTTGCCTTCAAGTAAGCGGAATTTACCAGCATTAGCTTGAACAGCAGAAGGAGCAGGTGGAGCTATACCAGCATTATGTAATGTGTTAGCAGCCCTTCCTACATGCCATAATTGACCAAAAATTAGACCATCTTTACTATGTACTGCATCATTCAACTTTTTGAATGCTTTGATCTGCTCTTTACTCCAAATTCCTGGGGCTTCTGGCCATTCAGTACCTTGAGGCTCAATAAGAATACCTTCTGTTAAAATCAAACCTGCTGATGCTCTTTGAGTATAAAAATCGATATTGATATCATTTGGTACAATTCCACGATTACGTGTCATTGAGGAGAGAAGAACACGATTTTTGAGCTTTAAACCTTTAAGATCTAATGATTGTTGTAAGCTTTTGTATTGTGACATTGGTTTTTAATTGATGAGTTTGATTAAAATGATATTTTGAGTGTGCTTTTATACTTTTTAAAGATAAAGTTGCTGTTATTTTCTTGCATAATATTCTTACGAATTTCAAAGCCCTTTATGAAATGAAAATTGCTTTCAAATTGATGAGTTTTAATTTGATATTGTATTAACACACGCTTTTGATTCGTCAATTACCAAACATTGGTTAAAGCAAATTTACTATTTTCATAAAAAATGCTCGTTGACCTGTAGTGAATATTTTTTGTACTTTATAATTCTTAACATATATAAATATCATAAATATTGCAAGCTTCGGATATTATATTAAAGGCGGGAAAATATCAAACTTCGAATATAAGTACAAAAATTCATGTAGATATATAGAAATAGAACGTCACAAAATATGTCTTATCTAGAATATGATAAACAATGTAAAAAAACAAGATGATTTTTATTCATAAATATATAGCAATTCGCCTAATCATAAAATTTTGATTGATGAAATCTTTGAGATTAATAAATTATGTAGGAGAAAATTTTCTAGCTTCTATATGGGGGTTTTTTTAGCTTCATTATTTTTTCATTTTTTAAGCGCTATTTCAGCGGAAAGATTGTTAGTAAAATTCTTAAACAAAAAAATACATCCCCATATAAGCTAATAAACCATTAAGTCGTTAAATCCTTTAAAAACGTATAGGTTTCTAGTATAATAATTTATAAAGTAACCTGGCTTTTCTTTTTCAATGATTTATAGTTTAAACTAATCAATACTTTAGTTTAAACGCTTATTATTGATGTAATAATCAATTTTTTAATCAAATATAGGAGCACCACAATATTGGACTTGCGAACATATTTTGCAAATACGGGCAAAGCTATAATTAAAGTCAAAAGATTTTGTATTGCTTTATATTTTATTTATATTACAGCAATTTTATAGATACAATAAGAACTCGAGGTTATAATGTTGATTTAAGCGCTTTCTTAAGAAAGCTAACGTCAGTTTTAATAGATGTTAATTTACTACGTCCTTATATAGAAATCTCCCTTTTTTATAAGGTTAATTTAATATAGTAAGTGCACTGCCTTTTTTATTTCTTCTTTATATAACGTGGTCACGTTAATTTGAGAATGGACGGTTTTAGAAATTACTATATCAAGCAAGCGGATATAATGTAATAATCATATTAATTATTTGTTACTGTAAAGATGAGTTATCATTATATTTATGATACAAAATTAATATTAAATATCGCTTTCAATCTAATTTGATTTCATAAACAATTTTTACAAGTATCAATATTTTCATATTCAACTATTGCTAACTTAATAATGTAAATTTTTACGTGAAGCTATTTTATCTTTTAGTTTAATCTTGTTAAGGGTTAAGACTCATATAGTGCATAAGTTACTTATATTTAAAAAGAATAAACTAAAATATAGTTAAATACTTTTCATTTAGTTTTTCGCGTTCTTTACTATAAAAGTCACTACTAGCTTTGAATGTATAACAGTAACCTTTTCGCGCTTTTTTAATTATTGGAGAATAAATAACTCTCCTTCTTGGCTTTTATCTTCTTTCTATTATATTTTTCTCTCTGATTATGGGTTATTAATAAATCTCTTAGAGGCTTTGCTTTTAAAGCATTTTTTTTAGAAAAAAGCATAAAAGGTTATTTATTTAATAATGTATGTTTTTCTTTAAGAATTTAGCTAGCAAGTCTTTAAATTTAGACTCAGAGTGAACAAATGCCAAAAAGAAAAGGATATTTTAAAATTATTTTAAAATAAAATGCCGCCCTTAGGACTAAGGATGATAAAAAAGAATAGATAACTTATTTAATTTTAAAGAATAGTAATTTGTTAAACTTTGAAGAATAAATGGTTAAACCAGATTTAATACCAAGGCTTGTTACTGTACATCAATAAACAGTGCACATTATATCAAATAGCTATATGGGGGTGTTTTTTTTAATTTCATCACTTTTTCCATTTTTTAAGCGTTGTTTGAGCGGAAAGATTGTTAGTAAAATTCTTAAACACAAAAATACATCGCCATATGGGGGTGTCCGAATTGGTTTCATTTTTTTATCCAATTTTTAAATATTATATTTTAAAAACTTTGCTTAAAATTTTATAAAATAAATTCTTTATTAAAAGCCAAAAGTACCCGGACACAGTTTTAAATTATTTTGTTATAATTTATATTGTTAATTAGCGGAATTTTTATTAAATTTAATATAAATTTCTGGATTAGCAAAGATTTTACTAATATAGCATGTATAGTGATATTAGTCAAAGTTGTAATATGTAAATAAATATATATTTTTATATAACTTTATTAAGAAATATTTATTATTAACTGTTTTATATTCAACACTGCAGATTTGCTATCAAATGAATAAACAATTCTAATGTTATAATTACATTATTAATATATCGCTAAGTTAATAAATAGCTGCATGGGAGGGAGTGGTTAGCCCCAAAACTATAATTAACCATCCCTATGTAATACAAGCAGTATAATAATAGTTTTTACTTATTATTATAACTACTTGCTCTTTGACTATTCATTAACTTAGCTATCAATAATTTAAGTAATATCAACATTTAATAATTGATTTCTATCATCTAATAAGCTACTTACTTGCTTACTAAATATCGAAGCTTTTAAATTTTCAGTTATTTTTGTAAGATAAGCTGGGGTTGATCTTTTAATTTTTCTATTCTCTATAGACTCTATAACTTTAATTGGAGTTATATCGCTTTTTTTGATCTATCAGATACTGGATAACAGTGTAGTTTATTATCACGTTTGATAAAATGTAAATGTAAATACTTTTTAATACCTTTTATTTTTATTATTATTATTATATCTTTGTTTCTTTCATACTTTTTAAAAATTATATTTATTTGCCCATTATTGACAGTTAAGTTATTAAATCTATTATTTTCACAAACAAAAATCTCAAATTTTGAAATTAATTGATCAATACGAGAATGTATTTTTTTGTTTAAGAATTTTACTAGCAATCTTTCCGCTCAAATAACGCTTAAAAAATGGAAAAAATAATGAATCCAAAAAAAACATCCCCATATGATTTTAATTTTCAATGCATTTTTTATTAATTATTTCGAATAATATATTAATATGTATTATAAAATAAGTTTAAAAATAACTTGAAAAATCAATTTATTATAACATTAAAACTACATACTAATATGATATCAATAATTTTAAATTAATGTATAATATTTATAAAATTCTTAAATAAAAAAATACATCCCCATATTCTGGTTTGATTATAACAATATGAAAACTGGATGATGATAATGATGTATTCATTTGTTCCTAATTATTGTTTATAATTATGATGTTCATAATTATTTATAGAAGTTACTATCGTTAAAGTAAAACTCAAGATTGGAACCAATAAGTATTGAATATTAAGTAAACTTGATGGATATTCGAAGTATTGTTAATTTATTATTCAAGTTTTAATCTGATAACTTTAACTAATAATATTGTCTGTGAGGTAGGCTTATCCAATTATATTCATTGTAAATGATCTCGTTTCTTTCCCTTGAAATTGATTCTCTATTTTCCAATCATAATCCTTGAAATCTATAAACGCGCTCGGAGTCTGACCAATTGAGCTCCAAAGCACCCAACATTCGACCTTCAATAACTTCACGATAATTTTAGAAACACCAATTATTTTATTATATTTAAGCCAATCAAAGGGTTTAACACTGAATGATGATTTAAGGATATTAATTCAAAAGTATAAAACTGACTTAACCACAATCTTTTATCTCTATCTTTCCTTCAATTCTGCTATAATCATGTCTTCAATTGATGACACCACTACTCCCGTCCAAACTGCGCCTCAAGTACAAGAGCCGGCCATAGACGCCAACACTAATGTCAGTGTTGCACAACCATCCAAGTCGGAGGAAGAAGAATCCAGACTTGCTTTACTCCATAAAGAAGCTCATAAGTTAACTACTGAGGAGCTCATCGAACGCGTTCGTGAAATTGAAGCTGATGAACCACTTCTACAAGCCAACCCAAGTCGTTTTGTGATTTTCCCTATCAAATACCATGATATCTGGAGAATGTATAAGAAAGCTGAAGCTTCCTTTTGGACCGCCGAAGAGGTGGATCTTTCTAAGGATGGTGATGATTGGAATAAGCTTACCGATGGTGAACGTCACTTTGTTACTTATATCTTAGCTTTCTTTGCTGCTTCCGATGGTATCGTTAATGAGAACCTTGTTGAACGTTTTTGCAATGAAGTTCAATTTTCCGAAGCTCGATTTTTCTATGGATTCCAAATTATGATTGAAAATGTTCACTCTGAGATGTACTCTTTGTTAATTGATACTTATATCCGTGATCCTATTGAACGTGATTTCCTTTTCCGTGCTGTTGATACTATCCCATGTATTCAAAAGAAAGCTAATTGGGCACTCCGTTGGATTTCGGATCACCAAGTATCTTTTGCTGAACGTTTAATTGCTTTTGCTGCTGTTGAAGGTATATTTTTCTCTGGTGCCTTTGCTTCTATTTTCTGGCTTCGTAAACGTGGCCTTATGCCAGGTCTTACCTTTTCTAATGAATTGATTTCTCGTGATGAAGGTCTTCATTGTGACTTTGCTTGCTTATTATTTGGTTATATCAGCCATAAACCATCTCGTGAAACAATCAATCGAATCATTCGTGAAGCAGTTGAAATTGAACAAGAATTTTTAACTGATGCATTACCAGTTTCATTAATTGGAATGAATGCTAAACTCATGTCCCAATATATTGAATTTGTTGCTGATCGTCTTTTGATTTCTTTAGGTCAAGTTAAGATTTATAATGTTGAAAATCCATTTGATTTTATGGATATGATTTCTATGCAAGGAAAAACTAATTTCTTTGAAAAGAAAGTGGCTGAATATCAAAGAGCTGGTGTTATGGCTTCTCTTTCTAAAGAATCAAATAATATGGCTTTTACCCTCGATGCTGATTTTTAAACGCATCCATTTTTGATTATTAATCAACAATATTTTTTTAAACTTATTTATATCAAATAAACTATATCTTTTATTATTTGTTATTTTTAACTATTCTGATTATCAATTTATTTGTAATATTCTTTTTTCATTTATAATATTCATTTATTATTTGGTATTTAAAAACTATTTTGAAAAAACTTATTCTAAAAATGTATTCTCTCTACAATCACTTATAATTTATTAGATTATTGTTTAGTTTAAAGAGTTTAGTTTAAAGAGTTTAGTTTAAAAAGCGTTATTGAGCACACGTTTAACTTTGGGAAGCTATAGTGGGGATAGGGGCTATTAACAGTCTTTTCATTTGAAAGTTTCTATCCTTTAGTTCTAACTTTCTTTTCATACTAATTAAATATTTTAAAAGTCAAAGATTCCACTGGTGTTATAAAGTACAATAAACTTTAGTATAAAATACTACATTACAAAAGTACAAATAAAGTACATGGATTTTTTATTTAAGTTTGGAACATTACTCTTTTATTATTACACTAACTGATTTTTATACCTATGTTGAATTATGTATTTGAAAGCTTGAAAGTGACAACACTTTTAAATATTTTATCTATAGTAGTAGAATTTCGAGATCAAAGCAGGTGAGTTGAATGATAGATAAGAAGGTGATAGTATGTTATGTAAGTGAGAAATTTTTTTGATTGAGGGGGATTATCTCTATCTTTATGAAACCAAATTATATTTATAAAATTGATTAAGAAAAAACAAATTTGTGAAAAGAGTTTTTTATTTTTATTTCTATTTTTTTATTTTTTTGTTAAAGTATACTTTTTATAACGATCACTACATATCTATCAACAAAATAATACTTAAATATAACAAAACTAAATAAAAATATTGAATTGTATAAATACATAATTTCCTATTATATTATAATGACAAAAAAAATGTAAAGTTAATATAATAATTAAATAAAATTAAATAAAACATTTATACAATTCAAATTCTTTTAAAGATATATTAAATTTTTAAAGTTTTATTATCAAAAATAGATAATTTTAAATATGATTTTTAAAAAATAATAATAGCAATGCAAATAACATAATAAAATAACATGACCGAATTATTTATATTTAATAAAATCTGATGATATAATAAATAAGGTTTTTACCAGAATTATACTTGTAATTTTTTTAATATTTCAAACCTTATTTAATTATAACTTAGCTTTATAAAAAAAATGGAAGAATAAAAACAATAGAAAGTAAATGATTAAATAAATTTCAAGTCTCAGACTTGATAGATTTATTTTGAATAAGTCAAAATTAGGTAGTAAATAGAAACAGTATCATACTGAAAAAAAAGGAATTAAAGAAAGAATTAGATAAAGTAAATGAAATAATGGAAAAAGTAAGAAGTATCAGGTAAATTATCAATAGAAGGGGTAGTTGACGATTATATTATTATCAATCGCCTACAAAAGTTGTTTCAAGTCTCAGGCTCCACTTTTTCTAAAATCAAAAATAGAAGTTAGGTATCAAATTGAAAAAATTATCATACATGTTAGTATTAATTAAAGTATGATTTAACGAAGTATTAGTTAAAGTATAAGAAGTATTAAAAAAATTAGTTGAAGAATTAGAAGAGTTAATCCAATTATTAGTTAATGGATCTAAAGTATTAATAGAAATAAGTGAAGTATTAGAAATATTACTGGATGGATTCGATAGTCCATCATTAGAGCATATACTTAAATTATCCATATTATTATTAGAACCAATCATTTGATTAGTCATTCCCATATCTCCCATCACCTCCAAAACTTTGATATTTTTTTTTTCTTTTCTAATAAATTCATTATCGTCTAATCTAACCGCCCCCTCTTTACTCCCATTAGTTTCCTTTTGATTTAAAAGTTTTAATTGAAATTTTAATTGAAATCTTTTAATAAATTGATTAAACCAAACTCGGTTACCTTTGAAATTTTCCACTTTCAATTCATTAGCAATTAATTTACTTTTTTCCATTATATCATATCTTGTAATTTCTTGCTTTATAAATAACCCCCCCTCTGACTCTGACTCTGACCCTAACTCTCTCTCTCTTTCTAACTTTAACTCTAAGTCTCTCTTCATCTTTTCATCAACACACCAATTTAACACTTTAGTTTCTAATTCAGAAAATGGAGAAGATACTATTTTCTTTCTACTATTGTAATAAGATTGAATGTTTTTTATAATTTCTTTCTTATTAATGATTTTTGTTACTGTACTGCGACCACAATGATATAAATCAGATATCTCTTGGTGAGATAACCCAGATTCATAATGTTGAATAATGGCTTTTTTTTCAAAGATAGTAAGTACTTGGCGTTTACTAATAAAAAATAAGAGACTTAATTAGTTGTTTTTGATATATATGTGACTTATTATAAATTACCTTTTAGACATTATATAAAAGATGTTAAAGATGGTAAAGTTTGATGTGATTATATAGATTACTTTTTTATTTTATTTTATTTTGGATGTTGATAATCATCAAATTTTATTGGCTAATGAAATAACCGAATTATCAATAGTTAATTGAATCTTTTTGATAACAACATACTAAGGGATTATAAATGATGATTTTGGATGATTATATATTGAAATTGACAATTAACTATCTTAATTTAAAAGCAATAAATATTATTATTACTGTTATTTACTGTAATTGGAATTATTAAGAAATGAAATTGAATTTTAATAGTAAGTTTGATTTTGATTTTGGTAGTTAAATTTACTATTTCCGACTTTTTTTTAAAAAAAAATTCAAAAATAATATAAATTTAATATAAATTTTAACTATTTATCAATTACAAAATCAGCTTCTCAAACTTCAATAAAGTTACTATTCATCTTTCACCAACTTAACTATTTTAACTTGAAATTTTTCCAATTCTTTGAAATTTCTTTTAGAGTTATTTCACTAAACTATGTTTGTTATTTTTATTGTTTTTATTTCTAATCTACTAAAAAATAACAAAAGCAATAGGTGAATCTTCAAAGTAGACCATTCTTTAAAATCCTCGATTTTTTCTAAATTCTAACATTATTAAAAAATTAACATTATTCGAAATTAATAACATTTAATCTCAAATCTCTTATTTCAGCTTAATTTCAATAAGACTAACTAGTTTATTTTAATGAGTTTTTAGTCAATTATTTGAGATACATTAATAATAACAAAATATTAATATATTTATATTGTGATCATTTTATTAGTATGCGAATTAATAATCCATTAAATCTATTTTATTTTTATTTTTATTTTTATTTTTATTTTTTTTCCAATTCTAAAAAAGGAAAATCACAAAAAAAAATTTGTTCTTTTTTGATGTTAATTTTTCGAAATTGAAGTCTATTGGTTACAATTCATTGAAATGAAATCATCAATTTTAAGCCACTATTTTTAATATAAAAAAATATCAATTCAATGAAAAAATTGGATTCCTAAATAACTATTATAATATTTAATTAAAACGTTACTAAATTCCATTATCTATATTAAGATAATATATTGTTTATACGAGTTCATATAAAAAATTAATTTCCACATAGTAATTTATAAATGTAAATAAAAATATTCAATTACTATCATTTATACCAGACATATTAATTAATTTTAAAACTTTGAAAATTTATGCTTTTACTTCAAAAGGTAAGTGTCACATAATAAATAAAAATAAAAATAAAACTTCTCCCTTAAATTAATCGGATGACAATTGTAATGAAAATAAAGTATAAAAAGCAGTAACAAATTGAAATTGAAATCTTATTTATTTTTAGTTTCTATTTTCAATAAAATGACTTGGATCTTTGCTAAACAATTACCAAACACTAAGCAACCAGGGCAGACGGGTAAGCTTACTATCTTATATTTTTTCAATCTATCAATTCATATTTATTTTATTAGCTATCTACCTCAATGTCATAAATGAACAACAAGTCACTCAAGGCAAGAAGTATCCAAAAACAGTATATGAATTATTTACTAAAGGTAATAATCAAGTTAATTAAAAGTAATTCTATTAAATTAATATCTTTTATTTTCATTTAGTTGTTCAGAAAATCCCTAATTCCAACTTTCTTGGTACTCGAGAAACTATTAACAATAAACTGGGTGATTATAAATTTGAAACTTATTCTCAAGTTTATAATCGAGTGCTTAACTTTTCCTCTGGATTGAGTCATTTAATTCAACAATATCAATTATACCCATCAACAAAATCTATCAAAACAATTGGTATTTATTCTTCTAATCGTAGCGAATGGACAATCAGTGATTTAAGTATAAGTTTTAGAGACTATACTACTGTTGGACTATATAATACATATGGTATTGAGATCTTAAGTTATGTAATAGAACATTCAGAAATTGAAGTATTAATATTAAGTTTCGATAAATTGAAATTCTTAGTTAAAAACAAGATAAATTTATATCAAATCAAATTATTAATTTGTATGGATGAAGTAGAGAATGACAGCGATATCTTTCGATGGGCAGAGGGTGAAAATGTAACTTTAAAATCCTTTACTCAAGTGGAAAAAATGGGCCAATTAAGCCCACTCTCACCTACTCCACCTACACCACAATCGATTTATACTATCTGTTACACTTCTGGAACCACTGGTTATCCTAAGGGAGTGATCTCCACTCATTTCAATTATCTAGGTTTCCTACCCTCCAAACGTGAAGCTTTTGGTGATCTTACCTCTGCTTTAGCTTATTCTTATCTCCCATTAGCTCATTGTTTAGAAAGAAGTAATATCCTTTATACCATTTATTGTGAAGGTAGTATAGGCTTTAATTCTGGTTCTTTATTAAATTTTTCGGATGATATACAAGTATTGAAACCAACTGCATTGGCTGCTGTACCTAGAATATTATTAAGGATTTATGATGAGGTACAAAAGGTTATTGCTTCAAAAAGTGATGCAGGAAAGTTACTAAAAGAAGCTATTGATTTTAAATTGAATCAATTTCAACTTGGTAATGGGGTCAAATCAGAGAAATATGATGCTTTGTTTACTCCATTTCGTCAAGCTTTAGGGGGTAGAGTTACCTTCTTAGGAATTGGTTCAGCTCCTATTTCTTTTGAAGCTTTGAATATATTGAAAGTGGTCTTATCAGCTGATATTTGTGAAGGTAATAAAGAAATTCAAATCTTATGTTATATAAATGTAAAGAATTGATTATTTTAACAATTAGGTTATGGATCGACCGAAACTGCAGCCAATATATCTACTGCTTATAGAAATGACTCAGATTCAGGTACGGTGGGTCCAGTTCATATAAAGTAAAGTTTTTAATCTTGTTTTATTTATTTTAATTCTAAAATACTAAGAATCAACTACATTTAGTCTTCAACTCAAACTCTTAGATATCCCTGAAATGAATTATTTAAGTAGTGATCAACCTTTTCCAAGAGGTGAAATTTGTATTAAAGGATTTAGTGTATTTGAAGGATATTTTAAAAATGAAAAAGCTACTAAAGAAGTATTAACAAAGGATGGCTGGTATCTTACAGGGGATGTAGGAATGATTGATGATAGTGGTAGATTGAGGATAATTGATAGAAAAAGTAATATGTTTAAATTATCACATGGTAAGTTCTTTTTTAAGTAGTATTTATAGAAATAAGAGTGAATTTGATACAATAGAAGTTTGGGTTTTATAAATTGATATTAAATAAATCTTATTATTATTATTATTGTATTAGGTGAATTCATTGCCCCTGAGAGAATTGAAAATCAAATTAATCGCTACGAATTAATTTTACAATCATTTGTTTATGGAAAATCAACAGATTCTTATTTAGTTGCTTTAATTATTCCAGATGAACTTCATTTTCTTAATTGGAGTAAAAAGAGATTAAATAATAATCAATTAACTTTGGAGGAGGCTGTTAAAGATAAAAAATTAAATAAATTATTATTAAAAGAGATTCAAGATAACTGTAAAAAAGAAGGATTGGCTAGGTAAGTTTTTGAAATTTTATTTATTTTATTTTATTTATTTTATTTAGTTTTGAGATTATTCAATATATTTACATTCATCCAATTCCTTTTTCAATGGAAAATGGGTTCTTAAATGATACGTAAGTTGAATGTTTTATTTTGAATTTATTATTGATTTATTTTAATATTTTAAATTTTATTTTAGTTTTAAACTTAAACGTAAAGTAGTTAAAGAAAAATTTCAACTTATTTTGGATGGATTTTATAAATAAATAAAATAAATTAGTTATTAACTAAATTATAATTTATATTACATGCTATTTACTTTAGATTATTATTAATTGATATTTATTTTAACAAAAAACAAATTATTAACCAACTCTATCTTCACTCCTATTAAATCATTTATAAAGACCATCAAGTATCTGTTTAAAATCTTTAATTATAGCTTTACGTTTAATTTTAAATCTAAAAATAAGAATAAAAATAAGAATAAAAATAAGAATAAAATGACTTACGTATCCGTTAAATAACCATTATCGATAGTAAAATTCAATGAATGTAAATAAATATTTTTAATAAATTCAAACCTAAAATAATAAAATAAATTAATAATCAATTTCAAACTAGGAATGAAAACTAGTTACTTTGCTAATCCACCTTTTGTACAATTATTTTGTAATTCAATTAATAATAACTTTTTTAATTCCTTATTTTCACAAGCTTGTTTAAAATTTAATTCTATCAAATTTAACTTTTGTTTACCCCACTTAATTAATTCTAATTCATTAGGTACTATTAAAGCAACCAAATGACTTTTTAATGAATTCCCATAAACTATTACTTGTTCAACTAATTTATTTTTTCTAATTACATTTTCAGTTCTTTCTGGGGATATAAATTCACCTAAAATATAAAATTAAAATTGAAATTAAAATAAACTAAACTTCATTATTAAAATTCATTAATGCTATATTCAACTTAATTTACCATTCCCTAATTTCAATATATGACTTTTTCTATCAATAATAAACAATCTCCCTATCTCATCTATCTTCCCAACATCCCCAGTTTTAAACCAATAGTCTTTAGTTAAAGCTTCTTCTGTTGCTTTTTCATCTTTAAAATAACTATTAAACACTGTTGGTCCACGAACATAGATTTCACCTCTTGGGTATGGGGAATCTGTAGTTAAATATCCCATTTCTGATATATTGACTAGTTTAATTTCCGTACTAAAGATAATTAATAAAGGAATTTACTTTATTAATAAATACATTTGAATCTGTTACTTAATACTTACTTTATATAAGGTCGACCTACACTTCCTGTATCATTATTAAATACATTAGTTATACTTATTGCAGCTGCAGTTTCAGTCGATCCATAACCTAAAATTGGTTTAATTTTAATTTTAATTTTTTACTTTTTTATATTCAAATAAAATTCAATTGACCTTCAATGATATTTGTTGATAAAACCACTTTTAATACATCAAGTGCTTGTACACTAATAGGTGCTGAACCCACCGCAAGAAACTTCACTTTACCGCCAATTACTTGTCGAAACTTATCAAATAAATATTCATATTTTGGATTTTCTACTCCATTTCCATTTTTAAAATCTTTCAATTTTTCTTCAATGGCTAATTTCAATAATTTTGCTTTTTCTCCCTTTCCTTCACTCGCTTTTATTACTTGTTCATAAATTCTAGTCAGTATCTTAGGCACTGCAGCCAAATAATTTGGTTTGAGTTCTTTGATATCTAAATTAAAATTTCGAATATCCCCATTAGAAACAAATCCCACTTGAGCTTTCATAGAAATTATAAAAAAAATACTTGCTCGACCCATAGTATGTGCTAATGGTAGATAAGAATACGTGGTTAATTTAGTTTGATTATTAAATGATTTTTGTTTGGTTAATAAAGAAGCAATATAATTTCGATGGGTCGATAACACTCCCTTAGGTAAATTTGTTGTTCCAGAAGTGTAACAAATGGTGTAGATAGAATCAGATGAAGGCGGGGTAATGGGGTAATTATTTTTTTTTCCAATAGATTCTACTTGTTTGAAGGTATATATAGCTATTTCTTGATTCTTTGTCCAAGATGTTGTTAACTCATTTGACTTCGCTTCTTCAATAACAATTATTACTTTTACTTCAGCTAATTTAATTTCATTCTTTATCAAAAACCTCAATCTATCTCTACTTAATATTAAAACTTCAATCTCAGAATGTGCTATTACATATTCCAATATCAATTTACTATAAGTAGTATATAAACCTACAGTTATAAAATTCTTAAAACAATTAGTTAAATCAGAAATAACCCATTCTGAACAATTGGTAGAATAAATACCAATAGTTTTGAATTGTTTGTTATAAAATAATTGATGTTTGTTGACTAGATAGTGTAATCCATTAGAAAAAGTAAGAACTCGAGTATATACTTGAGAATACGTTTGAAATACATAAGCGTCTAAAATGTTATTGATTTTCTCTCGAGTTCCTAAAAAATCTTGGTTGGGTACTTGATTGCAAGCTATAAGAGAAAAAAATTAGTATGATTGTGAATTTTTTTATAATAAGTTAAAGATGGAAATTTACTTTGCTGAAATAAATGATAAATGGTTGCTGGTGGTGGATTATCTTCTGTTAAGTTTAGTTTGTAAATGGCTTAATGAACTATTAATTGAAGATGGTCACTACGTTAAGTTGGAATTACCCGATTCACCAGTGGTATTTGTAGGGATGGTAGATACTTCAAATGAGGATGTCATTTCTTGCAACTGAAAAAGAAAAAGAAAAAGTAAAAAGTAAAAAGTAAATTGACTTAGTTTGTGATTGATAAGATGATGAAATCTATGATTGAATTAAATAATTCATCAAAATAGCAAAAATTGTTGAAATTTTAGTTCATTAATTTCCAATTTAATTTAAACTAATTTTAGAACAAGATTCATTAAGTTTAAATTTATTTATTTTTAGTAAAAATTCTAAGATGAGAATTAATTGATGGAGAAATAATCGAAATTTCATAGTACAGTTCAATAAATAGTGGAAAATGACGTGGATATTTATTTGGTATAAAAAAATCCCAATACTTTGTTAATGGGAATAATATTCAAACAATAAGAAAGTGATAAATGAGTAAAGGTGAAGGGAGAGGGTAAAAGGTTAGGAGGTTCTATTCTAGCTATATAATGCTTTGAGTTATCTCTTTTTTCAAATAAAATAGAATAAGTTGAATAGAATCGAAAAATAATATTCTAAAAAAATCATTAATAAAAAAAAGAATAAATTAAGATTATTTTATTTATAAATACTAATATAAAGAAATTAGGAGTTTTGCTCATATTAAACAACAGTAATTCTTTTTTTAATACCTTGAAAGCTCATCAAATATCAAATGGTTTACTTTTAAAAAATTCAAGTTTAATAATAACAAAAACTCTAAAAGTTTAGTTTTAAAAGAGATAAAGGAGTACTAGTTTCTTTTAAATATACAAATTATAGAAAGCTCCTTTATATTTTGTTAAAATTTTGAGAAGGATGGGTAGAATGATTAACCATAAATTGTATTATTTTGTATGTGTTCCTTAAAAATAGCAATTTTATTAAGGTTGTTGTAAATAGCTAATTTTGTATATATCTTGATAAAACATATAAATCGGAGCAATATAAACTTCAATTGGTAAAAGAAGATATCTGACACTAAGTTCTTTTATAATAATTATTTATTGTTTATTATTAATTATACTACAAACTTGGATAGTTAATTACTATTAATTTAGATACAAATTCCCAATATTAATTACAATGTTTAAAAATCTTGCTCAATGAAAGATTTAAACATAAACAACTTAGTATAAATTCCTGGAAAATTTTCCCGAGCACATCCATGACCCCATGAAGTAATACCAACAAGAGTAGTTTTTCCTGGTTCAACTTTGAAGATTGGACCTCCAGAATCACCTTGACAAGCATCTTTGGCTCCTTCTGGATAGCCAGCGCAGAACATCACGGTATCATTGACTATTTTGTTAACTGATTTGTAAGAGTCAACACATTTCTTAGTATCATAAGTAGGTACTTTTACTTCTAATAATACATTACTTCCTCTACTACCTTCAGAAGTAGCACCCCAACCAATAGTAACTAATAATTGATTAGTTGATTTAGCAAATTTACCATCATCAATGATAAAAGTATCTTTTTGAGCTAAACCCCAATTGCCTTCAATTTTCCAAATAGCTACATCATTTAAATCAAACTTATTGGCATCATAATCTGGATGAGCTTTACGATCAATTATTTGATATCGTTGACCATTTTCAACATATTCGTTTAAGGTTAAATCATGGCGATGAAGACTAGCAGTAAATTTTTCTGTTTCAAAAATAGTACAATGAGCAGCTGTAATAATTAAGTTGCTCTTGTAAGCCATTCCAGCACAAAAATGGTGTCCCAAAAGATCTAAACTTAACATCCATGGATATTTAAATTTAGGTGATACTTCGTAGCCGTCAATAATTCTTGTTATTGGTAATACATTAGCTGCCTGAGATAATGAGGTTGATACTAAGAGAGTTATTAGTTTTAAATTCATAATTAATTAGTACTAAATTTGTTCGGTTAACTTTTGGATTCTTTCGATATATTTATAGTTTCCAAAGTCCCTGATTGTATTGTTCAATAACAAAATCATGCTTTTAATAATTTTAATTGAGCATGAAGACAGTGGTTCATTTCATTTTGAGTTGTCATGAGTTATGAAATTTAAAAGGTTTGATTCTATGCAAATTACCGCCAAATTTTCGAAGTCTATTTTGATAATACAGTGGTAATACAAAGTTGATGAAGATTAAAGTATAAAAATTGAAAAGAATAATAAAAAGTGTTAAAAAAGATGAAGCCGTAGAGCTTTTAATTGTTTTTCTATTGAATATAAAACGATTTGTATAATCTTCTATAAATTTTAAAAAATGCTGTTTTTCAGAATATAGCTATTTTTGAAGCAGCCACAGAATTCATTCAATAAAAAGCCTTTTGGTATTCAAAAGATACTATAAAGCCAAATAGTGATAGTCATGGGCTATACGTTTTTGATGTATGCTTTATTTGCTTTGTTTGATAATTCTTAAATTATTAATAAAATTGAGTATTTTATAGAACCCCTCTGCAATATTTTTGAAGTAGAAATTAGTAAGATTAGCTTTCTAAAGTATTCAAATCAACTTTTTTATTATCAAACAGTGCTTCTCATTTATTTGATATTTCAGATATTAACATACACCTCAACTTTATATATATATATTAAATCCTGTCTAACATGCAAATATCCGTTTTTTGAAAACATTAAAGTATGGGTATGTTTTTTTTGGTTTCATCACTTTTTCAATTCTTTAAGTGCTATTTGAGTGGAAAGATTGTTAGTAAGATCCTTAAACAAAAAAATACATCCCCATATGATTAATAAACACTTCAAACTTATAAAAACCGGTTCTCAATTTTTTAATGTATTTCAAAAAGTTATAAAGGTTATAAAGCTTCAACTATTTGCAAAATAAATTGGATTACAATACAAAGTCTTCGTTAGTAAAATCGCCCACTTTATTTTGCGAAATACTACAATATTTTAATAGTTCTTCATTGAAATATTTAATCGTTTTTGAAATTTTATGCTACATAATGGAATAAATGAATAAAATTCAAAAGACATTGCATATACCGTTTTTTACAGTTTGTCAAAATTCCAAAACAGTATAAAATGTGGCCTTGTACCATGTATATGGATTTAAATGACTAATTACATCCCTGAAATTATTAATTAAATTTGCTGTATTAAAAGTCAATTTCAAAGCTAAATATTAAAATAATTGATTCAATCTATAAATTATCTTATAAGTATTACTTGAAATTACTGTACTATTAAGATTAGTCGAAATAGTTATACTTATAACAAGCTTTACAAAATATCTTTGCATACAAATAATAAAATTTAATTTCATCAACATAAGTAATTTAAAGATGGAGAACCCTATAAACTTCAACAATTATTTATTATAATTTTTAATCTAAACTGCAATAGTTAGTTACTATTAATTTTGATACCAACAAGTATCAATTAAAGGTTTTAATAGTTTTGTTCAATAAAGGACTTGAACATGAACAACTTAGTATATACCCCTGGGAAACTTTTTTGGACGCATCCATGACCCCATGAAGTAATACCAACAAGAGTAGTTTTTCCTGGTTCAACTTTGAAGATTGGACCTCCAGAATCACCTTGACAAGCATCTTTGGCTCCTTCTGGATAGCCAGCGCAGAACATCACGGTATCATTGACTATTTTGTTAACTGATTTGTAAGAGTCAACACATTTCTTAGTATCATAAGTAGGTACTTTTAATTCTAATAATACATTGCTCCCTTTACCACCTGCTGAAGTAGCACCCCAACCAATAGTAACTAATAATTGATTAGTTGATTTAGCAAATGTACCATCATCAATGATAAAAGTATCTTTTTGAGCTAAACCCCAATTGCCTTCAATTTTCCAAATAGCTACATCATTTAAATCAAACTTATTGGCATCATAATCTGGATGAGCTTTACGATCAATCACTTGATATCTCTTACCCTGTTCTTTATCTTCAGTAAGAGATATATCATGACGATGGAAACTAGCACTCCAATTCTTGGTATCGTAAACAGTGCAATGAGCAGCGGTAATGATCAAATTGTTTTTGTAAGCCATTCCACCACATAAATGACGTTTCAGGAAATCTAAACTTAACATCCATGGATATTTAAATTTGGGTGATACTTCATATCCTCCAACGATTCTTGCAGGTGGTAATACATCGGCTGCTTGAGATAAAGTGACTAATGCTGTAAGAGCTACTAATTTTAAATTCATAATTAATTTTTTTCATTAGTTTTCAAGCTCTTCCTCTGTATTTATACTTTTCAAATGTGCTGATTGTACTATTTAATGTCGAAATCACGTTTTCCAATTATTCTTAATTCGAGCATTGAATACAATGGTTCGCTTTTATTTTGGACTGTCATGAATTGTGAGAATGTGGAAATTAACTTTATGCAAATTACCACAAAATTTAATAATCTTATTACTTATTATATACAATATATACGTTTATCAAAACCTGGAAATAAAAATAATAGTTATGTTTAAGATACATATCTCTTCTGAATAGAGATAAATTTTACGAGACTTATTTTAACGTGAAATTAGATTTATTTACTTTTAAAGTATCTTTACTATAGCTTTAACTAAAATACTATTGAGTCACCCTACAAATAACAAATAGCTTTTCCTACTTAAAAGGGTAATCGCTTAATCTTTATATTAATAAATTCTAATAACTAAATTAGTGGCTTATAAGGCAAAACATTGCGTTAGATGCTATCCTTATAATTTACATAGAATTTAATCTTTATTTCTATACATTTGTATAAAATTTCAAAAACACAATCGAGTCTATAAAGATTCTTTTTAATTTCAACTACTTTGTAGTTGATTTTTTGGTTTTACTTGTTAAACAGTTATAAGGCTTGTTAGAAAGATAGAGCATATATCAAAATTATTCTGAATTGTTAATTGTTTATATATCTTTTTTATAACTTAATTTCATAGAATTCATGAGTTGAACCCATGATATTAGACTGTTTTTTACATTTTGTCAAAATGTAAAAAACTTAATGTGGACATAGTTTTAAGAATGCCAGCAATTTTTTATTTTAAGTTACCTAAAAAATGGTCAAGAGCAGAAATAAAATACGATGTTTAATACAATTTGAATTTAGACAAACTAGTCTATAATTAACTTCTAAGTAATAAAAAGTTAGCCTTATTCTTTGTAAAAATTTTATTTATTTTTTTACAAAAAGTTTTGTATACTTTTTTATCTCAAAAATTATATACATCCCATTAAGCTATATTGTTTAATTGTTTATGCTTTGTCAAAATGTGCCAAAGCAGTTAAAATTTGGGCTCAAGCCTTGTGTTTAAATTTAGAAACTTACTTTATGTCTAATCATTATTTATTGTATTATATTTGTATCATTAAAGACAGGTTTTAAAAAGCAAAACTCCAAGAACTGATTATAGATAATGAGTCTTAATATATGTTCTTCAAGGATAACTTTTATTATTAGGATTAAATTAAATAATTAGGGTTATACAGTCTCACCAGTAAATATTATTGGTTTGTACCAACTTTTTACCTGTATTTTAAAACATTTATATTTAAACTAGTAAATTGATTTAATTAACATAAAATAATTGAAAAAATAGATTTAACAGTTTGATACTTAAAATGATAATTTATTATTAACTCCAATGCAAACTGGAATAGATACTATAATACCAATTTTGATATCAATTGCAAATATTAATTAAAGAGCTTAAAACTTTTGGTCAATAAAAGATTTAAACATAAACAACTTAGTATAAACCCCTGGGAAACTTTTTTGGGCGCATCCATGACCCCATGAAGTAATACCAACAAGAGTAGTTTTTCCTGGTTCAACTTTGAAGATTGGACCTCCAGAATCACCTTGACAAGCATCTTTAGCTCCTTCTGGATAGCCAGCGCAGAACATCACGGTATCATTGACTATTTTGTTAACTGATTTGTAAGAGTCAACACATTTCTTAGTATCATAAGTAGGTACTTTTAATTCTAATAATACATTGCTCCCTTTACCACCTGCTGAAGTAGCACCCCAACCAATAGTAACTAATAATTGATTAGTTGATTTAGCAAATTTACCATCATCAATGATAAAAGTATCTTTTTGAGCTAAACCCCAATTGCCTTCAATTTTCCAAATAGCTACATCATTTAAATCAAACTTATTGGCATCATATTTTGGGTGGGCTTTACGAGAAATCACCTTGTATCCTTTACCCTGTTCTTTATCTTCAGTAAGGGATAAATCATGACGATGGAAACTGGCGCTCCAATTGTTAGTTTCATAGATAGTACAATGAGCAGCAGTGATGATTAGATTGGTTTTATAAGCCATTCCACCACATAAATGACGTTTCAGGAAATCTAAACTTAACATCCATGGATATTTAAATTTGGGTGATACTTCATATCCTCCAACGATTCTTGCAGGTGGTAATACATCGGCTGCTTGAGATAAAGTGACTAATGCTGTAAGAACTACTAATTTCAGATTCATGATTAATATATATTAATTTATACTAATTTTTCTTAATTTTGTTTAATTAATTTTTGGGTTCTTCCTCTGTATTTATAGTTCCAGCTAACTTTTTCTTGTACTATTTAATGTCGAAATCACGCTTTAATTATTCTTAATTCAAGCATTGGGTATAATGGTTCTCTTTAGGTTCGATTTATCCCTACTTAAAACGGCAACTACTTAATCCTGTATTTTAAGAAATAAATTGAAATCCAAATTAGTCCGCTATAGTACAATGCACTCCCTTAATAGTTATACTTGTCATTTATATCAAATCAATCTTTGGATTATTATAGCGGATCAGTGTGCCAATTTTTTAATAAAGTATTCCTTTCTCACCCAATAAAAATTAATAAAATTAATAAAAATAATTGCTAATTTTTCAAGTTAATACCTTTAACTATAAGAACTATAAGCAAAAAATCAAAGCATAAACTATAATACCAAATATTAGGTATTGTCTTACTACATGATTAAAGTTAATGAAAAGATTGGAAATTTAAGTTTACAATTAATATTATTCTTGGCCTAATCCCAACCTTAACTTCATTGTTAGCCTTGGTGCGACTCTAGCAGTAATAATAACCCTAGCATTAACACTTGCGTTGGTTTTGTATATATTATAGTATTTTAATATGAGGTTATTTTTTAATATACAAGGACGATTGAATAAATCGTTGGCTTTCTGATCCATTATGAAAAGCAAATTTTATTGCAAAATGCTATTATAAAATTATCAAAGGTTAATTAGTTCCTGAAGGCTACTTTCAATTTCAACTACAAGCTAGCCTGAGGCATTATGTTTACTTGTAGGTGGTTATAAAACTGCAAAAAAAAAAATCAAATTTAGTAATAAGATTTGGTGTACCTTGTTCATAGCTACTCTTATTAAAATTCATGCTTGAATCTATACTACTAACCTGCTTTATAGTACTTCGACGAATTTAAGAAATTTAATGCGAGCAGTTTTTGTGTTTAAGAGCTTTGTTAATAATTTTTAAAGCTTATACTACTTAAAAAGTAGACAAAGTACTAAAGTAAAAAGGACGTTTCTATACTATTTAGATCTCAGGAGACTGGACTCTGGCTAACTTTTAATAGCAAAAGGCTTCACTTTAATTTAGTTTAAACCTTCATTCAATAGCAATAATAATAAAATTCGTATTTTATAAACTAACTAGAATCCAATAACCAGACTATTGATAGTTTGTGTGTGTCTACTCTCTTCCACTCTTGGGTGGTGTTATATAAATTAGGGTTCGAATCTATGAAATTTAACCCACTCAAGTCCAAATCAGGTGAAGCTAAATTGACCGATTTTCCAGTTCTCCTTTAATCTCTTGCATATCTCGATAAACCCCACTTCACTACTCAATCAGGCTTTTTATACTTTTGCTTACCTCCAACAATAAACCATTTGGGATTCCTAACTCCTTCAAGATTTAAAAAAATTAACTTTAATCCATTTTTAAATTTTAAATTTTAAATTTTAAATTTTAGGATTTTTATTCGTTGAAATACCGAAAAAGTTTAAAATGGTGACTCAAACCTTGTGTTTAAGTTTAGAAAGTTACTTCATATCTCACCATTAACTATTGTATTATATTTGCATCATTAAACTCTAGAGTTTTAAAATCGAGAGTAAAATACTTGACTATAAATAATGAATAATTTTATATAAAACCTTTCCTAATATCAATACTATCAGTTTTAATGTAAATAATTGAGTCTATATCAAACCATACAAAAACTCATTTTATTTAGGTTATATATGATCAATTTCGTAATGTCACATAAAGATAAAAATTCGATAAATACAATAAATTTTAACGATCATTTAATAATAGTTAATTTAAACTGCAATAGTTAGTTACTAAATCTGATGCTAATTACAAGTATTAACTAAAAAGTTTAAAACTTATCAATAAAAGATTTAAACTTAAACAACTTAACATAAACCCCTGGGAAATTCTTTTGAGCACATCCATGACCCCATGAAGTAATACCAACAAGAGTAGTTTTTCCTGGTTCAACTTTGAAGATTGGACCTCCAGAATCACCTTGACAAGCATCTTTGGCTCCTTCTGGATAGCCAGCGCAGAACATCACGGTATCATTGACTATTTTGTTAACTGATTTGTAAGAGTCAACACATTTCTTAGTATCATAAGTAGGTACTTTTAATTCCATTAATAAGTTACTTCCTCTTGCGCCTGGTGATGTAGCACCCCAACCAACAGTAACTAGCAACTGATTAGTTGATTTAGCAAATTTTCCATCATCAAAAACAAACGTATCTTTTTGGCTTAGACCCCAAGTACCTTCAACTTTCCAAATAGATACATCGTTTAAATCAAACTTGTTACCATCGTAATTCGGGTGCGATTTACGAGAAATCACCTTGTATCTTTTACCTTGCTCTTTGCCTTCAGTAAGGGATAAATCATGACGATGGAAACTGGCGCTCCAATTCTTGATTTCATAAATATCACAATGAGCAGCAGTGATGATTAGATTGGTTTTATAAGCCATTCCACCACATAAATGACGTTTCAGGAAATCTAAACTTAACATCCATGGATATTTAAATTTGGGTGATACTTCATATCCTCCAACGATTCTTGCAGGTGGTAATACATCGGCTGCTTGAGATAAAGTGACTAATGCTGTAAGAACTACTAATTTCAGATTCATGATTAATTTTATTATTATTTAATTTTTGTTAATTCTTAAGTTCTCGCACCGTATTTATAGTTTTCAAATCCTATGATTATATTGTTTGATTTCAGGATCACGTTGTTTTAGTTATTCTTTATTCGAGTATTTAATATAATTGTTCACTTCATTTGTCATATTTTTCTCTCTACTTAATCTTTTTCTTAACAGATTGTAGATTTTTAATTTACCAAAATCATGCGATAGGAAGTGCTTTTTTACATATAAGTCATCCCTATTCCTTATATCTATTTTAATATTTAGAAAAATATTTTTTAATTGTATTAACCAATCAATCGAACCCCTGGTACCCAATTTCTAGTTTAAACAAGGAATCGTTAAATATATATTTAATAATATTATATTAATAATAAACTAAGTTTATTTATAGTTTATTACTTAAACAATATAATATAAGAATATTTTAATGAATAAACATAGATATTTGACGAAGTTTATATCATTATAGTTATTCGAACAATAAAATTAATTTAATTAAATATTAATCTGATTATCATGTTAATAGTTAGCATAAAATAAAACATTAGATGATATAACAAAACACTATAATTCTGCTGTTTTTTTGAGCATCCTACAATGCAGTTGTAAATAGAGCAGCAAAACCTTTGTTCCTATTAAAAGTTACGATGGATAGCTAAAAAGTTTAGTTATTAAGCCACACTTAACAACTTTACTTCTAAATATATCTGAATTAACAAAAGCATTCTCTGCTTTATGTTTTGACATAGTTAAATATTAGGACCTAGAAACAACTTAAAGTTTGCTTGTCTAGCTTTTTGGTCAACATTTTGATATCTTAATCATACATCACTGTGATCTCTATATATTTAAACTATAGCTAACTAAGTCTGTTATGATTATAAATTATAAAGTACCAGTATTTTCCAAAAGATTTTATAACACAAATTTAACTTTTTGACTTTGAATTTACTCTTGATTAGCACTCAAATATGATGTTTATAAGAGTAAAAACATGAATTAATATTGACCTTCGTGAGCTAATATACGAAAAATGGTTATTATATATCAATTTACAATGTTTCAACAATCATAAATGCCATTAAAAGTACTTTTTTTCACACTAATGCGTCTGCCCTAAACTGCAACCTCATTAAAATCAACACAAAGTCTTAACAAAAAGACGCCTTTTGTAACCACAAACCTAATAATAGCATGTCTTCTAAAGTTTTTTCTTTTTGTATCGTCTCTAAAGCATCAAAACCTTGTACTTTCTTTATCCGATATATAAAACACCTAGGGCCTTATGATCTCTCAAGATTTAAAAAAAACCACTAGCTATGACTTCAAAATAGTTATTACTACATAGTATTGGTGGAACAATGTTCGCTGCTTAAGCATAATATTAAAGTCTTTCTTAGCTAATTGTTTTGATTTTTATTAAGTTTAATATGACTAGTAACTTTAAACTCAAGGATTCAGGAAAGGATGTGGTAAAGAAGTACTGAATCATCTTAAAGACGATGATAAAATTAATTTACTTACAAGTTGTAAAGGATAGAGTTAAGTAATAATGACGATAATATAGGAGGATGTATCTCCAAGCCAATGTTACAAAAAAAGGAAAGGAATGTATAATGGGTATAAAAAGTATGAGAAACGTATCAAATCTTTGGACCATAGAGGGTATATAGATTCACCCATCCATTCTTCAATCTACCCCAATATTACAAAGCTGTATACTACATCAAGTAGATACTTGAAAAAAGACAATATTTTAAAGACATTTCGTTGGTAAGTCTTGCTTACAAAATTTTTATTGATGGTATCAAAAATGAAAAATATCTATCTATCAATAACATTTGTATCGAAGTGTTACAAAAGTTAAAGTATCTAAAACTCAATCATGTAGATAATTATTTCAGAAAGCTAATAATACCTATTTTACCATCGACTATAAGAATACTAATAATTGAATATGACTTTAATAATGAGATATCATATTTTGGGAAGTTATTAAATAAACTTGAAAATTTAAAAGTGCTCAAAATAAACCGTGATAATCTTAAATGGGGAGAACTCGCTTACTTTATGAACAAACAATTCTTGCAATTAAAAAAGTTACACTTTGAATATAGATATGGGGATGTACTTTTATGTTTAAGGATTTTACTAGCAATTTTTCCACTCAAATAGCGCTTAAAAAATGGAAAAAGTAATGAAACCAAAAAATACATTCCCATATATTGCTTTAGCTAAAACAATTATAATGAAATGTTTACAAAATTGAACCAACTAAAAATAGAGTGTTATAATATATTATTAAAACATTTTTATTCAATATTTAGTATGCCAAGTATTATAAATTTAAGTTTAAGTTTATCATTATCTTAATTTGTTATTTTTAATTAGAGAGATTTATCCTAAAAAGTGTAGTAATATAATAACATTAAATATTAAATATCTTACTTTAGGAAACGGTTCCCTTGACTTTTCATACTTCATGTTCTAATTTATAAAACTTTGAGATGTCAGATTATGAATTCAACATTGCTCTATCATTTTCATATAGCAAGAAAAAATCAGACCACGGTTTAGTTATCTTTTATTTTTTTTTAAATACTGATGTTATAACAAGGTTAAAGCTATAACAACTCAAAGCACTTAACAATTAAAACCAACTTAATATTTACAATTATAGAAGTTTGGCGAATACATTTTTTTATAATGAATCTTAACAGTTATTATGTATCATACAAAAATAGCTTTTACTTTATTTTTTATAAATTTTCATATTTGTTATAGGTATTAATAATAAAGTTGAACAACTTAATAAAAAATAAATATCTGAAATTAGAAGCACTTATTTTATAATAACCATAGAGCTATAACCATTTACACTTTTATTAATAAAAATTTCAATCACTTTTACACCTTAGCCCAGCCTTAAATTTTAAACTTAAAATTATCTGTGTTTATTAATTAAAAGGTTATATGAAAATATTATTTTTACTATTATTTTACCGCAAAGACTTTGCTATTTCAACCTTTGGTATAATTAACCCTCCTCATTAGTTTCACTTAAAAAATTTAAAATTTTTCTTATTGATTAAAATAATTACTTTTTATTTAAAGGAATTCCGTTTTGTGGCGATATTGACGATATTGGCGATATAATTAACTCCTCAGGAACTTTATCCATACTTTGATTTTCTGATTGGGTGGCTTGGGTATTACATTTTTCTTCAATAGCGTTAAGAGAATACAATATGTCGTTGTCAGCTTCTTTAAAGTTAGGAGTGTCATGTTCAGAAACGACTATCTCTTCCTCTGATAGCTCATTGTTACTTCCTTTATCTTGGCCTATTTTGTTACTTGAAAATGCTGCTTCAGTGTCAAATCTAACATTTAAAAATCCTGTATCACTATCAATATCTAAGCGTGATATTTCTTTTTGAATGTTGCTTAGCATTGTCAATGCATTTTTTTTGAACTTGGCAGCTGTCTTATAATAGATTGATTTATCATCGTTATAAAACATACAATTTGAGAAAACCAAGAGTAATTTTTCCTAAATATAAGTTTAAATGAAGTATAATTAATTACTATTTGTTACTTTAAATGTATTCAAGTCACGAACTTCGTGGTTATCAACAATAGAGGATAGAGTTGCAAAGTCCATTGGATTTTTGATGTAATTATGATAATCTGGGGCTTGTTCTCTACTCACAGGTTGGGTGAATATAAATGTTTTATCATCACTAAAATTGGTTAAAAATTATTACCAAAAATAAATTAAATTTACCTCATTAATTTTAGGAGTACACTTCTAAAATATTTTGTCATTGGGAATAAGAAACTTTCCCAATAATTATACCGATATCTAATCAGCTCTAACTTATAAGCCTCCCTTTGCCTTATTAAAGAAGTAATTTTTTGAACTTTCTCGAGGCCATCCTTAATATTAACCAAATTCTTTAAAAGTTGAATTATTTATAATCTAAATTAATAAATAATTACTTCGTATATAATAACTTTCTCTTCTTCGGATTGGAGGGGTGTGGAAGCTGTCCAAGGCTGATTTAAGGTTAAATAAAAGTTAAACAACTAATTATCAAAACTACCTCCAAATGTAAACGTCTAATAAACGGAACATTCCTATATTCCCCCTTTTTGAGAGTCCAATATTTACAAATTTCTAATAAAATTTGATTTTTTTTTCGAGTCTTTACTTCTGTTTCAGTACTGATAATATGATGAAATACTTCCATGGATATTATTTCAGGACTTGGGTCAACTGCTTGTTGATGAGCAATAGCAGCTTTAGAGCTTGAAGTTTTGAATGTTGCTGTTTAAATTTAATTTAATATAAACAAATATTCATTTTAAAAAAGTAACTACCATATTTAGAATCTTTTTTATGAGTCTTCTTAGAACTAAATTTTTTGGCAAAATACCCTTGTACTTCTTGAATATCAGCTTGGTCTTTATTATCTTTCTATTTTAAAAAGTTAAATATTATCACAAATCACACGAACAGCACTTACAGAGACATGTTTATGGCAATAAGGTTTTGTTGAAAGTGAATCTGGCATAACTTTATATTTCATAGTAAACTTTGCAAAAAAAGCACATGTCACATGAAAAGAAGCAGAGCAAGATTTTACTGAACATTGCACACATGCTCCTTTACGTTGCTTACACAGATAGCATATCTAAAAACTTAGTTGTGAAATAAAATAATAATCAAAAAAGTACCAATTTCCATCGGCTTTTGGGAATTGTGTTGATACCTTCGATTGGTTCAATGTATACGCTGCTGCCAAAAGAAACTTCTGGGATCCATATGGCACATAAAACATGAGCCCAAGAATTCAACCCAGTTTGTTTAAATGCTCCTCCTTCATTAGGGCAAAGAATACAAGTCTTCTTATTAATATAGTTATTTAAAAAACTAAAAAATATTACCACTGGGTTGGAAGGAGAAACTATACATTTTCTACAAAGCCATTGTCCTTCAGGTATGTAAGGTACACCATAACAATCTGAATATTAGCATTAAAATTACAAAAGCAAAGATAAGTACCCTGATGTACAGCTAAATCACAACCATCACAGAATATTATAGCATTGCTATTTTCGCAATCAGTTTCTTTACAAATCTCACAAGGAGTATCTGGATTAAGCTCGCTAGTTCGAAATTTATTTTGTTTATCTGTTTGTTTACTCTAAAAGAATGTTATTGTTTATCATACAAATGTTTATCTTACTTACATGAATAAACCAATTTTTTTCAATTCTATCCATGAACAATTCAAATATTTCCTCCATATCTAAAACCTCAGTATTGATTTCTAATTTCTCACAAATTACCTCCAGCCATGCCTTATCTTCAAAATATAAAAATATAAAAATTTTAATTTCAATATAAATTACCTTCAAGATCAAGATCATATTCTACTGCCAACTTAGACTCGGGGATTAATTCTGAAAACATTAAATATGACTGATAAATTAGAAAAAGGAATTACCGTTGGCTCTAAGATAATGATTCTTTGGCCTAACAAAAATGACCCTTGAATCTCCATCCTCAAGTTCTGGATCATCAAATTTAAGGTAATTATAAATATCCAAAGGTCTATAACTGGGTATAGGAATTGGTTTAGCTATAAATCCATTCTTTTCTTCTATTTCAAATTTATAAGTTAAATTTTAAATTTTAAAATAAAAATTACCAGTATTGTTTATTTTTTTATTAGAGCCTGCCTTTACATTGTTGTTCACCGAATTGTTGATTTTAATGCTCAACTTTTGATTGATGTCAATGTCGTCGATAGTATGCTCTTTAATTTCATCTTTTGGATGTCTTTTTTTTTGTTTTTTATCTTTAGGTTCAGGAATCCTTCTACTTTTTTGTATTGAGATAATGCTGTTCTCTGATTCTGATTTATCTTCAATTTCAGGCTCATCTTCTTTAATATCTAGTGAATTATCTGATGACTCGTGTAACTCCTGGTCTTCATTAGTATCTCCATTAAATAAACCTTTTTTCCTCTTTGATGATCTCCTCTTATTTTTATTATTGTTTGTTTCTTTTCCATCTAATATGTCATTTATATCTGAAAAAAAACCTGAGTATTTTGGCTTGTTACTTAAATTACGTGTCCTTTTCATAAGAAAGTTAAGTACCTCCTAACTCTTTTTTTAAAAGAAAAATTGTTCAATCGGTTGTTTATTTTTAACTTCTAAAAGTAAAATGCATTCATTGTTACAACCAATTAAAACCTATGTTTAGCAGGATCACATGGTCTTATTTAAGTTTAAATGTTTTCTTTTGTTTATATACCAAATTTGTTAAAAGCTATTAAAATTTTTTAATAACATTTATTTCGCTATTAATAATATATTACTTTATTTACATTTAATATATTTATATATTTGTATACATTGTATAAATTTATCTAAAGATCAAACCCAAATTAGAATTATTATTCAATTAGAATAAGAATAAGATTGAAATGATATAATAAATTAGTATTATAAAAAAAATCCAAAGACACTAAAATTAAATAAACAGCATTCAAACATTTAAAACTTATTAGCTATAAAAACTAGCATTTAACCTACTTAAAATTCATATTATTATAAAATAATGTGTGTAAAAAAACAAGGCTGGAAAGTTGAACTCCACTTAAATTTCTATCCAAAAAATGCTTTAAGCTCAAATTTAAATATTTCTCCACTAATTTTATAAATATTTTTTTGTAATAAAACAATAAAAGAGGGTCAAAAAGATAAAAAATAAAGAAATAAAAAATATTATTTTGTAATATTTAGTTCCATAACTATATTGAATTAATAACTTTTATAATTACTTTCAAGCTAACCCATTTTTATTTTGATTCACATAAATTATTCTAATAGCCATTTCTTTATAAATTATATTATCTATATTATCTATATTATCTATATTATCTTAACAAAGTATAAAGAAATGCGAGTTTAGTTTATGTTAACTATTAAGCAAACTTTAACAATAAAAAGGTTTAATGCTAATCTAATACTTTAGTTCCCTTAAAAAAAAGGGGAGTTTTTTACACCACATTAAAAAATTACTATCATAAATATAATCCAACTTAAAAAGTGTACAAAGTTATAAAACCTTTCTAAACTTCAATTGTGTATATTAATTAGTTGCTTGTTATCACTCACTACTATACAATTCAATACCTCTTGGCTACCTTTAGGCTAATTAATTGCTTACTAAGAAATTACTAAAAAAGGTGATTGCAGTGGGATACAGATTTTTTTATTTTGTAACCAAAAACTGAATGAAAAACGAAATTTAAGGTGGTAAATCAGATTCCATATTTATTAAAAATTACAGAAATTTTTGTTATCAGTATAACCTTTGACAAATGAAAAGTATTATTAGTCAAGTTTGACATATATTACTAGTTTGATTTGTAATATTAAAGTAAACTAATGATAGCGTATACTCCACTACTTTTATTCAAAAATTCATTTTATTGAATAATACTATAAACAAATAAATTGAATTAATCGAATTAATCGAATTAATCGAATTAATCGAATTAACGGAGCTAAACTAAAAAACTAGTCTGATGTTCCATACAGTATAGACAATGTTCTTGTTTTCTTTTATTCTTTTACTACCACTAATAATAATATGATAATAAATAGCAAATAAATTTATAAAAAAAAGTAACAAAAAAGAGTGGATTTTTACCCTTAAAAAATAAATAACTTATTGAAAAGTAAGTTTATAATCGTTAAAATTAGGGTATAATTAACTTTAAGAGGGATAAAAATTAATTTTGATATTGGTAAAACTCTCAGATAAGGAATATTAAGAAAGTATGCCTAAAGAATGAGTAAAGGTAAGTGGTATGTCTAAATAGTATTAATATGAATATTGGAGCTATATCTTATATTGACTTACAAAAGTTAAGGTGTTTAATACGTTAAGGCAAAATGGTTAAGGTATAAATTATACCAATTAAAAAACTAGCTCAAGTCTCACTTTAAGATTTTAAAATTAATCGAACTATTTAAAGCGCTAAACATTTGCGTGACTTTTTACCAGGTCGATTAATCGACCCTATACGTTTAGGAGGTTCATTGAATCCTTGATCCGCTCTTATTAACCGTACTACTTGATAAAACGCCATCTCTACATTGATACATGCTTTAGCACTAGATTCTATAAATTCACAGTTTAAGCGTCTTGCCATAGTTACCCCTTCTTCACGTGCTACTTCCCTTTCAGTTGCTTTATCTGCTTTGTTACCAACCAAAATCATAGGTGAAAATTCGTTGTCCTTTACTCTAAGAATCTGTTCATGATAACGTTCTACTCGTTCAAAAGTGGAACGAGAAGTGATAGAGTACACTAATAAAAACCCTTCACCATCTCTAATTTCAATTTTAATTCGTTATTTTTTTGTTTAGACCTATTATATACCTAATCCATTGATCTCTTAACGCAGTATACTCCTCTTTAAAGTTGTTAGTTTATTTTTAAAGCTATATAAATCTCAAATTTACCTTGTCCGGCAGTATCTAAAACTTCTAATACACATGCTTGATCATCAATTACAACTTGCTTTCGGTAAGAATCTTCAATCGTTGGATCATATGTCTAAACAATATAAATAAATAACTTAAAAAATCTAAAAAGAAGGAGTAGCTACCTCTAAAAAAAAGTAATAAGAATTATAATTTAAATAGATAAAACCAGGTTAAATTAATTTGATGCTATTTTGTAATTATCTTACCAACGAAATGATTTAAACAAAGCTATTAAAAAAGGTTAAAGCTAGATTTAGATAAATTAAAAAACTAATTACCTGAATCGTTAGCGCCGTCTGAATAAGATAATATAAAAAAGATATTAGAAACTTAATAATTCAAATTTCGGTTCATTTACCTTGCCAACACCACCATCACCGAGTACTACTATTTTATATAACAACATCTATTCAAAAATTAATACATTTGATCAAAAAGAGAGTTGCTTGTATAATATAATTGAGTTAAATGATATATCTTTCTAAATTTAATTTTCAAATGAATACACTTACTTTTAAAAGCAATAATTAAAATGGAAAGTTAAATCGGATAAATAAACAACTCTTAACTAATTAATATACAAGTTGAAAAAAGTGAGAGTTCGCTTACGAGGATAAAAAGGTTTTAAAAATTATGGTAATTAAAAGTAGGTGATTAAACGTTTAGCTTGACTTTCCCTTTAAAAAAAGTTGGCTCTTACTTTTACTTGGTTTAAAAGGAGAATTTCTTTTTTTAATCGCTATCTACCAATCAAATTGAAATATTCCAAATTCAGTTCATAATTAACTGATATCACCTTCGAAGTGAACAATTTCAAAGCAGCTGACTACAAAGTGCTCCACTTTGATTGGGGGTCAATTGCACAAGTTGAAATTTTGGCTGGAGTTTTTTCAGAAAAATAAGAATTAGGGTTTAAGTTTTAGTTGCAAAAATTCAATGCGAGCATTTATTCAAAGTTTAACAAGAAGGTAGTTGCCTTCCAATTATTAAATTGAGGTTTTAGGCTATAAAGACCTAAAATTAGATTCAATAAGCCAGAATGATTGGTGGAAGTAAAAAGTAGAACCATTTTCAAGCTCTAAGTTAGAACTGTAAATGAAACCTAAACTACACCATATTTTTTTCAATGTGCTTGATGAAATTCTTAAATTTAATTGATCACTGTTGTCGAATTGAAAATAAGTTTTGTTATATAATGAAAGTATCATGGTAAAAAAAGGTAGTAAACTTTCTATTTATTAAATTCGGTAAATTAATTCTAATTAATAATGGTAAATTTGAGCTAAACTTGAACTTTATAAGATCAATAGATTTGTTAATTAAATTTCTTGATTATATGGTAATGTTACTAATTACTAATTACTAATAAATTAAAGTTGGCTTATTAAGTATGATTAAATACTCGAAACATTTGTTTTTTAAAAAACAAATATATAAGCCTTAACAAAGCAAGACATGGGTTAAATTTATAAAAATAAACATATTAATAAATTAGAATTGTTTTGTAAGATAAACAAACAATCTATTAATCCGAAAATTAAACTTAATAAACAAGAAATTAAAAAAAATTAAGCTTCTTCCTAATTTATTATAAAGTCTTTAAGTTTATTCGCTTAAGTAAGCTCAAAGGATTCTTAAACAATTGGCGGAATTAAATACCTAGCCATAATGAAACAAACTGTGGATAAACTTGGAGGAAATTTATCTGTTTCTTTAAAATTCCCTTTCTTTCAAAAACTTACTAAATCCGAGGTGACAAGGTTTTAAGTTTAATATTTTATTGTAATGTTAATAATAGTTTATTGTCAAAGTTTTATGAAAAACCAGGTTTCAGTTTATAAATGAATTGCCAGCCGGATTTAATGTTAGCTCATCCGATTAATCGTGGTTTAAATGTTTTACTTAATAAACTATTTTTAAATTTGATTATACTGAGTATAAAAAGTAAATGTTGAAATTCCTATAATTGAGGAGCTAAATTAATTTAATATAAACTTACAACTTATAAGAAATTAATAACAAAATTAAGTTATAAGTAAATAATATTGTAATAATATACAACTATAGTAATCACTTGTAATGGTAATATACTGATAAATAAAATTAGACAAAAAACTAATAGTTTAATAAAAGAACAAAGGTTCAAAAGGAGGGATAGCTTTACCACAAAGTAATGAATTTAGGATACGGTTATTAATGAAATAAGAGTTAAAATAGCATGTCAAATGGGGGACGAATGTTAAGATTTTAAGCAGAGAAATAGAAATAGGCTAATATGTAAATTTAACTAAATAATGATTAATGATAAAACTTACTTGTAAATGGAAATAATGTATATTTGTAGTATCAATATATTTAAATTGACGTTGAAATTCAATTGAGGATAATTTGACCCCCCCTTTCATAGTTATTAAATAATAGGATATAAAATAAATAGATAAAATACCTGGTAGTAAAGAAGGACGAAAAAGTTTTAGATAAATAGAAAAGAAAGGGAATTTTAGCCATATAACAGAAATTAATTGAATAATACATAGTACTACTACCGTACTTAATTTTGCCTAATTTAGTAAAATTAGATTATCAATTAAATTATTATTATTAGTGGATATTACTAATAATGAAGCCAAATAATAAACAAAAATAGTTGGGAATAAGAAAGCAGATACTGTAAATAATAAAGTACCAAGCGTGAGCTGATCCATATTATATTGACATTGATCAAATCGATCTCTTAATGGATTATAACGCTTACCTAATAATATAAATTATATACTACACTATTAAACCATATTATTAGTTACATACCTATAAATAAATTAAATAAACTCAAGTTTATATTTAAATGCCAATGAAATAATTTTGAGGCTAAAAGATAAAACCAATTTATGTGTAAACAGATCAAAGAGAATAAGTCCATTGAACAAGCTAATAGTCCACTAAATCCAAATAATATAGAGATTATTGTTGCGAAATTTAGTAAAAAATTCATATAATCTGGCCATATGTCCGATAATTCTAATCATTATATTACTTTACTTTGTATTAGTACTATAGCATTACCTATAAATGGATAGATAACACACAAAAACAGCTGCCCAAGGAATTTAGTTAATCCTGAATTTAATTTTAGACCAGCTGGGTAGCCTTGTAGCCAGCCAATTAACTCTTTAATGTTTTCTACTGTAAATCTCTTTAATAAAGGTTAAAAACGAACTTGTTATAAATAAACAAAACCTTACTTTTATTAAAGAGCAAATTTTACGACTAATCATATATTTATTTAAGCTAATGAAATAAATAACAAAATAAACAATAATAGAGTTTAGAATCAAAGTGATGACTAAATCCATATATTTAAGCTGGTGGTAATAAATGGCTTCAGTTATTAGTTGATGCTTTTGATATAATAGCTTTCGGTTCTTAATTATATATTTGAAACTTTTATAGTTATATTTAATGATAGAAGCTAATTAATTAGTAAATGAAATTTTATATAGAATAAAAAATACCTAAGCTACTGAATTGTTGTTTTTCAACATTAGGAAATGGAATTAGTTCTGGGTTCATTAGTTCGTGATTAAATTCCAATTTTAAATATTTAAAGTTATTGATCTAAAGTAAATTATTATTTATTTCATTACTATAAATATAGCCTTACTAACAAAAACACTTGCTTTAAATCAAACTCTTTGTTTGTTGAACTATCGTTTTTGAAATAATTTTGAAAATCCAGAGAATAAAAACCTTTTTTTACGTAAATTAACTTTATGACTTCTTCGTTTGAATTAAGCTGATATTTTGATTTGGCTTTATCTAACTCAAATAATAACTCTATTTCTTTAAAATCATATTCTAAAATATTTAAATCTATTCTCGTCAGAAAAAAAAGAAGCTTACTATCTATCTTTTCTTTATAACCCCCTATAATCACAATGGGGTAACTCAATTCTTTATATTTTTTTAAATACTCCTGTTTTGCTCGGATTAAACAAATTAATTCGTTCATCTAAAAACAATCCATTTAATAAAAAAACTACATTTAAAACACTACCATTTAAAATAAAAAATATGCATACCTCATAATTTACACTTTGAGTAATCAAATAAGACCTCCCGACTTTTAAACCAATAACCCATTTCCCCTTCCAACTTGTAGTTTTACAAAAGCAAGTTTTAACCATAACTATAGCGTCTTGGAATATGGATCCTTATCTTTTCTTTGGTTAATTTTTTACTAATGAATCGTAATAATAGTTTTAAAAATAACAAATAACTTAATAAACTAATTATTAAAAATAATATTAAATTCATTAAAACTTAATTTTTAATTTTATTTGTTTTATAAACTTGAGGATTCGTTCATTGCAACTTTTGCTTTTCAAGAAAAAAATGGAGGGTGTATTTTTTTAAGAAGTTTACTAACAGTTTTTCCACTCAAATAGCGCTTAAAAATGGAAAAAGTGATGAAGCCAAAAAACACTCCTAAATAGATTTGTGCATCATTGTAGATGCCCTTTTTAAAAAAGTTGGCTTGCTACCAGTTAATCGTGGCTTATCATAAAATTAAAAATTAGGAAACTTTTTAAATTTCTTAGCTCAATCTTTTATATTTTCAGTTGTCTTTTTAAATTTTCTTAGAGCACTCTTAGTCGTTTTAAGGGGAAAAATGAGCAGCATTTTTTGTCAGCATTATTCTAATATTGGTTAAAAAAATACTAAACATCCCGTCATAACAGTTTTAAAATAAAATAAGTATTTTGGGAATTCCAAAAAAAACTAAGCAGTTTTTACAGTTTTTACAATTTAAATTTCAAATCTCAAAATGAACTTTAATTTATAATCACTCTTAAAAACTTTAATTGATAGGATAAAATGGGGAATATTGAAAGCAATGTGGACTCAGGAGATATTGGCACCACTTTGATTTGATCTTTCGACTTTGATCCATATTGTTAAAATCAATAAAATAATAATTTTTGAAGTTTGCAAAGTAGTTAAAAAAATTTTAAAAAATAATTTCAATTACTTGGAATAAGCTGATGACTAAGGTTAAAATTTTAAAGTTTTAAAGTTTTAACGTTTAATTTTTAACAACTAAGAGTGCCCTCAATCCAGGTAAAAACCTTGGGAAGTCATAAAAATAAGCTAAAAATAAAATTATTAAATACTGTAGCAAAAAATATATTTCATGTATATTAAACTATATAATATAATTAAAAAGAATTACTGCCTAGTCTTTTATTTTATGATTGTTTATACAATCTTATATTAAAA
Organism: Batkoa obscura; assembly: GCA_030770535.1. Classification (NCBI taxonomy): domain Eukaryota; kingdom Fungi; phylum Entomophthoromycota; class Entomophthoromycetes; order Entomophthorales; family Batkoaceae; genus Batkoa; species Batkoa obscura. Next base: position 1,144,868 of record JASVEC010000005.1, on the reverse strand, counting down.
AGTTGAGCTTAAGTAAATTTGAGATGCATAAAATGTTGGGATGAAATGAATTTATTACCATATCTTCGAAAGAATACTATCGACAATAATGATACAATTGAACATCTTAAAAAAGGTCTAAACAACAACTTCTAGTGACTTTCAACAGTGATAAAAGACTATAGAATAAATAGACTTACGTATACATAACCGAAACAAAAATAAAAATAAAAATAGAAAATCATTGAAATAGGGGCACCACATAATGATGCATTTCTATATTTCTGTATGTTTTTTTGTTTAAAATTTATTTTTTTACGCTTAAATAAAATTCTCTCAATAACTAGAAATTTGTTGGGAACTGCTGAGGTCACTGTTGAAATTATTTTCAAATGTTCAATTGTGTTATCACTTAGTAATATTTTTACTGAAAATGTTTTAAATAATAATTGTTGTAAAAAACATATTGCAGGAAAAACATGGTTACTATAGATAAAAGTGGTAAGTTTTAAGTTTGTGAATTATAATGATTATAATATATTGAATATAACATCCAAACTATAACCACTTTTCTAAAAAGCTTTTATAAATTATGATTATCAAACTTTAAGTCGTACTTTGAGCATGAATTATTATAATAATATATTATTATTATTATCATAAGTAGCCTATTAAGTTAAATAGACTTTTATAAAAAATAAGCTATAGAATATTAAGTACAAACTTTAAATTAGTCTTTTTGTTAATGGTCTCGCTAAATTTTAGTCCCTACATGGACTGTTATTTTAAATAATAATTGCTGTCTATTTAAAAAACTCGATAGTCTCATATATAAGCCCTTGGCTATTTTGTTACAAGCATTTAGGACTAAGATAGCTATGACGATAGTATTTTAAAACCAACTTTGGCTCAACCCTAACTTGAAAACCTATTCTTTTTAAACAGGTATTGTGATATGAAAAATGAATTTGTTTAGGATTGATTAAAAGCTGGGTTTTAAATTTGGGGTTATTTTTTTCACAAATAGGGGTTAATTTTGAAAAACAACTAAAGTTCCAGAATCAACATTTTACCTTAATTTATTGCATATAAATTGGTTTTTTATGAAAATTTGGGGTTTTTAAAAGCAATAATATGCAAGTATAAACATTTAATTAGTAGTGTTTATATTGAAGTTTATACACTTCAATTACATATATTAATATAAGGTTGTTTCTAAAGTAATCTCCTTCTTTGAATAAATCTCTATTATTAAGGATATATAATTGCTACAGGCGAATTTTTTTACACCAAAAATATTGTTTTTTAGAGATAAAAAATGTTTGCTGTTGCAGTCAATAGCCTACCTATTTTTTTTGCCCAATAAAAAGAACTTACTTTAGAAGCCACCTTATAAACCCCAAATTAACTTATTCTTTTTTAAATATATAGGCTGCTAGCTCATTACAATCTATTTAAAAGCTTCTGTTTCAAGCACCCAAGTTATTATGAAATTTTTAAAATAATTCGATATTAATTACTTAGCTTTCAAGTATGTGGGCTATTTCGTATTAGTTTTTAAGACATTTAAAAAGCTCTAATTAATAGCTTTCGTTAATGTAAGATGGAACTTTTTAATATATAGGGCATATTAAATGAATCCATTTTATATCTCAGGGCATAATCTACTATCCCAAAGTCCTAAAATACTCTTTGAATTTTTTTAAAATTCCTATTGTTATTGTAATAAAACGATTTAAAAGTTATTAAATATGAATAAAATAAATAGTGTAAAAATGAAATAAAGTTTGTTAATTAAAAATGTGTTTTTTTAATATCATAACATGAACATTTTTTGATCATAATCAATAGAGTACAAGTTATTTTTGAAATTAATTGAAATTAGTATGATGATTAAGTCAAGAGCTTGGTTTACTTGTGTCCGCTATCCGGTTCAATACATTAAATCTATTATGTCTTGGATAAATATTTAATTTACATATCAAGTTAAACTATGATTCCATCAATTGTTGCTATACCCATTTCAACTTGTACAACTCTTGTCTTTTAGTCAATCTCTAATCTATAAATGGTTTAGAGCTAATGAGGAGGAACAATTAATTGGCTCAAGTACTTAACGACTAAGAAAATCGCTTTAGCTAGATAAAGAAATAAGCCTAGAAGTTAAATTTCAATATCTCGTCCTCTTATTGGTTGGATCATAGATGAAATCACACTCTTAAACTCTTAAATAGTTTGTTTTTAGATAAAGCGTAGAGAATAAATTATTTTTATAATCAAAATAAAAAGCCCCTTACTTCAATATATCACTAAGTATGGGGTAGAGGTTGTTATTTTTGAAAAAATAAAAGAATATTAACTAACTATTATCTAGTAATTACTTACAAATTCTTTTTGTAGCAATACAGCACACCTATAATAAAATACAAAATAAATTACATATATTCCTTAATGCACTACCACTTATTACTCGAATTGATAGTAAAAGTACAATAGTTGTTTATCTATAGCAAAAAACAACCTTGATGCTTTTAAAAGTCATACCTGCTTTAATTCATGTAAAAATCTACTATAGTAAATAGCTAGTTAGGCTTTTTAATAGATTATCTAGGACACCTAAACTACAAATGAAACCTGCAATAAGGGAGAATAATCGAATTTGAGCCAATAAAACAATTTTAAAGGAACATTCATTTGTTTTAAATTGAGCTGAGTTAACGCATCAGCTAATTCTTTAGAATCTCCTTAGTTAATTGCCAAAAAAGTCAAGCCAAGCTCATTATTACGTCCCTAATTTTATTAAGATTGAGGAAAATTTGGAATTTCCCCTTATTTTTGGAAAGTGATTTTTTGGTATTCCAAAAAAAAGATAAAAATAAGATAAAAATAAGATGCAGGGTGGGTATTAAATTTCCGAAGCTTAATAAAACTCTCCTAAAAAAAATTATATAAATAGTAACAAACTCAATTAAATTTTTTTATATTCTCTTTCATTTTAAATTTTCAATCTCAATCAATCCTAATTTATTAATTTCTTGCTAGTGTGAGATATAAAACTTATTGTCATTTTAAGCATTTAACAACATCAACAAAGAATGCTAACAAGTAACAACGGTGATACATATATTGGATATGATAAATATCTTGTCTTAGAGATTCTAGGATACGGTGCTAATGGTACTATTTATTTAAGTAAAGATATATCAAGTGGTCAATTGGTAGCAATTAAAGAATTAAAACGCAATGATTTGAACCCAAGAGAAAGAAAAATTCAAGATCTTGAGGCTTACTTTCATCAAATTCTTTCTGAATCAAACCATATTGTCAATCTTTATGATACTGTTGAAGATGAAGATGCCCTTTATCTTATTATGGAGTTTTGCGAACATGGCGATTTGTTTGAATTTGTAGTTAGACAAACTGTACAGCAAAGATTAGACAATATACAATTAAACAAAAGATTAATACAACAAGTAATACTAGCAGTTATTGATTGTCATAGTAAAGGAATATATCATCGTGACTTAAAGCCTGAAAATTGTATGCTTTCAGGTGACGGGTTTGAGGTACGTTTAGGCGACTTTGGATTATCTACAGACGAAATTATTTCTAATGATTATGGATGTGGATCTGCTTGTTATATGTCACCAGAGTGTAACATACTATCACAAGATAAAGGACACGGATTTAATACAATCAAAAATGATATATGGTCATTAGGTATCATAATGATTAATGTAATGTGCGGATTGAACCCATGGAAGCAAGCTTGTATTGAAGATGAAGCTTTTGTCGCTTATTTGAGGAATCCATTATACCTTTATGAAACTTTAGGAATATCACATGATTTTTATCTTATCTTAAAAGATGTATTACAGATTGATCCAGAAAATAGAATTAGCTTAGAAGAGCTATTATATAGAGTAGAAAACTGCACTCATTTCTTAAAATTACAACCATTAGACGAAGATGTAGCAATAACAAACAATATAATTCAACTCAAAGCTCCATTGAGCATATCTATTGACTCTGCTTCTCTATCAAACTTTGAAGATGAAGTATATTATTCAGACTCATGTCATTCCCTTTCTTCTCCAACTAACCCCATATTTGACTTATTACCTGGCGAGCCCAGATTTGACAAAGATAATATGTTAGCTATGTACTTTGATGAGGGTATTGGATCCTCATCAGCCGGAAATAATCACCATAGCTATATCGATTTAATTGAATCGGATTATTAATCGATTATACTCTTCTAGGCTATTCTTTGTACCCTATTATTAATTTATTTTACTACTTTCATTGTAATTCTTATTCAAAATTTCCACCAATAAAAGTGACTTTATTGTTAACAAAATTTTAATTAAACAGACTTTTTTAATAGTTTCAAAAATTAATTTAATACTTTAAACATCAATTAATAAGTAATTGATAAGTTATAACTCTTAGTCAAAGGCACCAAGTAATAATTATCTCATGTTAGTCATTATTATATAGTTCTTTATGATATTCTTTAAATCGATTTTAAAAAACTTCGCTTAATAATTAGAAATCAATCAGGGTTATTGTTCCATTCAATTTATTTTTAACAAAGGGATGTAAAGATCGCTTTTACATACTATGTGGCGGCTATTTAGCTAGATTAGCAAAACAATACACATGATTCAAGGGATATTAAGCGTTTATTTTTTATCTCAGATCCCAGCCCAAAAAAAAATAAAAATTTTATAACCTAGTTTTAATAGTAAAAAGAATCAAGTGTAATTAGGCAAATTAGTTTTAGTTAAATTATGTTGGTAACTTAAAACGTTTTGAGTTCATTTCAGTTAAATACAAAAGAGTCAGATAAAAAACTCCAAATGTTTGCCCAATATGAATTATAAGTTATTTGTTCTTTTTTTCTATATACTTAAAAAAGTTAATTACAATAACAGCAATCATCCTTGCTATTTTTTAAAGAAAATATCTGAACTTTATAAAATATAGCTTGATGCAATCACTTTTTACATCCCTTAAGGAATGATTTTTGAATTAAGGTTTATTTTTTGGTATCAAACAATTATTTATACCCAAAATATTATATATTTAAATATTTCTTTTTAATAAAAAAATCTAACAATGTATTGATATATTAATATGTTAGCTCATAGATAAATAAAACTAGCATAGAATTAATTATATACCCTCATTTACTAAGAAAATCCTACTTTCCCCACCCTTTTCTATTCAATTTATAAGCGAACCAAACTTTCCCCAAATTTTATATCAAATTATTTTGTATGCTCCCACTTTTCTATTAAAATCATTAAAATTTTAGCTAATTTAAAATCCCTAATTAAAATATTAAAGTATTTATTTCAATTTATGCTTATTAACCGTGTGCTTTATTAACTTAAAAAAAATTAATATCTTCTAGCATTAAGGTTTTAGTTATACAAGAGGAGCATATAGATGAATAGGAATTTATTGTTATAAAGTTGGGTTTCGACTATTTTAATGCAATATATTATTTATGATAAAAGTAATATTAATTAACTTTATGATTTAAGATAGATGTAGAAAGTTCATGTATTAAAATGCGCAACACTTTATTAATAGAAGCCAAACAAAAAAATTATGAATTACCTTTATATAGGTGTTTTATATGTTTTTATACTCATTACTTATTAATTAATTTCATCTTTGAAGTATCTTAATATTCGTTCTCAATAGAGTGTTTATATTGTTTTACACTAAAAATTAGCCTAAAATATCGTTGCCATTATTACAAATCAATCAGCTAAAAAGTATTCGAAACTGTTGTATCTCTATTATGATCTAATTTACGATGGTTTTAGAGCCAGCTATTGGTTTATTTGGTTTTTAAAGCCTAATCCTTAATTTTACCTGGTTTTATCTGAATTTTGCTATAAAATGAACAGTTAGTTATTACCTCATGATAGAGTTGCAACACTGTAAATTTGTAGTGTAATTTGAGTTGTAGCTATTAAAGTTTAAATGTGTAATTTTTTAGAAAAATTGTTCAGGGAGCTATTTGTTTGATTGACTTTTTTGAACCCTGATCCTTAGCTTTTGGCAAAAAATGTACTAAAATTTTAGTCTTAAATGAACAGTTCTTATTGCACATTTGAGCTTAAGTAAACCAAATTATGAATTTTAATCTAAAGATTTCGACTTGATACAACTGTTTAGCTCCAAAAGTGCAGTGTTTTCTCTAAATTTGATTTAGATGTGAATGGGGATTTTCATTTTGTATTTGGTAAATAGAAAATGAGGATGTATTTTTATGTTTAAGAATTTTACTAATAGTCTTTCCACTCAAATAGCGCTTAAAAGATGGAAAAAGTGATGAAGCCAAAAAAACGCACCCAAATAAAAGAAATCATTACAAATGAATTCTGCAAATATAAATATTTACTCATGTTTTAATTAAATTTAGAAAGCCCTAGTCTTTTGAAATTAAATAGCAGTGATTTAGCCTCCTAGAATTCATTTTGTTTTTTATGGCATTTCAATTTTGGGTCTTAAATAAATCTCCAATAAAATAGCACTGTAATAAAATTTTTCTGATTCTATTCTAAGATTTTTCCCAACCTTCTAATGAACGATCACTTTAAGTATTAATTTTACTGGTTTGGGTAACAAAACATAAAATCAAATTCCAAAATTTTTATTACCCTGCCCCTACGACAATTAAAAATATTCTCTAAAGAACTATAAAACTTTGATATAAAATCAAACTTCGCTAATGAGTTTTTTTTTTAATAATAGCAGTGCGGTTTGATGTGGTATTAATCTACATTTTGGAAAGCTCCATTTTATATCAAGAATATGCCAAAGAGTTTATTATACAGATAAGCACCACAATTTATAAATAGCTAAATTATAATAGTATTTGAATTAGAATCGAAGTTTATTTAAGAAGATACTATTACGTTCGAAGATAATATCGAATAAACACCACTTTCAAAGTTTGAATTAATAATATTCAAATAGGTTATTCGCATCTTTAATCATTTAAAATAGTTTAACAAAATTGCTTTAAAATAAAACTTAATATAAAAGTTAAAAGTGATCACAATATATACTAATATATATATCTGGTTTATTAACGAGGCAATTTTTATATAGTCGGTTTTTAAACGTTTTTAAATAGTATAAACTGATAAAAATTAAAAAAAAGAACAGTGGAGATGAAAAGCTAATTTTTGCCTAAAAATTCAGTGATAATGTAACTATTACTTTGAAATTAAATTTTAATTAAATTTTAATTAAATTTTAAACATTTGATAACTTAAGATTAAAAGACTGTTCACTGAATTTTATAAAAATGATTATAAAAGGCTTGAAATAGAATAAATACTTTTCTAGCCTTCAATAATCAAATGCTTTTTAAATTGCTAAATTGATTATATCATACTATAATTATAAAATTTTATATTTGTTTTAAATAAATTTTTGATTTTTAGAGATCCAAAATATTTTAAAATAAGAATAAAAAGTGATTTTGTAAAATATATTAAAATATTATATATTTTCGACTAAATATAAAAATTATAATTTAATTAATACTGAAGTATTTAATGTAATAGTTTTTGGTATATAATTACATAATAAAATGTAAATGTTTAAATAATATATATAAACACTGCCTTTGATTTTATTTATTAATCATTTTTTATTAATAAATTTTTCTAAAAGTTATCACTTAGTTACTCAGCTTTTACACCTAGGTTTCAGTTAGGTAAATTCAAACCCTATATCTTACCTTTTCGCTTCTGGTGCCTTCATTTAGATTTTGATTCTCTTCGTCGCTTCTTTAGTTGTCCCTGCTCTCTTAACCTTTGATTTAACGCCCTTATCTAAGTTTCTGATTTTCAAATTGATAAATCTCTACTATCTCCTAATTACTTGGAAAGTAATCATGTTCAATTTTGAGCCTCCCTTCACCACTACCTTTATTGGCTCAATTCTGGAGTCATTTGCCGTTCATACTGCGAATCTTCTGTAAAAGGTCCTGATGCAGACTTATTTGCATCTAATCTTTACATAGAATGGTGCATTGCTTGGCCCAATAAAATCCACTTAGCTTCAACTCACCTTTCCTCTAGCAAATCAGGAAGATTCTCTCTTGCAAAATGGCCTCCAAATCTCTATAAGCCTATTTTTCTTATTTAATAAAAAACACTTGCCCATCTGGGTTCAAGACTTCAAAAAAAAGGTATCATTCAATTACAAAAACAAAAGACCTTTCCGTACAATGCCCATAGTCTGTTTTGGATTAAACGACAGACAATGACTTCAGCACCAAGAGCTTGTAAATAAGCTGAGCCAAAGGAGTTCTATACTACCTATAGAGTGGAGGTAAAGATAGTATACTTTTATATTTCAAGGGATGGAATGGAGAAATATTACCTATATTATGGGAAGATATTGCTTCAGATCGCCATCATAAGTATAAAAATGAAATGAGAGAGATTTGAAAAATATGGCCATTGTATTAAACGTTTAAATTTCATGATGTTTCTAAAACTACCAGTTCATCACTTAATGTATCTAAATAGTAGGAAACTTATTTATTATTAGGTGATTATTTAAAATATGTAAAACATTTTAAAAATATCCTGCTAACAAATCTTTCATACAAACTTTTTTAATGGTATGGAGGATGTTTTTTAGTTTCATTACTTTTTCCATTTTTTAAGCGCTATTTGAGTGGAAAGATTGTTATTAAAATTCTTAAACAAAAAATACATCCCCATATGGTAGCTAAAAAAACATATTTCTACTAATTTAAAACGGTATTAAATAAGTTTTTCAAAGTTTAAGATATATATAGTTTTGGCTTCAGGTAAATATTTTACAAAATCAATAGTATTTTATTTGCTCGCAACAACTATTTCTTTATTACTTGGATTTCACATTTATGATAAATTATTATATTTTAGAATCCTATCATGTAGCTTTACTAGCTTAAAGAGTCTTAAGCTAGTTTCTCTTTATATCAGGTTAAGCGATTTTACTCTTTTATTAAATAAGGAGTTTCCTTAATTAAACTATTTACATGTCGGATTTATATATATAGATGCTTCAAATGAGCTATCTATAAATTCATACAATTACCTAAAACTCAAGACACTTTACTATAAGGAAAATTTCACATTGATATTTAGTGAAATGCCATATTTGAAAAAAATAACATTAAATGACACTGCTTTATCTAAAACAATAGTAAACAATAAGGTATTCCCAAAATTAAATCAATTAAGCTTAGGGTTTTATGATTCTATTTCGTCCAAGCGTTTACATTCAATATTTAATATGTCAACAATCATTTATTTAGATTTGACATTTTTGGTTAAAGAAATTTATCCAAAAAAGAATAATAATATGAGGATGTATTTTTTTGTTTAAGAATTTTAATAACAATCTTTCCACTCAAATAGCGCTTGAAAAATGGAAAAAGTAATGAAACCAAAAAAAAACCATCCTCATATAATAAACTACTTTTGAGCGATGTTTATTAAAAGCCAAAATACTACAAAACATTTTAATTGTGACATTTGTATTTTTTGAACATCTTAACTAGAATTTGACTTAAAGCTACAATATATAAAACAATTGAGTTTTCGTTCATTAGAGGTACAATCTTTTCTGATGACTGTTGTATTACTCAATATCATCATAGTTCCTTCTATTTTACTTCTTCTAATAATTCTCTTTCTCATCCCCTTTGAATGGAAAAACTTTTGATGTCTAAAATGAATGAATTTTTTTCTTCTCTTCTTAAAAAAGCAGGATTTTATCATATAAAACTATTTACCTACATATGTAATTGCTTTCATTGCATCATTACAAAAGTGTCAACTTGTAGCTCTCTTTACCTTGGCAAATGAAGCTCTTGTAGCTTTTCAACCACTCAAAAAGGGTAAAGCATTAGTGTCTACAATATTTTAAGATATAATACAAAACAGCTTTTGTTAAAAACTATTGCTATATAGGCTTTCAATGTTAGCAAATATAATAATTGTTTTATAAAATGTAAATTATAATAGATTGACAATGACCTAAATTCAATACATAAAATAAATTTAAAAACATGAATAAAAAATCAACATTTATTAAAAATCGTGTAATATTTATCTATATACTTTGTTAGATAATCACCCGGATGTGAAATGTCAAATGATTTTGTTTTTATAATACTTTAATATATATTCAATAAAAACATCTAAATATAAATTATAATAATTATCAAATACTATATTAACTAGGCCATGGTTTAATATCACATCTCTTTTGTTATTCAAAAATGATAAATCAATATTAAATTCACATTTTGACATCTCAAAGTTCTGCAAATTAGGACATGATCTATACAAAAAATTAAAAAAACTGCTTCCTAAAGTGAAGCCCCTAACACTCAATATTGTTATATTACAGCTCTTTGTTGGAAAAATTTCTTTGATTAAAAGTGAAAAACTATATAGGATACCGCTAAAGTCAACAGTGTAATTGATGTCATATTAAATATTGAATATAGATGGTTGGACGAAGTGCTATAAACATAATCTAACTTTAATATTTTTAGTATTGAAAATGTATCCTTATCTATAATTTGATGAGTTAAATTACAACCAAGTAATATTAACTTCTTTAAATTTGATATTCCATTAAACTTTAAGGTTGAAGAATCCCAAATATTAAGAGCTTCAAGCTTTGGATAATTAATGAATTTCATACACATCTCTTCCAATTCATTTATTTTTACATGTTCAATACTTAACCTTTTCAATTGTGGAAATTGTTTATTTAACATAAAATTAAACTCCTTTAACTTAAGATTAATATAATCTAGTTCAAGTACCTTTAAATTATCAAATTTACTTATCAAATTTTCAAAAAATGGTATTTCAACATCGTCGTCACAATTAATTAGCAATAAAATAACTGTTGATAGTAAATATAGTATTATTGATATTATAAAATAATTATTCATATAATCAAATTTAAAATACTTTAAATAATGAAACATCTCTTTAATATTGATTTTTTTCTCAAATATATATTCTTCAACTGTTATATCATAAATAAGGATTGTATAAGTAACGCCTAATAATGGAAAATCTTTAAATTGATCTATATTTTTTAAATATAGATCAAAATTTGTATATAATTTAATATTGCTTGGATCCTCTGGTAAGTGTAAGGGTAAATTTAAATAATTTCTAAGCTCTAAACATTTGATATAGCGTCCATATCTTTTAATAGCTTTCTTGGTTTTATTATTATAATTATCATAGTAGCTTCAACTCATATCTTCCCATAATATCGGTGCAATTACTTGATTCCATCTTTTACAACAAGTGAGTAAATTAAGTTTGTCATTAGATGAGAGGTGGTGTAATATTTCTTTGATTATCTTCTTTTCTAAATCTTCTAGTTAAAAATTATTCTTTATATTAAATCAGACTGTAGTGTAAAAACTAAAAATTGAAAGATAAAAAGGAATATGGGTTTTTATTTATACTAATATCAGTTCTTCATGGTTAAGTAGTAAATTAACTTACATAAACTTGGATTAAATAACATTGTATCATAGTATTCTATGCAGTATTTTTTATTATGGAATTATGCCTAATCAATGTAAAGTGGATTTAAAGCAGAATTATATTTTAATTCTTTTAGTTTGGTTTAGGTTTAAATTTATAAAATTTATGAGTATGTTTTTTTTGGTTTTATTACTTTTTCTATCTTTTAAGCACTATTTGAGTGGAAAGATTGTTAGTAAAATTCTTAAACAAAAAAATACATCCTCATATAACGTTTTTGTTATACATCTTTTGAAAAATATGTAAAACTCTGATGGTTAACAGCTTTAAGCAAAAAAACTAAACAAAATACTACAAATTTCAAACTTTTATGTAATTTTTTTGCTTGGAATTATTAAACCATTGGGGTTTTACACATCTTTCAAAGAGGTGTATTCTGTTTTCCTTATACAAAAATTTTTAACAAATTCAATCAAATCTTGATAAAAACATTTTCATGTACTAATCAAAAATTAAAAATTAAAACTGAGAAATTAATTTTTGGGCTAAAGCCTATATGGGAGTGTTTTTTTTGGCTTCATTATTTTTTCCGTTTTTTAAGCGCTATTTGAGCGGAAAAATTGTTAGTGAAATTCTTAAACAAAAAAATACATCCCCATATGAGGGCGTTTTTTTTGGTTTCATTATTTTTTCCATCTTTTAAGCGCTATTTGAGCGGAAAGGTTGTTAGTAAAATTCTTAAACAAAAAAATACATCCCCATATTTTAAACTAAAAAAACAGATACTTAAAATAATTTATCTTTTCTACTAAAAAATCCACTAAAATGATAGGTTTTGATGTTATACTAGTTGTCTTCCCCTTACCAGATTTAGCACCAGAACGTTCAATTTGACTGTCTTAATACATTTCAGTAGCAGATAGAGGTGTCACAGCGGATTCAACCCTACCACTCCCTACTCTGTACCCACTCCAGCCATATCCTCAACATTTCAGCCGAAACCAAAAACCGCCTAGCTACGCAACCATTTTCACTACCGTTATGATAGTTACAGGACGATTGCCATGTAGCCATGGGGAAAAGAATAGCCAATTGTAGCTTAGTAGTATAATATGATACCTCAAAGGTAGCTTCTACTTGAATACTTTATTTTTGTTTTTTTTTATATAAAGCAAAAATCTTGTTGTATTTAATAGTTATGAGTATTAAAAGTTTAAAACTGTTTGAAGAGTTGCATCATATCATCTTGTTTTAGATTGTTCCTTGTATTTCAATATACATTCATACTATCAAAATATTCTTAAGGGTGAATAATTGTAATACCAATAATAATTTACATTAAAATAATTCAATTCTTTTAGCTACAAAAAGCTTCTACTACCTTAACTAATAATTAATATGGGGATGTATTTTTTTATTTAAGGGTTTTACTAACAGTTTTTCCACTCAAATAGTGCTTAAAAGATAGAAAAAGTAATAAAACCAAAGAAAACATACTCATATAAAAAAACACATGAAAGTGTGCTGAAACATAGCGGCTAACCTAACATCACGATTAACCATAAATATTTAAGCTTTTTTTGTTAAAGTATCTTTAGTTACTATTTGCAGTAAAAAGTACATCTTATACTTAAAATAAATTTTAGTTTGAAGTGAAAATATTAAAATATTAATACAGTGTAGTACTTTAATTTCAAGATATAAATTATTGCTTGATATTTGGGTTATTTTCTGTGAATTCCAAACTTAATTAATTTGATTCTTCTTTATGCAGCATAAAATATGGAAAACTAATCATTTATTGCAGAAGTAAAAAAATAACGCTCCAAATTTTAACCAAACTTTACTTAACTTTTAATCAGCCAATTAATATTTTAAAACTTAAATTAAAAATAAATCACTAAATAACTTTAATCTTTTATTAATTTAATAAAACTAATAAAACTAATTAAACAATGTCAATTAATCAACTTAGTGAAAATGAACCTATAAACACACCTCAACCACCATTATCAAAGAAAAAGAAGATTACCATCCAACAAGCTCGTTCCCGTATAAAATTATTAAAAACTTATGCTCAATGGTTAGATGCTATCCCCGGTTTACCCATCAAAATTGGACTTGATGGGCTTATCGGATTAATCCCTGTTATTGGAGATGGTGCAACCTCTATCTTATCTATAATATTAATTATGTTAGCTAAAGATTTGAATTTACCAAAACATGTTTATGGCAAAATGATAGGGAATATAGTAATTGATACAACAGTGGGATCAATACCATTCTTAGGAGATGTTTTTGATGTGTTATGGAGAGCAAATTTAAAGAATGTAGATTTGATGGAAAAGTGGGTGGAAGAGAATATACATTTATTTGAACAGGAAGAGTAAAAGTAAGAGAAGGGCTTTATAAAACAAATATACTTTTTCTATTCAATGAAATAAAGGAATTTTTAATTTTAATACTAAATAAGTATTGAATTTGTAGTTTATTATAATTGAATAAATTATTATTTTTATATAATATTTTAATAATCATAATTGAAATGAAATGAAATGTATAAGGTTCTCAAAATTACATCACTTTTAAGTCATTTATTTAAATTTTAAAGGGTGGCTTAATAAGAATATAATTGGTTAAAATTAATTTTATAAAGAAATGATCTAAGAATTAGTTAATCTTTTGAAATGTATATAAAAGTCATAGAAAGATATACCAAGAAATCAAATAATAATACTATTAATAATAATACAAAAATGAGTCAAACAGAAAGTAATAAACGTAGTTGGATAGGGTTAAATAGTTATAATTTATTTAATCGTAAGAAGACAGAAGTAAAAGAACCATCAGATGTTATGGGGTCAAGAATGAGTGGGGATTTAGCAATCCCACCTAAACTTCCAATACGAAAAAAAGAAAAAAAGAGTAAAAGAGAAGTATTATTAGATACTTGGAATACCTTACCTGGCTATAAAAAGAAGACATTAACTAAAAAACAAGCTATTAAGAGAATTGAATTCATAAAACTATATGCTCAATGGTTAGATCGTATACCAGGTCAACCTATTCCTATTGGGATTGATAGTATATTAGGTTTAATTCCAGGAATTGGAGATGTATCAGCAGCAGGTTTAAGTTTATTATTAATTTATTTAGCAAGAGATCTAAATTTACCTAAATCTATTTATAATAAAATGTTTTTTAATGTTGGTTTGGACACTACTATTGGTGCAGCACCTATTATTGGGGATTTATATGATATTTGGTTTAAAGGCAATTTAAGGAATTTAAAATTAATTGAAAAATGGTTTGAAAAGAATATTGAATTATTTGAGGATGATGAAATTGTTGATTTAGGAGTATTATCTGAATAAATCAAATAGTATTTGTATTATTATATATATTTAATTATATTATATAATTGATTCTATTTAATTATATTTGATTAATTAAAGTTTAATTATTATTTAATTAATATATTATCTGATAAATTATCACTATTTTTAATTTATATTAATTATTAAATTTAATTTTAGATTTATAGTGTAATTTAATATTTATATCTTAATATGATTTAACTTATAAATTCTTATTTACTTCTCATTAATTAATTTAAGGTAAACAAATGTCTTAACATTTTTATAAAGTTTATCTCCCCTACCAAGCAATTTTTTTTATTGAAATCATTCCAAAAATTTAAAAATTAGAAAGTTGGAATTTTTTTTAACAGATAAAAAATAAAGAATGATCCAAGCTAACGGACAATTAAAAACTAATATTTCATATTTTAAAAGTATAAATAATAAACAAAATTGAATAATTCCATTCTTTAACTTTAATTTTTTATTTTCTCACAATTATTATCTTATTATTATAATATCAATATGACTTCAAAATTAGCTAACAATTTAGTAAATTGATTCGTTTTGTTTATTATTTATCCCTTATTAATTTTATTTAACAGTCACGTTCAGCTTCCATCAATATTCGTAGTAGTAAATATGAACCCGATACATTAATTACTCACATACGTTCTAATTCCAATCCACAAACACTGTGGAATACGCCATCTAAGAGACCAGTAAGTAACAATTGTAACTTCAATCAAAACTTATCAATTCTTTAGGCTACTGTAGTCATCACTGGTCAAAGTCAAGATTGTTTTGTTTGTCATTTACCTGTTTATCCAGCTGAACAATGTTTAGTAGATTCCTATTCATTACATCCCAATTGTTTTCGTTGTCGTCATTGTAATCAATTATTATCTTTATCTACAAATGAAAAATTAGATGGTAAATTAATTATTATTATTATTATTTATTAATATTCATAAATTTATTATTTTATTTTATTTAGCTTATTTCTATTGTAAAGCTCATTATAAACTTTATACTCATAATAATGAATTAATACGTTCCAATCCATTATTAGCTAATGCTAGTTATTCTCAATCTATTTCGCTTGCTGTAGAAGTAACTTGATTCTCTTTTTCATCCTTTCATTGATTAATATTTTTACTTTTAGGCTCAAGAAGCATTAGGAAAATCGATCAGTGGTAAAAAGGCAGCTTATGAAAGTCTAGTTAAAGCAAGTACAACTACTGTATTAGATCTTGCTTTAAATTCTAGTTTTAAATTATTGAAAGAAAACAGTAATTTATCTTTAAAAGGGAGTTTAAAGAAAGCAAGTAGTTTAGAGAAATCAAAATCTTTTTTAAATTTTAAATCAATGAGCAAGAGTAATAATGTTAAGGAGAGTACTAATAATTCTGATAATGATAAGGATGTTAAAGTTATTGAAACTAGTTTTCCAGTTTCTAAAATTGTTCAAAATTGTTTGAATATTTATGAAGCTAAAAATCAAAGTTTATCTAAAGCAACAACTACATCTACTAAAACTCAATCTAGTTTTCAAGTGAAACGTAGTTTTTCAAGTGAATTATCAAAATCAAATGTTACTTCAACTATTATGAAAGAAAAGAGTTATCATCCACTTAGTAGAAGTAAGACTAGTATAGTAACTAAAAGTAATATGGATCCTTCTTTAAATGCTTGTCAAAATACCACTTTACAATCAAGAATATTAAATTTTCAAACAAAAAATGAATGTTTATCAACAACTACAACTATGACTACAACTACCAATGCTATTAATTTAAATACTGGAATGAATAACAATAATAATAATAATAATAATAATAATAATAATAATAGTAAAAAAAATAAAGTATTAAAAGAAACTAAATTTCAATCAGCAATAGAAAAATTTAGTTCATTGGATGAAAATAATAATAATAATAATAATAATAATAATAATAATAATAACAATGTTCAACCTCCACAGTTATCCAGACAATCTCAATACAGATCAATTAATCGTAGTAACAGTTTATTAGAAACTAATAGTAATTCTAATAATAATAAACTTAATTCTATTATTCCATCAGATAGTATTAAATTAACCTCAACATTAAATAAACCTAGTCGAATATTAGTCAATGGGTTATTTTGTTATAAGAATATTAGTGATGATTCAGATTTAAAAGAAATTATATTACAAATTAATCAATTAATGCCCAGTTTAATTGTTAAAAAAAACATTGAAATTGCTATTAATAATTTAGATCAAAAGTTAAAGGTAAAGATTCTATTTATAACTATAATATTATAACAATTGTTTTATTTTATTTTGATTTATTTATTAATATTTTATATCTATTTTTTTAGGATAAAGATGATTATATTGAAAAATTACATGTTCAAGTTGGTATCTTAGAAACTAAACTTAATGCTCTTATTTTTAATAGTTAAATAACTTCTATCTCTCCGTCTTTTTTTATATATTATATATATAACATTGTATACTATTATTTATAAATAAATCTTTATTATTTTTTTTTTGAAATTTAAATTAATAACATATTTATTTCCAATTTATTTATTTAATCCTTAAAAAATAATCATTTTAAAATTAATATTTAATTTTCCTAATATTAAAATTCAGAACCAATCATTTGATCTTATCTCTCCTATCCCTTTAACACATTAATATTCTGATAACAAATTTATTTAAAAAAAAATTAACACTTCTTAATAACTTTATTCACTTTAACATTGTAATAAATAACAATGCATACTCAATTGACTAACATAAAACAAGAGTTATTACAAAAGAATCATGAAATTACTCCAATAATAGTGGATTTTATTGAAAATAGCGATTATCCAATTTGTTATTATCAATATCATTTTACTTTAAATATTTTAAATCAATGTAAAAAACAAGAACAAGAAGAAGAGCAAGAAGAAGAGCAAGAAGAAGAGCAAGAAGAAGAACAAGAAGAACAAGAAGAAGAGCAAGAAGAACAAGAAGAAAGTGATAATAATAATAATAATCCATCTTATCAACAACAACAACAACAGATTCACTCTCCTTCATTTCTATCTAATTTAAATAATTACTATTCTTCCACAGCCATCCCTTTACCCACTTATCTTGCTTCTATGTGTTATATTATTCGAGTATCAAAATGTAACTTTAAATGGTATTCATCTATTGATAAATATCAATTAATTATTGCTAGTTTATTATTGGCTAAAAATTATATTCAAGATGAATTATTTGAAGCTGAAGAAGGTTTATTAAAAGTGAAAGGAGTGGAAGTAGAAGAAGTTTTAAAAGTTCAAGTGGAATTATTTGAGAATTTAGGGTTTGAACTAACCTTTGATGATGGGTTATATATGTATTATTTACACGATTTTGTTGAATTGTTTTGGGGTTAAAAGAAGAAGAGAAGAAGAGAAGAAAAGAAGAATGAATTTTGTTTTTTATTATTTTATTTTGAAATAAAGGCTTTTTTTAAAATCAATTTTTTATTTGCTTATTCTTTACAGTGAAATCTTCAAAAATAATTAAAATCTAGTTTTTACTTTTTAAAATTCAAACCAATATGAATTTAATACACACTATTCCATCCGATTCAATATTAAAGCATCTTAATAAATTATTAAAGCTAAGTGGTGAAGCTTCAATATACTCTATAACTTCAATGAATTTAGATTTATGGTTAACAATTTTATTCACTTTATTTATTAAACGTACATCCACTTCCATTACTATTGATAAATTGGAATTATTTCAACAAACAATCTTAAAACTTCAAGAAAAAAATAAAGCTCATTTTGATACCCTTGATATTTCATTGATCCTCTCTAATGATGAAGCCACCTTAAAATCTTTTTGTCATAGTTTAATAACAATCTTAAAAGAAAAAATGATGTATAAATTAAAACCAAATGATTCAAGAAGAGTTCATGAAGCCTTAGAAAGTTTACAAGAAGTAGTAGAAAGTTTAGGTTTAAGTTATGAATTTGATAGTTTTAGTCAAGTAGAGGTAACTGTTTGGATGGGCATCATAACCAGTTTATTTAATATACCAGATAAAGAAAGGATGATATCATTAGCGGAAAGAAAACCATTTTTAGCTATGAAAATTATACTTCAATTATTAGAAAATAAAATATTAAAAAAACAATTAAAATATATCTCTGCATCAGCTATTATCAAACATGATAAGTTTACTTGTACACTATTTACTGAAATCATTATTACTTTAAGTAAAATTGTTATCTTACAACCATTTAAAAAAATACGTCAATTTAATTATAATAATCAATTATCACCTCAATTATTATCTGAAAGTAATTTGGACATATCTGTTGAACCTTCAGTAATTTTAGAAACTAATAAAGAAGATTCAAATGATAGTGTTGTACCTAGAATCTCTTTTCAAGAACAACAAAATAGTTTAAGGACATTAAGACAATATCAATTAGAGTTAAAAAATAAAGAGATGGTGTTGAAAAATAGTGAAGAAGTAATTGATATAGATTATAAACAAATACCACAAGAATTACAAATTAAATTAGAAGACGATATCATTGCTAAAAAATTAAAAGAAAAAAAAATTGAACAATTTTTACAAGATTAATCCCTTCTTTTAGATTAATATTAATATTGATATTAATTTATTTTAAATAATTATTATAATTATAATTATTTTAGTTCATTTTTTAATTACACTCAATTTTAATTATAAAAAAATGGTCTTGAATTTTATTCGCATTATTAATAACTTCTCTCATCTACAACCCAAACTTTCTAAATGGTCTTGGGGTAGCAGCTGTTGACCTAACTCCTGGAGTAGCCACAATTCTAGGTTTAGGAGTATAATTAGCTTTCTTACTATCTTCAATTTGTTTTTTAACTTCTGCCTCTTGCAATTCTTTTTCCATATCCATTTTATTAATTTCGTTTTTAATCCTCTTTTCTCTATGACCAAAATTTTGATTTTTAATTGAATAAAAAATAGAACCTAATTCAGCTAACCATTCTGGATCCACTTGAGATACACATTGCATATATTCTTTTGAAGTCATAACTAAATCATTATAAACAATATATTCTGGACTAAATCCTCGTCCAAACATTGAACTAGTTGGATGTAATTGACATGGCATACCAGTTCTTAAATTATAATATTCCCCGATTCCTTTTAATTTAGCAGCATGATGAAAATAAGCAGAACAGATAGCTCTTCTTACTAAATCTGTATTATTTCCTGAAGATACATAGGGTATTTTTTCTTGTTTCATTATATCTAATAATTGAGTTCGAACTTCTTTAGCTTTATATAAGGCTTTACTATGTAAAAAATGAGCTGTACACCAATCATCTCGATATCCATTATGTCGCCATAAATTATAAACATTTAATAAAGTTAAATGGTCACTTTCTGCAACTAAAAATTTTTCTCTTGCAGCATCACTTTCTTCAATTCGTTCTTTTGGTCGATAAAATACATTTGGTACAGATAACATAGATACAATGGTTACTACTTCTGCTGTACATTCTAATTCTTCAGAAGTAATTAACATTTTAGATAAACATGGATCTAATGGAAATTGAACCATTCTTTCACCTAAGTGAGTTAATTCACCTAGATTATTTAATGCACCAAATACCCATAATTGATACATAGAATTAATTAATGTATCTTGTGGTGGTGGATCCAAGAAATCAAAAGATAATAATTCTCTAACACCTAAAGATTTTAATAATAATACTACATTACAAAGATTAGTACGTTGAATTTCAGGTATGGTACTTTCAAGTAATTCATGATTATAAGCTTGTTCAGTATACATACGATAAGCAATACCAGGTCCTGTACGACCAGCTCTACCAGATCGTTGATTAGCATTAGCTTTACTAATCGGAGTTATTTGTAAAGCATCCATACCAATTCTTGGATTATAAACTTTTAATTTACTAAAACCAGTATCAACAACATACATGATACCATCTACTGTAAGAGAAGTTTCTGCAATATTAGTAGCAATTATGACTTTACGTTCATTTTTGGGTGCTTTTTGGAAAATTCTTGCTTGTAAATCAGCAGGCATTTGAGAATAAATTGGTAATACAGATAATGGTGGAGCTTTATCAATATTAGATAACCTTTCTTTAATTATTTCTGCTGTTACTTCAATATCTTCTTGTCCTGTCATAAATACTAATATATCTCCTGATGGATTAGATAAATGAATTTTAAATACTTGTTGAATTGCACTTTCAACATAGTCTTCACATGGTGTTTTGTGAAATAATACATCCACTGGAAATGTTTTTCCTTTAATTTCAACAATTGGTACTCTTCCAAAAAAATTAGAAAACTATAGAAAAAATTAATATAAATTATATAAACAAAAACAATATTGATTTATTACCTTTTCAGAATTCATAGTAGCTGAAGTAATAATTACTCTAATATCTCTTCTTCTTGCTATAACTAATAATAATTTTAAATATTTTAAATATTTATAGGAATAGATATTAATTACCTTTTTTTAATAAACCCATTAAAACATCAGTATCAAGTGCACGTTCATGGGCTTCATCCATAATAATAGCACTATATTGATCTAAATCCGAATCTCTTAATGTTTCTCTTAAAAGTACACCAGCTGTCATATCTAAATAATTAAATTAATTAATCATTATAATATAATATTTAATATATATATAAACTTGCATTTAATTCTAGTTTTTGGTGAAGTACAATCTTCAAATCGAATAGTATAACCAACTAATTCTCCAAGAGTTGTCTATTAATTTATAATTAAATAATTGATAATAATAAATAAATAAATAATTATTTACTTCAGTTTCTTCACTAACTCTTTTTGCTACTGACATAGCAGCTACACGTCTAGGTTGTGTACAGCCAATTATACCATTTTTACCATACCCACTTTCATATAAATATTGAGTTAATTGAGTTGTTTTACCAGAACCAGTAAACCCAATGACAACCACAACTAATAAAAATAAATTTAATATTTAATATTTCAATTAATAATAAATAATAACATTAATAATAAATTTACCTTGATTATCTCTAATTGCTTTTAAAATTTCTTCTCTTTTAGCAAAAGCAGGTAAATATTCTCTTTGTTGTTTTAAGGTTTTATTACGTGAAAAATCAGTAACACCTTTTGAATCTTCTTTCATATGATCAGCAAATTTGGAATCATTAGAACTACTAATTTGTCCACTTTCAATCATTTCTTTTTCTTTTTGTAATCTCTCTATAATAATAATAATAATAAATAAGTTAATTTGATAATTCAATTGAATCTACCTTTTTCTTTAACTTCTGGCATACCCATTACTTTTCCTAAAGTAGAATTTGTCATGTCTAGTTTTTCTCTTGTAGCCTAAATTTATTAGTTATTTTAAACTTTCCATTTCAAAACTAGTTTAATTTACCTTTTGTTTTTCACGCTGTTCACGTCTTTCTTTTAATAATTTACTACCTTTTTTAGAAAATACAGCCAAATCTGAAGTTGGATCTTTAACTGTCATAACTGGGTCTGTTTGTCTTGTAAATGCAACTCGACCATCAAGAAATGGTGGTTGGTTGTCATGGACTAAAATATGAACTTGATCTTCTGAATCTTCATCATAATTCATATCCGATTCTTTTTTTCTAATAGCTCCACTATTAGCTAATTGATTCGTTTCCCATTTTTCATTTTCTTGATCATAATACATTTGACGAGCTGTAATTTTTTTCTATAAAAAAAACAGAATTAATAAATATAATATATGATATATCAATATAATTTATTACCACTGGCTTTGCTGCCTTTTCTTCTTCTTTTTTTTGATAGTAAGATTGATATTCTACAAATGGATTATGTTCTTGATCATATGCTCCACCTTCTTCCATATTATACCAATCTCTATCTAATTGTCTTTGTTCATTTTCCCAATCTTCACTGTTAACTTCTGGTGGTGCAATATGATTAAATCCTTCTGCTTGATCATAATTAATAGATTCAAATCTTGGTGTAGGAAATACTGATCTAACAGAAGGTGTTGCTTTGATTTTATCATATTCTATATAAAATTTAATAAATTCAAATTCAAATTGAATAATAATTTTAATTTATTTACCACTTCTTAATGTTAATCCAGAATATTGACTACTTGATGTATTAGAGCTATTTGTATATAAAGTTGGTGTAGAATCCCATATATTACGTTTATAATCGACTTTTTTAACCGCATAATTATAGGAATTCTCATATTTATCTTTTCCAGGAGAAACATCTTGTCGTCGGAGATAATTATTATCTCTCTCTTTTTTATTGCTTTTTTGTTCTTCAAAATATCGATTACTAATCTCTTTACCACTTTTATTTTCTTCTGAAATTTCTATAAAAAAGGAATTAATGCCATTTTAATTGATTGTTATCAAATTTACTTTTGCTTCTTCCTTCTTTTTTATATTTTCCACGAGAGTCAAGGTATTCATTTGAAACAGCTAAGTGATGAGAAGGTGTTTCATATTTTTTAACTCGAGTATTTTTTCTTTCAAACTCTGTTTTTTATTAAATCCGTTTTACTTTTTATTTTTAAAAAAACTACCTTTCTTTCTAATCCTTTCGGTTAAATCTAAACCTGGCATTTCAAACCCTTCATCATCTACACTACTATTAAACTTTTCGGCTGCTTCACTTCTTTTTTTTGCTGCTAGTTTATCCAGCCCTAACAATGAAGATTTTGGTTTTTGATCTTCCTGAAATTTATTATAAATTTAAACCCTTAAATTAATCATTTTATCCATTACCTTTTCTTCTTTATTTTTAGAATTAATAATCAATCCCCCAGTTGTTAATTTTTTAGATATATCTGGAGTATATACCGTTGAATTACTTAAAAAGGTAATTGGTTTTTTGGGTTGACTTTCCTCTATCTCCAAGTCTTTAATATCTTCTTTCTCACTTCCCATTTTTTATTCTTATTGCTTTAATAAAAATATAAATGTAAGTTTAGATTTAATGATTTTTTTTGATTGATTGATTGAAATTGCTTAGAATCTTAATTGAAATAATGCCAATCAAATTGACTGTAGAAATACTAAAAATAGTAAGCTTTAGGTTAAAGGCCAAAACTATTATTTTATATTCGTTGTATGCTTATAGTTTTTTATTTTAAGACATATATTAAAATCTAATAACTAAAAAACTAAATAAAATAACATAATAATTAAAAATTTAACTAAAGCTTTATTTAAACTTTTTATAAGTATTAAATGAGAAGTAATATAAAATTGAAATATAAAATAATAAGCTAGTTTAAGCAGTTGCAGAAATAGGTTCCTTTTCAGTAGTAGTAGTTGATTCTTCATAAGAAGACATTGGAGGACAAGAACAGATTAAATTTTTATCACCAAGGGTATCATCTAATCTTGAAACTGTTGGCCAAAATTTAGATTTTCTTAAATAAGCCATTGGATAAGCAGCAACATTTCTAGAATACGATTTATCCCATTTATCTTGTAACAAAATATCCATAGTATGTGGAGCATTCTTTAATGGATTATCTTCACGTGAATATTTACCATCTTCAATTGATTGAATTTCTTGACGAATTTGAATTAATGCATCGCAGAATCGATCCATTTCATTTTTACTTTCTGATTCAGTAGGTTCAATCATTAAAGTATTAGTTACTGGCCAAGACATAGTTGGTGAATGGAAACCATAATCTTGTAAACGTTTAGCAATATCAATAGCTTCAATACCAGCTGATTGAATAAATGGTCGAATGTCAATAATAAATTCATGAGCACATCTACCATTAGTATTAGTGTATAATATTTTATAATGTTCTTTAAGACGATTAGCCATATAGTTAGCATTTAAAAGAGCAAGTTGAGTAGCTTTTTTAAGACCATCACCACCCATCATTTTAACATAAGCCCAAGAAATGGGTAAAATAGAGGCTGAACCAAATGGAGCAGCTGATATTGGACCAATTTGTTCAGCTTTACTTTGAATAGCTGGATGACCTGGTAAAAATGGTGTAAGATGTTTAGCTACACCAATTGGACCAATGCCTGGACCACCTCCACCATGAGGAATACAGAAAGTTTTATGTAAATTAAGATGACATACATCAGCACCAATAGTACCTGGTGATGTAAGACCAACTTGAGCATTCATATTAGCACCATCCATATAAACTTGACCACCATTTTTATGAATTAATTCACAGATATCAATAATACCATCTTCAAATACACCAAAAGTAGATGGATAAGTAATCATAATAGCTGCTAAATTTTTAGAATGTTTTTCAACTTTAGCTTTTAAATCAGTTAAATCTAAATTTCCATTGGCTTCACATTTGACAGGAATGATTTTCATACCGGCCATAGCAGCAGAAGCAGGATTAGTACCATGAGCTGAAACTGGAATTAAACAAATATTACGATGACCTTCTCCACGAGATTCATGATAAGCTTTAATTACCCTTAATCCAGCATATTCACCTTGAGCACCAGAATTTGGTTGAAGGGAAACGGAATGGAAACCAGTGATTTGAGCTAAATCTTTTTCAAGTTCATCAATAAGTAATTTATATCCTTTTGCTTGAGATTCAGGTACAAATGGATGAATATTACCGAATTCTGGCCAAGTTACTGGGATCATTTCAGTAGTAGCGTTAAGCTTCATAGTACAAGATCCTAGAGAAATCATTGAGTTAGCAAGGGAAAGATCCTTTGATTGAAGGTGGTAAATATAGCGTAATAATTCAGTTTCAGAATGATAAGAGTTAAAGACTGGGTGTTCCATATAAGGAGTAGTACGTTGTAAGTTTTCAGGTACTTTATAACCTTGAGTTTCACTAACATTAATGGAGTTAGCAATTTGAAGTAAATCTGATTCATTATGACCAGTAAAACAATAAACAATATCTTGTAAATCTAAACGAGTTACAGTTTCATCAAGTGTAACACCAACGGCATTGTCACCTATATGGCGGAAGTTGATCTTCTTACTTTCAGCACGTTGAATAACTTCCTTAGTATTGCATTCAACAGTTAAAGTATCAAAGAAAGTACCATTTAATACTTTGATTCCAGATTGGGTCAAAGCAGCTGAAAGAATAGCTGTAAGGTTAAGTATTCTTTGAGCAATGGCTTTTAATCCTTTTGGACCATGGTAGACACCATACATAGCAGCCATATTAGCCAATAAAGCTTGTGCAGTACAAATATTTGAAGTAGCTTTTTCTCTTCTGATATGTTGTTCACGGGTTTGGAGAGAAAGACGATAAGCAGTATTACCATGGGCATCTTTTGATACACCAATAATACGTCCTGGGATACGACGCTTATGAATATCAGTACAAGCAAAAAAGGCAGCGTGTGGACCACCATAACCCATTGGTACACCTAAACGTTGAGAACTACCTAAAGCAATATCTACCCCAAATTCAGATGGTGGGGTAAGTAAAGTAAGTGCTAATAGATCAGTAGCACAAACAGCTTGTGCGCCTGCTTCGTGAACTTTATCAACTATTTTTTTATAATCGATAATACTTCCTTGAGTATCAGGATACTGCAATAATTTATAAACATATGGCAATATAAAAATAAATAAATAATTACCTGAAATATTACACCACATAATTCACCAAGATGAGCTTCCCAGTCATTTTTACTAAGATCAACTTCTACAACGTTAATACCGAAACCTTCAGCTCTAGTCTTAATACAAGCAATTGATTGTGGGTGGCAATTCTTATCAACTACAAAAGTCTTTTTCTTACTTCTTGAATGATCGAAACATAAGGCCATAGCTTCAGCGGCAGCAGTACCTTCATCCAATAAAGAAGCGTTGGCAATTGGTAAACCAGTAAGGTCAGCTACCATAGTTTGAAAATTAAGTAAAGACTCTAATCGGCCTTGAGAGATTTCTGGTTGATAAGGGGTATATTGAGTATACCACCCAGGAGATTCTAAAATGTTTCTTTGAATTACAGCTGGCACAATAGTACCAGTATATCCAGTACCAATATAACTACGATAAAGTTGATTTTGATCCGCGATATATCGAATACGTTTAATTAATTCCGATTCACTAAAACCATCATCCATACTTGAAAGAGTTTCAGAACGGATCGAATCTGGAATAGCTTGATAAAGTAAAGTTTCTACATTTTCAACCCCCAAAGCGGATAGCATTTCTTTTATTTGATCTTCTTCAGACCCATTATGACGATTGACAAAGGTATCGAGAGGCGCAAATACATCTTTTGGTGCTGGTACTTGTGTATGATGAGTACGTAAGGTAGGCAAAGATTTTGGATAAGAAAGAGTAGGGACGCGGGATAAAGTTGCCCTAGTTAAATTGCGCTTAAATGTCTGCCTTAAGATCTGATGAAGCATCGCTAAAGATAAATAGAAAGTTAAAGAAAGGATTGAGAGTTGAGGAGGCTTATGTAGTAGCACTAATTAATGATGTAAAAATATGGTTGGTTTATTGAATAATCTCAATAAATGATTCGTCGTTTTAATCAATAACCGTGCAGTAAAATAAAACATAATCTCTATATTTAAATGTTCAAGGATTCATTTTTTAGACTATAAGAGGTAATAAGGAGTATTAACTAGCATTATATATTTTTTAGCTTTCTAAATATGCAACTTAAGTTTAGGAATTATATTTCGAAATTAATTGAACAAATCAAATCGATCTATTATTCAATTTTATTCTCGATGAATGGAATTTTAGTTAAATCACCTGATCCTTAAATGTAAAAAAATTCAAATAGTGGTTTATCCAAAGCTAGATTAATTGAATTCCTATTAAATAAATTCAAATGAGTCACTTATTGATAAGTTGTAACATAAAAATTACTAAATACTGCTAATTCACTAAGTTATCAATGTATAGTAGAATCGATAGTTTAATTATTGTATCATTGATGTACTGTATACATTATTAAACAGACAGAATATTGGCATCGATTGTATTGTAGTAATATACTTTAATCAGAATACATTTTGTTTTGAATTTGATATCATTTCCAAAGTAGGACTTTTTAAACCAGATGCTTGGTTAATAACTTTGACTATATTTTATTCTATTTTTGCCTACAACTAATATTCCCATCTTGAGCTAATGTTAGATATGGCATAAACCATCCACATAAGCAGCTTGCCCAATTTTATTCAATTGCTATAGATTTGCCCAAAATCAAAATTTTAAATTGACTAAGCAAAAAAATACAATCTGATAAAACCAATTATTTAAACAATTATTTATATATGTTTATTTGTTTAATGTATATCGAGTAATGGATTGAATAATTAAAAATACTTAAAATGATAGTTTGAAAAATAAGAAAACTATATAGCTAAATAAAAAGAACAATCTCTATAACATTCTTACTTAGGTCTTCATGAATGCGTTTAAGTTTAATTGATAATATTAAATGATGCTAAACTAAATGTAGTGATCTTAGCTGATATTTAAAATAAACTCTTTTAGTAGAGTTAAACAAAACAAGAGTAATAAATAAGTATAGCATCCACTTTTGACCCTAGATCTTTTATCACTTTTTAAAATAAATTTAAAAATGTAATTCTAAATTCTAAATTCTAAATTCTAAATTCTAAATTCTAACATCAAACAATTTTAAAAGCAGTAATAAGAAAACGACTATTTAAAAAAAAAAAAATAAACTAGATTAAATCTCTATTACCTCTCGTTTAAACTCATACTTTAATATTATTTTTCGATCACCAATTTATCAGCACTAAATAAAGAGGAAATGAGCGTTTGTCTTTTAATCACCTCCAAGTCTTCCAAAGCCTTATTGTAACAATTTAGAATCTCTTGTTTATCCTTCAAGTCCTTGTTACTTCTAAAAGCGTCCTTAGTACGACGCAAACCATATTGTTGAAAGTTATAACCATTAAACTTTTGGCATTGTTTTAAAAGCTGTTTATACACCGACAATACTTGTTGTTTATTAGGCAAATTTTGTACTTTTTGGGTTGAATAGGCTGATACAGTAATTCTTTCTAAGGGTCTTGTTACACGTCTGGTGCTATTTGCTATGGCTTTCATTAACATTTTAAAAAAAGTTAAAAAGTTAAGTGTAAAAATTAAGTATAAAAATTGAGTGTAAAAATTAAGTGTAAAAATTAAGTTTTTAGTTTAAGTTTCATGAGCGAATCATTTATTACATTTAGAATTTGCTTAGACAAAAGAAACTTGAGAATAATCTTTTAGTGTTCAAAATTATTGTATAACATTATCTAGAAATTCCTTTTGCATTTTAGTACATGTAAAAGTAATTGCCGAACAATGTTGAAGTTTTTTAGGAAAATTTTGTACTGATTATTTTCATATGTTTTGGTAAATTTGAATCTTTAGTTGGGATGATTGGTATTATAGATAAGGTAGAGATTGCACTATTTCCAATAACAGGGATTAATCCGATAAGCCCATCAAGTCCAATTTTGATGGGTAAACCGGGGATAGGATCCAACGATTGAGCATAAGTTTTTAATACTTTTATACGGGAGTGAACTTGTTAGATAGTGATTTTCTTTTTTCTTAATGGTAGTGATTGAGGTGTGTTTACATGTGCAGCTTCGCTAGGTTGATTAATTGGCATTGTTTAATTAGCTGTATTAGTTTTATTAAATTAATAAAAGACTAGTTATTGAGTGGTTTAAATTTTTAATTTAAGCTTGAAACGTTAATTAGTTAATTAAAAACTAAAACTTAGTTAAAATTTTAATACTTTGTTTTTTTACTTCTGGAGCAGATGACTAATTTCTCACATTTTATGTTATATAGAAAATAGTCAATAAAAACTTGAATTTTCAAAGCAATCTTAGTATTAAAACATTAATTTAATGGTGCAGTTAAAGAACTGCAGCAGTGTTGATATTTTTACAGAAAAGCAAAGCTTATTTTACACAAAATGGATTTTTGCTACAACCAGTAATAAAAATTCCTTTAACAAAAAAGCCCGAATACAGTTGGTTGTATTATTAGGTCGTTTGCTATGTTCCAGCAAATATTTATGCAGTTTAAAAATATTAAATACTGATTAAGGCAGTATATGGTGATGTATTTTTATGTTTAAGAATTTTACTAACAATCTTTTCACTCAAATAGCGCTTAAAAGAAGGAAAAAGTGATGAAGCCAAAAAAAACACCCCCAAGTCAAATGCCCAACTTCTATAAAAACAAATTCCTCTATGCTATCTGTTAGTACAAATTTCGTGGACCTAACGTCTATCAACATCTGTGATAAGTTTATAAGCATAGAACACAGCATATAATACATTGTGGAATAAACCTCTTCAAGCATGGCATCAATATAATATATTGAATTTTTATTGATTACAAACATACCATGTTTATTATTTTTCGAATTTGCTCAAAAATAAAGAAAATAAAATGAGTATGTTTTTTGGTTTCATCCACTTTTCCCCTCAATAGCTCTGAAAAAAGGGAAAGTGATTGAAACCAATAAAAACATCCCTGTTGATCATTAGTTGTGAGGGGTGTGAAAGTTGATACTCGGTGGTCGGAGTCAAAAGCTACTCTTGCTTAATTAACTTGCCTTGAGTCGAACGGTCTTAGTTTATGTAACTAAGATAGACTTAACTTAATAAAAGTAGTACGTAATAAGCTACGAATTATGTAAAACAAATATAATGGAAGATACTACTGTAAAATCTATGTAAGATATTGTCAGAAAGACTTAGTGACTCTATTAATAATACGTTATCAGGGAGTAATCCAATTAAAAAAGCCTCGAGTTAGTATGTTGAAGAATCTCTTTTATACTCCAACTGGGTGGCTATATATATGGAACATTATAACAGTTATTCCTTATTATAGTTGCCAAGTATGGACATTAAAACGTGGGCAATAAGTTCTTCATAATCAGGTGGTAGCAATTCTCACAGCAAATATATATAAGGAACTCTGAATTGATTATTATATTATAATCAATCCTAGAGCTAATGAAGCGATATTTCACAGGGGTTAAGTTTTTTAAATTTTAGCAATGTTGTGTAAAAGATGGACAAAGCTGTAAAATTGAAGGCATTCTGATACATTTTAATCAGAGATTTTTATAGTTATTTCTTTTTTTGACGTACCCGGTATAGTAAAATTATTGACTTTATTATATTTTGTTAACATATATGAAAGCAAAGCAAATAATAGTTTAAATAATAAAAAGATTAGCATTTAAATTTTTAACTTTAATAATTCTAATTTGTCATAATATATCAATGAATAGCTTAATTTAGTTTCATTTTTATTATATTTTTAATATCTAAATAAAGCTATATGTTTATGAAAAGATTCTTTAAACATCAGATAACTTCAATAACAGCAATAAACATAGTACTAACCATATAGGGATATATTTTTTTGTTTAAGAATTTTACTAACAACCTTTTCGCTCAAGTAGCGCTTAAAAATAGAAAAAGAATGAAACCAAAAAAACATCACCATATATAAAGAATACAAAAATATTTATTAATAAATAACAAGATTAAACACAATTAATACAAAAAATATCTTAATTAAGAGGCAGAAAGATAATCAGAATCATCGGAATCATCATCACTATAATAAGACAATACATTACTCTTCTTAAACGAACTTACTTCACTATCCACATCGTTGAAATTAAATGGTAAACCAACATCATCCAAATCATCCAAGATTGAATCCAATTCATTGGAAGATGAAGATTCAACTCTACTATGAAGGATAGACCCAGATTTAGCTGTTCTATATGATTTCTTTGAAGAAGCTTCAGTATTGGCCACTGATTTAGGTGCAATCGATTCGCTGTAAAACAAACATTCTTGTGGACTAACTTCATCGATAATAGAAGGATCCCCACCACAGATTTTAAACATTTCTTTAATGGAAGGAAAAACAGCTGAACTAGTTTGTCGATATTCATATAATAAACCAGTATTCCCAGGCCCAACGATAAATGTACCACCTAATTGAAATCCATCGCCATAAATATCTCCTGAGATACCAATAGAGTTTGCTGCTTTTACAGCAGTTCTTGTAGCAAACGTAAGTAAGTCAGATAACCCTTGTACGATCGACATTTTTGTTAACCCTAAGGCTTTATGTACTGCACGATCAGTATCTAAATATAAATCCCAATCCCAATATTTACCATCGATAAATTCTTGTAAACCTACTTCTTCAAAACCAATACCAATTAATTTGACATTTAACTCATCAAAATATGGCTTAAGATCAGATAGTAATCGGGATTCATATCGACATAGGGGACAACCAAATCTTCTCAACACTTTTAATATGACTGTGTTGTTTTCCCAGAGGTTATTTACCATAATCGTATCCCCTGTTAAGCTTTGGACTACAATACCTTCGAGGAATCGCTTCTTTTGTTTACGTCCAAATGGCTTCAAATTTTTCATTGTCTTCACGAATGAAGCTTTATTCATCTTAGTGTTGATCATCATTTTATTAATTATGAATTATAAAATTTGAGTTATGCTTTGTTTTTTATTTTGAATGAAATCAAAGATCACATACCTTAGATTCTTTGGTTCTTATATACTTTTAACATTTCATATATTAAATGAATATAAAATTATATACATTGTGCTTGAATCGAGGCAATACTAATGAAAATGAGATTTTAATTGCATTATAGGTTTCAACTAACTTACTTTCTTTACCCTCCTTGGAAATTTTTATAACCTATTAATAAAAAATAGTATTATGTAATTCTTTTTTGTCTCTTTTTCCATATTGAACTAATCAAATATCTTTTTTCTTTGATTCTAACGATATGTTTTGGTACCCTTTTTTTCTTTCAATCTATAGCTTATTTCCTTTTATTCCCCCATACTTTCCCCTTTTACCAATTTTCCTTAATTTTTATGCACGCTTTTTTAGTCATTTTTTTATGAAATTTAAGTTGCAATCAAGTTGGTTGGTAGTTTATGCAGGTTTGATATTAGCTCATCTTATTTTATTTTAAATAAATTTCGATTCCATCAAAGTTAATAGCATTAAAATAGTTTTAAATCCGTTAATGGGATGGTTGTCATATTTTAATATTTATACAAGTGTTAATTAGTACAAAAGTTTGTTGTATTTTTATTATGGAGATAATCATTCAATTTGATTTTTTAATTCAAAATCTCATTCAATTTAATAGCTCAATCTCAAAGTTAATAAGGCTATTATTTTTTAAGGTTTAAAACATTATTTTTCAATAGACACAGCTATTCAATTTAGAGTCTTGGATTTTGGTAAATTGGATTTTATAGCTGTCCCCACTTTTTTTGTTGGTACTAAAAGCAGAGATTTTTTAGCTTGTTTTTAGTTAGAGATAGCAATTAACTATATTAGTAGTATTGTTAAACAATAAATTTTTATTATCAAAGTGCTATTTATATTAGCACTTTTCATCTTGAAAGTTTATTTATTTATTTAATATAATATTTGTATCATTTAATTTATACAGTATAAAAATCTAAATTTCAATTTTAATAGTGATTTGATTTTAGCATTTTTAAATTAAAACATTATCAAGTTCCAGTCCTTTTAAATTAAATAAAAGTTTTGAAACAGACCTAATTATACGGTTTATTATTATCATATTTAGTGCTTTTTTTTACTTTATTAGAATTTGGAGCATAGAAATTACAAAAAATAGAATAAATAAATAAAATAAAATTCTACACTGCTAATTTTTTAAAACATAGTACTGGGCATTTTCAATTTTCATTTGTTGAGTCTAACTATGACGACCTTTTCTATTTTTGCACTCAGCAAATACGAAAGAAAAATGTCTATTTCTGTTTAAAAAAATTAGCAATAATGTAAAAATGACCATGAACTATTACAAATTAATAGAACCTTACCCATTGTTTTATTTCACATTTTCAAAGACCAAATCACTTTTCTTTGAATTTAACATACTCATCATAAACAACATTTTAAACGCTAAAGTACATTGAAATGTCATACCTATTATATATCTACTATCTTATTTTCTATTCACTCTCCATTTTCTTCAATGGCAAAATCCAATTTTAAAAATCTATATGGGGATGTATTTTTTTGTTTAAGAATTTTACTAACAATTTTTCCACTCAAATAGCGCTTAAAAGAAGGAAAAAGTGATGAAGCCAAAAAAAACACCTCCATATCAGCCCATAGCCACTAACTTTCAACTCAGCTTTTGCACTATGTCTATCCAATAACGTTTCATCCTTTTTGACTCCTTGGATGGTATAAATTTCTAAAACTAAAAAAGCAAGTAGATTGACCAAATTTGAATCAAACTTAAAAATAAGCTGACAGAAAAGAAATAGACTAGTAGTTAAGAGATTTTGTATTCTTTTTTTTTTAAGTAAAATATGTTCAATGTATTTTTTACAGCTCTTTTTATAGACATTGGGGTTTTAAATGACTTTTATCAGTGAACTGTTATATATCATGTAATTTTTAAAAACACGCTATTCGCTCCTATAAACGCGTTTTTGCTCTAAATTATTTTGATAAAGGTGATTGATTGGTCTAACCAACAAAAAGCAAAAAAACTTAAAAATACAAAACTAATACATTGATTTGCTCCCCTTTTTTTGATAACTAATTTCGTGGTTGATTGGCTAATAAAAAACAAAATTTACCAAATCAGAAACTATAAAAATAAGTTGGTGGTCAAAAGCAAAAAAATATTTTTATTCAAATTTAATCAATTTTATCATTTATCTACTTTAACTATGTCTAGTCTTAAAAGAACTAAGGTATAATCCTTTTCTTGTTGTTTAATTATAATTACCATTAAAACTAACCTAATTAGTCCTCAGCAGAGGAAGCTTCCTCTGCTTCCTTATTAACTTTATCAACCAGTAAAAGAGTAAAAGTAAAATTGATCCATAATCGTTCATTTCTAAATTTAAATTAACACTTCCTTCTTTTAGTCCCCAACATCAGGAACTTATGCAGGCTCTTGTGATACTAATATTACAGCTACTGAAATGAGTCCAACTACTAAGAAACATAGTGTAATATAATATATAATCTCATCATTCATTGGTACTAATCCTTTTGATTATAGTTCTATCACAAATCTGTTGATAGAGATTCACTACTTTTAATTAAAAAGCTAAACTCGGATGCTCAGTTACCAAAACGTGGTTCAGCTTTAGCGGCTGGTTATGATTTATATAGGTAAATATAAATATATTATTTATTATAAAGATTTGCAATATTAAATTATATTTTATCCTTTAGTTCTGAAGATACTGTCATCCCACCTCGTGGACGTGGAGTAGCAAAGACAGGCTTAGCTATTAAAGTACCACATGGTACCTATGGTAGAATCGCCCCACGTTCAGGCTTATCAGTAAAGTTTGGTATTGAAACTGGAGCTGGTGTAGTAGATAGAGATTATAGAGTAAGTAACCAGTTTTATTTTGAATTTCAGTTAATGACTTGTATTTCTTTATTTTAGGGAGAAATAGGAGTAATATTATTTAATCATGAAGATAAAGAATTTGAAATCAAAAAAGGGGATCGTATTGCTCAACTTATTTTAGAAAAGATTGTTACACCTGAAATTGAAATTGTAGATGAATTAGATGTTACTATTCGTGGTAGTGGAAAATTTGGATCTACTGGAACTAGATAAATTATAATAGAGCTGTAGATACCTGTCTTATTATTAGATAAGCGAATTTGATTTCTAAAATAAGACGGTGTCTATTTAACTATTATTATTATTATTATTAAATATACATTTTCATTCAAATTATTAAGTTTGTTTCATGAAAAACTAATCGTACATTTAATAAAAACTACTGATATGATGTAAGTTTAATATTTTGACAAATTTGGTATTATTAAATCTTTTTTATGATTGATTTATCATTGCTTCCAATTATAATAGTGTTTGATTATGCTAGTGTTAATAAATGCTATATACAGGCAGAATAGTTAGTTTTAGGACTAATTTTTCTCAATATCCTTTACTAAAATAAGACTATCCAACTGTGTCCACCCATGAATCACATACCAAAATTATATATATGACTTTATGCTTGACTAACTGTAAAACATTTAATGAAAGAAGCCAATTAAATTAATTTATGCATATTTTATTCATGCTTTTTGTCATAAAGAAACATCATTGAATATAAATAACAAACAAAGTTTATTTTATTTCTTCATTTCTTTAATTTTTACTTTGACTAGGTTTAATATGAAGTACCATATTTGAAAATTT
The DNA here is from genome assembly GCA_030770535.1 of Batkoa obscura. Classification (NCBI taxonomy): domain Eukaryota; kingdom Fungi; phylum Entomophthoromycota; class Entomophthoromycetes; order Entomophthorales; family Batkoaceae; genus Batkoa; species Batkoa obscura. The sequence continues at coordinate 1,108,641 of JASVEC010000005.1, read as the reverse complement.
GTTAAGTAAGTTCGATAATTTAGAGGCGATAAAATTGATCCGTATAAGTCTTAGATTAGAAGAGCTTAATTGCTTTTTGAGTAAGCAGTATCTGCAACTAAAAAGATTACATACTCAATGTGTAAATGTAGATAATCTAGACGAAGTGACCATAAATTTAAGTAATTACCTAAAGTTTGAAGTATTTTATTACGATGGATATACTATACCAGTATTTAGAGGAATATCAAGCTCAAGAGAATTAGTATTAAATAAAGCTAAACTATCTAAAACAGTTATAAATGACGAGATATTTCCAAAATTAATCAATTGAGGATGTATTACTGTAATAACATCTCGTCAAAACATTTATATTCAATATTCAATATGTCAAAGATTACTTGCTTAGATTTATCAATATATTATAATCGTTTATTTTTAATCAAGGAGATTTACCTTAAAAAGAGTTGCAATATAATAACATTAAAAACTGTGCACTCTACCTTAGGAAATAATTTTTTCAATTTTGTATATGCATTATGTCCTAAGCTACAAAACCTTGAGATATCATACTGCTGTTTTAGCCTTGAGTCAGTGTCTTTTGTTCGTAAAAGGGAGCTGTTATTAGATTATGGTCTAATTAATGTATTTTTCAATAATTGTTATACTTCAAATTCAAATTTAAATATTTTTATTAACTATATTTTAAAGTGTTATAAAAGTATAAAGTCATTTCAAATTTCAGAGCCAGGTAGTTATCTAAAGAAGTATATGGAGGAACATAAGTTGATTATTATTAAATAATTATTATTAAATAATTACTATATTTGTATATTTTTAAATACGTTTTGTTTATACACTTTACTTTTTAGTTGAAATGTATCTTATATAAATGCTTTTTTTGTTTTTTGTTTTCTGTTTTCACTAATAATTTCATGAATTTTAGGCTCCATAAGAAGTGAAAATAAAAATGAAATAAAAAACATCATTCAATATCAAATTTAAAACTCTAATGGACAAAATAAACTATACCAAAAGGTCAGCATTACTGATAATCTAAACATACTTAACGTTCGGATAAGGTCTAAGTGTAGACATGTTTACTTTAATGAATGAAGACATGTTTACTTTAATGAATGAAGACTAGTACTGCAATTTATATCGGAAATTTAATGGTTAAATATGGAAAGTAAAGTTTAAAAGTAAATAGAAAAGCTAAATTAATGCATAGATAATCTTTATTTGTAATAATAAACTACTGTCTATATGGGGGTGTCTTTTTTGGCTTCATCACTTTTTCTTTCTTTTAAGCGCTATTTGAGTGAAAAGATTGTTAGTAAAGTTCTTAAACACAAAAATATATCCTCATATAGCACTATTTGAAATAAAAGTTATAACAAGATCATAATTAACTTTAATATTGCTTTTGATCTTTTTATCGTTTTATAGCCTTTGATATATAATGTGTATACATATACTTTATTTTTTATATACAATGATCTCATTATACAAAATAAAGTTTATCCTTTCTTAAATTAGTCCATTGTGTTACATCAGCTGATAACATATATTATAAATAAAATTATACAAAAGTCATATTAAAATATTACCAAAGTTTTAATAAATTTATGCTAAAGTGTAATACATTATGATAGTTTTTTTAACAACAGTAAATATATAACTTTATAACAACACCATTTCATTTACTTGATAAGCTATAGAATATTTATTGTTAATATGATATAGAGTATAGAATGTGATTATCTTGTGGTATAAACTAACGACTTTTATAAAGGTAAAATCTAGGGTCATCCTTGTATTTTGGAAACAAATCGCTACAATTCACAAGTTTAAAAGATCTTATATTTTTAAAACAAAATAAGATATAATTGATAAAAGCACCCAAGTTTGGAGAATTGATATTGCTAAAAGTAACATTAGTCAAAGTAGATTATCTTACAATTGCATGCTTTAAAAATGGTATATCATTTTCAAAAGAACACTCCTCTATTTCGAGGTTATATAAATTGGAGCATAGAATATATAAAAAACGAAAAAAGTGGTGTCCTGAAGTTAAATTTCGAATTCTTAATGTTATTATATTTTATAGTGCATTTCGAATATATCTCTTTAGTTAAAAATGACTGATACTCTTTTTTTGGTGGATTTAAATGATCAACTCTTATCCTATCAACTAATCGGTGTTTTATTATAGATAGATCCAAATAAGCAACTGTAGTTATATTAAATATCGAATATGAATTCTTGGACAAAATAGCATGTGGTGGTGTTTTTTTGGCTTCATTTTTTCCGTTTTTTAAGTGCTATTTGAGTGGAAAGATTGTTAGTAAAATTCTTAGAAAAACACATCCCTGTGTGTAAGACTTGGTTTAATTTTGAATACTTCTTTGTTTATGGTTATTTTAAATAGATTGGGTTCTGACAATGTTAGCTTTCTTGAATTTGGTACATCGTCAAATGTTAATCCTCTCAATTTTGATATTACATTAATTTCAGATGTTGAATCTTCTTCGATATAAAGTGCTTCAAGTTTTAGGTAATTGTTTGAATTCACGTACATCCTTTTGATATCTTTTTCATAGAAAAATCTAAAATGAAAACTACTAAAACCAATATAGATATTGACTAATTCAAGTGTTTTCGAGTTTTGAAGCTTATTTGTTAATATTCTCAAGCATGGAGCTGGTTCAATAACACTCTTTTGTATTATTAATGAACTGATAGTTGATGGAGAATATGATATTAGTGGCATTTTGAAACAACAATACTCTTGGCTTTCCAAATGATCAATTTCCACATATTTTAAGTTTTGGAATATCTTTTTGATAGAACCTTACATTACAAATATAAGCCTATCAATTGAAATATTCCTAGATAAACTTGTATAATAAAGACCTACTAATGGAATTTAATTAAAAGGATCTTTATATTTTAGATACCTAAGTAATGAGGCATATAATTTGGTGCTATTTGAGTAGATTGAATATTGGTTATAGGGTGCTTTAAAAGAAGTTCTAACATACAATAATTTGATATAATCACCATATTTCTTTAAGTTACTATACACTTACTTATATTTATGGCTAAAGGCTGTGATTATATCCTTCCGTAATATTAGTACAACCACCTTGTTCCATATTTTACAACAAAAGAGCAGATTGGCTTTACCCTTGTCTAAGAGATGGTATAAAACTTGTTTGGTTATTTCGCTCTCAAGATTCTCAAGTTTAAAATTATCTTTCATTTTTGTTTTAATAAGAGGAGAAGAGAAGAGAAGAGAATGTATTATTAGTTTAATTTATATACCAATTAACATTAAAATAATGGATGACGCTAACTTTTGTTAACTGTGATCTGTTTGTTAAAACATCGTTATAGTATTAACTACACTAAGCACTGAGCTTATAAAAGCGAAGTCTTTGATACTTATTTTTGTGCATTTTTGATGTTCAGTTTAAAAACTTAATCCATTTTATTTTAAAATTCAAAATTTGAATCCAATATGTTAAAACACCAAACCTTAAATGAATTCCCTACTTGCATACTTAACACATTAAAAAAGAAGTATTACTTTATATAAACCCTAGGATACTAAAAAAGGCTACCTGAAAATTTCAAAACATAAATTTAGATATTGAAGCTTTTAAAAGCTAAAATAATAATTGCTGATGAATTTTATATAAAAATATTTTTAACTAGAGAGCAGTTTACAAATTTTTTATGGTTTTTCTTTGAGTTTTAAAATTGGAAAGATAGCTATTGGTGGCTTATCAAGTTTCATATGTATTAAAAAGTATCTTCTCTGCTTCTAAAAAGCGCGTTTGAGTTTGAAAATTAAAGAATTAGAAACGCTTGATCAATTAAATATAGCAAAAGGACAAAGAATATACAGTTGTGCTTATTGGCTACTTTTTTTAAAATTTAGGTTTGTGATCAAACAAGCAGTGACAAAAAGATCAAATTGGAACTACGAAACTACGTAAGATTTTGAAAACAAAACCTTTTCATTCAAATTCAACCATCAACTCAAAAATTTAACAACTTTAGCCATGTCCGATATTAAAAGTTCAAATCTAAAATGGATTTATAACTGTTTTTTAATAATTCCTATTAGTCCAATCCCTCATTTAGTCCCCAACCCCTGAATCTTCCCCATCTTATACTGCTAATAATATTATACCTGCTGAAGCGAGCCCAACTGCTAAGAAATACAAGGTATAAAGATTGGTTCATACTCCAATAACTTTATATACTAATTATTTTATCATAGTCAAATATCAGACCTATCGATAGAGACTCGTTACTTTTGATTAAGAAATTAAATTCAGATGCTCAAATACCAAAACGAAGTTCTGTCTTAGCTCCTGGCTATGATTTATATAGGCGAGTGATTATACATGTTTTATAATTAAAAATAATAATATAATTAATCTTTTAGCTCTATCGATATTAATATTGAGCCCCATGGCCGTGGGGTAGTAAAGACAGGTATAACTATCAGGGCACCCTATGGTACTTATAGTAGAATTGCCCCATATTCTGGATTATTACTCAACTGTGGGGTTGGAACTGGGGCTGATATTGTGGATATAGAATATAGAATATATAACAATTGCTCTTTTTTTGTTTTAATGGCGATTCATAATTATTTTTCTTTTTAGGGAGAAGTAGGTATAGTATTGTTTAATCATGAAGATAAAGCATTGTCAGTTTTAAAAGGGGATCGTATTGCCCAACTTATTTTGAAAGAAATTGTTACACCCAAAATTGAGCTTTTAAATGAATTGTATGTTACTGTACATGGTAATGGAAAGTTTGGCTCCAAAGGGACTAGATAAAGGTATTTATGAGGTGAATGTGGTTACCTGGTTTATTTTTAGATGACTGCGTTTTTATTTCTTTTTAAGACAAGAAGGTGAAAGCATTGTTATTTTATATTTATATTTATATTTATTAAATGTACATTAAACTTTGAGTTCGTTTTTATTGAGTATAATTTATATGGAATTCGTTAGGTTTTAAAAAAAATACTGGGATGACAATTGTCTAATATATTATATTTGATTTTATATTATAGTATATATCTAATAGCTTTGTCGTATTAATTTTAATCTCTGGTTAAGGTTGATTTGCTATTGCTTTGATTTATACAATATTATCACATTATTAACAAAGCATTAATGACATGTATTCAATTTACCTGGTCTGTTTCATATCAACCATCATCTTTTTAGCCATAGTTGGTAAAAAAGATGACGGTTGATGTAAAACAGACCGAGTCATATCTTATTCGCAATAAGTTATTATTATTATTATTATTAAATCAATATACACCTAACACAATTAAATTAATAAAAAACGCTATTGAATAATTTGAAGACATTGATTTTCTTGTTTTTAAACTTCAATCTCTTAAGTCACCAGAGCCTCTAGCCCTGGTTTCTTTAATATACAATTACTTTTCTCTTACCTTCACTACTTCTGTTAACGCCAGGTTGAAAGACCAATCTATATTCAACCTCTCTCCAGGCTAAATCTAGCTTTTTATTTTACATCTAATAGCGACCACAATATCTCCATCGTTAGTTTAAAAAGGAATATCAGAAAATTAAACAATCAATCTTATAAATACTTACTAATAGACTCAAACAGTTACTATTAAATAATGAGAAACTAAGCCATAAATTAATTAACGTAACTTGCTATATTTGAAATATAATAAGCACAGTTATGGTTTCTTAAGTACAAACCTTAATAATATCCAGAAAACCGCGATTTATGCTCTCATAATTTTCTAACTCGATGGTCACCAAATCTAGTTCAACCAATAGAAACAGTCATATTAGCGTAATTGAGACAAAAGGGGCTTGGTTTTGCTGCGTATAATAAAAATTGAACACGATTGATCGCTTATTGGCTGAGATCATAATCTAAGATCAGATATTTGCTACTTTAGAACAAATGCATAAATTGGTCAAAAAGTAATAAAGGGTGTAAACTTGAGCCAAAAAGATTTCTTTTTTTATAGTTTATACTTTAAAATTCAATTTCAATGGCATCAAGATCAGCCATCAGAGAAAAGCAAAAACCCAAGCAAAAAGTAGTGGAATCTGAAGAAGAAGAATTAGTAGTTGAAGAAAAAGATAAAGGTACTGATAGGACGATACAAGTATTAAAAGACTATGGTATAAAAACAGAAGATGTTCGCAAATTATACAATGCTGGTTATTATACCGTTGAATCTGTCGCGTTTACTCCAAAAAAGACCTTATGTGAAGTAAAGGGCTTATCTGAGAACAAAATAGATTTAATCTTTGAAGCCATTGTCAGCTCTGGTTTGGTAGATTTTGGTTTTTCTACTGCTGAAGCTTTATACACAAAACGTAAAGAAATTTTAAAAGTAACAACTGGCTCTTCAGATTTGGATAAGTTATTGGGTGGAGGTATTGAAACAGGATCAATCACTGAATTGTTTGGTGAGTTTCGTACAGGAAAATCACAAATTTGTCATACTATAGCAGTGACCTGTCAGTTAGCAGCAGATATGGGTGGTGCATTTGGTAAATGTTTATATATTGATACTGAAGGTACTTTCCGTCCAGAGAGGTTAAAGTCTGTAGCTGAACGATTTTCATTTGATCCTCAAGTTGCTTTAGCCAATGTTTCTTATGCTAGAGCTCATAATACTGATCATCAAACAGCATTGTTACTTCAAGCTGCTAAAATGATGTCTGAAGAAAGATATGCCCTTATGATAGTAGATTCAGCTACTGCACTGTATCGTACAGATTATACTGGTAGAGGTGAATTGGCTACTCGTCAAATGCATCTTGCACGATTCCTTAGAACTTTACAAAGGTTTGCAGACGAGTTTGGTATAGGTGTTGTTATCACGAATCAAATGGTTGCTAATGTTGATGCAGCAGCTGGTATGTTTGGTGGACCAGATAAAAAACCCATTGGTGGTAATATTATTGCACATGCGTCAACCACCCGGCTTTCATTAAGAAAAGGCAAAGGAGAAAATCGAATTTGCAAGATTTATGATTCACCATGTTTACCCGAATCAGAAGCTACATTTGCTATTACAGCTGGTGGGATCGATAATTCTAAGGATTAGTGGAAGTTTTTTTATTCTTGTATTTTTTTAAATTACTATTTTTGCCAACAAAGGTATGTGAATCTTTGATTAGTTTATAGCTATTCATAAATAAAGTAACTTTGTTTTTATTTTCTTGTCTTGTTTTCCACTATTTGGTTTTCAGATTAGTAATCCTGTTTATAATTGAATAACAGTGATAATTTTATATGTTGGGTTGTTAGAATACACTGAGATATTTTAAATGATTTAGATTAATTTATCTCATATAATGAAATAAGGAGCATTTATAAAATACTACTAAGTATCAAAAGTAGTTTGTGCTATTGTTTTAAAGCGTTATGTTGAGTTTAACAAGTAAAAACTGTAAAACTATTAGCTTACGTTTTGTTCCAATTCAAAAATAAAACAAACATATAAAGCCAGCTACCAAATTATAAGGATCCTCAACAGTATATCAATATTTTGAGATTTGGAGTATTGACTTTAAGACAAATGTACAATTTTAAACTAATACTCAACAAAAGTAATAGAGTATAGAAATATGAATATCTTGTACTAAATAAGCTCTTTATTTAGTAATTATGCAGTATATATATTTATTTAATATTATTGTTTTTAATTAGCAAGTCATTGTAGTATAGTGGTAGTACGCCGCGTTGTGGCCGCGATAGCGGGGGTTCGATTCCCCCCAATGACATTATGAGTTAAATATTAAAATTTTTAACCTTTTTTAGAAGTATTAAAAAATCAAAAAAATTCAATCGTTGAAAATTAAACGGTAAGAATAATAAGTAAGAATGATAATTAAAAAAATAAAATGGCTCAACTTAATACTTGCTCCTTTTTTTATTCTTGTTTTAAAATTTATAAATTGTATTGTAAAAGATGCTTAAATCCATTAAACATCTCCATAATATTAAGAATCGATTGTATCAATCTAGAGTGATCCAACCAAGTATTATCAATTTAAGAAACTATGTTTCCCTGCACAGCCAACCCAAACGTCAAGAACTTGAGCATGTATTCAACAACAATTCCACATGGCAATCACGTATCAATCCCAGATCACTCAGCGGAGTATTAAATCGCCAAATCCTATTAGACCCCTCCGGTTTCGATATCTGGTATAATAGTGTAATACAGCAAGCTGAAGTTTTAGTAGATAAAATAGTTAATGTTAATAATGAAATGGATGCTGTTAATATTATTAAAAGAGTAGATAGACTTTCAGATTTATTATGTAGTATTATTGATTTTGCGGAGTTTGTAAGATGCAATCATCCAAATAAAATAATGGTGGAAAAAGCAAATAATTGTTATTTAAGGATGGTGAATTATATGAATCAATTGAATACTAAAGTTGGGTTGTATGTAGTAAGTTTTTGCTTAAAGGAGATTTTTAATTTATTGAGTTTAAGTAATTTTTATTTTAATTAGGCGTTAAAAAAAGTATTAGAAGATCCGAATTTAGCTTCTAGATTTACCGAAGAAGAGAAACAAGTAGGTATTTTATTTCTAAAAGATTTTGAAAAGAGTGGAATTCATTTAGATAATTCTAAACGTAATAAATTTGTTCAATTAAATGATGATATCAATGAATTAGGAAGGTTATTTATGAGTTATAATCAACCTTCAGAAAGTTCCATTACCGTTTCTAAAATGGATTTAGATGGTTGTGAAACTTGGTGGTTTAATAGTCAACCTATACAACAAATATCTACTTCTCCTTCACATGCTAATATGTTATTAAGGACTGCTCATAATCCAAATATTAGAAAAAGAATGTATATTGCATCCAATACAGGGACTGAAGAACAGTTAAACATATTAGAAAACTTATTAATAACGAGATTGAAATTGGCGGAATTATTAGGATATTCTAATTTTTCTGAATTTTATTTAGAAGATAAAATGGGTCTAAATCCGACGAATATTAATAATTTTTTAAATCAATTGAATACTCAATTAACACCTAATTTATTAAAAGAAGTAGAAATTTTACAAAAAATGAAAGGTAACAAAGATTCATTAATGGCATGGGATCAAAATTATTATATTCATCAATATGAATTATTGACTAAAAATAAGAATCATCTTAATTTAAATCAATATTTTTCTATTGGTACAGTAATTCAAGGATTAAGTGATTTACTATTTAATTTATATGGTATTTATTTCGAAGTAGTTAATGAACTTAATAAAGGTGAATTATGGGATCCTAATGTAAGGAAATTAATAGTAAAAAATCAACAAAATCAAAAAATAGGTTTAATTTATATGGATTTATTTTATCGTCCAAATAAAAGTAATCATGCTGCTCATTATACTGTTCAATGTTCAAGGAGAATTGATAATGATTTAATGAGTGATACTTTAATGGAATTTAAACATTTATTATTACCTTTGGAAGATACAGTGGTAGAATATGAGAATGGAAATAAATATCAATTACCTGTAGTAGTAATCTCTACTTGTTTTTCTAATAATAATAATAGTCAACCATCTTTACTTGAACCTAATGAAGTAGAAACTTTATTTCATGAAATGGGACATGCTATTCATTCAATGTTAGCTAGAACAGAATATCATAATGTATCAGGTAATTTAATTAATAAATAATAATTAATTAATTAATAATTAATATAACATTATTTTGACTTTATTAGGTACACGATGTAAAATTGATTTTGTTGAATTACCATCTATATTAATGGAAACGTTTGCCTTAAATGAAAATTATGTTACTTCATATGCAAAAGATTATCAAACTGGTGAAAGTATTAAAAAAGAACAAATTATTAATTACAAACAACAACATAGCCAATTTAAAACAATTGATACACAACATCAAATTATATTAAGTTTAATTGATCAAAACTATCATTCAATAACTAATAAAAATTCCTTGAATTTTGGGTATTCTAATGAATTATTAAAAAATATAATTAATCAATACTCAATAACACCATATGTAGAAAATACCAATTTTAGTTTTAAATTTAATCATTTATTTTCATATTCAGCTACCTATTATTCTTATTTATTAGGAAGAGTATTAGCTAATAAATTATTTCAATTAGGTTTTAATCATAATAATTTTGATAAATTAAATACCTCAGGAGAGATATTGAAAGAAAATTTATTAAAATTTGGTGGCAGCAAAGATCCATGGGATTGTATTTATAATACTGTATTCAATTTAAATCATAGAAATCAAGATCATAATATTAAAAATTTAGATCATTTAAAATCTCCAAATACGGCAATGAAACTTATTGGTACTTGGGGATTACCAGAGAAATAAAGGAATGAAAGAGTATATGAAATGAAATAAAAATAAAATAATAAAGATAAAAATAAAAATAAAGATAAAAATAAAATGTTTAATTTTTTAATTTAACTTAATCTAATTTAATATTTTAATTTGTTTTTATATTAATTTCTATATCACTAAATTGTAACATAAAAGCAGATCTATAATTTTTAGATAAATTAGGATAAGAACTATGATATAATTGACTATTCATTATTAATATATCCCCTAATTCTAATTCAATATCAATTTCTTTTCTTAATTTTGGATATAATTTTAATCCTCCATTATACTAAAATAAAATTAATATTATTTATTTATTATTTATTATTAATAATTATATAAATTACTTTGTTCATAAATTGTAATGGTATATAAATAGCTATATTATTTATTGATTGATATTCTTTGGGTAGATATTGTCCATCCTTTTACGAAAGAAAGATTAATGAAAATGAATATAACTTATTAAATAACAACTCTCACTTTATGTTTCTTAAATTCACTACTCAAACAATTTGCTGATTTAATAATGTATTGTTGATTAAACTAAATAAAAAGAAATTGATAATTAATTCATCTTATCTTCCACTGTTTCCTCCTTGTTCTCTTACCAACCAACTTTGATTTAAATAATTTAGACTTATTGTTTTAATTTTATTAAATATTTCCCAATCTCGATTATGATTTAATAAATTTTTAAAATATTGACTAGTTGGTTCTAATATAGTCAATATTTCTTATTTTACTTTTATAATAAAACAATATTAAAAAGTTACCTATTACACATCCAAATTTACTACTTAATTCAATTTCTTGACTTTCCAAATATTCAATTAATAAATTACTTTCCAATAATAATGGTTTTAAATCTTCATGGGTTAAAGCTAATGAAAATGAATTATATGATAACTAGATTGAAGAGTATAATCAATTTACCTTTTTTTAATATATCATAATTAAACTCTTTATAAAAAGTTGAATTAGTCATTAATTGTTTTGGGTTAGAATTGCTTATGATTATTTGAAATTGATGAGATTGAAAAATAAAAAGTTGAATTTTTAAAATTAATTTTAATTAAATTTCAAATTTCAAATTTTTAAGGGAGAGGAATTTTTAAAATAACAATAAGAAATAGATCAATTTTATAAAATCAATGAAAAAACAATATTCAATCTATTATACTTTGAAACTATTATTCTTACCTATTTATTTGTTTATAAAATTAGGATACTATAATAAAATATAAAATATAAATAGCAGTTTATTATAATAAAATATAATATAATAATAAGTTGAATAGATGTCATTAGACTATTTGAACTTAATACATTAAAGCAATTCAAACAATAGATCAATTATAAAAAACAAGTAATTAATCTCGAATTCACCAAATTATTAAACATTTATCATCTCATTACTTTTTAACAGTATAACCAATTTTGTACAAAATAATTTCATAAACTTATAATAAGACTATATATTTAATAATAATAATAATAATAATAATAGTTAAATAGACACCGTCTTATTTTAGAAATCAAATTCGCTTATCTAATAATAAGACAGGTATCTACAGCTCTATTATAATTTATCTAGTTCCAGTAGATCCAAATTTTCCACTACCACGAATAGTAACATCTAATTCATCTACAATTTCAATTTCAGGTATAACACTCTTTTCTAAAATAAGTTGAGCAATACGATCCCCTTTTTTGATTTCAAATTCTTTATCTTCATGATTAAATAATATTACTCCTATTTCTCCCTAAAATAAAGAAATACAAGTCATTAACTGAAATTCAAAATAAAACTGGTTACTTACTCTATAATCTCTATCTACTACACCAGCTCCAGTTTCAATACCAAACTTTACTGATAAGCCTGAACGTGGGGCGATTCTACCATAGGTACCATGTGGTACTTTAATAGCTAAGCCTGTCTTTGCTACTCCACGTCCACGAGGTGGGATGACAGTATCTTCAGAACTAAAGGATAAAATATAATTTAATATTGCAAATCTTTATAATAAATAATATATTTATATTTACCTATATAAATCATAACCAGCCGCTAAAGCTGAACCACGTTTTGGTAACTGAGCATCCGAGTTTAGCTTTTTAATTAAAAGTAGTGAATCTCTATCAACAGATTTGTGATAGAACTATAATCAAAAGGATTAGTACCAATGAATGATGAGATTATATATTATATTACACTATGTTTCTTAGTAGTTGGACTCATTTCAGTAGCTGTAATATTAGTATCACAAGAGCCTGCATAAGTTCCTGATGTTGGGGACTAAAAGAAGGAAGTGTTAATTTAAATTTAGAAATGAACGATTATGGATCAATTTTACTTTTACTCTTTTACTGGTTGATAAAGTTAATAAGGAAGCAGAGGAAGCTTCCTCTGCTGAGGACTAATTAGGTTAGTTTTAATGGTAATTATAATTAAACAACAAGAAAAGGATTATACCTTAGTTCTTTTAAGACTAGACATAGTTAAAGTAGATAAATGATAAAATTGATTAAATTTGAATAAAAACAATATTTTGACTTCAATTACAAACTTATTTTTATACTCTAATTGGACAAATTTGCAACTCCCTTTGTTAACAAATCAACCATAAATATTAACTTTTTTTAGTAAGGAGAACCAATTAAAATAACCGATGCTTTTCAATTATTATATTATTATTGGTTCGTTAAATTGAACGAATCCTTTTTGCTTTTTAATTGGAAATTTTAAGCGCGATTTAAAGCAAGTCGAGAGCGTGTTTTCTAATAGAGTGGTCAAAACTCCATGATATATTAATGTATATCATTTCATTTTATAAGCATTATGAAAAGAAGCTTTGACTATTCAGAACTCTTGTATAGCTGAAGACTTTAAAACTTGACAAAATTTACTACCCTTATTTTTAAAAACTTGAATATCTAAGGTCTGATTTTGAGATTTGTAAACAGTGTTTGTTTAGCACATTAAAGTTTATACTGAAGTAATATTAGCTATCGTAATTTTTATTATACTATTTAGGTAATTTTGATAATTTATTTATGGTTTATTTGTTTTGTTATTTTGAGTCAAGGGTTAATAAATTCAATTATCGTAAAGTTAAAAATAAAATAATTTATACAAATTCATATAACATTTAAAGGTACTAAAGGTTAAAATGGGCTTTATATAATATTTATTAAGTATTAATCTATCAATGCCCATTATTCTTTTCTATTTAATACAAAATTAATTTATTAAGTTAAATGGAATAAATTTCTTAAAATTAAATCTATCCTTTTTTTAATAAATATTATCGAAAAAAATAAATAAAGACTATTGATTAGGTTCGTTTTTTATGTCAAGTTAGTTTTTTGTATTATTTTTATTATTTCTAAATTCTTTAATTTTAATATTGTACAAACATACAGTTTTTTATAGGAAATGTGATATAATATCTTAGACTTATGAAATTAATAAAGTAGTTTTTGAAGCTTGAACTCAGCATGAAGTATAACCAATAACGTTACAATTTTTTTCAAATATCAGATCAGAGTTAGCATAATATAGTGTCATCCATTATTTTAGCACTAAATAGTATATAAGCTAAACTAATAATACTTTCTCTTCTTTTCTTATTAAAATGATGATGGAAGTTAATTTTAAATTTGAGAATCTTGGAAGCAAAGTAATTAGAGAAGTTTTATATCATCTCTCAGATAAGGGTAAAGTCAATCTGCTCTTGTGTTGCAAAGTATGGAAAAAGGTGGTTATACCAATACTATGGGAAAATATGATTGTAGACTGTCGTCATAAATATAAGAAGGAGATGTATAACAGCTTCAAAAAATACAGCCATTATGTCAAATCATTGGATATTATGACATCTTATAAAATACCATACAGCCAGCAATCAATTTGCACAAATAATACCAGAATACATATACCTTTAAATAAGTATATAAAATATAATGATTACTTTAAAAATGCTCCATTAGTGGGCCTTTATTGTACAAATCCCATTGAAGATATGCAAATTAGGGAATATATATATGAAAATGAAGAATATATCAGAGGAAAATTTCAACATTTAAAACATTTGGTGCTTGACAATTCAGATGATTTGGAGTATTATTTTACAGCGCCTATCATGCCATATCTTCCACCTACTCTTACTTCATTAACAATTCAAAATAGTCCTTTTGCCCCATTTTTGGATTTGAGGGAGTTAGTAAATAAGTTTGACAACTTGACAATCCTCGAATTAGTTCATATTCGCATTGACATTAGTGATTTTAATTTTTTATTAAATAAACAATTCCCTCATTTAAATAAAATACATTTTGCATTTTCATATGGAATTGATATTGAAGGGATGTGTGTAAACTTAGACAATTATCCAAAACTTGAAGCACTTTATATTGAAGAAGATTCACCATCTGGAATTAGTGTAATATCAAAATTGGAAGGATTAACATTTAGCGGTGTATCGAATTTAAGAAAACTAACAATGTCTAATGTTAATTTAGTTAAAGTAATTATAAACAAAGAAACGTTTCCAAAGTTGAATCAATTGAGTCTGCAATGGTGTTCTGCTCTTTTGTCTAAGCCTTTATATTCCATATTTGATATGTCTACAATTACTTTTTTAGATATATCTGTAACCAATTACCCAATATTCGAAATTTTTACAATTATTCACTTAAACCCACCAAAAAAAGAATATCAGTCATTTTTAATAAAAGAAATATATCCAAAATGTGCTACAAATTTACTAACATTAAGAGTTCGAAATTTAGTCTTGGGATATTACTTTTTCGACTTTTTATCTACACTATGTCCTAATTTATATAACCTTGAGATAGAAATTTGTTCTTTTGAAAATGATATACCATTTTCAAAGCATGCAATTATAAGAGAATCAACTTTAACCAATGTAACGTTTATCAATATTAAATGCCCAAACGCAGATGCTTTTATCAATTATATCTTATTTTGTTTTAAAAATATAAGATCTTTTAAACTTGTGAATTGTAGCGATTTGTTTCCAAAATACAAGGATGACCCTAGATTTTACCTTTATAAAAGTCGTTAGTTTATACCACAAGATAATCACATTCTATACTCTATATCATATTAACAATAATATTCTATAGCTTATCAAGTAAATGAAATGGTATTGATACAAAATTATTTTTTACTATTATTTAAAAAATTATAATATATTACACTTTAACATAATTTGTCAAAGCCTTGATAGTATTTTGATATAGTTCTCATAGAATTTTATTTAAAATTAGTTTTATTAGCTGGTGAAATACAATGGACTAGTTTAAATATTGATAGTCTTTATATAATAAAATAGACATGTAAGTGATACGATATAGGCATGATGATTCATAGTAAAGATTGTGAAGCAACTACTTTGTAATAATCTTAAACTCTTAAACTCTTGAACTCAATAAACTTTCATGTAGATAGCATATAAATAAGTAAATCATTTATCTTATCAATAACAATTACTTTAAATTATAATTTATATGATTAATAGAGTTCTAATTTAAATATGAAAATGTTTTTATTTAATTATTTTGTCCATTTTTTATGTAACATAAAACTTAAAGTCATTAATTAAGCACTGAATAATAAAACACATTCACATTATACATTTTAATCCAAAAATAAAAACAAAAAACAAGATAATTAAAATATAAGAATTTAAACATATTTATTAAAAACCGAACTATATTCATCCATATACTTCGCTAGATAGTCACCTGTATTTGCGATGTGAAATGATTTTAAATTTTTATAATGCTTTAAAATATACTCAATGAAAATTTCGGGATTTAAACCATAATAATTATAAAATACTACATTAGTTAGGCCATGGCTCAATGTCAACTCATTTTTACTAGCTATTGGTGATGGCTCAAGGTCAAAATCACAGTCTGATATCTCAAGGTTATGTAATTTAGGACATAAAGTATACAGGAAAGTAAAAAAATCGTTCCCTAAAATAAAGCTCCTAATAGCCAATTTTATCAAATTGCAGCTCTTTTTTGGATAAACCTCTTTAATTAAAAATGAAGAATTATTGTATATCATTAAATTCAAACTTGTGATTGTTGGTATGTTAAATATCGAATGTAAATGTTTGGCTGAGAGATTATAACAATACTCTATCCTTATTTGATTTAATTTTGGAAATATTTTGTCATTCATAGTTGTTTTAGATAATTTGACATCATTCAATATTAATTCTCTTAAATTAGATACCCCGTTAAATACTAACGTAGTATACCTATGATAATATAATACTTCGAGTTTTGGGTAATTACCTAAGTTTATGGTTACTTCGTCTAGATTATCTACCTCTACATATTGGATGTGTAACCTTTTTAATTGCCGAAATTCCTTATTCAATAAATAATTGAACTCTTCTGGTTTAATATAAATACCAATTAATTCAAGCACCTTTAAGTTGTCGAACTTGTTTAACAAATTCTCAAAATATGGCATTTCATTATCATAATTGTATTTAACTATTAATGATGTAATTGTTGATGGCAAATATGGTATTATTGTTGTTTTAAAATAATTATCCAAGTTGTCAAGTTCTAGATACTGTAAATTTTGGAAGATTTCTTTGGCATTAATTTCATGTGCAAATATGTATTCTTCAGTTGTCATATCATCAATAAAAGTTGTATAAGTAAGTCCTGTCAAAGGAATGTTTTTTAGATGGCTCCTTTTTTTTAAATATTTACCTAAATATATATACAATTTGGTGCTATTTGGGTATACTGAGAAATGCACCGGTAGGTTTGAATATGACCTAAGGTCCAAGGTTTTTATGTAATGACCATATTTTTTGTAAGCTTCTTTCACTTTTCCATTATCGTTATAATAGCAACTTGGAGTTATATCTTCCCATAGTATAGGCGTTATCGCTTTATTCCATCGTTTGGAGCAAGTAAGTAAGTTGAATTTATCCTTATCTGTGAGATGATATAAAACCTCTTTTATCATCTTCCTTTCCAAGTTCTCAAATTTGAACGAATCCTTCATATTAAACCTAGTCAAAGTAAAAATTAAAGAAATGAAGAAATAAAATAAACTTTATTTGTTGTTTATACTCAATGATGTTTCTTTATGACAAAAATCATGAATAAAATATGCATAAATTAATAAGATCGGTCCATAGAATATTTCGCAGCTGGTTTAGTATGAAGTCATATCTAATTATAATTTTTTATGTAATCAATTGAGGACAAAATTATAGTTACTAAAATTTTTGTATAGCAAAAAAATTAATGGTTGTAAAAAATGGTGCTCATTAATTTTGATCTAACGTTATCAAATTGCAAAGTTTTAAAACAAAGCTTGGTATGTAAAAAGCTACTATCAATAATAACAATAAATTAGCTTTATATATTTATTATCATATAGCCTAAACTTATTAGGATTCTTTCCCTCAAAGTATTCTTGTAAACACCATAAGAAAGCTCCCACAAGAGATCTAAGTTCTCTGATAATTTTAAATGATTTGAATTTATTATTAAAATAGTATATTCCAAGTAAATTAATAAAGTTAATTACAACACTATAAAGAACTCAAAATTTAGCATAACATTGTTAATAATACAATATATCAGCTATCCAATTGGATTTTAACATGAAATAGCCATACATTATTTTAGTTAAATTAAATGCAAACTAAAAATAGTTCTTTTTATTATTTTAGTTTTTTTAATTCAAATAATGATGAGCAATAACTTTAAACTTGAGTGTTTGGAAATAAGTATGATTAAAGAAATACTATACCATCTTTCAGATGGGGATAAAATTAACTTACTCTCATGTTGTAGAGTATGGAATAAAATAATATTACCTATATTATGGGAAGACATCGTTTCAGATCATCATCAAAAGTATAACGAAGAAATGAGGAAGGCTTTTGAAAAATATGGCCATTATATTAAGCGTTTAGATTTTATAAAGTTTCCGAAACTGCCAATTCATCCCTTAATGTATCCAAATAGTAGAAAACTTTTTTTACCTCTTGGAAATTATCTAAAACATATAGAACATTTTAAAAATATACCATTAATAGGTCTTTCTTATACAAACTTTGTCGATGATATGACAATCGAAAAATATAATTGTACTAATAAAATATGTATAAAGAAAACGTTTCAAGATTTAAGACATATAATAGTTTTGACCCCAAACAAATATTTTACAAAGTCAATAGTACCTTGTTTACCATCAACTGTTACTTCTCTACTAGTTGGATTTCATACTTATGATAAATCGTCATGTCTTAACTTTCTATTAGATAACTTTAATAGCTTAAGGAGCCTTAAGCTAGTTTCTCTCCATATCAGGTTAAGCGATTTTAATCTTTTATTAAACAGGGAGTTTCCCCAATTAAATCATTTACATATCGAATTTTTATATATAGATGCTTCAAATGGGCTACCTATAAATTTATACAATTACCCAAAACTCAAGACACTTTACTATAGGGAAAATTTCACACTGATATTTAGTGGAATGTCATATTTGAAAAAATTAACATTAAATGATACTAATTTATCCAAAACAATAGTAAACAATGAGATATTCCCAAAATTAAATCAATTAAGCTTAGGGTTTTGTGATTCTATTTCGTCCAAGCATTTATATTCAATATTTGACATGTCAACAATCACTTATTTAGATTTAACAATAGAAAATTATTTGATATTTCTGGTTAAAGAAGTTTATCCAAAAAAGAATAACAATATAATAACATTGAAAGTTCGTGGTTTAACTTTAGGGAAAGATTTTGTTGATTTTTTGTATACGTTGTGTCTTAATTTGCAAAATCTTGAGATAGTAAATTGTTACTTTGATATTAGTATACCTTTTTCAAATCATAGAATGATAAAGGATACTAATTTAGAAAATGTCACATTTAAATATATTATATGCCCCAACTTAAAAAAATTCATAGGCCATATTTTAATATGTTTTAAAAATATAAAATCACTTAATTGTATAGGTTTAAAAGATATGGATTTTTATACAGAGTATAAAACTGATCCTAGTTTTTTCTTGTAAGCAATTGTTTATACTAAATTTTCTATAATTCAATATTATAGAATGTTAAAGGATTTCAATTAATTGTGTATTTAATATAAAAATAAATTTGGGTTTAAATTGTTAAGTTTAATGCTTTTATGATTATACTATTAATTTGCTTTAGATTGATGTTTAATATTTCGATTATTGTTAGTTCTTATTTCATACAATAAGTTACTTTTAAAAAATGTTTATTTAAAGTTTAGACTATAAAACATGGTATCAATTTTTTTCGAATATCTAAACTAGAATTCAAACTAAAGCTATAATATAAAAAACGTTTGAATTTTCGTAATAAGAGGTATAATCTTTTCTGCTATTTCTGTATTATCCAATGTAGGTCATAACGGCTTATATTTTACTTCTAATACCCCCCATTTCTAGCCTCTTTGAATGCAAAAACCTCTGATGGATAAAACCTAATGCAACTTTTTATTCATCTCTTTTGAAAAAGCAGGATTAGATTAGCTAAAATTTCATGCATCATTTTGTAATTATTATGACTATACTGTACTAAAGTGCCGACCTCGAACTCTCTTTGTCTTGGCAAATAAAGTTATTGTAACTATTCAGCCACTCAAAAAGGGTAAAGCATTGGGGTCTATAGTATTTTTTAGATATTGAATAAAACAGCTTTTGTTAAAAACTATTGCTGTATAGGCTTTCAATATTATCAAATGTAATGATCGTTCTGTAAAACGCAAATTACAATAGGTTATCAATGATCTAAATTCAATATACAAAATAAAAAATTTAAAAAATATGAATAAAGAATCATACTTTACTAAAAATTATGTAATATTTCTCTATATACTGCTAGGTAATCATCCGGATGTGAAACTTTAAATGACTCTATATTTTTATAATGCTTTAGAATATGGGGATGTATTTTTTGTTTAAGAATTTTATCAACAACTTTTCCGCTCAAATAGCGCTTAAAAGGTAGAAAAAGTGATGAAGCCAAAAAAAACACCCCCGTCTATATTCTGCAGTAACTTGAAATTTAAAGTATGGAAGTACCCTAATAAAAGATTGGTATAATAAAGCTTAATCATTTTAATATTAAGCTTATATTTAAAATAACAATAAAAGGTAATGTTTATGAGTTTTACCTAAAGCATATTATTATCATAAAGTTTGACTATTAATGTTGATATATTTGATATTTTCTAAAAACTAAATTAAATTAAAAAAAACTATAAACTAAAAAATAACAAATAAAAAAGGTAAAATATAAAACAATAATATTTACTAGCTTTTAATTCATTTTATCATTTCACAGACTTCAATAATAGTAAATGCTTCTAGAGCCACAAGAGTAGAATCAAATGTGACCAACAATAATGGTGTAATTTTTATAAATTTAAATACAACCGTTCCTAACTTATCTTCTAATCCTAGGACTTTAACTTCGAGGATCGTGATATTGGGGAAATTAGTAATAAACCTATGAAGTTCCTTAAGTGTCCATGTGAGCTTACCAATAGCTACTGTTTGAATAAAGTCTTACTTTGGCTTGCTGCTGTTGTTTCCAAAAGCTCTCATATTAATTGCTTTTAAGTCATTGCAATTTATATCTTTATAATATATAGTTTTTATATTAGATAATCCAGTGGCTAAACTGAGGAATTGGGTAGAAAAGCTGCCAAAGTGGGTTTCTTTTAAAGACTCTAAAGTCAAAATGTTTTCCATAATGTCAGAATTAAGATAAAAAGAACCAAACGAAATCAGCGAACTTTCCTCAATTGCAGTCAAATCTTCATCTTCTAAAGAATCTTCATGATTTATTAGTAGTTAAGCATTGTTAGCATGTTCTGAACTTCCAAAACATTTTAGTTTAAATGCAACTTTCCCTTTTATAATCAAATTCAAGCTGGGGGCAAAGTTCAAATTTTGTTAAAGACATCGGGCTCAAGAATTAAATCATTAAATTCAAGGTTTAAATAGCACAGCTATCTCATTTGTTTTTTAACTATATCCAACCCATAAGGGCCCAAATCTAAAGCGATACTAATGTTAAGCTCTCTTAAATTTAGAAAGTTAAAGTGTCTAATAATATCTATAGTTGATGTATTTTTTAGTACGATCGATGCTTAATTTTTGAAGGTATTTTGGAATATTTTGGAATATTCTTAAACCTTGTTTATAATTGTTTCGTCAATAGATAAGGCTCGTAGCTTTGGTAGATAATAATTAGCCTTTCGGATTGCAGTCCTCAATTGTTTTTTTCAATAAAGTGACACGACTTAAAGTGACAAGTAAGATAATTGATACTTTCGAGATCAATTATATTTAAATGGTTAACTAATTTGGGATACTTTTCTATGAGATCCTTTTGATACTCTCCATGTTTTCCAATTATACTATGTTCAGATTGTATCAAATTCTATCTGATAATGTTATATACATATCTTTTTATCTTCTTATTTGAGAGAACCAGATCAAACATTTCGCCTGGAAGCGAATGTCTGAAAATCCTACTGCTTATAACCCTATCATAATCCTCTAGCTTAGTTTCGGTTTTGTTTGCCATTAAAAGATTAAAGATAGAATTTATAAGTTTATAAATTAAGAGTATACATACTTTAAAATTTCCAATTTTCAGTCGATAGAATCAAACAACATAGGGTTAAAAATAGAGGACCAAGTTAATTTTATTTTTTAAGCATATCCAAATCACATCATTTTAAAATTAACTAGCCAAGCAAGTATTAAGTTTCTATTTTTAATTGACAATATATAGTTTATAAGTTATCTGTTAAAACAAGTATAAGAAAAGATACATTTAAAGTTTTCAATATCAGAATATTAAATAATAAAATTATAATTTTTATAGGAAAGTATTTCATTCTATAAACAGGTTGTTATTTTAGTCAAGCATTCAACTTTAAAAAATCAACTAAAATTATGATTAATGCAGTAGATAAATTATAATTTTAAGTTGTATATTAATATAAATTACTAAACTAGGACACATTTTCAAATTTTAAAGGTAATATTGATATTTAATTTTAAAAATTTAAAATTACAATGATTTATAGTGATTATGTGAAGATGACTTTAAAAAGAAGTAAATGTTGAAACTAATTTCTAACAAAAGTAATTAAAAAGTAAAGCTTCAAGTTTTAATAAATACAAATAATAGTATAAAAAAAATAGAGACTAATAGTTTTATATAAATAAATATAACGACATCTTTCTTTAGTTTAGTATTTTACTAACAAATTTACGCAATTTTACAAATGTATAAAAAAAGTAGTTAAACAAATACAAAAATAATAAAATAACGATTCTAGATTCGTATTTGATAAATAAGTTGCTTTATTATATTAGATAAAATCTTAAAACTTGTAGTGAATATATTTTTTTCTAGATTTTAATTTAAAAATAAAAATAAAATCTTTAAAATAAAAAGTTATTTGAAGAATTATTAGCTAATATTATTAAATATAGCAATTGTTTTAATTATAATCAAATTATAAAAATGAATTATTTAAAATTTGCAAATTCATTGGAAAATTTCTACTTATTAAAAGTCAATATCAATAATTAGTTATTAAACTAATTAAAAAAGGGGATCAACTCAATTATAGAATTAAGCTATAAATCAAGATATTATTGTTATAAATTTAATCTTCAAATTTGATATCAAAGTAATTAGATATATTTTTTAAGTCAACGATAAAAATTGAGATAATAATTAGTTGAGTCCAATATTGTATTAATTTTGATTAAAAGTCATTAATTAATATGGACATCTTGTAATTAAGAGTATGACAACTTAGTGATATTAGAAGATAATAGAGGATATGAAATAAATATTGATATTATAAATTAAAGGAAACGAATTTCTTTTTGTTTGAAATTAATTCTTAAAACTTAATCAAATTCAATTAATTGATTATATTAAAAACTTGTATCATTGTTATTTTTAAAAAGAAAAAGAAAAAGAAAAAGAAATAATAATAACAGTTGTTATTCAATAGTAAATCAAATTAATAGCATGATTACTTATTAAACCAAGGAGAGAAAACGAGATATTAAAAAAAGTAACTGAAATTTTAAATTAAAATTAGCAGTAACTAAATTATAATAACATAATTTAAGACAATTTTAACTAAACTTTAGTTAAAAAGAAACGTTAAGATTGATTGATTGACTTTCGAAACTTTAAAAATAGTCAATAAAGTAAGTTGAGAAAACAATAAAAACTCAAAAAAAATTCAAAAATCATAAAAGTATATATACAATATCAACTTCTTTTTTAAAACTAAACTTAGTTTAAAAGAAAAGTTCATCTAAAATAGTTCATTACAAATGCTAATACCATTACCTATCCTATGTTTATTTATATATTTAAATCCCACTTATTCTTTAACTGATATTCCATTATCTATTAATGAAACGGATAATCGAATAATTGATTACACATCTACTAATGTTACTTTGACCAACCCTTCTCAAACTGTATTAAAAGAAGAAGAGAATGATGATAATTGGATCGATGATGATGATGATGACGAGGATGAGGATGATAATGATAATGATAATGAGGATGAGGATGATGAAGAAGGGGAATGGGATAATAATGATAATAGACCACCCCATGAAAATACCAATTATCCATCAAGACCCCCATTAGAGCAAATTCCAATTGATATTTATCCAGCATTACCACCCCATGATCATCGACCTAATAAACCTCATCAACCTAATAAACCTCATCAACATCAACTAAAACCTCCACATCGACCAAATCATCATCATGGACATCATCATCATCATCATCCCCATCGACCTCATAGAAAAGGGGTTTGTTCTTTTTCCAAAATCGAAAATGAAATTGGTGTATTAAGAATTGGTAATAAATATTCAAATGATTATAGTGGATTTGCATTAAAAAAAGGGAAATTTTGCAATCGAGGAGAATATTGTCCATATGCTTGTATAGAAGGTTACTATTCATCACAATATATTATTCAACAAAAACATGATTTAAAAATAATTAAACCTGGATTATACTGTAATCGAAATTTAAAATTAGAAAAAGGGTTGAATTTACCTTTATGTTTAAGAGGTTATAGTAATGTATATTTACGTAGTAATCAAAATAATTTATTATGTAAAGCAGTTTATCCTGGAAATTTAGATACTTTAATACCAATTCCGTTAGATTATAAAGTAAAGTCATTAACTACAATTCCTTTTAATATAGATTATAATACATTTTCATTATATTATTTAAATTTACCTCAATTTAATGAAAAGTGTGAATGGGGTACTAAATATAAGCCAAATGGTAGTTATGCTCCATATATAATTAAAATAACCGAAAAGAATGATGGATTAATTGAATTTATATTAAAATGGAATATTAAATTTATAGAGAATAATATGAAGTCTAAATATTATCCTTATTTATTAGATATTAATGTAGCTTGTTTAAATCCCAATAATAATAATCGAGCTTATTGTAATTCAAGGTTATGTACATTTACAAGAGATAGTAATAATGATTATGTTTGTAAATTATTATTACCAAAATATTTAAAATTAGTGATTGATTTAAAATCAAATTATAATTTACTTTATGGTAAAAATAATACTTTAAATTAAATTAATTTGTTTAATTTATTTAATTTATTTTTATTTTTACTTTTATTTTATTAAAAAAAACAGTTGAATTTATTTTTATTTTATTTTATTTTATTTTTATTCTATTTTTATTTTTATTTTTATTTTATTTTATTTTATTTTATTTTATTTTTATTTTATTTTATTTTATGGTATAAATAATTTCCCTTTGATTTTAACTATTAACGCTCGTACCATAAATTGATCCCTCGCTAATGTTCTAACATTCTGTTTTATTTATATTTTATTAATAAAAATTATTATATTATTTACTATTATTATTTATTATAATATATTACCTTAAAATAAACTTTTGAAGTAATTCTTTGAGAACTTAAAGCCATGCATAATTCATGATAAGTATCTTCAAATGCATTTTCCTCAGCAATTAATTGAACTAATCTAATTAAAATATTAATATTAATATTAATATTAATTTATTTATTAATATACTTACTGTTTATATAATTTATTTTTATCAAAACTTAAATTATGAATTGTAATTTCAGGTAATTGATTTAAATAATCACAATTTTTTTCTAGTATATTAATATTATTAGTTAATATATTAATATTATCATCGGATTGTATCTATAAAAATAAAAATAAAAATTAATGAATATAATAAAAATTATTTTTATATATAATAATTTACTTACATTAATCATTTGTAATTGTCTTATTGAATCATTAATATCATAATTATTTTTATTTAATTTTTGATTATCAATTTCAATTTTATTTCTTAATTGATTATTGGCTAAATTAAATTTTTCAAATCGATGACTTAATTTTTGATATAATTTTAATTGTAATTGATTAATGTCGCCAATCGGATTATCTAAATCCATCAAATTAGGTTGATTTTCTTTATTTATTAATATTGATGGTGGCCTCGGTGCTTCAAATAATTTAGGACTTTGTTGACTTTCATTACTACTTCCCTATATTATTTTAATATAAAAGATTAAAGTTAATATTAATTAATTTTAAAATTAAAGTAAATTAAATTATTACTTACATGTGAATTAGATCTTTCATTGTTAGATATATTTTTAGCTCTATTTTTTAAATTACTCAAAGATATTCTAGGAGGAATAGGTGGAGGAGGTCGACTTAACAATGGTGGATTAATAGAAAATATATTCTTCATTATATTAATTAATTGTAACAAATTACAATGATTGAATTTATATGGCCATTCAATTAAATAACTGTGCAAAAAATAACCTTCTTGATTAACATGTTTACTAATTTGAATTTGCATATCTGCTGTTGGATTTAATATTGGTACTGGTGCTACTTTAGGATATTCTTTAGGTAACCATATTTTAATTGGCATATGATACACTCGTGATTCATAATTGATGGCTATAGTACCAATTAATAATACTAAATATTCCGAAACACTGGGATTTAATGCTAATTTAAGGATAAGTAATTGTTTTTCTTTTAAATGAAAAATTATTTATTAGAATAATATTTGTTTTTACTTACTTGATAATGTAATACTTGGTCGTAAAGTGGGGTTTTTATTTATAGTTAATATAAGATGAGAGTATACTGTATTATGTTCAGGATAGATCTAATTTATTAGTAATATTAATTAAAATTAATTCTATATATAATCTTACTGAAGCTATCGAATTCCTTAACCTATTTTCTTCAATTGTATGGGACATGATAATGATAATGATAATTAGTTAAAAAAATTTGTAAAAATAATATGAAAAATGTTTATTTTTTTTAGAAATTCAATTTGGTCATTTTTAATTTATGAATATTTTAATGCAATTATTAAGTTTAATTATAGAAGTTAAAAAATGATTGGTTTAAGTTATTGCAAATGATGAGTTTTCAATTAGTTTATTAGCATTAATTGATCATTTTTTATATGGTAGAACTATAGTAATTTTAGTATGTAAATAAAATAGTATTAAATATTACTAAAAATAAATAATAGTATATTAAAAAACTAATATCAAAATAAAATTATTTAAATATTAAAAAAGCCGAAGATTAAAATAATAAATTCAATGTTTGTTTTTTATAAAATAAAATAAATCAAGTTAATAAATACTCTACATGACATTAAAAATGAACTAAACACGGAACAAATATATTCTCCAAAAGACACGACTATCACACATAAAAAGTATCTAATTCTGAATCATACTTACTTTAGCTTCTAATGTAGAATCTAAAGGTAAAATATTATTCCCTGCTCCATTTTCATCCGAAATAATACTATCTAAATCATTATTTGTAGCTCCATCAGGTAAATTATTATTATTATTATTATTATTATTATTACTTGAATTATCATTCAAAATATTATTAATATTAGCATCATTAACACCTGGTAGTAATGAAATATTAGTGTTATTATTAATACCACTAGTAGGTTGAATAATTGGTGCAATTAATGTGTTGATTAATGGTTTAATAGTACTACTTGGGATAGCATTGGTAATGAGGTTGTTGTTAGGTTTATTACTATTATTTGTAATAGTAGATATTATTGGAAGTATAGGGGTAGCAATAGAAGCTTGATTTTGATTTAAATTACTAATGACCGCATCTATATTAGTTGAGTTCAGTAAAGAAGTGCTATTGATAATTGGAGTTGAAGCAGCAGGAGTAACTATAAAACTTGAAATATCTAACATACCTGGAGATTTAGAACATTGAATTGAAGGTAAACTAAAACATGATATAGATTTGGAACTATAATTAAATTTCCAACATTTAGGACACTTCTCTCCAAAACAAGGTAATTCAGAATTCCCATTTAAATAACAAGTTTTATTTAAATAAAAGGATCTTTTACTATATTGCATTTGAGAAAATAAATTACTTTGATTATTTGTACATTTGAAATTGGACTGAAAATCATAACATTTGTAAATCGATAAATTATTATCATATTCCCAACATGATGGACAATAATTCCCTTTACATAAAAATTTAATATCCCCATTAATATAACATCCTTTTTCTAAGATATTGATCGGGTTATCAAGCACGGTTGGTGGTATTGTTGGTAGAATATTATTAATTAAACTACCACCAGATACTAATTGAACAGCATCATCAATTTGATTGCAACTCCCATTAATTGTATTAAAACATTGAAAAGTTTGATCAAGATAATTAACATTCCAACAAGGTGGACAATTAGCCCCTGATTTACAAGGTAAATTTTTATTACCATTAATAAAACAGGATTTATTTTTGATGTTATTACTGGTAATTTTAGGTATTAATGAGGTCATATCTTTGAATCCAGGATTACATTGAGAATTCACCTTTTTATAACAAGAGAATCGGTTATTAGTAGAGATCCAACAAGGAGGACATTTTCCTTTACATGGTATATTGAAATTACCATTTATGTAACATGTATTTAATGGGTTATATTCCGGTTGAAATTTAAATTCATTATTATTTTGAGTAATTATAGGTAAATAAGTCACTTGAGGGGGTCTTACTACCACAGTCACAGTAGAAAGTACAGGTTGATAAATAGTATCAGTAATTGTTGGGGGCTTCACTAATTGAGTAGAAACTTGCAAAGAAATAAATGTATTAGTTTGAATTTGAGTAGATGTAACGGTAGATGGTGGTAAACTAATGGTTTGAGTTTGCAATTGAACAGTGACAGAAGTGACAGTACTAGTTTGAATTACAGTGGTAGTTTTAGCAGGTAAAGTAATTGTTTGAGTTTGAGTTTGTAATTGAATAGTAGTAGCGGTTATTGTAGTAGTTGTAGTACTTGGAGGTAAAGTAATCAATTGAGTTTGTAATTGAGTTTGTGTTGATAATATAGTAGTAATTTCTGTTTGTGTTTGAATACTTGTTAATGGGGGTAAACTTATGGTAGTTGTGTGAGCTAAAATTTGAGTTTGAGTATATGTCACTGTAGGTATTGGTAAATAACTGGTTTGTCCATTGTTGGAAGTATAAGTAGCTATTACAGTATGGATAGTATTCGTAGGATAAAAGGTTATGGGAAATAAATTTGATTGATTAGATGGGGGAAATATTACCGTTTGTATATTGTTTCCTCCATTATTATTTATTAAATCATTTGGATTATTACTTCCTATTATTATCGTATTATTATTGGGAAATCCAATATTACCGTTATTATTAATATTGATTGGAAAGGTAGTATTAATACCATTATTCATATTATTATTTGGAAACCCATTATTATTATTATTGCCGTTATTAATGCCATTATTTATACCATTATTATTGTTATTGTTATTATCATTATTATTATTATTATTATTATTATTATTCGGAAGCAATAAATCATCAGGGTTAATAATCAATTGATGTTTCTTAGCAATAATAAAAGAAGATAATAATAAAAGTGAATAAAGTTTTAATGAAAGCATATGGAAGAGATAGTGGTAATGTAATGGTTCAAAAAATCAAACTTTTTTTTAAAATAGAGCTATAAAAAGAAATAAACTTTTATTATATAGTATATTCTACTTCAGCATTTGGTATAAAACACTTAATTAATACCTATTTATTATACTATAAGTTGTTTATTTGTATGCTACTATATCGATTTCTTTTATTTTTCGGTTAAATTTGTTTGAACATTAAATTAAGTACTTCTTTTAAAATTTAATAAAATGCTTCATATTCTATCGGAGCATTTAATAGCAATTTTATCTTAGCTTGAAAACTACATCTTAATTAAGTTTGGAAGCTAAGTATACAGTTGCTGCAACTTTCATGCGACTTAATTAATTGTTCATTTAAGAAGAAAATTTTGCTAAAACCTGGATAAATTTAAATTTTAAGCACTAAAAAAACTAAACAAGCAAATAGTTAGCTCTAAAAATTACCACAACTTAGGTTGCAAGAGAGTTGCAGCAGCTGTACAACGTTAATTTGTTTATTTTTATCTTTAGTTTAGTTGAAATTTAAAAAATTTAACAGTCAAGATTCTGATTCAATTGATGACCATAACTAAATGGCGAAAGAGTTAGATATTTTTCACTTATGTTAATATTAATGCACCTAAGTTAACATATTATTGAGTTATGAATTTTTAGTTACTAAGTTTCTAATCATGTTTTTAAACTTTTGATTGTAAAATACAAGTTGATAAATTAATAAGTTATAAAAATAACAATATTATAATACTTGGATTATAATCCGGTATAAATATGTTTAATTCAATCGTTCTGTTTTTATTATTTTAAATATTATTTAAGTAATATATCATAGTAAAACTATTGTTGCTATTATTCTCCTAATAAGATTTTACTGAAATCGGATTTTAAAATTTCTCTTTCAACATTACGAATTTAACCTTTATGTATAATAGTTTAAATTAGTATGGAATACTATAAAAATAATTATTTTAAAAATGTTTCACCTTTAATTACATATGGGGGTGTTTTTTTTGGTTTCATCACTTTTTCCATTTTTTAAGCGCTACTTGAGTGGAAAGATTGTTAGTAAAATTCTTAAACAAAAAAATACATCCTCATATAGTCTGTAATAAAAAATGAAAACTCAATATTAAATTATTTGATATCTAAATTTAATTTGCCCGCTGAGGGATTCGAACCCGCGTCTCAAGAGTAGATTATAACTAAAATCAAACCAACCATAGCAACTACTTTTAAGGACAGTTGATTCTAATTGGCTCAATTTTCAAATTGTAAATTGGACTTGTGCATCATCACTATGCTAAGCAGGCATCTCATTAGTGCAGTATTGGTTTGAATTAAGTTTTTTCAAATTTTACATTTTATTAGCTGAGAGGGTTAATCAATGATGGATGGAATGTGCAAATTTTTGATGGTAAAATTTCAAAAATAAAAACAAATACAAAACTAATCTTAAACTTGTTTTATAATTTATATTAAATAAAAGTCATTAATCATAACTTATAGAAAGTTCTATTCATTAACTAGTTGATAAATAATATTGGTATATTTTAACATTTCATAAAGATGTATAATAGTATCTTAGCAGTCGTTTAGCATGAACTCAAGTTGAATTTATAAAAAATTTATCAAAGATAGAGTTTCAATTAAATAAAAGTAATAAAATTTTAATAAAAAAATAAATAGTTTTGTTATTATATTAATGTTTAAGTAGTAATAGTAATAATATCATTTCATTTTATACATCCAGTTTAAACAATAAACAAAAACAATTTATATTGTCAATAATTTCACTATGAAATTACTAGTCTTCTATAATAATTCTAAGCTAATTTTAATTCTCTTAAACTCACAAATGATAATAAGCCAACAATCTTCGATTATTGCCAGCTAATTAAAATTAATTGGTTAAAATAGCAAGTGACTCTTCACATAAGATTGGATATATTAATAAGAATCAATAAATTTTATTGGTTAATAAACTCCAATTTAAAAATGACAAAAAATCACTAAGACAAGAGTAAGAAATTTAATGAGAATTAAAACTCCAAATTTTTTTTATTCATTTATTCATTTATTTTATTAAAGGTAAAGATAAAAAATAATATAAAAAGTAGATCAATATTAACTTTAAACTCTTATTTCTTTTTAGTAAGGATAAATAAAAATGTCTTCTTTTCGATTTTTACATCTGATACGTCCTTTTGTGAATGTTATCCCTGAGGTAGCTTCTCCAGATAGAAAAGTAAGTTTAAAATAATCAAAACACTCAAATAATAGACATTAATCTAACCTCTCCCTTAAAATTAGGTTCCTTTCAATCAAAAGATGTTATGGACTGCCATTACACTTTTTATCTTTTTAGTATGTTCTCAAATTCCATTATATGGTATTATGTCTGGTGATTCTTCCGATCCATTATATTGGATGCGTGTTATTCTTGCTTCTAACAGAGGTACTTTAATGGAGTTAGGTATTACTCCTATTATTACCTCTGGTATGATTATGCAAATGTTGGCTGGGGCTAATCTTATTGAAGTCGATTATTCTTTAAGAGAAGATCGCGCTCTTTTTGGGGCTGCTCAAAAATGTAAGCTTGAGTTTATTTTATACTGTTATCTTTTACTTATCTTATGAATAGTATTTGCTATGATTATTACTTTTGGACAAGCTTTAGTATCTGTTATCACTGGACTTTATGGTACACCAGGTGATCTTGGTGTTGGTGTATGTATTTTATTAGTTATTCAATTATTTGTTGCTGGATTAATTGTAATTTTATTGGATGAATTACTTCAAAAAGGATATGGATTAGGCTCTGGTATCAATTTATTTATTGCTACTAACATTTGTGAAACTATTATTTGGAAAGCATTTAGTCCAAGTACTTTTAATACTGGTAAAGGGGCTGAATTCGAAGGAGCTATTATTGCTTTCTTCCATCTTTTATTTACACGTCGTAACAAATTTAAGGCCTTAAATGAAGCTTTATTCCGTTCCAACCTACCCAATCTTTCCAACTTATTCGCTACTGTATTTGTATTTGCTTTAGTCATCTACCTTCAAGGTTTCCGTATTGAAATTCCAATCAAATCAAACAAAGCTCGTGGCTCAAGAGGTACTTTCCCAGTCAAATTATTTTATACTTCCAATATGCCAATTATGCTTCAATCTGCTTTAACTTCTAATGTTTTCCTCGTTTCTCAAATGCTTTATATTCGTTTCCCTGAAAACTTTTTAGTTCGTTTATTTGGTGTTTGGGAGGTAAACAATAGTATCATTATTATTAGCAATTGTATTAATTTTCTTACAGCCAGTTGGAGAAAGTACTATGTTAAGTCCAGTATCTGGTTTAGCTTATTATTTACGTCCACCAAATGCATTTATTGAAGTATTACAAGATCCAATTCACTTTGTTGTTTATCTTGGATTTATTTTAGGAGCCTGTGCTTTATTCTCACGCACATGGATTGAAATTTCTGGCTCTTCACCACGTGATGTAGCTAAACAACTTAAAGAGCAAGATACCGTTATTGCAGGCCATCGTGATACATCGATCTATAAGGTACTTAAAAAAGTTATTCCACAAGCTGCTACCGTTGGTGGTCTTGTTATTGGTTTACTTTCCGTTAGTGCAGATTTAATGGGAGCTATTGGTTCTGGTACTGGTATCCTTTTAGCTGTTACTATTATCTATCAATACTTTGAAATGTTTGTTAAAGAACAACAAGAAGCTGGTGGGCTTGCAGCTATGATGAATTAAGGATTTTTTCACTCTGATGGATTCTATTTTTTAAAAACATATAAAAATAAACTAAAATATAGCTATTTTTAATTATTATTATTTTATAAAGTTTGACTTGAAAATTTTTTGTTCGTTTTTTATTTTTAAGTTAAAATGCAAACTCAATCAGTCATGTTAAATAATGGGAGTGTTATGCCTTTAATTGGGAGTAATTAGAATCATAATATATTACATAATAACATATAATAACAATAAAAACACTAGTTGGCACTTATCGAATGAGAGATAAGTATCAAATTCAAGAAATATTAACTGAAGGAATAGAAGTAGGTTATCGATTAATAGGTAATTTTTAAAAAACGCAACAAAATGCATTTAATATTTACTAAAACAATATATAAAGATACAGCTCAAGTGTACAGGAATGAAGAAATGATAGGTGGAGTTATTGAAGAATATCTAACTGATAATAAGGATAAAATCGAAAGAAAGGATTTGTTTATTACTAGTAAAATAGGTAATTAACTGAGATTAATAAATAGAATTCAATAAATGATAGAACTTATTTTATTTAGCTCCAAACAACCAAGGAGCAGATAAAGGCTATGAGTGTAAATTATTCTTGTTATTTAAATCAACTATCTAAACAACAACAATCAATAGCCACTTTAGAAACGATAAAAAAATTGCGTTTAGATTACATTGACCTAATGTTGATCCATTGGCCTGGTACTTCAAGGATCAGTCCTCAATCTTCTATGAATTCGGAATATCGAAAACAAACTTACCAAAGCTTAGAACGTTTATATCACGAAGGCATAGTCAAAAATATAGGCATCAGCAATTATACTTTATCACATTTAAAGGAGTTATTAACTTATTGTCAAATTAAACCACAAGTTTTACAAATAGAATATCACCCTTTATATCAATCGAAAGAAATCGTAGATTATTGTAAGGGAAATGGGATACAAATTCAAGCTTATTCGTCCTTAGGGGAAGGACAATTGATTAATGATGATGATGAGTTTTTTAAACAGTTTTTAAAGTTCAATAAAAGTTTGTTAAAGGAGGATGACATCAAAGGACAATTAGTTGGTTTTCTGCTAAAATGGGCAATGTTAAAAAATATTGTGGTAATTCCAAAAACTAATAGTGTAAAGCATTTAATTAGTAATTTTAATTGTTTAAATATAGAATTGAATGAAAATGTAAGTTTCAAATAATATTATGTTTCTATAATGTACTATATTGACTTTTTTAGATAAACGAATTTTTCAATAGTTGTATTTATGATAATAAATATGAATTAAAATCTAACAAATTTTGTTGGGATCCAGAAACAGTTTTATAAATAAACATGAAAATAAAAGCAATTTCAAAGTCATTAAAGTATAAATTTATTAATTTCAAACTCTATTATACCCACTTCTGCGTCTTTTTCCAGAAATAAATGTAACTGAAGAATGAATCAATGTCTAAATTAAAATTATATTAATTATCATTATTATTATTATTATTATTTATAAAAAGCCTACCATTAAATTAGGTATGAAATTTTGCCAAAATCCTATGTTTGGTATTAAATCCCAACCACTATTATTAAGTACATAATAATTATAAAGGATACCAAAGATAAAGTAAAATAATATCAATAATAATATGCTAATAAAATAATAAATAAATAAATAATAAAACACAAAAATGTCATTATTAAAGCTTACATTGTACTAAACGCAATACCAGCTTGAGTAGCCGGGCTGTTTCCTGGATTACTAGGTGGGGCTGAGTTATCACCACTACAAAAGAGTTAACTAAACAGGAAACTAAAAAATAACACAAAAATAAAACTTACAGTGGACAAGCGTGTTTAGTAATCCAACTTAAAGTTAATTTACCGTTTTCATAATTTAAAATTTTTGGCTCTTCATCCTATTTTAAAAATTAATATTTAGTATTTCTATTAAAATTATTGTATTATATTTTCATTTACCTTATCTTTATCACATTGAAACTGTACAAAAGTGCTTTGCTCTTGTTCATCAATAGTTTCCCCGGATAGTGATAGATGTAAGCCTTATTATTATTATTATTATTATTATTATTACTCATATTTATCTTTACTTACTATCAAATTTACCCTCAATTGCAGTGGTAGATAAGCTAGGTGGCTTTTTATTATTAGCTACTTCAATTAAGCTAATAACTCTGGGTTCGGAATTATCTTTATAATTGACAATACTTTGACAGATATAAGTACCATCCCCACATTGGTCTTTTGCATCTTTTTTACTTTTTGTACCATCACAAATATTAATTTCATAGTTAGTTTCAGTTATCGTTGGTTTTGTAGTTTTATTTGTGGAAATCGTATATTCTCTAATGGAAATGTTAAAGTGTTATTGTTAGATATTAGTGAGTATACTTACTTATTTAAATCTTTAAAATTAAATTTTAAGTTGTCAATTGAGATCTCTTGAGTACAATCCCATTTACATTGAATATTTGAAATTAAATTGAATATTAATATTAAAATGAAATTAAAGTACATTTTAAAAAAAAGGTAAAACGTAAAAGTTAAAGCTTAAACTTTTAGTCTTTTTATTCTTTTTAAAAATGAAGTAAATTTTAAAATCAAACGTAATATTTTAGTCATTAATTAAAACCTTAGCGTAACAAAAGAAATCCAACGTATTAATGAAAAGGAAATTGATTGGATGATAACCCGAGGTTTGGATGCTTCAGGTTCATGGCATGATGATTACAAACACTCAGCTTATATATTTATTGGTAGTTTACCATTTGACTTAACCGAAGGAGATATCATTACCATTTTTTCTCAGTAAGAATATAATAATTATAATGATGATTTATTTATTTATAAGCTAATAGATATGGTGAGATAGAAGACGTCAATCTAATAAGAGATAAAGAAACTGGCAAATCGAAAGGGTTTTGTTATTTAAAATATTTGGACCAAAGATCTACTAATTTAGCTGTGGATAACTTAAATTCTATTGAAGTAAGTATAAAGGAATAAATTTGTTTTAACTAATTATTGATAATTTAGATCTTAGATCGAAAAATACGAGTAGATCATGTGAAAGATTACAAGCCACCCAAAAGAAAAGGGGAAGATGGTGTAGAAAGGTTAGACTTAAGTTATAACGCGGCTCCTAAGCTTATTGAAAGTAAGTGATAGATATAATGGTTCTTAATTTTGACAGTTTTTAACTGCAATTTACTATAGTACCAGCCTCGGAAGAAGAAAAGGAAGAAGTTAAGGATAAAGAAAGTTTAATGATTGAAAATGGAATTGATCCAGATGACCCAATGGCAGAATATCTTTATGAAAAGTTAATGAAAAAAGAAAATAAAAATAAAAAGAGTAAAAAAAGTAAAAAGGAGAAAGGGGAGGATCAATCAAAATCTAGGTAAATATTTTTATCTATGTTGATTATTTTTCGTTTATTTTTATTTTGATAAATTATAGAAAAGACAAACATGAAAGAGATTATAAGGATGATTATAAATCTGAAAGAAGAGAAACAAGGAATCGTAGTAGAGATTCGTACGAAAAAAGGGATAGAAATGAATCAAGACGTAATTATGATAAATATGAAGGAAGAGAAAGTTCAAAAAATAGATATGATAGAAAAGATAGGTATGATGATTATGATAGATATGAAAAAAGAGATCGATATATGGATGATAAAGGTAGATATGAAAGAAGGGACAGCTACGAAAGAAGAAGATAAATAAATTTGAGCTGATATGTTTTAAATTATTTTATTAAATTAATATTTATGAAGTTTTGTTAGTATTGGAATTTTGGTTTTGCTCTTATTTACTATTTTCGAATACACATTTAGTTCGTTTTTTGGACATTTTGAGCTAAATTTAGTTTGGTTTGATACATGTTACTTTATTTAAATGAATAACTTTATAAGTGGCTCGTAATTATTAAAAATAGTTTTAAATTCAAACAGCAGTAAAATAAACAAAGTTAAAGCATTACAATATCTCCTGTGATTAAGTCATCATTGCCCATACTTTAAATGAAATCATTAAGTTCTTGTTTTAATTTTAATTTTAGCTTTCAATACCCAGGCTTGAGAATCATTTAAAAATAGCCATCCTGTCAAGCGTAAATACAAAGCAGTTGACAAAAAACAATGTGTTAAAAAATCATAAAAGGGGGAATTTTTTATTTAAAAAATAAAGGAAAATTTTTAAAGGTTCGAACAATTGATTGCCTTTTGTTTCAAAATCATTGAACATTCTCAAAACTATAAATATTGACAAATACTTTTAATTAATTTCTTAATTTTATTAACTTTTAATTTGCAAATATGAAAAAAAGAAGTGTTTGTTGTTGCATTTGTACATTTATAGTTGTTTTGATTTTATTAGCCGCAGCCGCTGTTACCGCTTTCTTTTTATGGGCAAGACAACCAAGTGTTGAATTTAATGGAGCCTTACCGCCCGAAAATTCCAAAGACTCCTTTGTTTTAAATGGCGCTACTGATTTTTCTTTTAATTTGAGGCTTAATTTCACCGTGGATAACCCTAACTTTATTGGTGCTACATTAAGCTCAATAGCTGCTGAAGTAAGTTTCAAGTATTTTTCAAAATCTTAAAATCGATGTTAATAAATCGCTTAGGGCTCTTTACCAGTGAATAAGCAAGTAACTTTAGCTACTGGTAGTCTTAAAGATGTGGGTATCAATAAGCAAGCAAAGACAAATATATTATTTCCTATTAAGGTTGATTATAAATTAAAAGATGATACTGACTTGTTGATTTTAAAATATATTGCGAATAATTGTGGATTATTACAAAATACTCAAAGGGGACAATTAGAAGTGGATTACGACTTAAATATTGTAGCTAAAATTGTTGCCATCAATATAAATTTACCTACGTTTTCAAATAATGCCAAGTTTGATTGCCCTATTCCGGTAAATATTATTATTATTATTTATAATTATTATTTGTATTTATGTTTTTTTAATTAGGCTGGTACTAAAATACCTGGTTTGGATTTAATATTGAAATTGTATAATGGTGGCTTACCTAATAATATTGATCCAAACGCTCTTATCGCTACTTTACAAAAGCAGATACCGAACTTGGATAGCGTTGACCCAAGTATATTAAATAAGATTGATCCGAATACTTTGAATAATATTGGTAGTCAATTAGGACCTATTGCTACTAAGATATTAGGTTAAAGTAAATAATAATAAATAGTAATAAATAATAATAAATAATAATTGTAATCTACATTATATAATAAACCATTTAGATCTATTTATTTCTACTTTATTAAATATCGAAAAAATCAATATGAGCTCCACTTTCAAATTCATTTAAATGGACTAATTGAACTAATTTATCAGCAGAATCACTCATTTTAACTAATTTATCCTAAATCAAATATTAATAATGGAATTAATGCGTAACAAATACCATTACCTCTTTTTGTAAATTTTGAAACACTGTTTTTAACTCTTGATCTTTAAGCTCACTACGTAAAATGACCTGCATTCTACCTTCCATAGGGCCAGGAGCATAATTTAAAGTTTTAATATTGGTCTAACAAAGGATTAATAAATAAATCACTTATAATATTACAATTCTTACCTTCTTTTCTTCCAATGCAACCACCTTAAAAAACATATCTCTAGCCGCCTTTATTGTGCAATATAACGAGGAGTTACACATTGGTGTAGTTGCGGCTAAAGAAGAAGTATTGATAATGACCTTTTCATCAAAGTCGGTATGTTGGCTCCATTTTGAGAATAGATTACTATAGAAATTTAAAAGTAAAAAAGAATAATGGTAAAAAATAAATTCAAATTACCTCAAATAAATGAAACTAGTCAAGTTAATATTTAAATATTGTTGAATTTCACTTATTTCCAACTCAAGTGCATTTTTACTAACATCTCCAAGGGTACCATGGTTATTAAAAAACAATAACTTTTTAGTTTTGCTTGCCTTAAATGCCTCACTGTCTATTATCTCCTTCACTTTAACATTGATATTTTCCCAGTTTATACTATCCACATTTGAAAATTCTAAGCTTGTAATTGGGTTAATTTCGATACTTTTAGTTTCATGATTAGTTTTAAGGTGGTTCAACTTCTCTTTATTTCTACCTAATAGAATGAAATTTAGCTTTGAGGATTCATCGGACTGATATTTTTTGATAATGGACTCAAAGATTGCTTGCCCAAAGCCTTGAGTTACTCCGGTAATTACAATGAGGTGATAGGATTCCATTCTCTTTTTTAGTAAAAATGAAAAGTAGTTTTTTCTTTTTTAGTTTACATGTACATATCTAAGGTAAAATTTCAAGATATAGCTTGAAAAATAATTTTGCATGTATCATAATGTATAAAATTAAATGTAAACGATTTAACTGACTTTTCTGAGTCTACCTTTGGCTTCAGCCTTGATTTTATATATTATAATAGATGCAAAATTATTTTTTAGGTACTGCTTAAAAAATTTACAAGAGCTTCTGAATAAACCTTACATCGATTATACCTAGAATACCATTGTGAAATGCCCATACTAAGGATATAAAATAGCTCAAACAAGTTTTGAAATAATCCAAAAGACGTCATCATGAAAAATAAATTTGCTTAACAATGATAAAAATTACGAATACTATAAACTGAATAATTTGGTATTAAGAGAATCCTAACTTCATTGCTTCTAAATTTTGTAATTTAAAGCAAGAGAAAGGTGATAAATTCTTACAAAGTTTATCATTATTCGTGTTTGGTTATTTTAAGCTATGATTAATTAAAGGGCCATGGTGCTTTTAGCTGAATAACAGATAGCCGCTGTTTTATGGCATTAATCATGCTCATGTATAGCTGAAGGTGTAACATTGAACCACTTATACATTATAGTTTATTGTAGTTAAGCACAAGCAGAAACATCTATAGTAACTAAAAAAATCAAAGTTAATATTAAAAACATTTTTTTATAGCTTTTTGAAACATAAAATACTGTTATATAAGCTGAAAAAGATGTTTAATTATGAACTAATAACTTTTCAAAACAATAATACGCCTTTTTTAATAGTATAAATGTTCTTTAGATGTTAAAACACTAAACTGAGTAAGTAAAACATTAGAATACAAAAAGAATAACTAATTGCATTTAGTGTTTGTTTATTAACTTTAATAAAATAATCCATAAAAATACCTAAATTGAGGCATTTGATACATTTAAATGCTACGCTATCTAAATTAGAATACCCTCCTATTTTGTGATTAGAAGATGGCATATCAGTATCAAGGTGATAGTTTGTCATTTCAAGGTTTTGTAACATAGGACACAGTGTATGTAAGTACTGAAAAAAATTGCTTACTAAAGTTAAACTTAGATAATTGATGTTATTATATTATTCTTTTTTGAATAAACATCTTTGATAAGAAGTGATGAGGTGTAATATACCATTAAATTTAAGTGTAATCATTATCATTTAAACATCAAATATAAATGCTTGGCTAGTATATTTTTACAAAACACTAAGTTTAGTTGCTTTGACTCTAGAAATATTTGATCATTTGGGATTAAATTAGCTACATCAACGTTGTTTAGTCTCAATTCCTTTAAATTTGATGATCCACTAAACAATAATGTTGATTTTTCAACGATATAAAGCTCTCCAAGTTTTGAGTAATCATTCAAGTTGATATGCATTTCTTCAACTTCATTTCTATGCAAACAGTTAAAATGTAGTTGCTTTAGTTGTGAGAGCTGCCTATTTGATAAAGAAGTAAAGACATCCAATCCGATTTGAATATGATCTAATATGAGCCTTTTGAAGCTACTGAATTTACCTAATAGAGCTACCAAAGATGTAACTGAATCAAAGATGTTATTTTGAATTATTAGTGAAGTAATGGTTGACGATAGATATGGTAATAATGATGTTTCAAAGTAGCTTTTTGCTCGATCAATCTTCAAATGCTTTAAATCTTCCAGCACTTTTTTAATACTACTTCTATGGATAGAAATATAACTATCAGCTCCCATTCTGTCACCTAAACTACTATAATGTAAGTCTATCAGTCTAATATCTTTAAAGTATTCTTTGTTCTTTAAACAACTAATTAGACCTATATGCAATTTAGCGTTATCTGTGTATATCAATTGTTGATTAATCAATACATTATAATGACCATTTTTTTTAAAACTAGCGTCAATTTCTTTTGTAATATTGGTTATTATTTGGTGTCATATCTTCCCGCAGTATTGGTAGCCCCACTTTATTTGATTCTTTATATAAAAAAAAGGAGCAATTTGAGTTTGTCTTTATATGAAAGATATTATAAAATAAATTTTACTATTCCTTTTTGGGATTTAAAAGTTTAAATTCTTATTCGTCATCATTTGAATTTGAAGTGAAGTGCTATTTGTTAATTTATATATAAGTGTTTTTCTCAGCTTCATTACTTTCCATTTTTTAAGCGCTATCAAGCGGAAAAAATGTTAGTAAATTTCTTAAACAAAAAACATCCCCATATATTATTTCTTAATTTTGGTATGTGAAGTTTATTGTCTGTGATAAACTTTAATTAAATAATTGATATAGTAATTACTGTTCCGCTTTTGGCCACATTTTAATATTTGAATTCCAAAGCACATTAAAGCATCGTTAATAGCTTTATACTATTATTTTATATACATACAGTGGCTATATTTATTGCTTTTTTTTAAAACATAGATTGCAATTTTTTATTTAGTTTAATATTGACTATCTATATTTTATCCACTGTTTTTTTATATATGGATATCTAACAATCAATGATTTAATAAGCAATCTAAAATTAAGAGAATACATTTTAGCTATCATGATACTTAAAAAAATCACCTAGTTTAAAAAAAAATAGCACAATAACATAAGTCCTTTAATTCCAAAAACGATCTAATTCATTTTCATAAACTCTTTACACTCCCCCTGATAATATATTACCATATACTCCTCAACAAAACACTTGGTCATCAATGGATTACCCAAGAACAATAATGTAACGCTTCACTGAAAAAAATATCATCTCGATTTTTATATACCGCTGCGCAGCAATTTTTGGTACTTTGATACTATATCTTGGTATTCGGTCCATGACAAAAAGATTTTTCACTTATGTATTTATCATATAAGAGTTTGCCTCCCCCTTTTATAGCTTCTACTGCTGCTTATTGCCATTGTCGTCGTTCGCGGATCACAATGCTGTGGATATGACTGGTTGAAAAGATAAGTAGGAATAATAAAGAAGTGACGGATTGCATATTAATTGAAGGTAGGATAGATTATAAACTATCAATGTCTATTTTTTAGTTATTAATGTTGTAAAATTCCTGTAATTTATTTTTATATTGGCAATACTGGAGCTACTATGTTTTAAATTATCTTCGATTTATACTTGTATTTATATTTATATTTGTATTTATAATTTATTAAGTTTGAAATCTAAGCTTGATTTGATATTTTTTGATATTTATTAAGTCTTAACGGTTTGCCACAATAAAATCATGGTAGTTTTAAGTAATCTGCAACAGCTTTAATTGTATTTTGTATTAAATCCCTTATAAAAAATATTTTTTATTAGAATTTATTATTTTACTGCTTTTAATAACCATTACTATATTTGGTAATCCTGTTTATTAAAATAATTTATTTAATTTTAATGAGTTTACCTATTCTTTTTTTAAATATAATATAATAAGGTTTTATGACCTAACTATTTTAATAATTTATATTTTAATTAAAGCTGAGTGTTTAAAATTATATCAGCATTTTAAACCAGTTTACACTATTATAACATTTATTATTTTATAAATGTTAAATAAAATTGAAACACATTTTCAAAAACTTGGATTATATATGGGGATGTATTTTTTTGTTTAAGAATTTCACTAGCAGTTTTTCCACTCAAATAGTGCTTGAAAAATGGAAAAAATAATGAAACCAAAAAAAACATCCTCATATAAATAAAGATTGTATCTAGATATGGGGATATATTTTTGTGTTTAAGAATTTTACTAACAATCTTTCCGCTGAAATAGCGCTTAAAAAATGGAAAAAATAATGAAGCCAAAAAAACACCCCCATATACTCGGACTTAAAAGTAAAATTGCAAAACTTTGAAATAAATAGAGTAAATCAAATTAGCCAATTAATAAATATATTCAATACAATTTTATAATTGATATTATTATAATTCATTGCTCAAACAAAAATATATCCTTGAATAAGCTCTGTATACAAAGCCATATTGAGATTTCCTTTCTAAGTTCATTTTTGCCCATTTTTATGTAATAAAGATGTTAGACAATTAATTAATAAATTTCTCGAAC
Organism: Batkoa obscura; assembly: GCA_030770535.1. NCBI lineage: Eukaryota > Fungi > Entomophthoromycota > Entomophthoromycetes > Entomophthorales > Batkoaceae > Batkoa > Batkoa obscura. Next base: position 1,064,913 of record JASVEC010000005.1, on the reverse strand, counting down.
AGAAAAACACCATATTAAAATTAAAGTTTAAATATTAGTCTAATATAAAATAAACTTTATTGATGAGGCGGATTTAATCACTTTTAATTTATCTTTAGTACCCAAACTAACAAATTTATAAAAAACACTATATACATGCTACGATTATATTATATATTCTTAGTCAGTTAGCAATGTTTTTAAATATAAAAAAATACTAGAAAAAGTTATTTAATAGCAAATTTAAATGTAAAAATGTGATATTGAAAGCAAAAGCTTTATTTCAACAATTTTTTTATAAGCAATTTCATAATGTGTTAGTAGCGTTTAATCAATACTTTCTCAAAAAATATCTATTTTGGTGCTCAGTTCAATAAGACTTTAAAAAGTTAATAAATTGAATTTTAAATCAACTCTCCACATCCAAAATTTTAGTAAACCAAAGGCAAATATTTTTAGACCAAACGATGATTTAACTAGAATTGTACACATTAAGTTGGAGTTTTATATAGCTACTTTTGAAAAATTTGGTTTAGATTAAGTAAAAGAAATATATCATGTCTGCAATTATTAAAAAAATTATAGAGAATAAAAGCTTTGGGTGCGAAATATCTTATAATTATTGATTTAATTAAAAGTCATTAAAGTATTAATGACAATATGAATGCTTATAAACTCAATTGATAGAATTACAGTCTACTATTATTTGATACTAATTATTAAATATATTATTTTATGCTTTTGTACTATAAATTAATTTAAAAAATACAAAAACATTGTATACTAAAGTCAAATGAAGAATAACAGCATAATACTGAGCTATTAACTTCGTCACTAGTATAGTATAATCATTTTTTTTGGAAAATGATTTTATTTACTAAAATAGAAATATTAGACACATATCATTTTCATGACTATGAAACACCAAATTATAAAAAGATTACAAATTTGAGTTTTAGAAATAATAAAAAACGAAAAGAGAACTTTGAAGATAAATAAAATAAAAGATAATAAATGCTAAACAAATATTAAATAATGATGCTGCAAACAATAGTAAGGAAATAAAATATAATCAAAAAGTTAACTTTGAATAGCCAAAATCAAACTTAATTTATTAACGGCTATCAAAATTAAAATTTTATTGTTGCTTTCTTCAAATCTGATGAAAAATACATTGCTATATATGTCAATTTAACTCACTTTAAAAAAGGGGTAAAAAAATTGCTTTGGACTTATTACGATTAATTTTATTCTTTCAATCTTCACACCCCCTCATCTCTTTTCACTCTATAACACTCTCATTCTCTCCCCACAATACTACTATTTAAATATTAAAACATTAAAATCCAAATCAACCTTTTTATCTTAATATTTTTTTGATTTTATATATATTTAAAAGTAGAAAACTATTTAACAAATGTCGGATTTAGGCCTATTAAATGTATATCAAGATGAAATGATGGTTCAAATGGAAGAGATCGTCCAGACTGAGATCAAGAGAGCAGAAAAGAAGTACATAGAAGAAAAAGAAAAGCAAATAAATTTTAATAAAATGAAAAAGAAAGAAGCTAATAATAATAACAAATCTAAACTACAAGGTATAAAGTTAAAAAAGAGTATTGAAAAGTTTAAAAACAGGTTTTTATTTTCATCTAATAATCTTCAAAATAACCCAGCTTCCACTAAGGATATTGTAAATAGTGAGGCCGATAATTTGAGTGAAAAGATATTAAAGAATATTGAAAACGCTCAATTTGTTTCAAGATCCCCAACTTTAAACAGTGCTAGAAATTATGACAGTAATAGCTCAACTACCGATTTAGAAGTTTCAGTACCCTCTGGTTACATACCTAATTTAGAAGATATCTTAAACTTAGATTTCCATTGCCGCCGTATTGGGATTGAGAACTATTACCTAAATGAACAAAATTCGGTTTTAAACCAAGAGTTAGGTTTGGCCCAAGAATCGTTAGCTTCTTTACGTAAAATATTAATCTCTAAATTGATGCATTTAGATCATTTAACTTCTTTATTGAATTCTAACTAAGTTCCCTGTTGTTTTATTTCCTTCGCTTTACTCCGTTTAACTTTTCTCTATCCTATCATCCCCTCTCTCTAAAGATTATTAATTTGAACAGTTAACAAATTTATAAACGTGACTTCTACTTTATAATATTACTATTGAAAATGATTTAAATAATAATAAAATCTTATTTATTTTTATTTATTGTTTATATTTTCACTTTTTAATGTTATATGTAAAAGTATTTATTTCATTAATTTGTAATTATTTATATAGAAATATTAACATATGATAACTTTAAATGAGTAGTTAGACTATATTAATATAATTAATCTATTTATGACTTTTATCTTTAAAAAAGGATTTAACTCTACATTAACGCTATAATTCTTTATAACTAGGTATAGGCCCAAATCTACTAAACGGATATACTATAAATGAAACTTTTGAAGTAATTAAACCAAGTGGCACCTTAAATAGCATGTAAATACAAATCATATTAAAAACAATAAATTTACTGGCCCAAAAGAATTAGAATCATTAGAATGAAATGACTCATCTCCTTCAACCCAACAGTGTCCTTTTGGTACATATACTATTTCTGGTGGTTTAATAACATTACTTTCTGCTTTGAATGCTTTTAAACTCCTTTTATCTATCTTTAATGGCGACACCAATTCACCTTCCAAAGCTTTTATCCTTTTTATTAACAATTTATTTGGGTCTGTTGGGGATCTAAATTTTATTACATTATATTTATATTGAGTATATAATTGTAGTAATTTAAGTACTTTAAAGTTATTATATCACCCACTTTATATTTCCTTTCAAAATTTGAAAGCTTATTTAATATTACTATATCATTTTTAAGTTGATTACTATCTGGGTTTAAAGTTGGCTAAAACGAAATAGTATTTAGCTAAGCCTTAGTATTAGTTAATCTTCTTACCTGCATAGAGCGCCCTTTGACTGTAGAAATAGTAAATCCGTTTTCATTAAATACCCATATAACTGGAGACCATAAAAATAGCCTTGTAAAATACGTTTTTAACTTTTGTTTCATTACAAATGATTTTATAAATTAGGAATAAATTTTATAAATTTAAATTCCACTTCATTGAATTTCATAAAATAAAAATCTACCAATTATAGTGATTCATTCATAATTTTGTTTACCAATTAAAATTTCCAGTTGTTTTATTTAAAAATCTAGAAAATAATAGCATAATTAAAAAATATGGTTTAAAAAAGTTAGTAATAAGCTTGATTAATGATGTCAGAAAAAATATAAAGCAATTAAGTTGAAAAAAAATAACTTCTCTTTTAAATTATTAAAACTTTTATTAGACAATAAAAATGTTATCTAATTTTCCAATAGATTGGAATCCAACTATAATATATATCTCAGCTTTAAGCATTTGTTTTAACCCAATATTTTGGAATATAGTAGCACGTAATGAATACAGAAATAAAACTTTAACTAAAATAGTTGGAAACTCAACTACCGCATGTTATTTTTTGGCATTCACTATCTTTAGTTTAGGATTAATTCGTGATTATCTGTAAATTCAATTATAGTATATTTTACCAACATAATATTAATTTTTATTTTAGTTATAAATTGGCCTTAGAATCTCAACCTATTAATCCAATTCTAGATAATCTCTACATCAAAGCTATCGGGGCGTTGCTTATTGGTATAGGAAATATTTTTGTTATCACTTCTACTTATAAGCTTGGTATTACTGGTACCTTTTTAGGTAACAACTTTTTAATTGACTAAGTTTTATTTATAATATAATGAAGGGGATTACTTTGGTATTTTAATGGATGCACCTGTTACTAGTTTTCCATTTAATATTAGTAATAACCCTATGTATCATGGCTCTTCTTTAATATTTTTGGGTACAGGATTGTGGTAATATATTAGATTGTATTAACGTATTTACACTGAATTAAATCATTATTTAAGGTATGCTCGTAGCGTTGGAATAGTTTTAACTGGGTTGGTAGTGTTTATCTATTCTATTGCTACTTCATTTGAAAAGTAAGTTTATTTGCATAATATATTATAACAGAATATTTATTTATTTTAAGTCCATTTACCACAATGATTTATCAAAAACGTGATGAGGAAAGAAAGAAGGATGCTAAAAAAGAAAAATAAAGTTCAACTTTTTTTACTTACAAAATAAAATATAGCATATCGTTTTATTAATTATGTTATTTAACAATGTAATCATTATAAATAATTTTTTGTTTAAAAGTTTAAACACATCGATTCGAACGTCATCATGGAAACAAAAATAAAGGGTGATTAGAATATTTGGCTAATTTGTATCTATCGTGCTTTGGAATTGTAATTAACTTTATACTTTTAAAAGATTTCAATATATTATCAAGAAAAATATCTAAATTTGAACTCCAAGAATACCTAAATATTATATTAGTTAAATTGGAGTTTCTTACTATCTTATGATTTGAAAATGGTATATCAATATCAAATCGGCATCCGGATATGTCAAGAGTATACAAATTGGGGCATGAAATATATACAAAATTTAAAAAATCAGCCCCTAGGGTAGTACTATTAACTTTTAATGTTATTATGTTGTTGCTTTTTTTTGGATAAATTTCTCTAATTAAGAATAATGCATTATGATGTGTTAACATATCAAAATAAGTGATTGTTGGGATGCTAAATATTGAATACAAATGTTTAGATAAGACATTTTTGCAATATTTTAATGTTAATTGATTTAGATTTGGAAATATGTCTTTGCTTATATCTTGATCAATTAAATTACAACCATACAATGTTAGCTTCTTCAAATTTGATACACCATCAAATATCAGTTTAGAATACTTTAAAATATAAAGTTCTTCAAGCTTCGGGTAACTATTTAAATTCATACATATTTCTTTTAAACCTTGCACACCTACATATTCAATATGAAATTGTTTTAGTTGCGGGAAGTGTTTACTTAATAGCAAGTTGAAGTTGTCTAATGCAATATTACTATTAGTTAATTTAAATTTCTTTAAATTATTTAATTTATCTAATAAGTCCCAGAAACATATAAAGTCTATATAATGGATATACTGCAGCGTTATTGAAGTAATGGTTGATGGCAAATAAGGTACTATGGACGCTATAAAATGACTATCTGGAGAAACAACTTCTAAATACTTTAAATTTTGGAATATTTCTTTAGTATAATTACCACCATCAGAAAAATAATCATCAACCTCCATGTTATTGGTCTGCTTAGTGTAATAAAGGCCGACCAGTGGGATGTTCTTGAAGCGTTCTTCATGCCTCACGTAGCCATCTAAAGGCAAATAAAGCTCCATGCAATTTGGATAGATTAGTTCGTAAATTGATGCCTCTGGAAAATTTCTGAGATTTAATCGTTTAATATGCCGACCATATTTTTTAAAGCTCTTATTTATTGCTTTTTCATAGCCATAAATAAAATCATGAGCCATGTACTCCCATAATATTGGATTTATTATCTTTTTCCACTTTTTACAGCAGATGAGTAGATTGATTTTATCTTTAACTGGGAGATGATATAAAATTTCTCTAGTTGCTTTTTCTCCGAGGTTCTCAAGTTTGAAACTACTGTCCATATTTAAATCAAACAAAGTGGCAAGTCAGTCAATTATTTGCTGTAATAACGCTTGATTTACCTCAATACTTTCCTCAAATCAAAATATAAGCTTGAAAACTAAATGTTAGTAAACTTATGTTGATAAATTAAAAAAACAAGTTTCATTTTGAGTTTGTATTTTCTGACGTAGAATTTCTGGTTGAGTAATGAATGTTATTGGCTAAGCCAAACTTTAAATATTAATATAGGTATGTTTTTTTGCTAGAACTTTAGCTATTGATTTTTAAAATTTCATGTTTGAAAAGTGAGCAATTAGTTGAAAAAAGATATACATGTGTTAATTTGTTACGAAGACTCCATAATGTACATTGTATAGTTCAAGGATTTTATTTCCAATTTAAATAGGCTTCTAAATTTATCTATACACCACTTGACTAATTTAAATGTTTCTAGAAGTTAAACAAGTCAGAGTTTGTTCTCAGTACATTGATGGTGACATTTATCATCTACAATAGCTTTATTTCTCAAAACTCTTATTACAATATTGTTATCTTTTTTGAAAGCTTATGACCTCTAAGTACTTTATTCGACAAAATATAGAAAGCGCAAGGAGTCGTAACTGCTGTGGCATTATAATGTTAATGCTGGATTTGATGCTTTTCATTTTATCACCATCAAAATACTAATAAAATGCCCCAAATATATTGAGAATAGTAAACTGCAACATTATGGGTAAAAGTATGAGTGATTTAGGTAATGTTTTTAAAATATTTCAATATCAAACATTTAGAAGGTCAGGATGTAATATTTAACTACCCTGTATCAACCTAGACTCCTTTTCAAAGTTGTAAAACTTTTCTTTTAATACTCTAAAAATATTCAAAATTTTGTTTACTTAAAAAAAACTTCAATTATAACTGTTTTGTATCATTTTTCTCAAACAATAGGTGCGATATACCTGTTTGATTATTATACCTAGGAATTAAACTTCAAGTTAATATAAGACATGCGTAACACTTTTTATTTGAAGCATTATTAAAAGGCTAATAGCTCTCTGGCATGGTATCACAGAAAATAATTTGAGGATATCCAATATATTTGGCCAATACATACTTTTCACGTCTTGGAATTGCAATTGAATTTATCCGTTTGAAGTGTGCCAGTATGTAATCTATAAAACATATGGAATTTTTAGAAGATTGTTTATTGCGGAATATCATATTAGTCAAATAAGAATCATTTATTGTTTTGTTGTTTGGGAATGGTATATTGGTGTCAAAATCACAATCCACTACTTCTAGGTTACATAAAGTAGGGCATGAAGTATATAGAAAGTTCAAAAAGTCAATTCCTAAAGTGGACTTTCGAACTGATAATGTTATTATGTTATTATTTTTTTTGGGGTAGATCTCTTTAATCAAAAACGATAAATTACGTATCGACAAATTCAAGTAAGTGATTGCTGATATAGTGAATATTGAATACAAGCATTGAGACGAAACAGTATACCAAGTTTCTAAAGATAATTGATTTAATTTTGGAAATATTCTATTGTTTATAGATTGACTCATTAAATTACATCCGATTAATGTTAATTCTTTTAAGTTTGATACACCATTAAATTTTAATTTCGAATAATCAAAAATTGTGAATGATTCAAGCTTTGGGTAATTGTTTAAATCTATAATTATTTCTTTTAAGCCTCTCACTGATATAAAACTAAAACAGAAGTCCCTTAAGTGCGGAAACTGTCTATTCATTAAATAATTATAGTCTTTTAAATCCATGTAAACTGAAGTTAGCTTCAATACTTTTAAGTTATCAAATTTATTTAGTACTTGCTCTAAACATGAGATTGGATTGTAAATACTATTCTCTGAAATTATCAATGAAGTAATGCTTGATGGTAGATAGGGCACAATTGATGTTATAAAATAATTACTTAAATCACTAACTTGTAAATGTCTTAAATTTTGAAGAATCTCCTTGACACAAATTTTATAAATAGGAATGTATTCCTCAGTTGGTATGCTATCAATTCGAGTACTATAGTAAAGACCCACTAACATCATATGTTCAAAATACTCTCTATGTTTTAGGTAGTCGTTTAAGGATGAGCAGAGTTTTTTACTATGTTGATAGTTTGGTAAATCAATTGGTACATTTAAATGGTCTCCAAGGTCTAAATATTTGATATAATGGCCATATTTTCGAAATCCATTATACATTCCTGTATTATAGTGTTGATTACACCTTGGAGTTATGTCTTCCCATAGTATTGGCATAACCACTCTGTTCCATCCTCTGCAGCATACGAGTATATCAACCTTTTCTTTGCCTGAGAGATGATGCAAAACCTCTTTAATTACTTTTCTTCCAAGACTCTCAAGCTTAAGGTTATTCATTTTTGTGTGAATTCAAAGTGGATTAAGAGTTTCTTTCTCCTCAGTCTATATAGAGCTCAGCTGAACTTGATGTTTCTACATACTAAAATAGTAAATTACAAGCCTAATTTTAGTAAATATGACTTTTCTTAAACAAAGTTCAATCTTCGTGAGATTTACCGCAATTGTACTCATTTTATACATTTTGATGGTGCAAAATTATTTTTCATTACTTTTCAAAAAATGTCTAGGAACTCCAAAAAACCTTCACAATTTATCCCTACCAATCAATTTTATCTCTTGTTAAATTAAACAAAAAAATAAAGTAAACTTTTTTATTAAAAATGGCAAAGAATCAAGTGAAAAAGGTAAATACTAAATGAATAAAATAAGCATAATTAATTAAATTTATATAAGAAAGCAAACAATAAAAATAGAAACAACCTTAAAAAAATAGTAAAAAAGGATGAAAAGGAGGTAAAAACCACTGCAAAGGTACAACAAGAACCAATGATAAAAACGGTGAAATTAACCCCACTTCAAGAGAAGATGCAAAAGAAATTAAAGGGTGCAAAATTCCGTATGTTGAATGAAATGCTATATACAACTCGAGGAGAAGAAGCGTATAAAAAGTTTCAAAAGGATCCTACTTTGTTTAATGATTATCATGAAGGTTTTAGATCCCAAGTAGAAAGTTGGCCAAAAAATCCAGTAGATATTTTCATTTCTCAAATTAATCAATGTAAACCAAATACGGTAATTGCAGATATGGGATGTGGTGAAGCTGAGTTATCATTAAAAGCACCAAATCATGTTAAAGTTCATTCGTTCGACCTTGTTGCTGCCAACCCTAGAATTACTGCTTGTGATATTACAAATACACCTTTAAAGGATTCATCAGTGGATATTGTTATATTTTCACTTTCATTAATGGGAACAAATTATGGGCACTTTTTAAAGGAAGCAAACAGAATCTTAAAGCCAAAAGGTACTATCAAAATTGCAGAAGTAATATCTAGATTTGAAAGTATACCAAAATTTACTACTTTTATGAGAGAGTTAGGTTATAAAATGACATCTAAAGATGAAAGCAATAAAATGTTTGTTTTGATGGATTTTGTCAAATTAAACAAGGACATTGAAACTGATTCCATTGAAGCTCCAACTCTCAAACCATGTATCTATAAAAGGCGTTAATACAATTTTACTAAATCAAAGGATAATGCTCAATATCAGTATTATGAAGCAGTAAAAAATAGACTTGACACATTTATTGGTTTAAGTAACTATTTTTGTAGTAGCTTATATCAATAATTTCATCAGATAAAAATAGAATAAATGATAGCTTTTATAAAAATAAAAGTTTAATAACATAAATTGTAAATCATTTTTAATAATTAAATAACCTATATTTTAATGTATACGTGTATGTGAACCATAATTTTGTAGCACTGGCTCAAGTGAGTAGATTTTAAATGACTTAAATCATATACTTATGTTAATCAAGTAAATAAAATGGGCCACAAAGTTAGATGAGTATCAAAGTAAGTGTATGAAAACGTAAATATGATTAACATCCTCACTATCCAACCAGATGAAATGATTATAAAAGGAAATAAATATTTAGTTTCTAAGAATGCTATATATAAAATTAATAAGGATACAAAATTAAACGATTTAAGTACCTTTTAACGCTTCAACATTGGAAGTAAAAGTTAATAATGCTAATAACCATGAATATTGCAATCCGTGATAATCCCATATTGCCATTGCTACTAACAATAATTTACCAAAATTGGATATTATTAAAGCAAGCGAGACATAATTATACCTTGAAATTATAAATATGAAATTATTAAAAATGAATTGTTTTACTTAAATATAGCAAATTTGTATCCATAAAAGCATTGTACTAAAAATCGAATAATCATATGGTATAAAAATTGCTCTATTAGAGTAATAACAATAAGTCAAATTATAAACAAAATGCAATAAAAATACCTATCAAAGAAAATATGGATATGTGGAAGTATTGGATTAATGGTGGCAAGTTTAACCATGTACACGAAGTACTTTCGCATATTCTTTCTATCTGAAACCATTTTATATCTTTAATTACAAATCAATAAATATAAAATTTAATTGTGAAATAGATTACATATATCAAACAATATGATTAAAACTTCCAGCCTTTTAATTGAAGACTAAAAAATTTAATATAAATCTTAAGATAAAAAATATTATTACTGGTAAACCAACGTCACAATACTCAATTCTATTAAAGATCAAATGTCGATAAACCTGAGGTTTGTGTAAAACCATATCAATTACTAAAATAACTAAATCATGTTCAATATATTTATCAGCAAACTTATGGCATCGACTCTTTTTAATTTATTAACTTTTAATTTAAAATAATATCTGGCTTTACGCATTTAGTCAATACTACATTCCCTTTTCCATATTCCATATATAATCTATTGACTCCATATCCACACTCAATACATGCTGGCATTTCAGATTAATCTAAACATTTCATTTCTATAACTTGAATTTCTTTTTGAAAGTATACGTTTTTTGCATGGATTTTGCAAACTACTATTGGATTAAAATCGAGCTTTTTTTAAAGCTTGCACTACTATGTCAAAAGGTTGATGTGAATTTGTATAATAAAACAGAAAAGCAGTAAATTTGATGACTATAAAAATATCATATAAACTTTAGTTTTAATAAATCCAAATCAAAGATCAAAGAAACCTCTATAGCTGACTCCCAGAAAAGCCCAAAAGCGGCCATTCTCATCACAAATGAGGCTGAACTTAGGTTTGATTTAAGAGAAAACCATTCCAAAAAGGAGGTATTTATATAAAAAAACAGGATTCTCAGCTCCATACGAGGACGTTTTTGGTTTAATTATTCTTTCTATCTTTTAAGCACTATTTAAGTGGAAAAATTGTTAGTAAAATTCTTAAATATAAAAATACATCCCCATACCAAAAAACATTATCTAGTCTATATAAAGGATTTTAATATCAAATCAAATTTTATATAGTAAATAAAATATCACGTATAGAATATAATTGTTATATAAAAATTTTATTTGGAACTTTTATCCTTAAAAGTTATATTTAATATTTTAAAATTGATAAAAGAACAAAAGCGGCTTAAAAGCAGTAGCTGATAAGGTTCCATTTAATCAGATGTCAATTCGAATGATCTAATATGAAAAGTATATATGTGGGGATGTACTTTTTTGTTCAAGAATTTTACTGGATAGCCTTTCCATCCAAATAGCATTTAGAAAATGGAAAAAGTAATGAAACCAAAAAACACTCCTACATGTTAAAACCTTTCTTTAAAAAAACATTTCTATTTTACTACTTGGCAATTCTATATTATGCATCAACAATATACTATCAATATGTTTGATGAGAAGGTTGATAAACTTTTAAATCAAAATGGAACCCAAATTAGATTCTGCTTAAATAACTATTGCTGCTATACTGATAGAATGGCTACTGATGTAGTTAGAAACAACTTTGATAATTGTTTTCATTATATTTGTAATGAGGATTACTGTAAACTTTTTAAAGGACTTAATACACAAGTTCGAAGTGTACGAAATCCAAACCCTGGTTTAGGATATAACTCCAATTTAATCATTAATAAAAAGGTAGCTTTCCTTTTTTCCCTTATTATTTTATTAGCATTTTATTAGCATTTTATTTTAAATAAATGTAATAAGATTGAACTTACATTTATCACGTTCGTCAAAACGATATATACATTTTAATTTTATTTAATCATGCTATTTTATACTAAACTTGGCATAAGTATTCTTTTGAAAATGAAACTTTCATACTATTAATAATTTATATAGTTGGTGTTGCTATAGACAAATTACTTGTAATCAAACTATAGCTTAATTGTTTAAAAAACTAAATGAATATTTGTTCAATAAGCTATATAACATAAAGGATTTAATATTGCTTAACTAAAATCCCATAATATCCCTTTTTTTTCAAATAACATAATATAAGACTTAATAAATAAGTCTTAGTCTTGGTCTTGGGCTTTAAATCTGTCTCCATAGCTATTTGATTTTCTATTCTGGTTTTTTTTACTAATATAAATGTACTATCTGATTTATGCCAAAACTTTGAAAAAAAGTTGAAATAATAATCCAGAAAATTTCTTGAAAATATTATAGTAATATATTTTTATTCAAGACTAAATGTAATCTTATATCAAAAGTATAAACAAAATAAAAAAATGATTTTAAAAGATAATAATAATCAATTATTTAAAAAAATAAAAATAAAAAGTATACAATTAATATCAATTTTAAAAAAATTATTTTAAATCAATAATATATGATTTTAATTATTGCTGCTTTAGTAATAAAATGGGTACCAATATGCTTAAAAATGATTTTGATAATCGTTTTTATTATATTTATAGTGGGAATTATTGTAAAATTTTAAAAAAAATATTATTAAATTTCAAAATAAACTAAATTTGTTAATTTTTCAATAAATAACATAAATTTAGCTATTGATAAGAAGTTGGCTTTAATTTTATTTTATAAAGAAACAGTTAAATTTTAGCTTACTTTTATTTACTATTAAAATTTTAAATTTAGTTATTATCTTATTTTATATTAAACTTAATATTTAAGTGTTTTTAAAAATAATTTATTATCATTATTAATGATTTATGTAATTAACATTGCTCCAAATAAACAATAGCTAAATTATAACTTAACTATAAAAATTATAAAGCTTTAATTTTAAACATGTTTTGTGAAAGTTGGTACTCAGTGGTAGGAGTTAAAAGCAGTTCTTGCTCGATTAACTTGCCTTGAGTCAAAAGGCCTTAGTTTATGTAACTAAGATAGATTTAAATTAATAGGAATAGTGGGCAATAAGCTACGAACTATATAAAATAAATAGAATAGAAGATACTACTGTAAAATCTATATAAGATGTCGTCAGAAAGACTTAGTGACTTTATTAAAAGTACAATATTAGGGAACAATTCAATTAAAAAGCCTCGAGCTATTATGTTGAAGAATCTCTTTTATACTTCAACTAGTTCTGTAAACAAGTTAAGTGATTATTATGCGATAATCAATCATAAAGCTGATGAAACGATATTTCACAGTGTTTTGTATTTTTTTATTAAAATGTTTAATAGATATATAAGATGTAAATATATAATTATTTGACTTTGTTTTTTATTAAAATAAAAACAAAATGCAAGCTTTTATAACTAAACTTCGAAATGGAATTTCTAAAAACTTTAATACGGTAGGGAGAAACACATTATATAAACATTGTAATTCATTTACATCAATTTTAACAACTATTCACAATAACCCAGAGTTTATGGAATTTTATAATAAAACAAAAAAAAGAAAAGAAAAGTTATTGAATTTTATTATTAATAATAACAAACTTAATCAAGCAATGTATAAAATTAGTGCTTTAAAGGAAACAGGAAGTAAAAACCAACAAATAGCATTATTATCAACTATAGCTTCAGTATATTCTTTTGATGAATGTAAAAGTTTTGGATTTAATATAAATAGGAATCAATATGATTATTCAAAAATAATTAGTAATAATAAAACACCAGCATTACAACTTATTATTAAAAATACAAAAAAAATTAAAGATGAGAAAATTAAAATTATTATACAATATATACCAAATAACTTTAAAAATCCAGCAAGAAAAACAGATTTATATAATAATGTGCCCAGTATACAGTCAGAAAAAGTTATCTGAAAATAAAATAAATACAGCGATAAAAAATGAAACAGAGATAAAAGAAACTTTTAATAAAGAAAAAAGGTTATATGAGGATGTATTTTTTTGTTTAAGAATTTTACTAGCAATCTTTCCACTCAAATAGTGCTTAAAAAATGGAAAAAGTGATAAAACCAAAAAACATCCCCATATAAATTCATAAATTTTAGGTTGATACTCAAAAATATATTTAATGAGACTATTAAAAAATTAAATAATAATAGTAATATAATAATTTTAGACTTTAAATAAAGTATAAAAATAAAAATAAGACCAGATCCAATAAATTTAGATCATTATAATAAATAAGCTATATCAGTATTAAGGTTTGACGCTTTGTATTTAAAAAATGATAGACAATAGGCAAAGTTTATTTTGGTTATTTATCTGAAATACCAAATTATGATTCAGCATATGGGGGTGTTTTTTTTGGCTTCATTATTTTTTCCATTTTTTAAGCGCTATTTCAGTGGAAAGATTGCTAATGAAATTTTTAAACAAAAAATACATCCCCAAATTTAAATAAAGCCCTTATAAAAATAACATTAAGTTATTAAAAAATTTTAATATCAATATTTACTGAAAAGAGGAGATTCCTATAAGTGCTGAAATTAAAAATCAAAGCCAGTCAACTAAACAACATCATAAGAAATATAATAAAACAGATCATTGAAACTTTTTTTAATATCGATAAAAAAAGATTGTATCTTTTTGCTTATATTATTTATTATTATATAGTGATATTGACTTTATTAAAACTTTATCTCAACATTTCCCCAATTGACCACATACCCAAAAGCATATTAGATATATAAAAATTAGCATTATAATCTATAAAAATTAACTACTTGCTTTTAACGACAGCTACAGGATTTGAACCTGTGCGGGGAAACCCCATCAGATTTCAAGTCTGACTCCTTAACCACTCGGACAAACTGTCAATTAGCGTTACTTTATAAAAAAATAAAATTATTTAATCTATTAATTATGCCAAAAAATAAGTAATTCAATCCTAATCCAATGACTAACAATAATATTTTCGATAAAATTAATCAATTTGAATTCTCCTTTTTATTTTAAGAAATCGATATATCAAGATGATGACCTCGGATAATGAAAGAAAATTGATGCGAATTTATGGTATTGGGTTTTAGAAATTAGCAATTTAACAAAAGATGGTATTAATCTTTTATTATTCTATTTAGACCATCTGGAAAGAGAAGATTATAAATCAGCACTTAATGATATGAATTTATTATTGAAAAAAATATCAAACCATTACCTTTTAGTAAGTTATTATTTAATTTTGGAATATTAAAGTAATAAATAAATTTATTAAATGAAATTTCCTATAGTCTTTCAAAGCGTATATACTTAGTAAATTAAATAGAAGAGAAGAAGCCATAGAATTAGCTTTGAAAGTTAAGAATAATTATCCAAAAGCTATCAGTACCATACAAAATTTAAGTATGGTATTAAAAAGCGCAGGGAAAGGTAAGTTATTATTGAAGTTTTAATTAAAACCATTTTAGTAATATTTGATATTTTGTATTTTAATTAATTTTTCTCATTTCTATATAGGAAAAGACATTTTAGAATTATATGAAAAAGCATACCCTGGACAAGAAAAAGACTTGGAATTTTGTACACGTTATTTTGAAGCCTTAGTTAAAGAAAAAGATTTTAAAAGTATGCAAAGTTTAACAATTAAATTACATCGCGATTTTAAAGATCGGAAATATTGGTATTGGGCCATCATGTGCTTAGTTTTACAAGCGGAAGATTTAAAGAAAAATAATATTGAAGCTTTTAAAAAAGATATTAGTTATATATTAGCGGAAAGATATATTGGAAAAAGTTATCAAGAAAAAAATATTAAAAATTTTGAGGAATTTTATTTATATTATTTGGTTTTGATGGGTCAAAATAAACAGGATTTAGCTTTAAATTGGTTAACTAATGAATTATCCGAAACTAAAATGATTAAAGATCAATTAAGATTTACCCTCTTACCTCATTTAATTAAAATGAAGAAATATAATGAGACAATTGTATACTGTAAAAAGTTTATTATGGATAATAGGTAATTTAATAATATAAGTAAATAATAATAGTATTTTAAATTTGTTAATTCAATTTTCAATTAGTGATGATTGGTTTTATTGGAGTCATTATTTAACTGCAGTGGAGAATAAAGTTAAGGAAGAGTAAGCTTTTATTTTATTAAAAGTGAAATTTAAAATAAAATATTAATAATTTAAATAGTCAAAATGAAAATTTTATAAAAGAAGAAGAAAACTATATTAACAGTATATTAAATCAACATCAAAACTCTAAAAAAGCAAAGAGGGGCCCTTATTTAGCTAAAATTAAATTTTGCTCGATTATTAAAGGTAGAATATTATTATTCTTATTAATTAAAAATTTATTGATATGAATTTTTTAGAAAATATTTTTGAAACAATGTTAAATTATATTGATAAATTTGGTACTAAATCATGTTGTTATGAGGATTTGTTACCATATATAGAAGGCACATTGAATGATTATAAAAATGATTGGAGTAATTATTTAAGCAATAAAATTCAATCAATTTCTATTAATAATAATAATAAGGTAAATTTAAAGTTTGATTTATATTTTAAGTAAATGACACTAATAATGTATTTTAAAATCATATAGCAAAAGGATATCCAAAATTGTTATTTATTATCGAATTTATTTAAAATTCAAAAATTAATTAATAGTCAACAAATTTATAGGGATGAGAAATTTCATATTAATATAGAAAAACATCATAATTTAATTCAACAATTAATAGATTTTTATTCGAAAGCATTATTATTGGGTAATTATTATTAAAATTAAATAAATTCATAATAAAAATAATATATTTACTAATAATTTTATTTAGGTCAAGATTTAAATACAAGTGAAAAACAATATGGGGATGATTTCATTTTATTAGCAAGTCATTATCTATTAGAATTGTATCATTATGAAAAAGATAGTTATCATTTATTGAGTATTGCATTATTGTTAGAATATGCCATTGTTAAATCTCAATTTAATTTTCATATTAAAATATTTTTAATTAATATTTATATTTTAATTGGTAAGTTAGAAATTATTTGAATATTAAAATTAAAATAATAATTTATATTAATATTATTATTTAATTAGGGGTCTATCATCGTGCTTCTAAACTTTATAACACGTTGGATATTAAACATGTTCAATTGGATACATTAAGGTAATTTGTTTATAGTTATAATTGTTTTATATTATTAATTAAGTTTTAATTGAATTTTAATATTAGTTATTTAATAATGGATAATGGCAATAATTTAGCTCATTTTACAGAAACTTATTCTCATGGTCATAGTTCTACTAGTATTTATTTTCGTAATAGAGTAGAAGTAAGTTAATTTATTGTTTATAATAATTTGTATAATTAATTTAATTTAATTATTTATCTTATTAAATAGACATCGGAAATGTTAGTTCAAGCATTTAAGCATGGTACTTATTCCAAAGTAAGAGAGACAATAACATTTATATTTATATTTATATTTATATTTATATTTATATTATAAATTTAAGATTGATATTAATGTAATTAATTATTTTATTAGGTTCAAGAATTTATTCGATTTCAAAATCGATTAGAAAATTCACTACAAAAAAATATTAATGAATTTGAAATTTTAAGATCAGAATATTTATCTTCTTTTTTTAATGAAAAAGATTTAATAGAATTATTAAATTCATTACCAACAGAATTTTTTGAATGGGAAGAAGGTAATTTATTTTAGTATTTGTTTTGTTTGTTATATTAACGTTAATGTTTCTATATATTTTTAGATGATTTAATTGATAATAGAGATTTTGATGTATTTTTAAATTTTAATTTATCCACTATTCCAAATATATCAACTCATTCTCTATTGAAATTATCAAAAGTTACTAATGTAAGTGATTAATTTATTTTTAATATTAATATATTAATTATTTTTATATTTAGCCTAAATTACTTCAATATCATCAATTTGATTTATATTTATTAAAATTATTGTTAAATCAAGAATTTAATTCAATTAATAAAATTCAAGAAAGAATTCAACAGTATGAGATAATGAAAAAGCAACTAAAAGTAAGTTATTAATAGTTTATTAGCAAATTAGGATTTATTTATTTAATTTTAGGAGAACAATCAATTACTACCCATTGAAATTCAATTAAATTTAATATCCAAATATTTATTACAGCTATTAATTGAAGTTAATAACAATGGTAAATTTTTATTGAAATCTATTTTTATATTTATATTTTATATTATATTTAGATGAAGATCAACAAAATGAAACTATTAATCAAATTAATCAATCATTTGATGGTAAGTATTATTATTATTATTATTATTATTATTATTATTATTTATATCCCTATTTCAATAGATGCTTATAATTTTATATTAACTTCATTAAACGGCTTTGATTATGGTAAAACATTAATTAATATCGTTTATTATTTTGAGGTAAAATAATATCATATTAACATCAATAGCAATATTAATAATAATTTTAATTTTAATTAATAGAAATTTGCATTAATTTGGTCATTCTCAAAAATATATAAAATTAAGAATCCATATCAACAAGAAAAAGAAGTAGTTAATAAGGTAATTTTAATTTTATTCTATTAAATCTATATCATATTAATTTAATTAATTAATTAATTTTTTATTATTTTAGTTAATTTATAAATTAGATAGTTCTGTTAATAATCGAATCTTAACTTCTATAATGGAACTTACTAATTTAATGGAAGAAAAAATTGAATTATTAAATACAAATTTACCGATTGATAATGTAATAAATTGTGTCAAACAATTTATTACTACTTTAGAAGGTGAATTAAAAGTAGGTTTATTATTATTTGTTGTATATTAGTTTAATATTAATTTATTTTAATAGTTAGAAATTGGTACTAATTTAATTGAACATTTAATTGTAGAATTAAAATTGTCAATTAAACAAATATTACATGCAATTAACTTTATAAAAAGCTTAAATTAGAAACAAAATAAAATAAATAAATAAAAAATAAAAATCAAACATTTTTTATATATTTTATGTCTAGCATTTATTATTTGAATATATAAAAATAAAAACATAAATCATTATTAGCATTTAAAAAATAAAATAAAACAAAATAAATAGGATTAATAATCGGAATCGGAATTAACTTCCAATTCCATTCTAGAATCCATTAAATCTTCGGATGATTTGGAGATCATTTTTAAACTATTGCTAATATTAGATTTAACATTTAATGAACAATCATTGGTGGATAAACTACGTTGTCGAAAATTATTATTATTATTATTATCATTATTATTATTATTATTGCTATTATCATTATTATCATTTTGATTATTATTTCTAATATTCCTACTTGGTCCTTGTCTTAAATATTGTTGCTTATTTAATAGTCCATTAAATGATTCATTTTTTAAATTAGTTTGTAATCTACTTGTATTTCCATTAATAATATTACTGTTACTCTTAGTATTATTATTATTATTAATTTTTGATAAAGAATCAAATTCTAAATGAATCAATTGTCTTAATTCTTCGGTACTAGTAAATGAGGGTATAGTTGTACAGGAATTAAATTCATCTTCAAATTCACTATCCGAAGATAATTCTCTTTCATTATTATTATTATTATTAGTAATATTATTAGTATTATTATTGCTCAATTGATTTCTAAATACATTAAAAGATTGGGATCTTTCTCTATTAATTTTTGTAGGTTTATTATGTAGTTGAGTTGAGAGTATAATACCATTGGTTTCTACTCGAGATATTGTCGTTTTGGTTGGTCGTCTTAAATAAGGCAAACGTTGTGGTGATTTTATATCATTCATTGTTGAACTTATTTCACAACTTTTTATTGATGATATATTACTATTATTTACTGTTGAAGATTGCTTTATCATATTATTTTGTTCATTAAATTTAACATCTTCTTCATTATCACTTTCATTGCTTAAATTATTATTATTATTATTATTATCATTTATTTCTTTTAAATTATTGTTTTCAATTGGATCTTTTAATGATATAATTTGACTTGGTTTATAATCCTCAATATTATTTTGATTATTATTATTATTAGCATTATTAAGTTGTAATTGTTTTAATTTAAGTTCTAATTCTTCAATATATAATTGTTGATTAATACATTTTTGTCTATAAGATAAAGGCTGAATACTAGCTATTATTAAATAACTATTACTTTCATTATATTTAAAACCTTTAGATATCTAATTTAAATTAAATCAATGTATTATTATCATTATTATTAGATTAATATTTAATAATAAATAATAAAATTACCAATGAACCCACTCTACAAAATTGCTTAAATCCATTACTATCCCCCACTTTCATATCAAAAGTAAATTCTCTTATTATTGAATCCGATCGATTAGGATGTTTCTATACAATTAAATTGGGTTAGTTATAAAATAAAAAATAAAAAATGATTTAATAATTACCAATTCAATACGAATATTATATTTACTTAATTGTATATTTCCAGATAATAAATGAATTTTTAAACAAACATAACTCGATTTAGTTGTTGTTGATTCTATTATAATATATATATTAATTATTTAATTTATTATTATTAAATATTTACCTATTAAATTAGATTCTAATTTCCATTTTAAACCAGAATCAATAATAACATCAGATTCAAATGATGTATCATTATTATTTTCATTAAAACTAAAAAATAGAAATTCCGTTAAATTTATTTTTAATAAATAATAATAATAATAAACTTACTAACACTCTGGTATATCAAATTCAAATGATTTAAAATTAGGTAAAAAATCTTTTTCAAATGTCATATCCACATTAATATCATCTCCTGGATTTTGTACAATTACTTGCTCTACCTAAATAATAATTTACATTAATATCAGCATACTTTAAAATTACTATATCAATTTACTTTTTTTAATAAATGAATTACTTGTTCATCTGATTGTAATACTTTAACTTTAGATTTATTATTAACTATTATATCTAAACTATCAATAGTTGATAATAGAAAATTAGATTGCTTTATTAAACTATTTCTTTGAGCTAAAAAAAGAAGGATATTATTAAAATTAATTATTATAATTATAATTATATATTCAACTTACAAAATAAAATACGATGTTTTTCTCTTAATTGTTGTTCTAAATTAGCTTTATATTTATTAATTAAATTAATTAATTCTCTATCAGCCTAAAAACAAAAGAGAGATTATTAGAGACCTAAAACATATAAACTATTATTTTTTACTTACTTCAATTTTAGAACTATTACAATTATGAATTTTTTTATCAATTTCCTTCACTTTTTTATTAAATTTAATCATTCTTTTTTTTAAAGCTGATAGATAAATTTCAATACTTTCAATTCTTTGCTCATAAATAACTTCAATTTTTTCGAATTTATGTTCTTTATGCTGACAAAATAAAACCTCATTAATTTTTTCATAGAATTAAAAATTATTTCAAATCTTACTTTATCCCCAAACATACCACAATCCGAACAGATAGGTATGTCACAAGTATGACAATAATAACTCATAATAGTTTGATGTTCAGTACATGTATCGCTATCTTCCATCCTTGTTGTTAATGCTGTTTTTAAATGCTATATTAAATAAATAAATCACAATTCAAAATCCTAAATTGCCACTTACCTCTTGTAACTCATCAATAAATCTACAAGGAATTAATTGAGATTGATCGATATTAGCTCGACAATGAGGACATTCTTCTTTTTGTTCACGTAACCATTTCTATTATTTTAAAAAACATTTTATTAAAATTGGAAATTGAAATTAAATAAAATTCTTTTTCACCTTAATACAAGCTTCACAACAAACTTTGGAACATTTGGGACATAAATTAGGGGATTTCAAATTACTTAAACATATATAACATTTAAATACTTCTTCAAACCAATTTGAATGAATATTGAAATTATTGATTGTTGATAAGTTATCCATTCCTCCACGATCTCTTTTATCTTCCCCATCAATTATTCGTTTATTTTTACTAAAACCCATACCGATATTAAAATTGGTATTAAACTATTAGAATAAAATTAATACAAAGTTGAAAAGTAACAACATAAGTCAGAATGGAAAGATTTTTAGTTTTATTATGGTGTTACAATTCAAATTCAGTTATAAAATTCTTTTAAAAATGGTAGTTAACGCTTTAGATCGACATAGTTTATCCAAATTCAATTGGCTAGATTCCAAATTGATTATATAATAGTTAAATTTAAGGTTATGATTTTTAAACGTAGTAAATTACTAATCCAATTCAATGAATTCTAAGCAATATTTAAAATAGTTTAATTTGTTCTATTTAAAAATAAATCTCATCTTATAATTACATACATTGTTACCCTTTGACAACATTTTCATTATAGCAATGACAAATTAAAATGTTGTAAATACTGATTAAAATCAATAGAATAAAATATCAAGTTGAAATGTTCTTAAGTGACTGCTCTATTTTTATATCAGTTTTTTATTCTTTGGTGAAAAAGTTATTTTTAAATTATGATAATTGAATTCTAGCATTAGTGTTCTTATTCGTGCTATTATTACTCAAAATGCACTATTATTTAGTTATAAATAAATACTAATAAATGTTTATTTACTTATTTAAAATCCATTTATAATATCAATAAGAATAAACACAGACAAATATAGTTTATAAAATTAAGGACTGATTATTAAGTGCTATAATAAACTCGATTTTAACTAAGAGAATCCAAATGGTGAAGTTTTTTTAATTATAGCACTAATACTTTTATCAAATATTAAACTTGAGGCTATTTATAAATATTTAAAATAGTTTAATTAATTCTTAATTACCTTACAAATACTTCAAGCTAACAAAAACAAAATGAAATAGTATATGAACTTGACTGTACTTTTTAAACGCTATAATAAACACAATAGCTAATAGTAAAAGTAACAAAACCCACCATAATATTGGCTATAACAACTACAATTGAATTGAACATGGATTTTTAATCTTTAGATTTTAGATAAACAAAAAATAAAGTCGAATATAAACTTATAAAAGCCTAACCTTTATAGAAGAAATAACACTAGAAATAATAGATGAATGTCCATTTAAGTTTATTATTATTGGAGTATTAAAAAGGTGGCAATTGCAAAAAAAAAATGAATTACAATGTGACGACAGCTACAGGATTTGAACCTGTGCGGGGAAACCCCATCAGATTTCAAGTCTGACTCCTTAACCACTCGGACAAACTGTCTTTAGACTGATGGATATTTAGTAAAACTACCAACTTTAAACTAATATTTTATTCTATAATAATCATAATAATGAATTATAAAAACCAATATGGGGATGTATTTTTATGTTTAAGAATTTTACCAACAATCTTTTCGCCCAAATAGCGCTTAAAAAATCGAAAAAGTAATAAAACCAAAAAAACATCACTATATGCTAGTATTATCTAAATATAAACATACTTATTTATCAATATGGGGATGTATTTCTTTATTTAAGAATTTTACTAACAATTTTTCCGCTCAAATAGTGCTTAAAAAATGGAAAAAGTGATGAAGCCAAAAAAAACATCCCCATGTAATTAAAATATTTCTAAAATATTTCTAAGCTTTATGGATTATATTTATACTCGTCTTTATAGCTGGGGATGTATTTTTGTATTTAAGGATTTTACTAACAATTTTTCCACTTAAATAGCGCTTAAAAGATAAAAAAATAATGAAATCAAAAAAACATCTTCAACTTTTTATTATTTTATAAATTCGACTTTTAAAAAGTTATTCATTTATTTTTTGATATTTTAATTTAATTGATACAATTTTTTTTATAAGTACATATCCTAGTTTTTAATAATATTATGGTTGTTTGTTAGATAAATATTATTAGTTTTATTGAATCATTTTTAATGTAGTTTATTTTATTTTATTTTATTTTATTTTATTAATAATAAAGTTGATTAAATTTTTAACTACATTAAAATATTAACATACTTGAAGAACTTATAATCAGTATACTCATTGTATTTGTTTTTTATTTTTATTATGATTGTAATAATATAGTCATATTTTATATATTTTTTCAATATCTAGTAAATCAGTTTATAAATAAGAGGTTTCAGGATTAGAGCTTTTTCCAGTAAAAATGAATCCGCAAAAGTAAAATATTAAGAAATTCTTAACCCCACTTAACAACTCATTCATAATTTATTTTTGTTTACATGCTAAATTCACTGTTATTTCTCCTTATTGTTAAATTGAAATAAAAGCTCCCTCTATTTATTATCAATAGTTTAAATAGTTCAGCATTTAAAAAATACCCATCTATATAAAAACTTGAAATTTATATCAATTTATCACTAACCAATGGTTGAAACAATAATAAACAAACTTTAAAATTGAACCAGAACAATAAAATAAAAAATATCACTTTATGTTCAACTCAGAAAAACTAAATGAAAAAAATAAAAAAGGACACTTTTTTAATATTAAAGATGCTGAATACAAAACATAAAAAAAAACGAAAACTCTATCTACCACAAAATGGAAACAGTTTACCCCAACATGATGTTTTACTTTCTTCATTTTGATCCATATGCGAAGTCGTAAATGGATTCTGTGATTTATTCAAGGGTGTCGATGTCAATGCGGCAGAATTCATTGGGGTTGCTTGATAGGCACTTGCTTCATTATTTACTTGATAAGGTTCCCTACCTTCCATTGGATATTTGTTCGACACTTCAAACCTGGGTGATATTGGGCTAGAGACCACATTGGGTAATTGATTGATAGGCTTAGGACTAAATGCACTGGTATTGTTGCCACTGGGACCACGTTGTAAACTCGGTCTGGGGGTATTAATATCGGTATGTTTAGAGACATTGGAAGTAGCACCAATCAATAAGCTTTCATTTTGAGCATTTAAAAGTTTTGAAGTACCCAATGTAGCTTGTCTAGTTAATTTATCACCTGAATTAATATTGGATGCTCTATTGACCTTAGCCTCACTCATCTTACCCTTTAATAACATCCAATCATATACGCCATCGTCTAACTCATTACTATTGCTCAACACCCTTTCAAATAAATTTATTAACTGATCATATTCAGGTGTTTCTTCAAAGCCTAATTTTCTAACATAGGTTAAATAAGTTGCAAATTCTTCTGGAAATCCTCGACATAACTCTTCAATTCCTGTTGTTTGTTTCTTTTCTCCAATCTTTTCATACTTTTGTTTGTTTGTGGCTGCTTTTAACCCTTGCCATGGGAGCGATCCTCGTAAAAAGTACATGAATACATGTCCTAAAGATTCAAGATCATCTCGACGCGATTGTTCTATTTAAATTTTAATATTTAATTCCATCAACTTATACCCTTTCTTACCTCGCCCTAAATGGGTATTGATACTCATGTATCTAGCGGTACCACTTAAACTTTTTCTTTCTCTGTACGGGATGTGCTGCTTTGTTTTTGGATCTCTATAAAACTTAGCCATACCGAAATCAATCATAAACACCATATTAGCGTTTGGGGTAGAGGGATGCCCAATCATAAAATTGTCCGGTTTAATATCCCGATAAATTAAGCTTTTTTCATGGACTGATTGAACGCGCGCTATCTGGATAAAATATTGAGTTAATTGAATGGAGTTAATTGGAAAAAGTTGTAATTACCATATTCTTAGCCAACATAGCCACTGTTTTGATACTAAACTTGCGTTGGCATAAGTCAAATAAATCTTCTAAACTTTTTCCTAATAGATCAATGCAAAGTAAATTGTGTTGCCCCTCAGTTCCAAAGTAGTATACTGCTGGGATACCCTCTATTTGAATATAAAGTTAATAAATATTGGTTTTTATTATTTATAAATTCAAATATTACCGGTTCCTTGGAGTATTTTATAGGTTCTATATTCGTCTTTTAGTTGCGGGGCGTCAGATTTTTTAGATTCCTAATTAACAAAAATTAGTTTATTGATTCATTTTTAACAGTAATATTATAAATTACAAATTTGATCGCTACAGGTTGGTTATTTAACATATTTACCCCTATAACATTAAAGTTAAAATAACGTCAAAATGAAAAAGGTCTTAGTAGTATGATACTATCAACTGTATAGTCACTCACCTTCATAGATCACTCCAAAACTACCCTCCCCTATCTTTTTACCCACTCTATAGTGAACACCTATGATGTTTGGTGAGCCCATCCCCATCGCTGAAGAAGCACCCAAGTTGGCTATCGTATGGTTATTACTCTGTCGATTTACTGGCATTTTGTCTTATATGAGTTAAGTTTAAATTAATAACTAATTCAAGGCGGTTGTAGTAATAAAAAAATAATTATATCAAACTGAGAGTAATGAAGGTGGTAGATTATAGTATTATAGTGTAAAGTATATAATAAAAGTATAATAAAAGTAAATGATATTGGCTAAAAGTAAACGTCAACTGTATTAGTAGTAGTATTAATTGAGCTATTGATATCAGTGTATAATTCGTAGTGAATTATTTTAAGTTTGGTTGACTACTTTTAAAAAAAGGGGAGTTGAAATTATAATTTTTATAAAAATGGATCGCTTATTTAATAGCTTAAAATAGAATTAATCTTAAAGAGATAAGGGGACTTTTTACAATTTTTAAAATAAAATCATAAAATCACTTATTAAATTCTTTAAAAAATATCAAAATGTTAAAATTAGAATAGGAAAGTTTATGATATTATTATAATAAAATAACAAAGAACACTAACGGTTAGCTTCCAAATTTAACTATTTTGAGTAATGGATCTTTATGTGTTTAATCTGTTGAAAAGTTGAATGTTTACCTAGTTATAAAAACAAACTCAATATCATTGGTCAATTATCCTTGGTTTCTCCATTTTTATTAAGATAAAGTGTAGGGGAGGAATTTAATATTACCCAGTATTAAATTATATTTGATATTTAAAGTTTGCTAATTGAAGTTTTGTAAGTTATTTGTTATCATATTTGATGTAAGTTTAAGTTTATTTATTTTTCAAATGTTGATTTAAATACTTTTTTAATCAAGATTTTTTTAAGCTATTTGACAAGCTATTGTAGTTTATTAAGTTAAGTTGAAATAGTAAAATTAAAACTTGCAAATTATAATTAAATTTTCAAAAAAAAGTACTATGATAAAGACTATACTTTAAAATAGGGTAATGCTGGAGTCATTTTTAATTATATATTATAAAATATTAATTAACTTTAATTTTTATACCATATATGAAATTAGTCTCAAAGTTAAATTAATTTTAATTTCAAATATTAATAGTAAGCACAGATTTAAAAAAATGTAATAAACCAAATATATAAAACTTAATATCACATTTATTGTTATAGCTACTAACAATTCATTTAAAATTGTACTGATTCTACTATATTAATAAATTTTCAAAACACCAAAAGTTATAAGAATTTAAATAAGAACAAACAAGCAGCAATAAATTAAAATAAAGCCACCAATCAAGCGAAAGCCTATAAGAGGGGCAGGTGGCTTGTTACACAGGCCAAAAACTTAGTGCCAAGTGACAAAATATCTTAGTTTAATTAAATAACACAAATTAATATAAAAAACATGTCGAAGGAAAAAGAGATATTAAAAAAGAGAGGCAAGAAAAAGATGTTAGAGAAACAAGATGACATCGAACTGGTGGAGTTGATCGCAAGTGAAGATAAAGAAAAAGAGATCCCCATTAAAGGAAAGCCAGACGATACTTGGAACATCATCTTATTAATAATCTTATGTACTTATTTATTTCCATAAAGATCAAAGCTCATGACTAACTATTATTCAGACCTACTACAGGGTATACCCGGAGGCCTAGCCATGGGTTCTTTACCTTATTTACTGAAAGAAAGACTCAGTTATGGCGAGATTGCTCTATTTAGTTTAATAGCATATCCCTACTCATTGAAATTATTATGGTCCCCAATTGTGGATTCATTATATATTAAGAGCATTGGACGTCGTAAGACATGGATCATTCCAATTCAATTTTTCACTGCTTTCCTACTTTATTGGTTAGGTAATTATACTCAGGGATTATTAGATGGGGTAAGTTTTTTGTTATTTTATGTAGTAGAAGTAAGTTGATTTGGGTTAATATTAGGCCAATATGAACGTTAGCTCTCTTACAATGTTATACGCAATTCTGATCTTTTTTGCAGCGACTCAAGGTAATTTTGATGAGTTGATCAGTTTGAATATTTGGCTTATATTATATACTAGATATTGCTGTTGATGGCTGGGCATTGACTTTATTATCGGAAGAAAACTTAAGCTATGCTTCAACTTGTCAAACTATTGGGTTAAATACCGGATATTTTATGTCATTTACCATCTTTTTGGCTTTGAACTCTGCTGAGTTTAGGTAATATCAATATGTTTAGTATAGAAAAACAGGGTATTTTATTCATTTTTAGTAATAAGTTTATCCGTACTGTACCCAGCGATGTTGGTGTCTTATCTATTTCTTCGTATCTTTCTTTTTGGGCTGTTGTGTATGTAATTGTTACTTTCATTTTATTTTTCAAGCATGAAGTAAGGATCTATATATTACTATCTCAATATTAAATTTTAATTTTGTCATCAACCAGGAAAATGAAAAAGAAAGCGATGAAATGAACGTAACCGAAACATATAAAAAAATGCTTGAGGTCATTAAATTACCACGTAAATATCTTTTAGATAGCAACGATTATATATTCACTAAATCATAATTTAAAATAGAAATCCAAAAGTTGATGGTAATTTTATTGATAAGTAAGATAGGATACATATGTAATGATGCAGTGACTGGACTAAAGATGATTGAAATGGGTTTTAAAAAAGAAGATTTGGCTTCCATTGTGTTGATCGACTTCCCTATTCAAATGGTTGTAGGCTATTATGCTGCCAAACAATCAAATGGACCTAGACCTTTGAGACCAGTAAGTTTATTTATCACAGTACAATACACCAGAGATATATTTACTATTTATTCAGTGGCTATACGCTTCCTTTGCACGTCTGTTCCTTTCCTTTTTATCCATGTTTGTAGTTTATGGTTTCCCTAAAGATGGCGTAACCAGCACGTATATCTCCATTGTTATTTTATCCGGGGTAGTTACTTCCTTTACATCGTAATTTTGTTTTTATTATTATATGATTATTATTTACTTTATATCTTAATAGGACCGTACAATTTGTAGGAATCTGTGCCTTTTTCAACCAAATTGCAGATCCTTATATTGGGGGTACTTATATGACTGTAGGTTATTTATTGTACTTATTTTAAAATTGGTTTATTTTGTTAATTTTTATTTAGCTATTAAACACGATCTCAAACTTGGGTGGCACTTGGCCTAAATTTTTTATATTAGAAGCGGTAGAATACTTTAGCAAAGCTGAATGTTCGGTAAAGGATGTTTCTGGTCAAAGTAAGACTATCTTTTAATTTATTTATTTACCTAATTTATCTTTTACTTTTAGTATTCTCATGCGTTAAGGAAGAAGGCAAAAAACAATGTGCTGCTTTGAATGGGACATGTACTTTGATTACAGATGGATATTATTTGGTCAATACAGTGACATGTATTTTGGCTTTATTCATTTGGGTCTTCTTCATTATAAGGCAAATTAAACGGTTAGAAGGTAAACAGCTCATTTCAAACCTAAAAGTTTAATTAATATTTCAACTAGTTATCCCGCCTTCTGAATGGAAAATTCGTAAAGATTAAACGGCATAATTAGATATTATAAAAATAAAAATAAAAATATAAAAATAAAAAATATAAAACTTTATTACTTATTACTATTATTATATTTAAAATTTTATGTTATTCTTTATCCTTCCTGATAAAGATGTACGTTGCTATCAAAATACTCTTTAGCCAGCTTATGATTCATTACGTTAGCTTGAAACATCGTATCAATCAAATCACCAACAAATGGAATAATACCAATAAAGAAATCCAAAAATACATTAAATAACATCTTAAAAACAACTGCATAAGGTAAACCTAATCCCGTAAAAGCCAAGTATACCTGGAATAAAGCCAACATCAAAGTTATAGGGTCACCAATCCATGGTATGAGGCCAATAATTGCATCTAAACCAATAGGTATTGGAAAAGGATTAAAACTAAAGTTATCTAGGGTTTCTGACAGTTTCTTAACTCTTTTTAAGCTCTGTTTAGCAGCACTTCGTTTAATAGTGGACGGATGTTTGCGTTCAAATACCTTAAAAACAACTTCTGGTTTTACTTTAAAATTATTTCCGTTCCTACCTCCCTTTCTGGTCCTTCTACGCGTGTTGTTACTACTCTCATATTGGTACTCATTTTCCGAATCCGAATCTAATACTTCAATCTTTACCATATTTTATAAATAGAAAAGTTATGAAGGTGAAGTTTTTTCATGTCATTTATACTTTTTGATTTAACTTAGCCAAACATAAAAATTAGGTCATAATTTAAAATGATATTGGAAAGGGGTTGGAATTTCTATATTTGGAGAAACTGCTAGCATTTTTTTGCATTTAAATGATTTAGATGAGGTTGAGTAAATTTGAGATGAAATTCAAAGCAAACTATTGATTAGCATGAACAAAATATTTGGTTATAAATAATCAAAGTTTGGAATATAATAAATGGATTGAATATATCTTATAATTATTTTGTGTAACATCATTGTTTATACAGCATTTTCAATTCAGCTTTGCTAAGTTGGTTTTTGGCAAAACCAAAACCAACAAGCCAGATTTTACAAACTGGCAGCATCAAAGGCAACCCAGTGAAATTAAATTAGAGATGCTTTAGTAGATAGATATTTGAAATAAAAATCATAGCCCTATTCACTCTTAAACCTAGAGTTTGAACTAACAAAGTATAAGACTGTTTACTATTCGAATCATTATTTACCAAAGTGATTTTAATATTAACAAACACAAGAAAAACAATAGTAACTTTAAAAATAACCTTGAGAATCTTTTTCTAATGAAAGTTACAATCAAATTGATAAAGCAGCCAAGGCTATGATATATTAAATTTCAAATGAGTTTTATATATAAATTATATATTATATACCAATATCCAAAACCGAGATTATTAAAACATATATTATGCACTAATAAGAATAACCTTTAAATTTCACTCGTATATTTATTAAAACCTTAGCATAGGCTGGTCATTCAAATAAAACTTTGAAGTTCTATTCAGAACCTGACTGGAATCAGTATCCATTTTATCCCTGAATTTTTGGGCAGGAATTAGTTTGTTATGAACAATTTGTTACTATAGTTAAAAGTTTTGGATAGCATAATCTTAATTAAAATGAACTTAGAGTAAAGGAACGCGGTATTATTAATAACTAATAAGAAAGTGTTGCCTTTTATTTTGATTTGTATTTAGAGAACAATCATAATTAGGACTCCAAAAAAAGCTTTTTTAATTATAAATCAACAGGAAAGTAAAATAAATTTTATTTTTTTGCAATCATTTTTCATGTTTAAGAAAACTACCAAATATAGAAATGTGGGGTCATCTTCAGCCGTCAATTTCAAAACTCGAAAAACATCTTAACACAAAGAACATTTCTTGATTGGCTAAATAATAACGTATCAAAATTTAACGAATGAAAGGGATCTAATTTCAAACCAATGCTCCAGAAAAAAAACATACGATAATTTAAACTCAAAAGCTATAAATAGCCGAAAAACTAAACCCTAAAGCACAAAGTTTTTCAACAAAACAAGCCAAAAATGAGCAGCCATCAAGCAGATATTGAAGGAGCAAAAAAACTCCATGGAAGTGTCAGCAGCAGTCAGACATTCTTTGAAAAGGTAGCTAATAAGGATAAAGCATTAGCTTCAGAAATCGCTGATGAATACAAGAGTTTCTGGGACAGTCGTAGAACTGGAGAAGAAGATGAGAAAAACTTGGAAAAGAGAGCTAGCAATTACACCAAATTGGTTAATGCTTACTACAATTTATCTACCGATCTTTATGAAGTAAGAGCGTTTGTTTATATTTTAATACTTTTTATTTAACTGATATTTTTAGTATGGCTGGGGAACTTCTTTTCATTTCGCTCGTATGTATAAAGGCGAAAGCTTATTCCAATCTATTGCCCGCCACCAACACTTCCTTGCTTCAAAGTTACGTCTTGTTGAAGGTATGAAAGTATTGGTAAGTTACACAAAATCCAATAATATACCCTGGCTAATCACCTTAATTAGGATGTAGGCTGTGGTGTTGGTGGACCAGCTCGTGAAATGATTCAATTTTCTGGAGCACATGTAACCCATTTCAACAATAATGCTTATCAACTTGAAAGGGCAGCCAGTTATGCCGCTACTGCTGGTATCTCTGATTTATGTGCTTTTGTTAAAGGTGATTTCATGAACATGGAAATTCCAGATAACACATTTGATGGAGCTTATGCTATTGAGGCCACTTGTCACGCCCCTAAACTTGCTGGGGTATATGGAGAGATGTTCCGTGTCGTAAAGCCAGGAGGTAGAGTTGCTTTATATGAATGGTGTATGACCGATAAATACGATGAAACTAACCCAGAGCATAAGCGTATTTCTCTTGGTATTGAGGTAATCAAATAGGAATATAATGATCTTATTTATTTATGTTTTTTTAAAGGAGGGTGATGGTATTGCTAAATTGTTCACTTGTGATGAAGCCTTAGAAGCCTTTAAATCTGTTGGTTTTGAAGTTGAATACTCTAAAGATATTACCCAATTTGCTGGTAATGATATCCCATGGTATGTACCATTAGAAGGACGTATTTCAGATGGTATTATGGGATTCTTCCGTACTAAATTCGGAAAATCAGTCACCCATCGTCTCGTAAGTTATATTATTGTATTCAATTATAAATTTATTAATTTAAATTTAATAGGTTAGCGTTTTAGAATCTGTTGGGATAGCACCAAAGGGTACATCCCATATGTCAGAGGTACTTTCAGTTGCTCAAGATCATTTGATTGAGGGAGCTAAATTAGGTATCTTTACTCCTATGTTTATGTTGGTTGGTCGTAAACCAGAAAATTAATATTCTTAACTAATCGAAATTTTAAAATAAAATCTTTATCTATTTATACTATTTTGTCTTATCCTATTAGTTTTTTACACTAAAATCTTTTAAGTATAAGGGATTATTTATTTAATATATGAGTACATTTTTGAGCTAATTATTAAGATTTGTTCGAATTGAATGTTAAATAATAATAAGATGTTCAGAAGTAAACGTTTCTAAGTGTGGTAGTCTTATACTTTTGAGCCTTTTATTTTACTTATATAAATGCTATCATATTTATATACCAGTGTTTTATTCGAAATTAAAAAAAAACCTTTTAACTTGCAAAAATAGTAATATTAAAAATAAGGCCATTTGATTAAGTTTAAATATCTAAGTTTATTGGAAAAATAAAATTAAACCATATAATATAATTATTTATTCTAATGCTTCTTTCTAAAATTTTGGATTAACTTATGCTTTACCTTCAGACTTTTTCTTAGCATAATCTTTAACCATATCTTCTTGAACATAAGGTGGGACTGGGGAGTGCTCAAAATATTCCATAGTAAACTCACCTTTACCTTGGGTAGCGGATCTTAACTCTGTGGAATACCCAAACATATTATTTAATGGTACGCGGCACACGGCTTGGAAATAATCTTCTTGTACTTCTGAATCAACAATAGTACCCTTACGTCTGTTGATAGATCCCATTACAGTACCTTGGAACTCTACTGGTGCACTGATTTCTACAGTCATGATAGGTTCTAATACAACTGGACTAGTTTTAGGGTAAGCTTCTCTAAAGGCATGGAAAGCGGCAGTTCTGAAGGCTAATTCTGAGGAATCTACAGAGTGAGCAAGACCATCTTCAAGTACTACTTTAACACCCTTAACTCTGTGACCAACCAAAGGACCCTTTTCTAAAGCATCTTGGAAACCCTTATCTACAGCTGGTATATAATTTTGTGGGATAGTACCACCTACTACTTGATCTAAGAATTGGAATTCAGGTACAGTAATATCTTCATCTTCGGCATTCTCAAACTCAGTTGGATCAATGGGTTCAATGTAACCAATAACACGACCAAACTGTCCAGAACCACCAGTTTGTTTCTTATGGGTATAGTTGAACTCTGCTTTTTGAGTAATTGTTTCTCTAAATGCTACTTGTGGTTTTCCAGTCACACAATCCACTCCATATTCTCTCCTTAATCTTTCAACATAAATGTCCAAGTGTAATTCTCCCATACCTGAAATAATGGTTTCTTTGCTTTCAGCATCTAAATGAACTCTAAATGTGGGATCTTCTTTTTGGAATCTATTTAAGGCCTTAGAGAAGGAGCCTGTATCTTTGGTTTTTGGTGTTAATGATAGTGATATTACTGGGTCTGGTACAAACATTGATGTCTATAATAAAAAATTGTTGTTAAAAATATGTCATAATACAATATTTAGTTATTACCATTGAAAGGTTGACTTTGCCATCAGTAAAAGTATCCCCGGAAGCACATTCAATACCAAACAATGCACAGATTTCGCCGGCACCTACTCTATCAACATCCTAAACAAATAAAAAAGATTAGTGTTGAGTTGCTTTTTAATTTTATGCCATAATGATCTACTTACCTCCATTTCATTTGAATGCATTCTCACTAATCTGGCAATCTTGATCTTTTTACCAGTTTTGATGTGAGTGACATTGGTTCCTTTAACAAGTTCTCCTTGATAAACACGGACATAAGTTAATTGACCATATTTTCCTTCTTCTAATTTGAAAGCAAGACCAACAAAGTTATTATTTGAGTAAGGTACTAAATCAACTACAGCTTCTTGGTTTTTAAGATCCAAAGCAGTATTTTTAACCTCAAATGGTTTAGGTAAAAACTTAACAACACCATCTAATAAGGTTTGGATACCTTTATCTTTAATGGCACTACCCATCATTACAGGTGTAAACTTCAATGCCAAAGTAGCTCTTCTGATAGCCAACGACAATTGTTCAGAAGTTGGTTCTTCTTCCATTAGAAATAATTCAGCTATTTCGTCATCCACATTGGCTAAATTTTCAATTAATTCCATACGTTTGATCTTTGCTTTTTCCATCAAATCCTGTGGTATCTCTTTAGTAACAATATCTGAACCTCTGTAACCTTCATTATAGATGGCTTTCATTTCAATCAGATCAATTACACCAGCAAACTTATCTTCGGTGCCAATAGGGATTTGAAGTGCTGCTGATGGGATCTTTAACTTTGCTCGGATCTGCTCCACAATACGGTCTGGATTAGCACCTGCACGATCCATCTTATTAATAAATGATATTCTTGGTACATTATATCTTTTCATTTGTCTATCTACGGTGATAGTTTGGGATTGTACTCCAGACACTGAACATAATACTAATACTGCACCATCTAACACTCTCAATGCTCTTTCAACTTCAATAGTGAAGTCAACGTGACCTAGAAGCGAGTTTTAATTAACTGGTTAATGATTTTAGCCTAAACAACTTACCAGGGGTATCAATAATGTTCAAATTGGTTTCATTCCATTTACAATAGGTGGCAGCAGATTGAATGGTGATTCCTTTTTCTCTTTCTAGCTCCATAGAATCCATCTTTGCCCCAACGTTATCTTTACCACGTACTTCATGAATCTCCTTGATTCTACCGGTGTAAAATAAAACGCGCTCAGTTAAAGTGGTTTTTCCACTATCTATATGTGCTGAGATACCGATATTTCTTAAGCGATTTAAACGTAACTAAGAGGAAAAATTAAATGAATTAGAATATAAAATGTAATCTTTTTACCCAATCTTTTTCTTCAACGCCTTCTGGTGGAGCAGAAATGTTTAAAGAAGGGGAATATGAGGCTGAATAGTTACGAATGGGGTTGAATTTATAAATTGAATTGAAATTGTTAGTCATGCTATTAACCTTTTGAGCCTCATTATAGAAATTGAGATTGATAACTCTCTTTCCTATTGGATTCGATCTCTTTGAGATGGCTCTTAATGATAGATTGCTTAATCTTCTTAAACTCATAGTTTCTATATTCCCTTCTTTTTTCTATTTCTATTATGTTTTTAAAAAAAAGATAATTTAGTTTTTGATTTTTTTTCAATTTCTAGTTTCGAAGTTTTCCCCAAAAATCGAGTTTTTTGTTGAGATTTTATTGGTTAAATTTTCTTTGGTTTTGCTAATGGAACCTTGAGCTTTTTTCAAATTATAATGGAAGTTAGATATTAAATATTATGCCTAACAATAAATAATCGTATTACATAAAATTTACATTGCTTTGATGTTCATGTAACTATAGAT
This sequence comes from Batkoa obscura, assembly GCA_030770535.1. Taxonomy (NCBI): domain Eukaryota; kingdom Fungi; phylum Entomophthoromycota; class Entomophthoromycetes; order Entomophthorales; family Batkoaceae; genus Batkoa; species Batkoa obscura. The sequence goes on along the minus strand of JASVEC010000005.1, from coordinate 1,028,614 downwards.
TTTTGGTTGAGGAATTGTACGTTATTTTGAAGTAAAACACTACCTTATACTATTGAAAAAAGAATAAACTAATATCAATCAATATTATTTTTAATAGATTATATAAGCTACTTTATTAATAACTAAAATACTTTTAATGAAATGTTGATGTGCATTAAAATGATTATGATTATATGGTCGTAATTTAAAATGAAAATATAGTGGGAATATATTATTGAAAAAAGGAATAACCCACACTAAAATTTACAGAATTACTATATAAATATTTTTTTTTACGGCATTTTAACTAATATAAAAAATTCCTTTAATTGTATTGAATTTATAAAATTCAAAATCTAACATTTAATTTCCATATCAGATAAGTCAGTTTGAGATCCTGGTACAATACCATGTTGAGAAGCACGAGTAAATAAACTATAATAGAATAAGATTAAAATCAAAGCTTTAAAAAACAACTTACTCTGGTGTACATATTTTTTTGAACCCAATCTTTACAGGTTCTGCTTCTAAAAGACTAAACAAAAAATAAGCAAATGAATTTAAAAATCTGTACATAAATTACCGAATACGAGCTCTTTCTTGGGCTGATTTCAACATAATAACTTGCTTCTGTTTGGACTCTTCTTCGCTTTCTTGATGGAATTCAATCCAACGGGTGATTGGATGATGGCCCTATTAAAAATTTGATTTTAATTGTATTTATTATTTGATTCTATCTAGTTACTTCTGAAAAAAAGGTGGCGTCAAATTTAGACCAAGCGTAGAAACCGACAATTACATAAATAGAGCGTTTCCACCATGGACTGAAAAAGGTTTCTATAAATAGAAAATAATCAATATTTCTTTATAGCTTCAATCTATTGTATTACCCTCTGGATACTTTTCTTCAGTTTTACTCTCACTTTCTGTTGACCCAAATCTTTTGAAAGAGGTAGCAGGTAATAAATTTCGGTTTAGTGACCTTACGCCTAAGGTTGAAATCTAATATTTTTGCTTTAATATGGTATTTCCCTTTTTGTTCTTTATCTTTTACTTTGTTAATATTTAATCCTTTCATCTTAAAATTTCGTTAAAATGAATTTTGATTGATTTTGTAATTATCAATCTCAATCTAATCATTTTTTAAATTAAGTGTCCCATAAGTTTTAGGGTTAATTTTTATAAACTGGCTGGAAATTTTTAGCTGAAAATATCCGTTCCATGTAAATAATTTAAAATGAATAAATAGTAGTTGAACTAATATTTAATAATTTATATAAAATATTCTTAGTTTAATACTATATGTATTTATTTTAATTTTATTATCCTATTTGACTGGTTAGGTTAAAATAATATGAGTGATGTTTTTTGTTTCAAAAAGTTATAAAGTTTTTGCTAAAATTTTCGAGTTTTATGCTACGTAAAATGTGGCCAAATCACTAAAGTGAAAAAGATGACCTTGTATAAACTCTATAAACAAAAAGTTTATAAGAGAAATGTATAAAATATTCAAGTGATACACTATGCATTTTCATACTACTATTGTGTAGCAACTTTATTCCATAGAAGACATAATTGTGTCATATATACGAAGTTAATATTTTTTATAAACATAGCTTCATGCTAAATATTCTTTATAATATTAAATAATAAAAGCTATTATTTAAAAAAGGTATGTGTAAAAAAACTCATTGAGAAATAACATACAAGTAATAATTTTTAATGCTATATCATGATAAAATGTGAAGTAAAATGAAAGCATTTATTTGTTAAAAGCATAGAAAAATGGTTAATGAAATATTTACTCAAAGAATAAAGTTACATAATAAAGAAATCGAAAAAATTAAAGCCAACTTTGTATTAACAAACGAGTCAACATTATTCGGTGAATAACTACTTGGGCTTGGTGTACTTGAGCTTGATTTACTTTGGCTCGATACACTTGTATTTTGTTCACTTTGACTTGATTCATTTGGATTTGATTTACCTTCATCCAGTTTACTTTCAAACTGGTAATCACTTCCTTTAAAAACTTTACAATATGATTCAGTACAAACATGATAATAAAACTTATTCAGATCGTTTTTAATAATATCATTAGAAATTGGACCATCGCCAAAGCAGAAGTAATTACCTTTGCCTATGATTCCTTCTGTTAAGCTTTGTTTAAAATCTTTTTTGAAATCATCAGCTGATGGATCAATATTATATTCTTTTGGATTATTTTCATTTGTCCTACTTTTATACTGTTTATTATTTCCTTTAAACACTTTACAATAAGACTCATTACAGATAGAATGAAAACATTTTTCGAGATTATTGAGGATTATATCGTTACTCATTGGACCGTCACCAAAACAGCAATAACTATATATACATAATATTGATTCACTCGAACTTTGATTAAAAAATGTCCTCAAGTTATAATCTGATAACTTGATAGTGTAATTTCTTTCCATAGATTTATTTGAAGTAGTAAAAAGTCAACATTTATCAAAACATTGATTCTCAGGTTATTTATATTTTTGATTTCTGATGATGTAATATAACAACCAGTAAAACATCAAGATAGTCACTAGATCCAGGCCCGCTTTTATTATTGGTCAATATTGTTTTACTTACTATTTTACTTTTATGAGTTTACCAAACTCGCTTTTATGGAGTTATTGTTATATGAAATCATTAAAAATTGTGATTTTTTAGAAAATCCTGGAAACTTTAGAGTTGGATTCTAAAATCGTCAAACTCGACCCTAACTCAAATCCAAAACTAATTTGTATTGTTCCAAGTATTTAGTGAAATATCATGTATAAAATAAACTGTCATTAGAAAAGCATTTTGGTTTTTACTTTATTATGTTATTTTCAAAAAAGGGTCTACTTTAAAGTATGACATGATAGCATAGCTGATAAACTAAGTAAAGCGTTGATGTGATAAGAAAAATGGTGCTCATTCTTCAAAAAACATATATGGTTTAACGTGTTGAATTGTACTATTTGTAATAAGTAATAAGAAGGTTCATTTTCTAGAATTCAAAAAATTACTTTACTTTAATCATGTATACTAACTATCTAGTGTATTCTTTATATAAGTAACATCTAATAAACACCCTCGTAAATACCCAGAAAGCTGGAAAACTGTTATCGAGCCAAACTCTATTTTCTAATGCATAGACCACCTGTTGGGATTTACCTATAAACTTTACTATTGAATATACATTTTATAGCAACTTCAGTATTGAATTGATAGAATTTTTTGACACTATTCTTCAAAAGTTTTCTATCAAATCCCTCACATTGTGTTCGAGAGGTTGTACAGAAATAGAAATGCTTTTTTTAATCTTTTGGTGCTGCATTTGATTATTTGTTTGACAGTAATATAAATGTTGTTTTTTATAGCATTGAGATAAACTTATTATTTTTATAGACATTTAAATAAAGCCATTTTACCTTGAAGTATAATAACTGTTTATCTTTTTAATATAAAATACATCACTAGCTTAAACAAAAGAATTTGAAGATTATTATTAATATTTCTATAAATAAAAATAAATTAGATATTAAGGAAACAGAAAGAAACAAGACCAGTTTTCTATTAATTACATAATTAATATTGTTTGCAGAAGAGGTGCTTGGATTTTGTTTACTTGAGCTTAAATCATTTGGATTTGATTTACCTTCATCCAGTTTACTTTCAAACTGGTAATCACTTCCTTTAAAAACTTTACAATAGGACTGATTACAAGTATTATAATAAGATTCATTGAGATTTTATTGGTTAGTATCATAAGACATCGGGTCATTGCTAAAGCAGAAACAATTATCATTGCATCTGAATTGTTCAGTTAAGCTTTGTTTAAAATCTTTTTTGAAATCATCAGCTGATGGATCAATATTATATTCTTTTGGATTATTTTCATTTGTCCTACTTTTATACTGTTTATTATTTCCTTTAAACACTTTACAATAAGACTCATTACAGATAGAATGAAAACATTTTTCGAGATTATTGAGGATTATATCGTTACTCATTGGACCGTCACCAAAACAGCAATAACTATATATACATAATATTGATTCACTCGAACTTTGATTAAAAAATGTCCTCAAGTTATAATCTGATAACTTGATAGTGTAATTTCTTTCCATATGTATTAGAGTAAGGGAATGTCAGGACTTTTTAAAACATTGATTCTCAAGCTATTTATACTATTGACATTTAGCGATATAATATAAGGACTATCCAAATATCAACTAATAGTTACTAGATCCAGGGCCATCTTTATTTTTGATCAATATTGTTTTATTTACTATTTTACTTTTGTTATAGCTTTACCAAACTCACTTTTATGGAGTTATTGTTATATGAAATAAATAAAATCAGATTTTTTAAAAATTCTAAAAAGCTCAAAGCGATTCTAGAAATAACTGAAACTAAAAAAGACATCCCCATTTATAAAATAAGCTATCATTGGAATACAGTATTGATAGTTTTTCTATTTGTGTCTGCTTCTAAAAATCCTGTACTTCAACTTATAACCTAATAATGTAGTTGGTGAACTAGTTAATGTGTTGATATGATAATTAGGATGGCGCTTATTCCTCAACAAATATATATAGTTAAATGTATTAATTTATACTGTTTGTAGTGAATAGTACGAATGCTCACTTTTTTGGAATTAATAAACCCTTTTACTTGAGTCATGTATTGTAACTATGTAGTTTATCCTTTATTATATTTTATCTTAAGTTAACTCCTTTGTTAATACCTGAAGGGCTCAAAGGTCTTGATAAGCTAATATCTATTTTCCAGTGCTATGGGCGATCTGTCTGAGACCTATTATTTAACTTATCATTAATATGTATATTTTATAGTAACACTGTTATTGGATTAATGTAATTTTTTAAAGTTATCATTTTGAAATCAATTTTATAAACCAAAACATATTTCACATTAGCGTTATTATAGAATGTAATAAAGTTTTTGAGAAATATTTATATTTTAGTTATACGTTTGATTAATTGTTTAACAGTTGAGTAAGTTGCTATTTTTTTATAGGCTTAAACAATATTTTTGTTTTCCTTTATATTAATAATAAGCTCATTTTACTTTGAAATGAAATAAATAAAAATTGATTTCTAGTATACATGTAGTTGTCCAAACAAACACTATTTATACAAAACCAACGAGTGCATATGGGAGTGTTTTTTTTGGCTTCATAACTTTTTTTATTTTTTAAGCGCTATTTGAGCGGAAAAATTGTTAGTAAAATTCTTAAACAAAAAAATACACCCCCATATATTTATACCTTTATTATTATTTAAAGAAGGAGATTACATAATAAAGAAACAGAAAAAAATAGAGCCAACTTTCTATTAATCACTGAGCTAACGCTATTTACCGAAGAGGTACTTGGGCTTGGTTTACTTGAGCTTGATTCACCTTGGCTTGATTCACTTGTACTTGGTTTACTTTGGGTTGATTCACTTGTACTTAATTTACTTTGACTTGATTCACTTGCACTTTGATTTTTCTGATCTTCCTTCGATTCGACTGTATTTTCTTTACTTTTAAACTGTTTGTTACTACCTTTGAAAATTTTACAATAAGAGTCCTCACATATAGAATAAAAACATTTATCGAGATCGTTTGAGATTATATCGTTGGCTATCGCACCATTAAAGCAGCAGTAGCTATCCTTGCATGTAGTTGTCCCATTTGAGCTCTGTTTAAAATCTTTTTTAAAATCACTAGCCATTAAATCAACATTAAATTTGTTTGGATTATTTGAATCTGGTTTACTTTGATATTGTTTATTGTTTCCTTTGAAAACTTTACAATTAGACTCATTACAAATAGAATAGAAACATTTATCAAGGTTATTTAAGCTTATGTCACTAACAATCCAGTCATTGAAGCAGCAAAAATTATCCTTGCATATTACCGGTTCATTTGGATTTTGGTTAAAAAATAGACTTAAATTATTATCTAATAAATTAATAGTATAATTCCCACTCATACTATATATTTTGTATAGTAAAAGCCAATATTTAAAAAAAATGAAAATCCGTTTTATTTATACTTATTTATACTTTTGACATTTAATGATGTAATATAAGAACTAGTTGAATATCTTCCATTAGTATATTCAAGAGCACTTTTATTTCCAGTCAACATTACGTCATCTGGCTCTTAAATCTAATAAGAAATTTACCAAATTCGGTCTTATTGAGCTATTATACAAAATGAATAAAAAGAAATTTCGAAAACTTCAAAAACCTTAAAGTTGAATTTTGGAATTATTAAATCTAACTCTAGGCCAAATCAAAAAATATTTTTTTCTATTTCAAGTACTTGATAAAATATTATACATAAAATAAGCCACCATTAGAGCATTATGCTTTTTGTTCATATTGTTATATCTGTTTCAACAGATGGGTCATGTTAAATATGACTTAATAATTTAACTGATAAACTGGTTTAGATGTTAATGTGATTATCAAGGTGGCGTTTACTCTTAGATAAATACTCATGATTTAGTGGGTTGATTTATACCTTTAGTAATAAAGTGTATAAATAGTCATTTTACCATAGTTAAATAAAATGCTTTTGGCAGATTCTTATGTGTAACTGTTTAATTTATCCCTTGTTATAACTGGTCTTCAATCAAGACCTCTGGGAATACCCAAAGAGCTAAAATGTTGTTGATGAAATGGGCTCTATTCTCTAATGGACTGTATTGTGCAGTTGGCATTTACTATTTTTGAAATTGTCCTATCAAAATTTAAATCTTGTAGTAATATAAAGTTATTAGATCAATCCTGTTTAATTTTTTTGATACAATTTTGTAAAAATTTATAATAGAATTAACCATATTGCTTGGAAGATTTATGATATAAAATAAAAACGCTTACATTTTTTTATTCCCTAGTATTTCATCTGGTTATTATTAATATAAAAGTATGCTAGTAAATATTTGCAGTACAAAATAAGGAGTTTTAGTTTATAAAATATTATATGATAATACTATTATATTTTGAAAAAAGGCATCAGTTTTTAGTATAATGTATATTATCAAGTCAAACAAAGGATGTTTAGTTGTCGAAGTTAACAAATGTATTATAAAAGCCATTTTCCTTTATAAAAATAAATTAGACAATAAGGAGAAGAAAAATAATAAAATCAATTTTCTATTAATTATTGAGCCACTTGAGTTTGGTTTACTCAAGCTTGATTTATTTTGACTTGATTTAGTTGCATCTAGTTTTAAAAGTTGTTGACTTTCAAACTGATAGTTGCTTCCTTTAAAAACTTTGCAATAAGACTCGCCACAAACAGTGTAAAAGCATTTATCGAGATCGTTTAAAGTCATATCATTGACCATTGTATCATTAAAGCAGCAGTAGTTGCCCTCCCATATGGTTATTCCACTTGAGTTCTGCTTAAGCTCTTTTTGGAACTCATCAGCGGCTGAACCAATGGTATATTCGTTTGGTTTATTTGGATTTGATTTGCTTTGGTATTTTTTATTACTTTCTTTGAAAACTTTACAATTAGACTCATTGCAAATAGAATAGAAACATTTATCAAGGCTATTTAAGCTTATATCACTAACAATCCAGTCATTGAAGCAGCAAAAATTATCCTTGCATATTACCGGTTCATTTGGATTTTGGTTAAAAAATAGACTTAAATTATTATCTAATAAATTAATAGTATAATTCATACTCATAATATATACGGGCATGTATTTTTGTGTTTAAGAATTTTACTAACAATTTTTCCGCTCAAATAGCGCTTAAAAAATAAAAAAAGTTATGAAGCCAAAAAAAACATCCCCGTATAATATTATAAAAGTTAATACTCAGTAGTTAGAACTAATATTTGGTGATTGAAGTTAAAAGCAGTTTTTACTTATTAACTAGCTATAAATCAAAAAGCCTTAGTTTATATAATTAAAATAAACCTAAATTATAAAAAATAGCATGTAATAGGCTATAGATTATGTAATACAAATAAATTAGAAGATATTATTATAAAATCTATACAAAATACTATCAGAAAAACTTAATGGCTTTATTAAAGATATAATATCAGGAAATAAACTGTTAGAAATTTTTTTAATACTCTAACTAGATAATTATATGTAAAAAACATAATAATAGTTATTTTTTATTATAGTTACTAAATATAAACATCAAAACAAAAAAATAATGCTCTTTATAATTAAGTGGTAGATATTTTCATAGCAAATTAAAATAAAGAACTTTCAATTGATCATATCATGTAAATCATAATTAAATTGATTATAAAACTAATTACAGTTTTATAATCAGTTATAAAGCTGATTAAGCAATATTTCACACCCAGCTTATTTTATAAAAATAGTAGAAAATTTAAAAGTTTTGATTTTACTAAGCAAGTAAGTAGCTTATTAAATAATAGAAATCAATTATTAAATGTTAATATTATTTAAGTTATTAACAGCCAAGTTGATAAATAGTCAAAAAGCAAGTAATTGCAATAGTAAATAAAAACTGTGAAATATCGCTTCATTAGCTCTAGGATTGATTATAATATAATAATCAATTCAGAGTCCCTTATATGGGGATGTATTTTTATGTTTAAGAATTTTACTAACAATCTTTCCGCTCAAATAGTGCTTAAAAAATGGAAAAAATAATGAAACCAAAAAAAACACCCCCATATAGATTTGCTGTGAGAATTGCTACCATCTGATCACGAAGAACTTATTGTCCACGTTTTAATGTCCCCACTTGGCAACTATAATAAGGAATGACTGTTATAGTGTCCCTTATATATAGCCACCCAGTTGGAGTATAAAAGAGATTCTTCAATATGATAACTCGGGGCTTTTTAACTGAATTACTCCCTGATATCGTACTATTAATAAAGCCACTAAGTCTTTCTGACAACATCTTAGGTAGATTTTACAGTAGTATTGTCTATTCTATTTGTTTTACATAGTTCGTAACTTATTACGTATTATTCCTATTCATTTAAGTCTATCTTAGTTACATAAACTAAGACCGTTCGACTCAAGGCAAGTTAACCAACCAAGAACTGTTTTTAACTCCTACCACTGAGTACCAACTTTCACACTTATTAAAACAACTTTAAAATAATTCAATAATGATTTATCAAACTCGGATCTTTGTTTTTTATTAAGTTTTATATAAGACCTAGAAAACTCAGTTAAAATAAATATTATTAAAATAAGATACTGAATTTTTATTATGTTAGTTTTGATATACTTATATCTAATGGCTTTTTAATATGTAGCAGTTATATTTATGATATTAAAAGTTTAAAAGTACTGTCTAGCCTAAGTAGCTCCAATAAAATTAAAAGCAGTATTAATGACAAAGCTTAAAAACAACATTTAAAATTGATTTATTTGACTAAAAATTCATTATAAATATATTATTGACTTTTTCAATAATTTTATAATATAACTTGTTATGGGGGTGTTTTTTGGCTTGATCATTTTTTCCATCTTTTAAGCACCATTTGAGCGGAAAAATTGTTAGTAAAATTCTTAAACAAAAATACATCCCCATATTTTGAAAAAGGATAAATTATTATTTAAAATAAAATAAAATAAAATAGAAATTTAATCTAAGTCGTTATTAATCATATAAAATCAATAAAAGGGCCCATTTAACAGTTATTAATATTTAAAGAAGAGAGGTTCGATAATAAAGATAGCGAAAAAAATAACATTCACTTTCGATTAATTGTCAAATTATTGAAATTTACTGAAGAGGAGCGCTATAATTCGATTTACTTGAGCTTGAACTTGAACTTGGTTTTGATTCTACTGATTTTACTTTGCTTCTATTAGATTTATTTACCATTAGTCCACTTCTAAATTGTTGATTTCTTCCATTAAAACTGTTACAAAACGACTCATTACAAATGGAGTAAAAGCATTTATCAAAGTTATTTCGAATTATATCACTAGTCATATCATCTCCAAAGCAACAATAGTTATCATCACATAGAACTGTTTCAATAGAACTTTGATTAAAGTAGCTATTAAAGTTATCAGTTGGTAAATTGATAGTATAATTTTTTGACTATTTGTCTTTGAATTATCCTGATTCAATGTATTAACATTGGTTTTGCTTTCAAACCGTTGCTTATTTCCTTTAAAAATTTTACAATAAAATTCATTATAAATAGAATAGAAACATTTATCAAGATTATTTATAGCTGTATCGTTAACCGTTTTATTACTAAAGCAGCAGAAAGCTCCATTGCATGTTATTGACTCTGTTAGACTTTGGTTAAAATATTTATGTGAGTTATCAGCTGCTAAATCAATAGTATAATTTTTATTTCTAGCCATATTTTTAAGTTGTTAATATTTACAAAAGATTTTCAGTTCAATTTATACGTTTTATGGTATACTATATAATATATCAACTAATTAAATAAGGTACTATATTTATCACTTTTAATATAATATTTTTTCTTATAGAAATGCTGTAACATTTAATATATAGTTATAAAGCCAAAATTGCTAAATTAAGATTTTATATAACAATTATATTTAACAATTAGTATTTAGCACATCATGCTTATCTTAAGAGCTTTTTTTGAACAAACTGAAAAACAAATTTAAAGTAATTACCCAAAGCAAAAGTAAACAAAGCTTGGAAATTTATAATAGAAATTATTAGGATCAGATATAAATTTTTAATTTACGTTATAATATTTAAAATTTTGAATATTTATTGAAAAGTTTTATTTCAACTTGTTGAAATTTAGTTTTAGAACAGGTGTGGTGTGTTAAAGGCACTATATTTTTGTTATTATAGAGGCCAATTTTATTTTAACAAACATTTTTATGGTTAAAATCAATAAAATATTCTTTATGTGTATTTCTACTTAAATATGCAATTGATACTTTTTGAGAACAATTGGGATCTTCAAAGTAAGAAGAATCACATTTAATAATACTACCATCTTTATCAATAAAGATTTCATTATTAAAGTGGATATAATTGTATACAATATAAGAAGGGAAGCGAGGTACTTCATCATAATAGTTGGCCACTCTTGAGCTATGAAATTGATGACTATTAAAATTTTGAACAAACTCATAATTTCCAACTCTAGGTTGTCCATAAGTAAATAAATACAATTTATCTTCATCTAATTGTAGCTTGGATTGAATGTCTAGTATTATCAAACTAGCTAATGCGCCACCTAATGAATGTCCATAAAGTTTTAATTTATAATTTTTATATTGCTCTTGTTTATATAAATCTGCCAATTTTGATATTATATCCTGTGAAACAGAATCTATACTCATTTTACAGCCAAGATGAACTTTAATTGATGGAGAATTTGAATCAAGTGGAGTGGATTGAAAAAGATAATTCATAAATTGATTTGTTAAAGTTGTAGAGCCACGAAAGATTAATCTAAAGACATCCTCTTGTTCATCTTTTACAAGGATTGCAAAAACTTCCATTCTACGGCTATAAAAAGAAGTCACAAATGTATTATTGGGAACTAATAAACAGGATTGACATTTCCATTCTTTTAATAAATTTGGGTTACATGGTGCTACTGAAGCATAAATAGCACCTTCTTGAATTTCTTCAATAGTATTATTTCTAAGTTTACTAGTTATTTTACCAGTTGCTGTTTTCTTTTTCTTTATAAATTGATTCTTTAATATCATTCTTAATAAGGATAAATGACTTAAATTGTATCTTGCACTTAAGCTTCTTGCCTCTTCATCTGGACTAAAATCTATTTGAATTGTAATTTGTATTAGTAAAATTAAATAGAAAATAAGGGATTTAATTAACATTTTTTTGTATAATTTTATTGTTGAATTTATTTTTATATAGTTCTATTAATGATCAAGTATTCTAATTGATGATTTATTTAAATCAAATTAAATTAAGATCATTATTATACAGTTCTCAATCAAATGATGAACATCGAGAATTTTCAACCTACATAGCTGTCATAAAAATATTAGATCAATTTACTCAACTATTTTTTTTGGAGAAAATTGTATCTGTTGGAAATCGTGTATATGGCTTAGTTAAGACCTTCATTTCGATTTGTCCAATTTCGATTTTTGATTGAAATTGCAAATTAAGCGTTAAGTATTGAAAAAACACTTACTTTTTTTGCTTAACTTTAAAATAACTTATACAAGATAGGGGTGTTTTTTTCGGTTTCGTCACTTTTCTCGTTTTTTAAGTACAGTTTAAGAGAAGTTTTAGTAAAATTATTAAACAAAAAAATACATCCCTGGATTGTTTTTTTGTTCAATTTTAATTGATACTTTATTTAAAATTTTGATGCTACATAAAAAATAAACAAAAATAATCAATGTTTACATTTATCTATGATTATAATATTTAACATTCAATAATATCTATTTAAAACTTTAATAATTAATAGTATTTTAATTTATATTCGATAAAATCAAAATAGCTAAATGTGGATTCGATTCTTTTTTCAGAATAGAATTAAAAATAACAACACTAAATTTTAAATATATTAAACTAACTCCTACTACTCGGTGTAAAATTTTCAACAAAACAGACAAACATTTATAAAAAAATAAACTTTTTATTCTAAAAATTTATTAGAAAATCATAAAACAATCACTTAAATTTCATTAAAATTCTTAAAATCTTTATAAAAAATAATCCAATCAACTATTAACTTCATACAACTACTTTATCTATTACTTGTTTCCTTTTCCCTTTATACTTTATACTTTATCCAACCAATGCCCCTTCCAATTTACAAAATTCTAAAAACTCTTTTAACTTTTTGTCTCCTTTCAACGTTTTTTCTGACCCAATTATAATCAACTTTTTCTTCGCTCGAGTCAATGCCACATTAATTCTTCTCCAATCTTTTAATAAAAAACCTAACTCTTCTGTATCATTATTTCGAACTGCAGAAAACAAGATTAAATCAAATTCTAATCCTTGAACTTTATCAATTGTAAACAGATTTTTTACTTCTAAATCATAACTTAAGAGTTGTGAGCTAATAGCTGCTAATTGAGCTTTATAAATAGATAATAAAGCCAAGCTATTGAAATTAAAGTTTTGTTTTTTTAATTCTAATAAGAGAATGATTGTTATTTTGATTTCTATCTTATTAATTATTAATTTCTTTTTTTTGCTCTCTTGACAATTAAGAAATTGATCCGTATTTAAAAATATTACTGATTGATTGCTATCAAATACTTGATTAATTAAACATTTCTTAGAACATATAAAATGTTCATTTGGTAATTTAATTAAGTTATTATTATTATTATTATTATTAACTAACTCACATTCAACTTCCTTATCCCATTCTTTATTTTGATCTATTAATTCTAATTTCGCCTCCAATACCTTATCATTATTACATTTCAACTTTCCTTCATACGTTAACAAATTAGTTAATTTCATAATTCCTAAATTCATTCTATATTGATAGCTCAACATAATTATATTATCTCCTTTTTCACCCTCCCCTACTCCCTCATTCTTTTCTTTTTTCAATAACCAATGAAATAAACTTATTTCCATTCCCTTTTTCTTTGCCTTAATATTCCTTACTATAGGAGGTAATTGATATGGATCTCCAATTAATAAAAATTTATCACTTTTTAACAAACCACCTAAACTTAATGGTAAATTAATTTGTGTAGCTTCATCTAATATACAATAATTAAATTGAAAATAGTTTATTATTTTGTCTTTTAATCCAGTACAAGTTGATATTACGATTCTCGTACTTTCCAATACTTTTCTTATACTCTTTTCTTCTAAGACTTTATTACTAAATGAATATTTGATCACTTCTAAATCTATTTTGTTTTCATTACCTAATCTTAGTATCCCTTTAATATTTAACCTATGTAATTTCTTTAATATTCCATCGACAGCTGAATTTGTATGTGAAGTTATTAATATTTTAATATCTTTATTAAGTTTTATTAAAATATAAATAACTATACTAATCCATGTGCTTTTTCCTGTTCCTGGCATACCTATTATTAAATAATACTGTTTCATATTTAATATTTTTATTAATCCATTATATTGATCAGTATTCAATTGAATGGGCAATTCTGATATTATTTTGTTAATATAATTAATATTAATATTATTATTGTTATTATTGTTATTATTGTTATTATTCATACTGTCATTATTATTTGATATTAAATCATTTATATTATTATTATCACTTCTATTATTATTTTCTTCCTCATAAATAATTAAATCTCTTAATTTAATTAAATTATCTCCATGACCCATCAATAAATCAATTAAATTACTCCTTAATAAATGAAAATAATTAACATTTTCATTTTTAATCATTTTCAACTTTATATCTTTAAAATTCGTTATATCTTTTTCAATTTGAATTTGAATTTCTTTTTCATTAATATTTCGAATATTTCCCATAAAAGTTAACTTTTGAAATTCATCTTGTAACAAAATGGATTCCCCAATTTCAATTTCTTTATCTTTTATTTGATTTTTAATAGTTATTAAATATTCTTGTTGATTTGGCAATATTATATCTTCAATATCATTATTATTGTTTATTTTATTATAATTGTTTTTATTATTCTTTATTGTTTCACAATTTAAAATATTAATTTTATCAACTAAAATTCCATCAATATAATTGGATTCTTCTCCTTTAATAAACTGATATTTTTCATTTAATAATTGACCTTCTTCTAAATTAATAAATGAATTCCAATAATTAAAAAACTTCATTTCTTTTTTTTTTAAATGATTTAATTGATTCTCTATAAATTCTATTAAACCTTCATCTTTAACTTTATTATTATCTTCTATTTTATAATATAAAAAACAAGTTTGATTTAATGAACAATTTTGACAATTAAATTTATTATTCAATAAATTACCAAAATTAATATTTTCATTTTTACCATCCCATTGTTTTAACTTAATTATTAATTCATTTCTTTTAAATAATATTAATTTAATTTCTTCAAAATTATAATGTATTAATTTCATTTCTTCTTTTTCTTTTTCATTAAAATAATATAAATACCCTTCATTAATTTCTTCTTTATTATCTTCTTTTATTTCATTCATTAATAATTGATATAATAATAATTGTGCTTGATGATTAATTGATATTTTATTTTTTCCTGTTTTAAATTCTATTGGCAATCTACTTGTTATATTGCTATCAGTTATCCCTTCATCCATATTAAAGTACTTTAATATATTATTCTCCTTTTTATTTTCATTAACATTTAAAATAATATCCACTTTACCTTTCAATCCTAATTGCATTGAAACAATACTTTCTTCAATCAAAACATTATCAGTACTTAATTTAATACCTGCTGAATTCTCCCCATTCCCCAAATAATTTTTAAAAAAATTTAAAAACCTTCCAACTTGTTTTAATAATTCTAAATAAATTTCATTTTCACTAAAATTATTTAAAATAATTTCTAATTGTTTGTTTTGAACACATATTTTCATAATCAGTTGAATTTCTTCTTCTTGAAATTTTTGATATTTTAAACATATTTGCAATACATCATGTAATAGAATACCCATTAACATAGAATAGATTTTTTTTATATTAGTTTCTAACTGATAAATCTTAATAGTTAATAGTGACCTTCGTGAACATGAAAATGCATCTGCTAAGTGAGTGATATTAATTAATAATTTTGGAAACAATACTAAATAATTTTTATTATTTTTATGATTATTAATAATATAAAAATGATGTTGGTTTTTTTCTACATGAATTAAGATTTGATCTCCGGTTTTAATGTTTAATTGTTTCCATTCTTGTTGTAGTTCAATTTCAATTAATTCTTCTTTATTATTTTGTTTTCCAATTATAATTTTGCTATCTTTATCAATTAAATTATAATATTTCATTACAATTAAGTCCAATTTAATAAATTCTATATTTTAAAAAATAAGTAAATTAAAGTAATCAAATTATTTTTATAATATTAAATTTTACCTTTCTTTCCTTCAACTTTTAAATTTTTATTAACTTGATCATCTAACTTAATTTATTAGTTTAAAAAGTAATAAAGTATATATTAATAGAATAATTTACTTTACCTTGTTTATTATGATTATTATCATTAGTACTAGTATTGTTATTACTATTAATAGGAGGATCAAATTTACTAATATTAGCTAGAAAGGCTTCATCTTCCGATGAGGAATCCAATAAAAAAGTAGTATTCATTGATTGCGTATTATTCGCACTGTTAATTTTATTATTATTTTTATCATTATTATTAATCGAGAAACTGTTATTAGCCAATGAATTATTGTTAACATTATTGCCCATATTATCATTATTATTGTTATTAATTGTATTATTGCTAATATTATTATTCATATTATTATTAATTAACACACTCTTATTCAATCTACCATTACTCACCATACTATTCTCGCTACCATTTCTCTTAATACTATTATTCATACTATTATTACTAACACTATTACTCTTACTTCCAAGGATCTCATTATCAGTTAAATCACACTTCAATAAATTTGTCCTATTAATATTATTACCACTTTCTTTATTTTGAATAAAACTACCAATTGTTGAAGTTTTATTTTTATTCATTATAATATCATTATCTACTTGAGATAAAAAAATAGTAAGTGCATCATCATCTGAAGATAACAAATCCTCATTGTCAATAACAGTATTATTTATACTTGTATTATTACTATTATTATTATTATTATTATTATTATTATTATTATTATTATTATTATTATTATTATTATTATTATTATTATTATTATTATTATTATTATTATTATTATTATTATTATTATTATTATTATTATTATTATTATTATTATTATTATTATTATTATTATTATTATTTATACTACTTCTAATACTACTTCTATTATTAATACTATATTCCTTATTAATACTATTCCTATTACTAATACTAGTCACATTATTAATGCTACTTCTATTATGTTTGCTATTCATACTACTAATACTATCTCTATCACCAATACTATATTTACTATTAGTATTAATCTTATTTTCATCCCTTTCTTTTTCCTCAATAATCTTGACTGTACTTAATTCCAACCTAACTTTTTCTGTTGAACTTTGTTTTCTAATTAGCTCTTGATTTTTCCTTTTATTATCTTTTTCACTCTTACTGTTTTTACCGTTGTAGCTATCGACTTGAGTTAACCAATTAGTAGTAGCATCATCATCCGAAGAGATACAAAAGAACTCTTCACTTAACTCAATATTATTTTTATTTTTACTCGAATTGATTTTGCTGTTTTTTAATTCATTAATATTTAGTTGATATAATAATTCATCTTCATCTAATTTATTCATTGGTTTTAAATATTGGATTTTATTATTGACCTCATTTTCATTCTCTCCATTATTATATTCAATGTTATCAATAGTAATATTATTATTATCTATATTACTAACATTAATACCATTACTTTCTATATCGTTTGTTTGTTTACAATTACTCAAGACACTTTCCTTTAATAGTTTCTCTAACAACAATGCCTCCATCTCTTTTAAACTTTGTGTAATTGAATTAAACTTTGGTAATAATTCATTTTGATTATTATTAATTGGAGTGGAGTTATTTCGATTAAATTCATTGAATTCCATATTATGTTTTCGATTTCGATTAATTTTTAGTAATTCTTTTTTATTTAAAATTGGTTTAGGTAAGTAGATATCCTCTTTGTTCTCAATTGGTGGAGATATCTAATTTGATTTAAAATAAATATTAGATTAAAAAAGAATACATGCTAAATTTAAAATTCAATAAAAATAACCTACTTTAACCCTTTTGCTTTTTGTAGCTCTTTTTTTTTCTTCCTTATTTTGGCTATTTCTACACTTCTTTTTGTCCAATAATAAATGATTATTAGCTCTCAATTTAGTCCCTAATAAAATAGCTTTCTTTACTGTTCGTTGAATAGATTGTTTAGTTTCTAAAAATAAAACCTGATTAATATCCTCATCAATAAAAATCCTACATCTACATTTGATAAAGAATAAATAGTTCATTAAACCGACTCTTTTGTTTATTTCAATTTATTTAAAATATTTCAGTATTAAAAAACTTACTTTCCGTAACTTCTAATCTTGTTCTCTCACTTTTATATTTCCTTTTATCTCTTTTCCAATAAATATTATTTAAACTATCTTCTTTCAATGCTTCGGGTGATTCATATTCTAAAATTGAAGTTTCTATACAATCAGATTTTTTCTTTGGTTGATTATTATTTGTTGTTATTATTGTTTGATTTGAAGTTGTGGTAGTTTGATTATCTTCGGGTGAAGAATCTAAATAAAAGTAATAAAATAGCTTAGCTATTGAAATGGAGCAGAAGAAGATAATCAAAACTTACTTATTTCTATTACTTCTATTGACCGATTTTTCAGACTCGGTTTTGAGTGGTCTTTTCGCTAAAAGGAGATTAAATTAGTCTCTAATTCGTTCAAATTTATAGCCAATGCAAATAAATTGAAAACCTTTTGAGTTTAATACAAATAATATGCTGTTTGTTGTACTCTTAAAGATTTTGTGATGATACTTAGCTTGTTAACTTACTTTATTAATTTTTTTCATATTTCAATAGCTTATTTTTATTAATAAAAAGATCAAAAATTTCAAGATTTAAAATTCAAATTATCACTTACAATTCAACCTTTTTTAATTGGTTGAAATGATATCGCTGTAAAAAAATATACAACATTTGTATTTTACTAGTTGAAATCCACTATAAGAAAAACATCGAATTTACTTAATTTAGCAACATTAATAAATTTAATTAGAATATTAAAAACATTAAATTAACATAATAATGAAATAAAGTGGAATTTAATATAAATAAAAATATCTAAGAATTTGAAATTCATTTTTATTTTAAAGTAAAATACATGGATTTTATTATTGATATTTTATAATTTTCTACTACTCTTTAAAATTATACTATATTATATGAGGATGTTTTTTTTACTTTCATTCTTTTTTACATTTTTTAAGCACTATTTGAACGGAAAAATTGTTAGTAAAATTAAACGCAAAAATACATCCCTATATTATATTATATTATATTATATGGTAACTTAATAAAACATAAAGATAAAATAACTACTTGAAATTAGCTATTCATCCATTTTTCGGTTATATTATTATTGCTGTGATTTTCACATCTATCTTAATTATATTCATCAATTACCAATCTATCTAGCTCATTATTAATATGCACCAATCAATCTTTTTCAATAGCTAACCAATCAATTTCATCTTCTTTTGTAACCTATTCAGTTTGATCAATTTCAATTTTTACTACTTTATTTTATTCTATTCTATTCTATTTAACTCATTCAAAACCTTATTAGTATGTCTCAATTTTGTAAATGTAGTTTGGATACCTTAAATAAAGTTATTGAATTACCGATTGATAAAGTATGTTCCGATTGTTTAACTTTATGTTTGGAATTAGAAGAGTTTAGTAAGGTTGGGGAGGATGTACAAAAGAATCAATTAAAAACAAATTGTTTTCGTAAGTATTTATTTATTTGTTTCTTTCTATGTTTCTTTTCTATTATCATGAAAAGGCAAATTATTGATGGAAAAGAGATTTTTTTTTAAAGACGGTAGATTGAATTTATAATAATTTTTTAGAAAGAGACTCAATAAAAGATAAAATTATGGTTTATTTGTTTTTAATAGTTACTACACTATTGTTATTGACTGCTTTTTTTAAACCCCATTTAAAAAAGTGGTGGAAGGTAATTTAGTTATATATTCTACTTGGTTAAAAGTTATTGACGTTTTTTCTTTTTTTATATAGTCTCGTAATAGAACTTCCACTTTTTCTACGTTGGAACATTGAGTGTTACTTTATAGTGTTATATTTTATTTAATGAGTAAACGAAATTTTTTGATAATTTTTTTACTTTGAATATTAAGATGATGAGTTTGATAATGATTTTTGATGATAATGTTATTGAAATAAGCGGGTTTCTTTATTGTTATTTGAGTTTTTTTTTATACATGAAATTAAAGTATTATAAAGAAAGTATTTGATATTGATTTAGCTATTTATTTAAGAAAGTTCTATTTTATATTAATAGTAGAAATTTATAGTTTATAAACAGACTTCTATTACTATAGACTGACAATACTATTTTTATTTATTCATTTTACATATATTAAAAATAAAAATTTAATATCATTTTGTGGAAATTCCCATTCATATCAGTTTCATTTTATAATGTTTGTATAATTTAGAAACCATACAAAATACAATTCCTCATACTTACAACAACCCATCAAAAAAATTTCCTAACCAAAAAGAATAAACATTCCAATATCTTACATTTTATTGGCTCCTCGCTCATTTCAAAAAACCAACAATCCAAACTGACTCCAATTCAGATCATCTTTAACCTAGATAAGATAACCAAATAAATTTTCCAAATGTCAGCAGGTAACCACCCCCAAGGCGCATCCGCGTATGATTTCCGTATCGAAGGGAAGCACATTGAAACTAGCGAGATGCCTTCAAATATCCCTAAAGTTACTGAAGTAGGTGCCTCTTCTGCTCCACTTACTTCAGCTTCTTATTTTTTACACGCTCATTGTAAAAATTATTATGACGATTTTATGTTGTGTAAAAATGAAAATAATGACCCAGCTCATTGCTTAAAAGAAGGAAGAAAAGTTACTAGATGTTCAGTGGATTTGTAAGTTTTTTTTATAATAGAAAAATGAAAAGAAATGAGAATGAAGTGGGTTAAATAGTATAAGATTTAATGAATCGTTTTTAGGTTAGAAAAACTACAAAAAAATTGTGAGAGTGAATTTAGTGACCATTGGAAATGCTTAGATAATAATAATTTTGAATATCGATTCTGTCGTCAACCAGAGCAAAAATTTAATGCATGTGTATTTAAGAAATTAGTAAGTTGATTGATGTTAAATAAATGAAATGGTGTTAATTATTCTATTTTTTTTCTAGGGTTATGAAAAAATTATTCCAGGTGCTCCAAAGGATGAAGTTCCAATTCATTTACGTAAAAATACTTTATTATAATTAAAGTTAGAAACTCAATTCAAAGTTATTTTTTATTTTATAAAAATATATAATAAAAAATGAAAATAAACGTAATAAATAAATAAAAAGTATGTTCTTATCTTATTTTATTTGTTTTATTATTAACATTCTAATCTCTACTTCTTCTTAATCTTATTCTTTTTTTTATTGGTAGTAGGACTAGTAGTAGCAGGAGAGAATGGATTGGATTGAACATTGAAAGGTCTTTTCAATTCATTAACTTCCGGATGATTTAAAAGATAAATTTTAACTAAAGGATTATTAAAGATATTTTTTAAAGGTAAAATACTTTGAATAAAGATAGGTTGTATATAACCCATACGATAGTGAATCAACACAGAAATAGCCATAGAAATTAAACTAGTACGAACAAATTTTATCAACTCAGCTTTATCATATTCTTCATAAGTGGTAATAATGGTCACTGGAGCAGCATCCGAATAGGCTGGTGGGTTTTCATTATAACTTAACTCTTTTTGATTACCTCTTTTTTGAATTTGAAGATAACAATAGTATAATATACCATAAACTATACCATTGGCAGTAACATACATCAAACGAATACCATTTAATACACTTGGATTTTCAGCATCAAAAAATCTTAATACTTGAGTTAATACAATTACCAGGATAAAATTGAGTATCGCGTCTTTCCAGCCCGACATATTGAAGTTTTATTTTTTTATTTTTTAAAAATGGGTTTTTATTTAGATATTTATGGTTTGACTATTTTTCGACTAAATAGAAATAGTTATTTTCTCAGTTAACTTCGATTTTTAACCAATGATTTAATAACAGCACGGATTTTTTAAAGATTAAGGTTTCAATATTTTTGCAATCTTTCAGTTTTTGTGAATTTGCATAAATTTACTTAAGTTCCCTAGAACTTTCTATTCCATTAACAGTTTGAATTTGAATCTATATAAATAAGAAATACTAATAATTAAAATATCATTTTAATTAAAATGACTTATTTCAATAGTGATCCAAGTGATGATTTCAATTTAAATAACTCTTTTTATTTCAATAATGATAACATGAATAACAATTATAATAATAATGTAAATAGCAACTATAATAGTAACTTCAATAGTTCATCAAATAATCATTTTAATACCACTATAAATAATAAGTATAATAATAATTTCAATAACCCAACACAATCCTATTACTTTAATAATAATAATCTATGGAATAGCAATCCCGCTTCTAACAACACCAATACAATGAATACCTTCTCAAGTCTGACTACCGTTACTCCTAGTTTATTAAGTCCACCAATTTTTAGAAAACGAAGCCATGATGCTTTAATGGATATTGAACTTGATCTAAAAAAATTGAAACTTAATGATGGTCCAATATCTGTAAATCAAAGTAAGATAATCACACTATTTATTTATGACTAGATTTATAATAACAATTTTAGGAACGGAAAATAATAATTTGATGAATAAAAATGGGGAAGGCTTCCATCCATTAAGTGAAATTAAAAAAGTGGAAATTTTGGATCCAGAATATTTTAAATTGGCAACTAAAATACCCGAAGCGGTTTTAAAGGACAAAAGTAAAGAAAGGGATTATAATGCTTTACAGATAATTCGATATGAACCTAATTATATTAAAGAGTTTTTGGTAAGTCTTTTTTTAATATTAATCTAAATATATTTTTAATTATTTTTATACAGCTAAGGTTTTTATATCCAGAATTATATTATGATATTGATAGTGATAATATCTATGATGAACCTATAGTAGAAGAGATTGACGATGGTTATATGGCAGAAGAGATTGAAGACGATAGTACCGGTTTTGAGGAAGTTTGTTATAATAATGAAGCGAATTTTAATAGTTTTAATGGTGTTAATTATAATTTAAATAATAATTATAATAGTATGAATTATAATAGTATGAATTATAATAATATGAATTATAATGAATATAATAATTACAACAATATTAATTATAATAACTATAACATAAATTATAATAATTACAATAACCACGATGCTTCATACCAAGCTCATGATGACCATATGATGGAAGATTAATTAATGTTTGAAAATAAAATTAATAAATTATTTAAAACGTTTTATTTTTTTATTTGGATTATTTGAATATTAAAATTTTATTTTGAGAATTGAGTTTCAGTAACTCCAGAACCCATAGCAGAAGTTGAAGATAAACCACCAGTTGGTATAGCAAGTAAATTATCAACATATTGAGCACCAGACCATTTTTGATGAGAAAGTGTTTCTACACCATAATGACGCTCTTTACGTTGAATGGTCTCAACATAAGCTAACATACCACGGTTAGCAAAATCACGAGCAAAGAGGTCAATTGCAAGAGAGTTAGCATGGAAACCAGCTAAAGTAATGAATTGCCATACATAACCTAAACGACCTAAATCAGTAATGAAAGATTCAATTTGAGTATCATTCATATTAGTGGCATCCCAGTTAAAGGATGGGGAGAGATTATAAGAAAGCATAGCATTTGGATAAACGGAATGGACACCTTGAGCAAATTCTTTAGCTTGACTATAGATAGGAGCAGCCGATTCCATCCAAAGCATATCAGAGTATGGAGCGTAAGCAACAGAACGAGCAATAGCACATTTCACACCACCATTGAGACGGTAATATCCTTCTTTAGTTCTAGGAAGATCCCAATCCCAGAAGGTTTCAAAGCCCATGGATTTAGCTAATTCACGTGCTTCATAGTAGCTAAGCTCTTGGGAACGGCAGTTCCATTTGGAAAGGTTAGCTTCTACATTGCTGCAATTGGTTTGACGGATTTTACGAGCAACAGCTTCAGTAAAGGTTACAAGGTCAGCTTCATCAAGCCATTGTTCTTGAATGGCATGAAGCTGTTGAGCTGTTTTACCAGCTTTAACAGCTTCTTCTAAAATAGTAACAAGAGGACGTAAGCAGTTGTTAGTAGTACCTAAAATAAATGGATGATCACGACGGTCAATATTACTAGTGAGAAGTTGAGCAGCTTCAGCATCAGTACGAGAAACAAGGATGGTTTCAGCATTCATAATATCAAATTGAGCACGGATAGCAATAAGACGAGAAATATGTTCAGAAGTAGGAACTAAAACTTTACCTCCCATATGACCACATTTCTTAGTACCAGCAGCTTGATCTTCAATATGAATACCAGCAGCACCTCGTTCAACGAACATTTTAGCAAGCTTCATGACAGCGGTTAAACCACCATGGCCTGAATCAGCGTCAGCAATGATTGGTCGTAAGAAATCAGTATGTGGAACTGTCTTTCTTTGTTCTGAAGTTAAACTAAAACGCTCTTCACGTTGCTTTCTATCATGGAATAATTGAGCACGGAAAAGTTGATCTACTTTGTTTGGTACAGTATCCATTGGGTAATCAGCAAGATCTGGTCCTGGTTCATTGGAGGTGGAAGCAGTAGAAGAGCATTGCCATCCAGAAACATAAATGGTTTCGTGATATTTGGCCATTTGAGTTACTTGAACGGGGTCAAGAGCACCAAAGGTATAAGCGGTAGTACGACTACGTTGGTGACGTTTTAAAATAGCCCATAACTTTTTGGCTTGAATATTGGAAGGGTATTCAATTTTAAGAGTACCACGTTTGGATATAATGGATTGAGGAGAATATGGACGCTTCAAATGAGAGAAACGGGGGGATGCCCACCAGGTGCCCAACTCCTTTAATTCTTGATCGTAGCAGCATTCATCGTTATGGAATTGAGTCATTGTTTTATTTTTTCAAGTTAAAAAAAGAAAACGAGTATTAAGCTGTTAAACTGTCAATGTGACTGTTTTATACTCTTTTTAGCATTGTTTTTGCTACATCATCTTTATTCAGATTACATGTGAATTCTTAAAATATTGGCTTTTTACGTAACAATTCTTTGTTTTAAGCTGTTTAATTGGCTATGTGTTTGGCTTTCTTTTTCAATTTGGTTGATTTCGTCTTTATTTTTTTATTTATCCACTCACTAAATCCTTCAGTTTGTTTGGTTAAGTTCGGTTTCAGTTGTAGTTGTAGTAAATAATTAAATTTTAATTATTAAGCTAAATATAACTTTTAAGATTAGATATCTTATTAAACACATCTATTGTTTTTTATATACTAACAAAACATTTTAGAGTTCCCACTCTTTCAATATTTTAAAAAACATGATCTATTGCACTTAACATATTAAATACTTATAATACCAAAATAGCTAAAAACCAAACTAAGGAATATGGAACTATCTATCGTTATATACCCATAGTATGTATTTAAAGTTAGAGTTTTTGTAAATATTTAACTCAACATTGTAAATTTGATTTTCTTTATAAATGAGTGGAGTATCAAATACAATAATACGTACTTGTTAATTCAATAGCCCTGGTACAATATATGCTCTTTTTTAATTAAATATAATAATTACAAACTAAATTTAAAAAATATGAGGGTGTTTTTTTTGGTTTCATCACTTTTTACATTTTTAAGCGCCATTTGAGTGGAAAAATTGCTAGTGAAATTCCTAAACAAAAAACACATCCTAATATATCAATATCATTATTCTTAATAATCACCTTTAAATAATTAATTTTAATTAAAAAAGCAATTTATAGTTCTTTCTACAACGCAAAATGACAAAATATTTATTATATTAAACAAATAAAGCTAAAGTAATAATAAACACAGGTACGGGATATTAGTTTGCTATAATTTTTGTAAAATGATACTGTATATTATCAATAAAATATTGAACTTTTTATTACAAAATAAATAAAAGTACTATCATTTTACAATATAAATATACCAAGTTATATTTGCAAAAATACTGATAAAAATGAAGTTCTATAAATAGAATCATTTTGAGCTTGTATTATTGGTTAAATATAAGATAAGTCAACCAGCAATTTGTAATAAAAGTTATTCTCAAGTAGCCTAAGCTTTAGTATGCCAATAAGAAGCTTTAAATTTTAATTCCAGCTTCGTTTATTAGTCAAATAAAAAAGTAAAGCAAAAAGGCATTGGATATATTTAAGGATAGTAAAAGTTTGTAACTCATTTACTGTGAAAATATTATTAATAAAAGAAACTTTTTATACTTTCAAGTAGTAAAAAAGATTAAGTTTATATAAAGATGGACATTTCAGGTAATAAATATAACTAGAAACAAAATTGATTTAGTTATTAATTTAGGTAAAGGTAGAAAAAATATGGCTGCTCCAACCCCAAACAACACCCCTTTAAGTGCTGCCCCCATCTCTTCTTCTATGGCTCCTAATTTACCAACTATGGAGGAAGACGAAGGTAAATAAACAGTTCTTAAATTGAAAATATGAATATTTATAGATATTTTATAGTATTGAATTTAGAGCAAGGAGGTGCTGGGTTTCCAAACGCAGCTTTAGTAGAAATGATTCAAGTAAAATTAATATTAGTTTTGGTGAATTAATATTAATAAATATTTAGGGAAGATTAGGTTCATTAATGGGAAGAAAATCAGGATATGTCAATTCATTACCAGAAGAAGTTCAAACACGTATTAATGGACTTAAAGGGTTACAAGTAATAAATATTACTGGTTTGTTTACCTGATTACTTATATTTATTTTAGCTCAAACAGGCCGAGTTAGAAGCCCAATTCAATAAAAAAGTATTTGATTTAGAGAAAGAATTTTTAAAACTTTATCAACCATTATTTGAAGAAGTAAGTTTAATTTATTATAGTTAACGAATCAATGATTTAACAATTTAGCGTACTAAAGTTATTAGTGGTGATAAAGAACCCAATAGTGAAGATATTGAAACTGGTAAAAAAATAAGAGAGGAAGAAGAACAAGAAGAAGTAAATTAACTTTGAATTAATAAGACTTAAAGTTAAATACAATAATAGGGAGAACCATTAGACAGTACTCCAAAATCAAATGAAGTTGTGGATGGTATATTATATTAACACGCTTGTATAGTTAATGCTAATGTTAGTATCAAATAGGTATACCTGAATTCTGGCTTACTGCATTAAAAAATCACCCAGGAGTAGCAGATATTATTAATGATGATGATGAAAAAGTCCTTAAAAAGTTAGTTAATATTGAATATAGATTTTTGGAAAGCGATGAAGTAGGTTTTATTAAATTATTGTAATAATTATACTAATTATTCACTGTTAGGCATTTGCTATTGATTTCCATTTTGATGAAAATGAATATTTCAAGAATCGTACACTTACAAAAACGTACTATTATACACCTTCGACTGATTTTGGAGAGTATATATTAGATCGTAGTGAAGGGTATTTTAGTTATTTTATTTCAATAGCATAGTATTAATTTTACTTTTATTTAGTACTGAAATAGAGTGGAAGAACGGGAAGAATTTGACTATGGAAATACAACAAAAGAAACAAATTAATAAGAGTAATTTGTTTTAATATATAATTAATAACTAATATTTACAACTATTATAGTAACCCATGAAACCAGAATAATTCAAAAAGAAATTCCAAGGGATTCCTTTTTTACATTTTTCAGTCAAATTCCACAACCTAACCCAGAGCATGAAGACTTTGAGGAACAAGAAAATGCCTTCCAACAAGCTATGGAAGCAGACTATGCTTTAGGAGAAGAATTTAAAGTAAAGATCATACCCCATGCTATTGACTGGTTCACAGGTAAAGCATTAGCTTATGATTATTCAAATGATGTTCAGTATTATGATGACGATGACGAAGATGATGACGAAGATGAAGAAGATGAGGATGATTTGAAGTTTGATTAAGATGATGAGGAATAATTTTACTATTAATAAATTTCTAACTTTTGCTTTTTTTCCTTCTATTATTTAATCTTTAATTTAATCTTTTAGTAATTGATGCTATAAAAATGAGCTTGATTTACGAGAATTGTATTAAATAATATTACGTAATATAGATATTAGCTTGATATTGTTTTATAAGCATAAATAAAAAATATCAATAATCAAATTAATGATATAAACATGGTTTTATAAATTTTAATAAATTTTATTTCAATTAATATTATTTCATAAAATAGCATATTAACTCCATTAATTTAAAATATGTTATCTTTGAAACATACATTGATTAATTTTATTAAATAATCGCATTTAATATTCGATATTCCGCCAATAAAATATACTCTATAGTTTTAAAATGCTAACAATTTTCTCACTAATTGGACTACAATAAGCCTTTTTTCACCCCTATTTTAATGACTAACTTCCACTAATTTTCCATTATCCAATTAAACTAAGCGATAAGCTAAGTTCATTTTATGAATATGAAAATCAAAGATTTCAAAATAAATAAAATAAAAAATTAATAAGGTTTTGATCTTTTTTAATAAATAAAATGTATTTAGGTAATAAGTTTTATATAGATATAATAGCAATAACATTAATTTGTATTTTAGTAAAAAAGAGTTCAAGTCTACCAGGTCTTCTAACAAAGCCTCCATCAAAATGGAACTATTGCAACAAATATATGAGGCTTAATCAATTCTCTACTTGCTCAAAATTAAGCTATAATGAGCACGGATTTTATATTAACCAAGTTTTAGATACTTACACAGGAAAAGAGATTAAGAAGCTAACCTTAAGACAACTTATATTTTTTGGAAGGAACTTAAATGAAGAGCGTTTGTTAACTTCAGCTAATTATGTAAGAACGGAACTACCAGTACGTATAGCACATCGTATCAAAGATTTTCAAAACCTACCATTTAAAGTAGGTATCAATCCATATATTCAAGAAGCGTATCAACTTTATTGGGAAGCCTTTGATCAATTAAAAAAGATAAGAAATATTGATACTTTAGATAAAAATATAGAGTTTTGTAAAATTTTAAATGGTTTACTTAAAGAGCACTTGGTTGTTATTTCAAAACTATCCCTTGGTATGGCTGAATGTTCTCCATATTTACCTCCTGAGCGTATCGATGGTTTTATGCATAAAGCTTTAACTTCTAGAATTGCTAGACGTGTGGTTGCTGAGCAACATATTGCTTTAACAAGTCAGTTTCAGAAAGAATTAATTGATGACTCTAAGGTAGGTATTGTTTCTATAAATTGTAATTCTTTATCTACTATAAGAAAATGCTCTAAATTGGCATTGAAAAACGTTGTTGATTCTTTTACTTGCTCAAGTGGAGGCAAAGTGCTACCTAAGGAAGTTATACCACAACTTATTATAAACAATGAAACAAAAGCTGGATTCCCATTTGTACAAGACCATATAGAATATGTATTGTTTGAAGTATTGAAAAATGCATATAAAGCAACTATCAGCCATGCTTTATCTACACCAGATAGCTCTTATAGAGCACCACCAATTCAAGTAGCTATTGCAGAAGGATCAGAAGAAGTTGCCATAAGAATATCCGATTTAGGAGGCGGTATTCCCTTAAATTACCTTTCATCTTTGTTTTCATTTTCAAGATGTGATCAAGAGAGAAGAAATGCCCTTGGAGAGTTCCCCAAATTAACGGCTAAAGTAGATATGGATTTACCAATCACACATAAATTAAATGAAGAAGAACTTCAACAAAATAATTTAGCAACTCAATTTTCAAAGACATGTTTCAGTAAGTTAGGAATGGGATTACCAGTGTCGCGCATCACTATGCAATATTGGGGCGGAAATTTAAACATTAATACTTTGCCAGGGTTGGGTACTGACGTTTATTTAAGATTTCCTAATTCGAGAATTGGTGCCAAAGAACACCTTGCTTTTGATCCCCCTATGTTAGATCAACATTATCCTACCCAAACTCTTGTTGCCGCTGTTGCAAAATGATCTTGTCCCCAGAACCATTATTTAATATTTTTAATTTAAGTCTCTTTCTATTAATTCGTTTTAAAATATATATAAAGTAGTTTTTGTATTTTTAATTTTTTTATATTATTTAAAAACTATTAATGAGTTATATCTTTTTATAATCTTGAAAGACGAAATATTAAGTGCTTATTGAGTCATATATTTTGTGTTTTATTATATTCTTTTTTCTATTTTTTTAAAGGCTACTTATTTGGATATTATTATAACTTCAAGAATAGATAGTTGTAAGCATGGTAATTTCTTTTTGGTTTAAGAATATAGCTAATAAACTGTTTATCTTTTTGATGCAAAAAAC
This sequence comes from Batkoa obscura, assembly GCA_030770535.1. Taxonomy (NCBI): domain Eukaryota; kingdom Fungi; phylum Entomophthoromycota; class Entomophthoromycetes; order Entomophthorales; family Batkoaceae; genus Batkoa; species Batkoa obscura. Next base: position 998,323 of record JASVEC010000005.1, on the reverse strand, counting down.
AGACAATAAATGAAATCAAAAAAGACATACCTGTGCCATAAAAATTGATCATAATAAAATCAAAGTATAACTACTTTTCATAAAATTTGAAATAGAAATAAAAATAATAATTGCTGAATAACTTAAAAGATTTTTAATTTAACCAAAACGAGTACCAAAAACATTGTTAGGGTCATTACGATCACCTGAAAAGGCAGTGACTTCATTGGAGTTATTGAATTTAACGTTATGGGAGTGGAGATAAGCACCAGTACCTTCATGACGTAAAACAAAACGATCATTGGCGTGCCAGTCACCACCGGAACCGTCTTGTTTTTCGACAATCCAGTTATCGTTATTATCAGAAGCGTTATCATTACCGAAGCAAGAAACTTCATTTTGACCTGAAGATGGGGAACGTACATTATGAGAATGTAACCACTTGAAGGTAGCCATGTGGTAGATACGTACTTTTGAACCATAAGGTATACGATTACCGTGTGGGATATCTTGACCGTAAGGGGTAACTACTTGCCACCAATCTTCATGTTCAGCATTTTGAGAAGCAGCATGGACAATTTGTTGACTGGAGCCACCTTGGTAATTTTGAGATGAGGAACGAATGTAATAACCAGTTTCTAAATGGCGTAAGCAGATTTTAGAGCCGATGTGGACATTGTGGTCGTCACCAATGTGATTAAAAACTGGGAAAGGCATGTTTGATAGAAATAATAAAAAATAATGAAATGTACGGAGTTTTTACCTTTTTATATTGCTTTTTGGGTAGTATTACTAGGATAGATTTGATGACATTTCATTAAGTATGATTGGTTCTTATTGTTATAACCATTTATTTCCTTGTTATTTATTAATAGTTAGAATCTATGACGTAGCCTAAGTTTGACTTAATATCCTCTATTTATTCTTATTTAAATCATAAGCCACTAATTGTTTTTGGTTTTATTCTTGGGCAAATTCTTTATTAACAAAGTGACTTTTTCATTGATATAATAAAATATTTAATAATCAATGAACAATGGTAATATACAATAAATAATATATCATAATAATAAAACAATGATATTTTCATTACTTTTGTTTTCTATTTGGTTTTTTTTATTTTTCTATTAGCTAATGCAATTTAAATAGGATTTACGTTTCAGACAATTCTTAAGACTGTGATTGTTTATGTTAAATTGTTTAATTTTACTGAATTGCATTATTGAGTTTAATTAAATAGCAGTGGTTATTTAGTACAAATAAATATAGCAGATAGTAAAACTGTACAATAAATTAATAAAACAACATACTGTTTTAACGAAAACTTTTAAATTATTTGTCACTGCTTTTTAATTAAAAGTCATGATTTTTTTAAATTTTAAATCTAATAAATTTTATTTTATTTCTATTTCTACTAAAAATAATAAAATGACTTAAATTTATAAAGTTAATTCGTTTCATTTGATACTGATTAACTATTATTTATCACTCATACTTTTTATAAAACATCGTTAGCATTGGAATGGTTTTAGCTTATCTATGGCCTTTTTGGCTTATTATGTTTACTTTTTATAATATTTAGATTATTATTTCTAAATTTTAATAAAAATCCCAAATTTTTTAAATGAACCTAACATCGGAACTGTAATTAATGCTAGCCAATCAAACCCAATCATTATATTTTTGTAGATGAGATAAGATAAATGAATATTTGACAAACTACAATATTTTAAAGATGGGTTACACATTACCAAAATTAACACACACTCAATATATACAACGTCTTTATAAGCGTTCCCTTAAATTAGCTTTAGATTGGCATGTTACCCGAGATGTATGGCGTAAGGAAGCATTAAACATCCGTTCTCGCTTTGAAGCTAATCGTGGAGTAAGTGCTCCTAAAGACATTCGCACTTTGATTCAAAAAACAGAAGCTGAATTAGAAGAACGTTCTCATCCAGATCCCCATATTTGGATTACTGCCCCAGAAGGCACTAAATGGGAAAGATTTGGGGTACAAAAGCCTATTGTAAGTTTCAATGATTGTAATTTAGATAAATTAATAATAATGTTTTTTAGTTTTTTAAGAGTACTTATAAAGAGGAATAAATTTATTAAAGAATTTGTTGAGTTATTATTATAGATTTTAGTTGCTGGTAAATAGTTCGATTTACATTGATTTTAAAATGAATTTTCTACTTTACTAACTTTATAGGATTAATTTAGGCCAATTTATTTTAAAACTTAAATCTCAATGTTTTATCAATATCTTTTTTGTGTAATTAAATCTATACAATATACTAATTAATTGGAAGGGAAAGTATCTAGAAACAAAAACTATGCTAGGTATAAGTGTGATTTAAATTTAAAGGTTAATCAGAATCAAAGACATTAAAGTGAGGATAAAGGGAAAACTAGTTTAAGATTAGAATTTTGAAATAAAGATGATAAAGATGAGTGCCAAGTATTAAGATTTGTTATTATGGAAATGGGTAGAGTATACAATCGTGTTAAAAAATGAATCAGTATAATGTAGAAAGAATTGTTAATTTCATTTGTGTTTTTTGTGTTTAGAATAAAGAAATTGAAAACTATATATTTAAATATTACATATTTTAGAATAATAAAAAGCACACATTTTATAAAAGCTTTGATATTTTACTTCAAAAAAGCTAGACTAAAACTAATTATTTATTAAAACATATTCCAATCGATAAATTCCTTATAGGCAGATATCCTAGTAAATAAACCAGGTACCCCTTTTTTACCGCATTCTCTACCAAAAGAAGTAATTCCATAAAGAACTGGTGAATTATTCTCATCATAGCCTATCAAAGGACCTCCACTGTCCCCCTTACATGCATCTAATAATATTAGTATCATTTAAATAGACCAAGTAGCATATAACTTACCTTGTGATTTTTCTTTAGATCCACCAGCACAAAGCATAATTGAAGATTGAAAATCACTGTATATATTTTTGACCATTGACTCGCATTTTTTGGCTGTCACAAGTGGCAATTCAACCTGCATAAGTTTATCTGAAATTGAAAACTCATTCTTTGGATCAGTTCTGCCCCATCCCATCGCGAATAACTGAGTACTATCCATGTTATCTATTTTATCCGTAGCAAAACTAGGAAACTCTTTTACTTTTGTTTCTCTATCTAGCTTAAGGATAAGAAGGTCTGAATAAATCATAGAGGGGGTATAAGCATAATCAGTATGAAGGATTCTTCGAATAATTTTAAAGTCTTCACCTTGGTCTTTAGTTTTACTACTTATATTAGTATAGCCTACTCGAACAATAACATCTTGGGTACAAACTTCGTTTAAACTTAAACAATGGCCAGCAGATAAAACAATGTCAGAGGCTATTAGTGTACCACCACAAAAGTGTTCCCTTTTAGAATTTGAAATCGAAACCATCCAAGGAAACTTGTTTTTAACAACTTCAATACCGCCAATAATTCTAGCATCGTCTTGCTTTAATGATTTATCTGAAAGCTCATTATCAGTGGTCATGTTATAACTTGGTTGTAATTTTGGTTTTGCAATCTTAGCCTGTAATAAATTGCATAACGCTAAAAGCCCGATTGTAGCACTGCTAACTTTCATTTTAAACAAACTATAAAGATAGATTTTATTAACTAACTTGTGGATTTAATAATAGATTAAAGAACATTCATGGAGGAATTGTATTTTCCAAATATGTTAATATTCGTAAGTTAATGTGGTTCAAAATAAGTTAATCTTGTAAGTCAACTATAAACTATTTTTAAAATTTACACAACGTATATACTGATCTTTCGTCTATATTATTGTCCCTAGATCCAATTATAGAAACACCTGTCAAAATTGAAACTGCACCGAGGAAATTAGCATGATATTTATACGAGGATGACATGTAAATTTTGAGTGAATATTCTCATTGAGGACTTTTTTGACCTTATTTTTATAAAATTCGATAACTTTTGTTGAAATCTATTTTATTAGTAACATTTGGGGGTGTTTTTTTTGGTTTCATTATTTTTTCCATTTTTTAAGCGCTATTCAAGTGGAAAGATTGTTAGTAAAATTCTTAAATACAAAAATACATCCCCATTTGTTTTTTATGGTAGGCGTGTATAGTTTGAGCATATGAGGATGTTTTTTTTGGCTTCATCACTTTTTCCATTTTTTAAACATTATTTGAGCGGAAAGATTGTTAGTAAAATTCTTAAACGAAAAAATACATCACCATATTTAATACGATATTTAAGGGTTCAAAAACCTTTAGGTCATATATTTAAAGTACTAAAAATGGCGAACATTAATAAATACTTTTTAGTTATTTTGAAAAGTTAATATATTCTAACAAATTTTTCATTTTATATAAATACATTAACTACATATGGGGATGTATTTTTGTATTTAAGAATTTTACTAACAATCTTTCCACTTGAATAGCGCTTAAAAAATGGAAAAAACAATGAAACCAAAAAAAACATCTCCATATTATAATAGCACTATTAAGATGTACTACTGAATTTCAATTATTCGATGTGTTAATTAAACGAAAAATAATATGGAGATGTTATTCATAATTAAGATCATACTTTTGACCTGTGATATCATGTTTTAGCTGATCATTAATTTTTTTTAAATTCAATGTTTAAATAAAATGAGCAATTTCATTAATATTATTTAAAATACAATTATTAATAATTTGTACAAGCAAATTTCAAAACCATCTCTTTTTACATTCATAGAATTTTTCACAATTAGTCGATTTATCTCCTTAATAAGTGAAGTGACATTATTTTATACCTAACAATGTAAATTTTTAAAAATTTATTAGCGGTTTATTCTAAAAATCAAAGGAAATTTTTAATATTCAAAGGGTTATTTTAAGTTCATATAATCGAAAGCACTTTTAAGAAATCCAGATTGGAGAAGTGATAATTTGGTGTTAATTATAGTTAAATAGTCATACTAAAAAGCTGAATCTGGGAAGCTGTTGAAAATTTCTACATTTTTTGGCAAAGAAGGATCCTTCTTTAAGCTAGTAATAGGATCATGCGTTTTAGATAAGATGAGTATCAACCTTGACATGGACATCCTTAGCCCCCTGATTACATCCATTTCGCTATCCACATGTATATGGGGCTCAATGTGTCGTACTATATGCGATCTACCAATAGTTGTTTCACAAAAGATAACCTTTCTTACATCCAAACCATGTTTCTTTGATAATTCTGAGTTATAAATAAGTTCTTCTATTTGTTTTTGTTCTTTTTTTGATCCTACAGTCCCAATTAAATACAATTCATACTGTTCACATAGCTTTTGTAATATTGGGACAATTGATTCAACAAAAGCGTAATTAGGAACGGATGGATCTTTTGATGGGTTCCAAAGCACAATCTGTAAATAATGTTAAAACCAATTTTGTACTATCGCTTTAATGTTTACCTTATCTAACGATATCGAAAGAACCTTCTTTTTGCGCGACCTTTTGGGTAATATAGCTTTTTTTGGTTTAAACTAAAGTAAATATTTTAGCACAATATAATATTTCATCCAATTATTATCCTTACAACTAAACCAAGCCAAGACGAATGATACTTAAATTTGTAATACCATGCTAATATTGATAATGCAATTATAAATATTATTTGCGTTGGGTATTTTTTTATTAATTTTACAATTTGGTATTTTGAAAATGAAAACATTAAAAATAAAAATTCGAGTAAATTGGTTTGTTTAAATATCAGGCTCTAACTTTAGTCATGAGGTCAAGTTAAAGGTACTTGATACTCTATTGGCTATAAAGGTTAGGGAGTTTACATGTGAAAAATTGTTTTCCTATTTTGTTCAATCAGCCAATAAGCTTAATTTTTTCCATTTTTAGTTGCTCTTATTTGCTTATTTTAAGCTCAATTTATTTGGCTATTTTCACTAAACTTGGAAGTTTGCGTTAATTAAATATGCAGATCTTCTATTAACTTATGCCCAAACCGTTATGAGGGCAGAAAGCTTTTGAGTATTTAAAGGGATTCATTTCTTACACTTGATTTACGTAATTAAAATATAAATAAAATAACTTTATTAATGTATTGGAATATGAACTTAAATTTTTAATATTTAAATCAATGTTTGGATACAATTAAAAATAATGATATAATTCAAGATCAAAAGATAATATAAACTCAATAGCGCAATCATTCTATTTAGTATTCTATTTTTGGAATATTGTGATTCATTTAATAAATAATTGATATAAAACTACAAATTAGCATTAAAACTAGTGTAATACTTCATTGTATTTTTGTTTTATTGAAGTTTAAAATCATAAAAAAGAAAATAAATTGTTCTAAAACTTTTCAACAGTTTAAAATGGGCAATTGTTTTTAACAATTAAATAATAAATATTAAACATTTTTTATTTTAATAATGGTTGTATAGATATTGGCATAACTTACATATAATTCCCTAAAGTAGAGTAATTTGTATTAAAGTTAGTAATATTAAGTATTGACTTTACACCATATATTTGATATATCATATTTTCAAAGAATGATTTACATTTATAACAACTTTACTGAAAACAGAAAACTTGGCCCTTTATAGTTGTTTATAATTTAGCCAAATACTGTTACTAAAAAAAAATATCATAAAGTATAAACTCAAAAATGGTTTTTAATGTTATAGTAGTAAATACTCTTATTTTAATATAATATAAAAATTAGCTATATATTATGATAAATTCAAAATAAAAATAAAAATAAATTTGGACTCGCTTTTAAACTCAATTAATAAAGAAATTTAAATTAACTTGGACACTAATTAATAATATAAAACCAATCTTATTAATGAAATTATTGGGAACTTTGCTTTTCAATCGCACGTAATTTTTCATCATTTTCACGCGCTAATTTTAATTGTTCTTCACGATCACGTTCTAACTCTTTCTTTTCTTGATCAAGCTAAAAATCAATTAATATCAAGGTACTGATGTTATTTTAATATCTTTTACTCTTTCTCTTTCTAGTCTCATACGCTCTTGCTCCATACGTAAACGATCAGTATCAGTGAAGGCTTCAAAGCTAAAAAGATTAATCAATGTATCACTTGTATTAGATTATATTTACTCGTCGTATTCTCCAGTACGTGATAATTTTTCAGTACGATAACTTTCATACAAGCTGTCGTGAGTAATAAGTTTAAGATCAGTCATGTGAGAGCTAGAAATATATTAAAAAACTAAAAGTTTCTATAAAAAATTTACTTGAAAAGCATAAAGCGTAAGCGAGCAGTATCGCAGAGATCAGGATCGTCAACTAGATAATAGTAATTCAATATATTAAAACTATTTATAAATCATATTACCATCAATTATACCCCAAGGGTATCTTCTAATTCTTTTAAAGTCATTTTTTCCTTCTTGAACTTCCTCTTCATGGCTAATAACTGCAAAAGGTAACATAGACTAAAAATTTAATAACTGATGAATCTAAGAAAACAGTGCTACCTTTAACTCTTCATTTTCCTCAATAGTGTCTTCATCATCTTCTACTGGATCATATGGAAAGCTGTAAATTGGGATATGATAGTGATCAACATCTTCCATAATTTTTGCTTTAAATTCTTTAAGCTCCTGCTTAGTAAAAGAATCGGCTTTTGCAATGATTGGGATTACATTGACACGAGGTCCTAACTTTTTCATCAATTCAACATCCAATTCTCTCAATCCATGACCAGTAGGTGTGATAAAATAAAGTAAAGCATGAATACGATTGTCTTGGAAACGGGGATTACGCTTAATCCTTGTTTCTTCAGCTAAAATATTATCAAACTGCATTTCAATATGGTTTAATATTTTTTCAAAGCTATTTAAAGTTAATATATATTCCTTTTTGTACAAATATTATCACCATTTTTGATTATCAATATTATCCCCAAATCCTGGTGTATCTGTAATAGTTAAACTAATTCTCATACCGTCTTCCTCAATTTCTAAATTTAAATTAAAGGCTTTTCTTTTACAGTAAAATAAAACTAATACCAACGCTATAGTTCTTGATTTCTAATTCGGGTACATTTGTATCCAAAGGTTTACTATATATAGAGTAATCCCTCTCTGGTAAAACGTTCTTATCACATAAAGTGTTTACAAAGCTTGATCTTCCACAACCCGAAGCACCTAATTTTTTAGTTACATTGAATGTATAAAGGTAGCATCTTACCAACTAGCATAACACTAAAAGGTATCCCCTTTTTAGCGTTCTTCCAACGTCCACCGATTCTCTAAAATAATGTTATTAAATTGTTTACTAAAAGTCAAGGTACTATTTATTACGTGTGACATGAGTTTTTACTATTAAAGACTTGAATTTATCTTAAGCCACTTTTTTGACAATCAATGGCTATTTTAATAGCGTAATCCACAGGTGTACTCCAAATTTTATCCAATCATGATCCTTCTTCTTTGCAAAAGTCTTTTTGCATTCTTTGATTTAAATATTTGTTCCATATCAAATACTTGAAAATTTGATTTCACAGTTAAAGAAGTTTTATTTGAATACATAGAATAAATAAGTATTAAAATTTTAATTTGCATTTTATTTTATGATTAAGATTATAAGATTTTTCTATATTATAAATTTTTTTACTAATAAGTGAAAATTTAAAATTTATTTTTTTAGCAATCCTTTGTAAATCCAACCTATTTTTAAAATCCATAAATCTATACAGCTGTTGCAGCTCTTTTGTGACTTTTTTCGAAATGAAGCATTTATATAGCCGATTTTTTAAAGCCTAATCATATATTAACTGAACTATAACATAAATTTTTTACTTAAATAAGAAGTTAAATAAATCTCAAAAGGGTTGCAACAGCTGTAAATGAATGTGATTAGCATTAATTTTAAACAAATTGATTATAAAAACAAATTTTAACTACTTAGCCATTAAAATAATTGTATAAAAGTAAACTAAAAATAAAAATTCATATATAATGTTAACTAAAAACTTTATTTTACCTTTAAGCCTGTTAATGTGGGTAACAGGACAAGATGATTTCAATATAGATAGAGAGGTAAAGAGTTTAAGCGAAAAATACAGTTATAGTAATTCGATATCATTGAGAGCCATCTTAAGGAATAAACTTATAAAGAAAAAAACAATTAGCAACTAGTAAAGTAGTAACTAAGCTAAGGACTAATAGTATCAAAGAAGTAGAAGAAGGTGCGATCTTTGCCTCAGTAGCACCTTGTAATTGGGACTTATTAAAAAAATGGGAATGTAAAGCATGTTTAAAAGTTCCCAATAATGTTTTTGTCGACTATTTTCATAGCATTCCAACTGAAGCCTTTGCCTTACTTATAAAAGATGAAAAAGAAGCCACTTTTAGATTAATATTCCGTGGTTCTACAACCTTAACGAACGAAATCCACAATAGAATTACTCTACAAACCCCCTTTAGTTCAAATTCTTGGACAGTCAAAGTTCACACAGGTTTTAAATTGGGTATGGAGTCTGTTTCAAAGGCTATAATTTCAAAATTAGGAGATTTATATAAACAAGAGGAATATAAAGATTACAGGTTGAAAGTATATGGGCATTCTTTAGGTGGCGCATTAGCTAGTTTAGCAATACTAAAAATCCAAACTGAACTAGAATTAAATGAAGATAAATTATATCTTTTTACTTATGGGCAACCTAGAGTTGGGAACTACGCTTTTGCACGTTTTTTTAATGATCACAAATTTCATAGTTCAAGAGTTGCCAATTATTATGATGAAGTGGTTCATTTTCCATCTTACGTCATGGAAAATTATATCCATTTTAATAATGAGATCTTTATTGATAAAGACAATAGCGTAATTCAATGTAACTCTTCCTACTTTGAAGATCCCAAATGTTCTCAAAAAGTTCCAATAGCATACTTGATTAGAGACTCGCATGCCGATTATTTTATTGATTTTGCCCATAAAAACATTTGCTGAAATGAAGTTGATTTGTACTACAATAAAAATGAATAAAAAATAATTTGATATATGAATTCTAAAAGGGAGGTAATAATAATGATAAATGTAGTCAAAAAATGCTAAACTATGTCTTAGAAACGATCTTATAATTCTATTTCAATATAATTTGTTATTCACTGGGGTCTGTAAAAAAGTATAGACTTAAATTTTAGAATCCCAAGTACTGGTATAATCACCAGATTTATACGTCTTTGTATTTATAGATGACAAATTATATTAAAACATTAATCCTAGAGCTACAATACTACTCAAGGGTTTACAATAATTAGCCTAGAGATTACGGCTCTTGGATGAGAACGCTTTAAATACAATGTGATTCCTAAGGACCTATGTTTTAAATTATAGCTTTGATTTTGTAGCTATAAATAAAAACAAAAATATGGGGATGTATTTTTTTGTTTAAGAATTTTACTAACAATCTTTCTGCTCAAATAGTGCTTAAAAATGGAAAAAGTGATGAAGCCAAAAAAAACATCCCTATATATTGATTCAAAATAAAGAGTCAAATTAAATATAGTGCATTGAAAAGAAACAGGACAGATCTGTCATAACACTTATTTTATATTTGAATCGTTTAAGAAAGTTCGATCAACTGTATTATAAATAAAACGAGAGTGACTTTTAGCTTCATTATTTTGTCCACTTTTAAATAACAGCACACTTATAAATGTCAATACTAAAACAAAACAATAAATAACTATATAATAAATAAATTTGGGTTATATAGTTATGAGGGGTAGTAGCTCAATCGGTAGAGTACTCGCTTTGCATGCGAGGGGCACGGGGATCGAAACCCTGCTACTCCACTCCCTATTTTTTAATCAAATAAAGCTTACATTACCTTGATGAAAGTTACTAAAGGAATTAAAAAAGGTTGATTGTGTATTCAAAGTGAAATGGCGCATGTGATTTTAGAAAATGTGAGTTTATTGAATAATAATTTTAGAACACCGTTGAAGTTGGCCAAAAGAACTAGTAAGCATATTTATTTTTCAAATTAATCAATATAAATCAAATGCTGTCATTACTGATATAGTATGTGGGGAAGCTAGGTTATCACTAAATACTAAAAAATGTACAAGTATCTTTATTTAGTCTTGCTGCTAATCCAAAGAACATTGCTTATAATTAACAAATACTGTGTTTTTAAGCTATTATATCTATTTAATAAAAAGAAGCGGATCAGATTGTTATAGTTTTTCAATAATAGTTAAAACAAAAGTGAATAAAATTTCAAATATTGTATTAAAAATAAATATAACTTTAGCCATGATAATAATTATGTCAATATTTCATGTATTTTTGCATTCGCTTTAACTATTATTCAAAAAAAAAATACAGTAGTTTATTTTATTTTTTTAAAATAGTAGTAATAGGTTAATAATATTGAAATACAAATCAATGAAATAGCTTGCATATAAAATAAAAAAACACCTAGTTCAACAAAGTTTGTTTTTATTGAAAATAATAGTAATTAGGATTTAAAGTGGAGCTACTAAAATAAACTTGAGGATGATGGCTATACTTTGCCAATTGATATTGATGACGCTTTGAAACTATAGTTGAGTTCATATTCTTAAACTTAACATAAAATCAATATAGAAATTGACATTCATAGAATACATGTAATTAAAAATGATTACATTATTTAAACTAGGCTGTATTATTGGCTTGTTTTGAATATTAAAGAGTAGATCATTAACATTAAAATTACAGTCTATAATTTCAAGTTTAATTAAAGAAGGACATGAGTTGGTTAAAAACTTCAAAAAATCGGTTCCTAAAGTGAAAGTACGTAAAGTTAATTTCAATAGATTATTTTTCTTTTTTGGATAAACATCCTCAATTAAAAATACTAAATTGTTTTTGATAAATAAATTCAAACAAGTAAGCGTTGATATAGAAAATAATGTATACGATTTCTTGGTTGTGAAATTTTCACATTGTTCTAAATTTATTTGGTTTAATCTTAGAAACATTTCATTATTAATTACTATCTCATTTAAAGCAATACTATTTAATGTTAATTCCCTTACATCGGATACACCTTCAAATCTAACATCAAAACTTACAGCAATATAAAGAGATTTAGTTTTTGGAAAATGATTAAAATTAATTAAAATTCCTTTTGAGTTTAGTAGTTTAATATACTCCAAATGTAAACATTAGTTTTGAAAATAGATTTTGTAATAAAAAATTTAATTCTTTGAAATCGATATCAATATAATTTAATTTCAATTTCTTTAAATTACTGAATTTATTAACTACTAACTTAAAACATTCTATTGAATCAAAAATCGTACTCCCTTGAATTATTAATGAAGTAGTATCTGATGATAAATAAGATAATATTGAAATTATAAATTCTTGATTGATTCTATTAATTTCTAACTGCTTCAAATATTGAAATACTTCTTTAATAGATGAATTATTAGTGAATATATATTTTCAATCAACATATCATCTATTTGATCTATGAATTTAGTTTCTATTAATGGGATATGTTTAAAACAATTGTAATAAAATAAATAACATTTCAATGGGATAGATAATTTTTTACAATTTAGATAAGTGGGTGATTCAATCGACATAATTAAATAGTCTTCAAATTTTAATGACTTGATATAATGCCTATATTTTTTAAAACTACAGTTCATTCCTTTTGTGAAAGTTAATACTTAGTGGTCAAAGTTAAAAGCTACTCTTGCTTAATTAACTTGCCTTGAGTCGAACGGTCTTAGTTTATGTAATTAAGATAGACTTAACTTAATAGAAATAGTACGTAATAAGCTACGAATTATGTAAACAAATATAATGGGAGATACTACCGTAAAATATATATAAGATGTCGTCAGAAAGACTTAGTGACTTTATTAATGATACGTTATCAGGGAGTAATCCAATTAAAAAAGCATTGAGTTATCATATTGAAGAATCTCTTTTATACTCCAATAAGTATGGATATTAAAAGGAGATAATATTGTTTGCAATATGAAGTTAGAAATTCTCGCAGCAAATCAAAATAAGGGACTCTGAATTGATTGTGTTTGAACTTGAGAACACAACAACCTAAGTGATTGTTGTGTTATAATCAATCCGAGAGCTAAATAAACCAATATTTCACACTTTGTTATAATGGGTTTGTCGATTTGATAAGGGGGTGTTCTTTTTGGTTTCATTACTTCTTCCATTTTTAAGCGCTATTTGATTGAAAAGATTGTTAGTAAAATTATTAAACAAAAAAATACATCTTCATATTTTCCCATAATATATAGGTAAAATTAGTTTATTCCATGATTTACAGATTACAAGTAGCTTTACTTTGTCTGTTTTTGAGAGGTGATAGAAGATCTCTTGAATTATTTTAGGTCCTAAGGTTTTGAGGTTGAAATTGACGTTCATTTCTATTAATTTTTAAAAACAAAACAAAAAATAATTTATTTTTAGTTTATATTTCTCAAATCACTTTGTTATTTTTTTTTGAATTAAAATAGTAAATCAAATGGTTAAATTTAGTAAATTTTTATCTAATGTTCTTATAATAAACTATGAAACATTCTTTCTATAGTGTTATGATTTATTTTCAATAAGTTTAACATTCAATTAAATGAAAAAAATCAACTTTATATTATTTTCTTGGATGGTTGTATTAACTTTTATTAATAAAAGGTCATATGAATTGAAATAAATTATGTTTATAATTATATAATATTTATTTAATTCAAACGGCGTGGGCATATGAGCCTTGAAGGATACCATTTTAGTCTAAACTCGTCCGAAAAATAGAAAAGAGGGAGAGTAGTATATTTATATAGTGTCACCTTATTATATGTTAAAATTATGAATGAATCAATGTTTTTAAAATTAGTTAACATGTAATCAATAAAATAAATAGAGCTAGTACAAACACGAGGGTTATAATAAATGATCTTAGTCAAGTTTGACAATGTCCTTTTTCCTTCGTTGAAATTAAAAGATAAATTGTCGAACTCAAAGTCACAGTCTTCTATCTCAAGGGTATATAAATTAGGACATGAAGTATATAAAAACTTCAAAAAATCGATTCCTAAAGTAGAATTGGCAACCTTTAGCTTTAATATACTATTACTTTTTTTTGGATAGATTTCTTCAATTAAAAAGGTTAATTGAGATCTCGATAACTCTAGGTATGTAATTGTTGGCATATTGAATATTGAGTATAAATGTCGAGATAAGATATAATTACCACTTGTAAATAGAAATTGATTTATTTTTGGGAATATGTCATTATTTATAGTTGCTTTAGTTAAGTTACAATGATATAATGATAACATTTTTAAATTGGATCTTCCGTTAAATATTACCATAAACCATCCTCTAATAGTAAGTGATTCAAGCTTCGGGTAATTGCTTAAATTGATATTCACTACTTTCAAACCTTCTACCTCTATATTATCGATGACTAAATGCTTTAATTGCAAATATTGTTTATTTAAAAAGAAATTGAGATTACTTAACTCCATAGTAAAGTAATTCAATTCAAGTCTTCTCAAGTTCCGAAGTTCACATAATAATTTGAAATAGTACGTATGATTCTCATTGGGAGTACTATTGAATATTAATGTAGTAATGGTCAATGGTAAATATGGTATTATTGTTGTTGCAAAATAACTATATGGTCGAGTAACTTTTAAGCATTGTATCTCACGGAATAACTCTTTGACACAAATTTTGTGAGTAGAAATATATTCCTCGGTTGACATACCATCGATATTATTGGTATAATAAAGACCTATATAAGGTATATGCTTCAGACGCGGTTTATATTTTAAATAGTTATATAAAGTCAAGTAAACTTTTTTACAATTCGGATACGTGGATGAATTAATTGGCATATTTGAATATATTGGTATATTCAAACATTGAATATAATAATTAAAATTTTTAAAACTTTTACACATCGTTTTGAAATCATAATCACTACATGACAGATTTATATCTTCCCATAGTATTGGAGTCAATAATTTGTTCCATTCTTTACAACAAATGAGTAGATTAAGCTTTTCTTTATTTGAAAGATGTGATAAAATATTTTTAATTGCCTTTCTTCCGAGGTTTTCGAGTTTAAAATTATTATCCATTTTAAAAAGTTTAAAAACAAAAGATGAATTTATCTTTGTTCAGTTTATATACTGTTCAGATTGCTTCACTATTCTTTTACACTGATACATTAATAACTTAATTCTATAAATAGCTTAATGGCATTATTTTAATAGCAAAAAAATAGTTGTTAAATTCTTACATGGTTATAATTATCTCTATGAATATTTTTCTAGGTATATTTTAAAAACAAATCACTGATACTTGAGAGAAGTTAATAACAATAAGTTTAATATTTAACCGGTTGATATAAGGCATTACAGTAAAATTTAATAATAGTTATATTATTTATGAGAATAAATAAAATACCACCAAGTAGTGTTCAAGGTTTAGATACCATAGAAAGGTTTGGAAATTTTATAAAAGTTAAAGTTGCGTCATCAACCACTTGAATACACTTATAAAATATTTAAGTAGTATAACCAAGTGCTAAAGCAGGCACATAACTTGCTCAATTATTACAGTTTATAATTTGTAAAAATAATGGCAGCCAATTAAAAATTTAAGCTTATGTCATTCTTAAATTCTACTTAATTCAAAATTTAAGAGATTAAGTTACATTGTCTAACTAAAGAAATCTTAAAAGTTCAAACCTGTAAGTTAGATTTGTAGCTTGATATATGTTTACAACTGATAAATCATAGTAAAAATAGATAACTGCTGTATCAAATAAAAATCTAATAATAATATTATTATGGGCAAAATAATCTGCTGTTACAAGCAATAACTTCATCTTTTATATTTATGAAAATACTTTGGAATATAAAATTAAGTTGTTGATAAAGTTTTACAGCTGCTGATCCAATTTAAATGTAGACTGAGATTTTATTATTTATAGTTACAAGATGCAAAAATAGAAAGGGCAAAATTAATTACTTTTCAAAAACGTAATATAAATGCTCAATTTATGTTTAAATTGGATTAGTAGAATAATAAAATTATAAAAATTTAAGATACGAACTGGGAAAAAAAATACCTGTACTAATTAAATAGGTCAAATGTGCTTGTTATTTAGCACTTGACTATAGTTTTTTTATTTCTACCAATATTTACACTATATAATTATAATATGATTTAAAAGATAACTTAAATATCATTTTACAATTATAAAAAACTATTTAATCAATATTGCTAGGAGTATTACAAAAAACTTGAAAAATAGAACATGTAAACCATTTAGAAAGAGAGTGAATGTATAGGTAGTTAAAAATTATACTGCTTTTAAATTAAAAATTCAATTTATTTTACGAAAAAATGTCCAATGAGCTTATTATTAAGAGTGATATGGGGATGTCTTTTTTGGCTTCATCATTTTTTCCATTTTTTAAGCACTATTTGAGAGGAAAATTTGTTAGTAAAATTCTTAAACACAAAAATACATCCCCATGTGGGAGTGTCCGAATTGATTTCAGAATTTGACTAGAAATTAATCCAAATTTTATGTAAATCTAAAAGCTATGATTAAAATCTATCGAATTTACAAAGGAAATGGGATCAACATTAATTTTGTATAAAGTAACTTGAAAAATCGAATATTAAAATACTTAGCCATTAATACGCTTATATAAAAAGGAATCAAAAGATAAAAATTAATATAAAATGTTATTTAAAAATGTTATTTTATATTTAAGCCTCTTAATACATGTTACAGTACAAGTTGATTTCAATATAGATGAAGAAGTAAATAGTTTAATTAAAAAATTCAATTTACCTACATCACTTTTATTTAAATTTTTGTTAAAGAAGAAATTTTCAAAGAGAAAGAAAGCAGCAACTAGCAAAACAATAACTAAACTAAGAACTAGTACCGTTGAGGAAGTAAAGGAGGGTGCAATATTCGCATCAGTGGGACCTTGTGACTTGAATTTATTAAAAGAGTGGAGATGTAAGTCATGTTTACAAGCTCCTAATAGCGTCTTTGTGGATTCTTTTTATAACCATGAAACTGAGGTCTTTGCCTTACTTGTAAAAGATGAAATTGAAGCCACCTTTAGGTTAATATTCCGTGCCACTACAACTACAATAAATGAAGAGTATAATCAAAATACTGTATTAATTCCATACGACTCAAATTCCCAAGGAATCAAAGTTCATACTGGTTATAAAACAAGTATAGATTCTGTTTCATATAAAATAATTTCTAAATTGAAAGATTTATATAAACATGAGCAATACAAAGGTTATAAAATGAAAGTTTACGGTCATTCTTTAGGTGGTGCATTAGCTAGTTTAGCAGTATTAAAAATCCAATCTGAGCTAAAGTTAGATGAAGATAAATTATATCTATTTACTTATGGACAACCCAGAGTAGGAAATTATGATTTTGTACGTTTTTTCAATAGTCACAAATTTCATAGTTCAAGAGTGGTAAATTACCATGATGAAATAACTCATTTCCCTGCTTATGTTACGGAAGACTATATACATTTCAATAATGAGTTTTTTATTGATAAGGACAGTAATGTAGTTAAATGTAATTCTTCCTACTTCGAAGATGCTGATTGTTCTCAAAAAGTTCCAATAGCTGCTTTATCTAAGGAATCACATGGAACTTATTTCATTGATCTTCGTCCTGGAAGTGTTTGTTAAAATAAATGTACTTAGTATAAAGATAAAAATGAATAGTTATAACATTTTAAAAAAGTAAACAAAAATTTAGCATCAAATTAATAAAATATTATTAAATTAAATCAAAAAATTATTAACGTTATTTATAACCATAATAAGCTCAGCATACATTAGATATCTCAATTAAAATATTGTAATATGTTGTATGGGCACTAGGATATAATTTACTATCAGGGACGCTTAGCGCACATTTAGGATCCTCTAGTACAGATGAATTACAATAATTTGCAGATGTTCCATTAACAAAAAGCTCATTAGCGTGGTGTGCATAAAAAAGTACAGATGGTGGTGGTATTCTAGGTACTGGATCATAATAGTTTACAGACCTAACAACTGTAATAGGTTGAGAATCAAACCATTCAGCAAATTTTACGTTTCCAATACGTGGTTGTCCATAAGTATATAATTCGAATTTATTCCATGGTAAATTAAGTTTATCTTTAATTTTTAACAAAGCTAAAGGAGCTATGGCTCCGCCTAATGAATGGCCAACAACTTTAATTTTATAGTTAGAGTATTGTCGATTCTGCAATAAGTTTTTTAATGCATTCAAAAAAAGGCCAGAAAGTGACTCCATATCGATTAAAAACCCACTATGTACTAGGGCACCAGTGCCGTGTGCACTACTAAAGGGCAATTTGACCAATTCAAAATCTGATACCCAATTTAATATTTTTTGAGTACTACGAAAAGACAGAATTATGGCCTGATCATTGTCGTTTACAGCTAAATAGCCTTTTGTTTGTAACAAAGAATTACTGAGTGTTGTTACAAATTGCGTTCCTGGTACATTTTGACATGCTTTACAATCCCAGTTTTGTAAGCTAGCATCACTACATAAAATAGCTGAAGCATAATAGACATGTTTTATAGCATCTTTTATACTTGGTTTAAGAGTATTATCTGTTATTTGTTTGTTGTACCATTTAGATCCTATCGTTGTTATCGGTTTTGTTCTATTTTCTACTGCTAAGACAATAGGAGAAATTATTTTATTGAGCATTAATGATAATAAATAAACAAAGATATTCATATAAATAAATGATCAAAGCTTCAACTGAATTGTTTATTGGGTTTATTTGATATTCTATATTTTCTCTAAAGGTAGATCAAGTTTTTTAAATTTAATAACTATATCTATTCAATGAGAACAAAATGCTTTCAAGAGATGAATATTGAAGCATATTACTTATAGTATACTTTAAATGGTTTGATCAACACTGATTATCACGAAAGTGAAATACTAAAAAAATTATGTTTATAGATGTTTACTTTCAAATGTGTAATGTTTTTCCTAAGTTATATTAAAACGTCAATGGGTACTTTCATTTTATATTTTCTAAACTAAAAAATTAAAATTCTTAGAATGAATTCAATAAGAATGGAAATAAATGCTCATTCACGTTTAAATTAAATTTGGAGAAAATATCACACACATTTAAATATAATCAGATGTACCAAATTTCGTTAAATATAATCCATTCTGATGCAAAAATAACATTCTTATCAATTTAACCAATGTTGACCAAGCTATTATTACAAGACTACAAAAAATAAACGCTTAAGGGACTTTGATCAAAAGCACGAACTTGGTTTGTTTATTGTTAATAGAACTTATCTTTAATTGTTTTTAGAATATGAATTGGTTCTAAAAAATTTGTAAATTGAGAAAAAATGCCATGAAAATAGTCTTTTTTTTATATGATAGTGAAAGTGTATGGTCCTAAGTGTTATATTAGCGTAAGAAATGTTTGTTATACTTATAAAACAAATAGTCATTTTTTTGCTTTATTTTAAAATAAACAGTCTAAATTGTTTGAACAAAACTAAATCGAACTGGTAACTATTATAAATTTAATACAATTATTGCAACTTTTCAGCGAAATCTTTAACTGTTCATTTAGGAGTAAAAAAACTTGCTAGAATTCGACAAAGCTATAAGCACTAAGGTTTAAAAAATCAATTAGATAAGTAATTTAACTGCTAATACTGCCGCTGATTATTTCGCAAAAGAGCTGGAAGAGAGTAAAGTTTTTAAACTTGTCTGCGTATATATTTAAAAGTAGTTTAAATGTATAAAAATTGTAAATTTTATAAACTTTCAGATTATTTTTCTATCACTATAATTATTATATTTCCTACTATGGCAAATAAATTCATAATTTTAACTTATAGGAAAATAAATTCTAGTTGGAATCAACATATTTTTTATTAAATTAAAAGAGCTATTAAGTAATAATTTATAATCGTATCAAATTTAGCATGCAGTAGATGCACCAAAGGAAATATTATAATAAGTTAAATGAGCATTTATGTCTAATTCGGTATCAGGAACACTTAATGCACAATTAGAATCTTCTAATACCGAAGTGCTGCAATAATCTGCAGATGATCCATTGATAAAGAGCTCATTAAAATGATGTGAATAATTTAGTGTTAATCGAGGAGGTAATCTCGATACAGGATCTTTATAATTTACTGATCTAGCAACGGTAATTGGTAAAGCATCAAACCATTCAGCAAATTGTACATTTCCAGTACGTGGTTGTCCATAAGCATACAACTCCAACTTATCCCATGACAAGTTGAGTTTATCTTTGATTTTTATTGCAGCTAAAGAAGCCATAGCCCCGCCTAATGAATGACCAACCACTCTGATTTTGTAATTTTTATTTCATACAGCTACTTTATATGTTTTTGAAATCTATATCAACTTTGGTTTTTTTTACTCTCTAGATCTTTAATGGATAGTAAGTTTCAGGGTTTGATAAAATCTAATAAAACCCTAAAATTATACTTAGGATTTCTCATTATAAACAAAGCAATTTATTTGGCTATTTAATAAAGTAATCAAAATCCAACCAACTAATTTTTTCTACATTAAGCTATATAGGGGTGTTTTTTTTTCGTTTCATTACTTTTTCCATTTTTTAAGCGCTATTTGAGCGAAAAGATTGTTAGTAAAATTCTTGAACAAAAAAAATACATCCCTATCTATATAATATTTTTACACTTTAGAATTGTTAACTTTTTTGACATTGGAATCGAAATCTCCATTTATGCATTTAAGGGTATATGAATATTATCAGCCCAAAAGGGCTTTTAAATAAAATTAGATGATTACGCAATCTATTTATGTTTATTTAAAACTGCTTTTAATCTAAAAAACTTATTTAAATTTTATCAGCATGTTCAGATAAGTTATGCTCTAAACGTATTACCAATCTAACTTAATATAATTTAGAAGTTGAGGCTCTTTGTTGTGTAGATAGTAAGTTACTTTAGTGTTTGGTGTGTATAAATTAAAGGTAAAGGTACATATACTTCAAGCATAATCGCTAATAGCAATAAGTTTATAAAATAAATCTTAGGATATTATAGTAATTGGCCAGAGTAAGATTCAATGCTTAGATATTTAAATTTTAAATTATTTATAAACTACTATAAAGGTTATATTACGAAGATAGAATTATGATGACAACTTTTAATGCAATAAATTATTTTATTGAAGCATAAACCTCTAAATCCTTTTTTAAGATTTTAATTAGATTCTAGTAGCAAGTATCAGATAGTTTATTGAATGGGCTTTTAAAGCATTTTTTCACATATCAAATTCAAAGATCTATCAATTTATATCATATTAAAGCAAACTTATAACATAAACTAGAAGTAATTTTTTAAGCTGTGAGCTTCAAAATTTAACATAAGAATTTAATTATTAAAACAAAGTTTGCTACTCTAAGTTGTAACAATATAATGCACCCTCTTAAATGAAAATTCCGCAAAATTAGTTAAAGCAATGAATATCAAAAATACAGTAATAGAGTAAGCGAATAATTGAAAAGCATTACTCTAGAATAAATCTCGTATATATATTTTTAGTTATTGCCTTTGCTTTTGCTTTAATATGAACTAGCTAGGTTATTTGCCTCATTTTTTTAAATTACTCGTCAATACGGAAGGTTTGGTTTATTTGAATTTTTCTTATTTTAATATGTAACTTTTGCGGCTATATGGGGATGTATTTTTTTGTTTAAGAATTTTACTAACAACTTTTCCGCTCAAATAGCGCTTGGAAAATGGAAAAAGTAATGAAACAAAAAAAACATCCTCATATTATCATTTAAGCCCCTTTAAAATCTTTGCTACATATCAAAGGTTTAAAACGGTAATAATAAATACACATGTATTCATAAGTGAAAGTTCTCATATAACTAGAATTATATATAAGGCGTTTTATTTGATAAAGATCCTTACAAAATTCCTTCGTTTATTTATTTTAATGAACTCTTTTACTTATGTGATAGCATTACTTTTAATTAATACAATATATTCTAATATCATACCAGAAAAAAATAACCCTCCTTGGTCACAGCAAATTAGCTCTCCTACTCTGGTTCAAAAAAACATCACAAATCATATAACAAAAAGAGGTGATAAATGGTATAATAAACAAATTATAAATAACACACTTAAACCAGATATAAATACTGTTATAAAATACGCTCATTATGCTTCAGCAGCCTTATGTGACGATAATAATTTAAAAAAATGGGATTGTAAAGCATGTCGAAATGTACAAGGAACCGAATTGGTGAAAATATTTAGTCATTTTTTCTTAGGAACCAAAGGTTATTTAGCTTTAAATCATAATGATCAAGCTATTATATTATCTTTTCGTGGCACAGAAAATCCAATGAATTGGGGAAATGATATACTCGTTATTCAAGGGGAATTCAGTAGCATAAATAGTAAAGATGCTAGAGTACATAATGGGTTTTTAGGTGCTATGGAATCCATTTCAGGTTCTTTTTTAAACGGGTTAAAAACTTTATTACAAAACCAGCAATACTCAAACTACAAAATTAAAGTTATTGGTCATTCATTAGGTGGGGCTATGGCTTCTTTAGCTATGTTAAAGATTAAAGATAAACTTAACTTACCATGGGATAAGCTAGAATTATATACTTATGGACAACCACGTACTGGAAATGTACAATTTGCTGAATGGTTTGATGCTTTACCAATTACCGTTGCTAGATCTGTGAACTATAAAGATCCTGTACCTAGATTACCACCATTATCCATTTTTAATTATGCACATCATACTAATGAGCTGTTTATTAATGGGACATCTACAAATTACTGCGATAGTTCCGTATTAGAAGATCCTGCTTGTGCATTAAGTGTTTCTGATAAACTACTTGATTCTAAATCTCATGTAACATATTATGATGCTCATTTTGAAAAGGCTACTGCTTGTTAATTTCCTAAATATTGTTATTACAAACATTATATTTTATTATTTAGACAAGTAATTAATTTGAGACCCTTGTCTAGACTCAAAAGAATAAAACAAACTAACAGTTCATTCATTATCATTTTTATATTATAAAACAATTAAATAAAAACATAAATTGAAAATACATTCAAGCCCTTGAATTTTCGTTTATGTCTTACTCCTAAGTATATTAATATTGCTGTTAGTTCTAGTTTACAATGATAGTGCTTTCAAATTGTAAGTATTTTGAAACTACGGCGTTAATTAAGTTCCATTTTATGAAAGTACAGATATAACCTCACTTTAACAAAGATACTGGCTTATCAAAAACAAAAAACATAAATTGTAACTCAAAGTTTGACATTATTGACATTTAATAATTTGTAAGATAGAATGAAGAATATAGAAGTAAAGTTAAGATAAATCAAATTGCATAGCTTTCCAAGTTTTGAGACAAACTGCAGAAAGTTTAGTAACAATGAGTTCTTTATCTTGGACCGAGTTAGGTTCATTGTTATTAGTATTATTAACTAATTTTCCTTCAGCATAAAAAAGGAATCGATTTTCTTGTAAACCAAAGTTATTACTTGGATATTTAGCTACCATTTCAATATGAATTAAGCCATCGTTAGAATGGAATTTGACATCAGCATAAGGTTCAAAGGTCAATAATTTAGCATCAAAGAAACTACTATTCCCATTATTGTTTTGTGCAATCATTTGACGAATGTATTTATTAAATTCACTTTCTTCATTAGCGATATCAAATTGTACCCTTGAAATGACAGTTTCACGTAATTTCTCAACTTCTTTTTGCATTTTTAAAGCCCTGTCACCTACATTGGGGAACATTTGATGGAAGACACTCCAAGATATATTTTTCATATCTGGTACTTGATCTTTTGGTTTAGATTGAATTTCATTTGATTCATTCATAAAGTATCTAAATGAACTTGGATCTTTAAATGCATTCTTTATAATAGAAGTAGTATCTGGATATTGAAAGCTAAAACTTGGATTATCTCCATATCTTCTTGAAAAACTCATCCAACGATAAGCTGCTACTCCTAAAGCACCACCTGCTACTAATGTGAATATACTTGGTAAATGAGTGATGATGAAGATACCACCTAATACACTACCAACTACTTTAAGTTTACTTGGTGGTCCACAGCGATATTTTGTATTCATATAGTTCTTATACTCTTTCATTTCTTGACATTTGTCTCTCATATTCATCATCCCTTCTGGTTGATCATACCATCTGTTTCGATCTTTTGAATAAGAAAAACCATAATCTTTACGATGATTACTATTATGATAATTACATACTTGTTGATTGTTGAATGATTTTAAATATTCAATATCTACCTTGAAATTTTCTAGCTTTTTAGCACTTAAAGTAGATAATACACGTCCATTCATTACTATTTGATAAAGTTATTAAAATAAAAGGAACTTTAAAATAATACTTACACATAACTCTCATGCCAATGCCAACAACACCATGTTGAATTAAATGAGTGAGTTGCTGTATTGGAATTAATAGTATATTACTTAGCATGGTTTCAATTTTTTGTATGGTGTTTTGTTGATATTTTACTAGCTATATATACTATCTGTGAAAAAATATTTGTTGAATGTCTTTTATTTATTAAACTATTGATAATGTTAACATCTTTTATTTTTATCATATAAGATTTATTAGCAAGCTCTTTTAATCGGAGTGAGATAAACCCAAAGGTACTTCTCGGCGCTTTTAGTTTTACCTCTAATTTAGTCAATTTTATAAAACTTATATAATTTAATCGGTTAAGTATTTTCACTTTGTATTCTATGAAGCTGAAGAACATAATAGGTATTTTGTATATCTTTGAATATGTTTTTGTATTTTCTTAACTTATTCTCATATAAAAAAATCCACCTTATATAATAAATTACTAGTTTCAAACTAAATTAAATTTTTTACAAATTGGATATTTGAAAAAAGTGGAACTTACTATTTTTGGTTTATTTTAAATCAAAATTTTAAAACTTTAACTAAAACTACTTTCTGTTAATAATTTTAAGATTTTGATAAACTCATTCATTTTTAATTATTATTTAATAATTAATATAAGATAAGAATAAACTTTATAAAGCTTTTTCATAAATGATTTTGATTTGTGCTATAATATTTTTATTGACTTTCATATTTAATGATTATTAAAAAATAAACTCAATTTGTTTAAATTTTTTATTTGAGAAAAGCATAATAGGTCGAAAAATACTTTATCAAACTTAATAAATAAATTTCATTTAAGAAAATTAATTTATTTAGATTGATGCTAAAATTAATAAAGAGGTATTAAAAAGCTGTTTTGATTAAAAAAATTTTATAATAATATTTGACTCTCTTGTTATTACTGGAGCTTAAGTTTTGATAACAATTGTGAAATATTGGTTTATCAGCTCTCGGATTAATTATAACATAATAATCATTGGACTTGTTTACAAAACTAGTTGTAGTCTTGTAATCAATTTGACCATGATCTATATGGTATAATCAATCCAGAGTTCCTTGTTTTGATTTGCTGTGAGGATTTCTAACTTCATATCGCAAAGAATGATATCCTCTCGTTTTGATATCCGTACTTGTTGGAGTATAAAAGAGATTCTTCAATATAATAACTTAAGGCTTTTTTAATTGAATTACTCCCTGATATCATATTATTAGTAAAGTCACTAAGTCTTTCTGACAACACCTTACGTAGGTTTTACAGTAGTATCTTCCATTATATTTGTTTTACATAATTCGTAGCCTATTACGTATTATTCCTGTTAATTTAAGTCTATCTTAGTTACATAAACTAAGACCGTTTGACTCAAGGCAAGTTAATCAAGCAAGAGTAGCTTTTAACTCCAACCATTGAGTATCAAACTTTCACACAATATTAATAAATATTTTATAAAATTAATTCATGAACTTGGATAATATTTATGAAAGCTCAATCAATTTAAAAAAACTAATTAAAAATGCTTTATAATATTTATAACAATATAACATGAGAGTGCTTTTTTTGGTTTTATTACTTTTTCGATCTTTTAAGCGCTGTTTAAGTGGAAAAGCTGCTAGTGAAATTCTTAAACAAAAAAATACATCCCCATATTATATTTATGTAAAATCATTAATTTTAAAAAGCTCCCTGATTATATAAATATGTTTAAACTTTTATAAAATAATTTTTCAATGGATTTTAAAGTTACTGCTGATATAAATATTCTATTATAGTATGATCATTATTATTTTTTTAATAGCTTTTTTTTTTAAATATATCCCTATATATTTTTTTGAGGACTTTACTAATAGCTTTTCTACTCAAATAACGCTTAAAAAATGGAAAAAGTGATGAAACTATAAAAAACATCCCCATATATTTATAGTTTGGTATAAAAACTTGCTAAATTAATTTATATGGGGATGTGTTTTTTTGTTTAAGAATTTCACTAGCAGTTTTTCCACTTAAATAGCGCTTAAAAGATCGAAAAAGTAATAAAACCAAAAAAAACACCCCCATATCAATTATAGTCCGATAATGTTAATATTAATGTGAAAGTTAGTATTCAGTAGTTGAAGTTAAAAGCAGTTCTTGCTGTGAAATATCGCTTTATCAGTTTTATGATTGATTATAACATAATAATCAATTCAGAGTTCCCTATATAGATTTGCTATGAGAATTGCTACGACTTGATCGCAAAGAACTTATTGTCCACGTTTTAATGCCCATACTTGGCGTTGATACTTAGTGGTCGAAGTTAAAAGCTACTCTTGCTTGATTAACTTGCCTTGAGTCGAAGGGTCTTAGTTTATGTAACTAAGATAGACTTAAATTAATAGAAATAGTATGTAGTAAGCTACGAATTATGTAAAACAAATATAATGGAAGATACTACTGTAAAATCTATATAAGATGTTGTCAGAAAGACTTAGTGACTTTATTAATGATACGTTATCAGGAAGTAATCCAATTAAAAAGCCTTGAGTTATCATATTGAAGGATCTCTTTTATACTCCAATAAATATGGATATTAAAAGGAGGTAATATTGTTTGCAATATGAAGTTATAAATTCTCGCAGCAAATCAAAATAAGGGACTCTGAATTGATTGTGTTTGAACTTGAGAACACAACAACTTAAGTGACTGTTGTGTTATAATCAATCTGAGAGCTAAATAAAGCAATATTTCACAGCCACTAAGTCTTTCTGACAATATCTTACATAGATTTTACAGTAGCATTTGGGGGTGTTTTTTGATTTTATTACTTTTTCCATTTTTTAAGCGCTATTTAAATGGAAAAATTGTTAGTTCTTAAACATAAAAATACATTCCCATATATTAAATAAAAAAAAGAAATTATTATGTAATAAAAACTATTAAAAAAACATAAAATTATTATTATAGTTATAAAGCTTTTTTATATATAAGTATTAAATATAAGTATTAAATATAAAATTTAATATTTAGTAATTAAAGTTAAAATTTATTTTAAATTAGTTAATAATTAAAAAATTGATAGGTTTTAGTTTATGTAAATAAAATAAATTTAAGGTATAAAAAATAATACACAATAACTTACAAATTATGTAAAATAAATAAAATACTTTATAATTATTGTATTAAGATGTATTTGTAGTTTAATAACTATTATTTATAATAGAATCTAAAAAAATATATATAGTTTAAAATTGCTTTTAAGCTTAATTTAAAAAAAGTTTTTTAAACTTAAATAATCATTAATAATAAAATTTAAATTTATTATTATATTTTTAAATTAAAAACTTAAACAATGGGTTAAAAAAAATTTGCCATTTTTTATAAAATACAAAGTTTTATAATCAGTTAGGAAAACTACGAACATTATTTTTTAAGATATTAAAAAGATTTTATTAACAGACTATATGAATAAAAATAATAGTATAAATGGAAGTTATTATATTAATAAATTTAAAAAATTAATATAAAAAAAAGATATGAGGGTGTATTTTTTTATTTAAGGATTTTACTAGCAATTTTTCCACTTAAATAGCGCTTAAAAAATAGAAAAAATAATGAAACCAAAAAAAACACCCCCATATAAACATTTAAAAAAATCTTTTTTTATTACATAATGCAAAAGCACATATATATAATTGCCTAAACTGCAATCAAACAAAACAGATTTTAATTAATAAACTACCCATCATATAGTCCAGACCTAGCTCTAAATAATTAGTACTCATTTTTAAATTTGAAAAAGACTTTTTGGAAAAAAAATTAGATAGCGATAAAATTAATAGTATTGTTTTAAATATTTTAAAAACATAGATAAAAAAAATTTAAGGTATAGATAAATTGATTTTTAAGTCAAAAAAAAAGTATAGAGCTTAAAGGAGAATACATTGGAAAATAACAGAATTTCATTTAGTTTAAGATTATTTTTTGTTTTTTCTCAAACTTTTTGACTTCCTCCTATTAATTCTATATAAAATTTAAGTCTTTAAATTTAAATTTTAAACCAAGGGCCAAATTTGGCAAAGTCATTTTTATCGTTCTTAACCAAACAGAACAAATGACCAAAATTGAATGCATAGCCAATGAACTGGGGTTGCATGGAAATTTAAATTGTCATTTAAAAGGACAAGGAGAAATTCGAATTCTGATTAATCGTTTTACTCTTTTCAATAAAAAATTCGAATTAAATAATGATGGATGATAACAATATGGACATAACTTTTCCAAGTAGCGCCAAAGTCAATAAAAAATTAGCTTCTGGTTTAAGTAATTTAGAATTTGATCCTTGGTCAACTAAACCAGCTTCTGAGTTGCCCACATTATTAAAAACGGAGTTAAAAGTATCCAATCCATCGGAAAAGGAAGCAGGTAATATAAAACATAACTGATTTAAGTTTATAATAATATTAAACTTTTTATGTAAAAGAAATTAAATGGCAAAGTACGATGAATGAAGCAATATTACCCATTAATAGTAATAGAGACTCGTTTTATGAGTCAAGTAGTAATTTTATGGAAAATACAGAAGGTCTGGTAACAGATAGTACCAGTCCCCCAAACGTCAATTTAAATTTTGATTGGGATAAAAATTTGTATTTTGCACCAACAACGGATTTAGAAGCCGAGTTTAAAGATAATCAAATTAATAATATGATTCAAGCGGAGAAAATATTTGTTCAAGAAAAAGCAATGACAAAGACAGTAAGTTTTCTTGATAATTAATTAAAATAATTTATTTAAAATAAAATAAAATAGAAATCCCACCCTCATCAAATTGAAAATTTTCATTGGGATAATTACTTACCTGAAGAAACATTAGTATTTAAATTAAAAGATATACCTAAAATCGTTGAAACTTTAGTTACTAATGTGAATGTTAATCCAAGTTATGAAACTTTATTATCTCCTGCTAATGGTTTATTTTTATATGCTAGATATGCTCATCAAATTCAATCGGAAGCTTTATTTAATGGTTTGTTGAATTTGGCGATTCATACTATACAGAATATTGTTAAAGTAAATTAAATTATAATTTATTAAATTAAACTAATATAGAATATAAATATAGAATAAAACCCATGATGCCATTATATTAAGTTTTTGGATTACAAATTGTAATCAATTATTATATTATTTAAAAAGAGATCATGGATTATCAGTAGCTACAATAGAGCAACAAGTATTATTACCAGAAATTATATATGATGCTTATACTTTCTTAATCTTAGGAGTTCAAGATCAATTGTTAAGATTATTAGAAAAATGTATGTTACAACATGATATTATTCCTGGATTAGAAGATTTAGAATTTAAAGATCGAAAAATAAATAGTAAATCTCATAATAGAAGAAGAAGTAAAACAAGATCTTTATCTCCTAGACAATTACCTTATTCACCAAGAACTATAACAACAGTGTTAGCTTCAATTCATAACGTATTTGAAACTTATCTAGTTCATCAATCAATTGTTTTAAGATGTTTTAATCAATTATTTTATTTTATTGCTACTTCATTATTCAATTCCATCTTAAAATCAACGACTAATTGTTGTAGAGCAAAAGCGTTACAAGTTCGGATGAATTTATCAAATTTAGAAGAATGGGCTAGAAATCAATATCCAGAAGTTACTCATAATAATATTACTTTACAATTTAAACCCTTAATTCAATTATTAGAGTTGTTACAATGTGTTACTAGATTAAAAACATTAAATAGTTTTTTGGAAACTATAACTACATTTGATACTTTAACTGCAATTCAAATATATATTGCTTTAAATAATTATTATTATGAAATTGATGAAGAACCTTTAAATAAAGAAATATTGAGTTTAGTTAAATTAAGAGCAATTAATTATCCAAATGATAAGATACCTAATAATATAAAGGAATTGAATAACAATAATAACAATAATAAAATGAATAATAAGAATAAAAATAACATTATTAATATTAAAAATGGAATAAGAAATAGTTATCATATGTTACCATTTGGTACTCCAAATCAATTAGAAATGGATCATTGGTGGTCCGATTATGCCCCTTTTTTACCAATGGACTTAATACATGAAATTAATGAAGATGAAAATTAAATTGAAGATGTTTTCAAATGTACTATTATTATCATTATTATTATTATTATTATTATTATTATTATTATTATTATTACATAAAAAGTAACAATTTTTTTAATTGAAAATAAATATTTTATTATTATTTTTTAAATTATACTATTATCTATTATTATAATATACTTTAAAATATTCATTTAATCTTTAATTATTTTATATTTAAATAATATTATCATAGTTTATGACTATATCAATTACATCCTCCTTAATATTTATTTATTTATTATTTTCCAAAAATTGTTTTAATTGTTGTTTTCTAGATTCACTACTCCAAACTCTACCAAATTTAGGTAGCCATAACTCATTGTTTTCTTTGTTATTTTCATTATCTAATAAATTGAATTTTAATTAGTATTTAACTTATTATAATAAAATAATAATAATTACTAATCCCTGCTTCTTCTTGTCTTAATATTTTACTAATCTTTGAATTTTTCTTTTTAATTTTTTTTAAAAAACCTTCAATACTTGGTCCATAAAAAGGGGCCGGCGACCTTGTTGTATTGGTCGTCATCCATGGTGGTACTAAAAGTTTATTAATAACAATACTATTTTTATAATAAATAACTTTATTTAATTATTACCATTCCCTTCTTGATTTACATTTTTAAACTCTTCCTTTGGTTTAACTCGACTTATTTTTTTTAATTCTAATATTAAATATTTAATATACAATCAATAAAATATAAAATATAAAATATAAAATATAAAATATAATTATTACTAGTTGGTAAATCCGTTAGTTTAATAGTCTTCTTTTTTATAATATTATTGTTTATACAGATTTCATCCACTTCATCTCTTCCTCTTTTAATGTTAACTTTTTGTAACGATGAACTAGAATTCTAAATCCTTTAAACAATCATAAAAACTGTAGAACAAAATCAAAATTTACCTTAAAACTTCTTTCTTTTTCATTATTAATTTCAACTTTATCTATATAAATCATTGAATTTTATTATAACTTAATTTATAATATTTAACTAATACCTTCTTTTTTATTATTATTTAAATCACATTCATCTTCTATTATGTTATTTTCCAATTTATATTTTGTTGATATTTCTTTACACCTATCCTGATACTAAATCAAAAAAACAATTAACCTAATCTTTTTCATCCATTCCCTATCACTTACCTTCTCCCACTCTTTTTTATTCAACCAAAACTCTTCCTTTCTAAACATTTCTTTTTCTTTCCCCTTTCCATCCACTTTCTTTATCAAATAAGCCTTATTCAATTCCCAAAAATAATTAACTTTTTTAAAATGTGTTTGATGATTCCAATGTAAATAAATAAAATCAGCAATAAATTGAAGTCCTAATTTCTTGCTCTTTAATTCCCTTTGACAAATTCCACAATAAAACAAAGGTTGTTCGGAGCCATCGGTGGACAACAAAGGTTCATTCAGAAACAAAAGGTGCTTATCAAAGTTCTATAAGTTTAATTTAAAAAAGTAAAGTTGAACTAGTTGAAGTTGTTACTATTCAATTTACCTGTTTTATTTTACTTAATTGATATTCGACATTTTCAATATGTTTTTTGGTATAATAATGTTTTTTATGACCTTCTGTAGACAGTTTACATACCGAACAATAATACAAATCTTCAGAGTTGATCACTGGTTTCATCTAATTTGATAAAAATAAAGTAGAAACAAATAAAAAATTGAATCAAGTGGAAGTTTCAATGCATTTTTTGTGACGAGTATTAAAGATTTTTTTGAATATACTGTGATTTTAAAACTTGAAATTAAATCAAGTTTTTGATATTTACTATAGGTTGGAATTATACAACATCTTATAAATAAATTTAAGTTTATAATATATATCATATTTTCAATTTTATTTTTATAAACTATAAATCATTTTTTATAGTAACAAATACTTTTAGATTATAACAATATCTATTTTTAAATTAATATTATTTATCATTTGAAAAATCAAACAAATTGAATTTACAAAACTACTTCAATACAAATTTTATAATTATTTGAGATAACTTTATCTCAAATATTTATTTATTACAGCCCGTCTACTTCATTCTCTATCAACTAAGTCCACTATCTCCTTTCCTATTCCTTTCACTTTTCAAATCTTTCGAGAATATAGCTAGTAAAAAATGAAAATGAAAATGAATGTTTTAAGAGTGCTTTCAGCAAAAATATTTCCAAAAATGTATAAAAAGATTCAAAGATTCAAAGCTATCAAATTCAATTCAATTTGCATTAAGCTATGTAAGTAAAAAGCACTTTTTTTAATTTTATAGTAATTTTAGTAAAAAATTAATGCTAAAAAGTATTTAAATATTATTCCATAATTTATAATTATAATAAATTAACTAACTAGAGGCTAAAAAATTTAAAATTTTACAACGCTGGTTTGTTATAATTTGATAAATAAGATCTTTTTTATTATAGTTAAAGTTCAAAATAATTAAAGCTAGAGGAGTTTGATAGTTTTTTGTATTATGCACTAATTTTCAAAAAAAAGTAATCTAAGCAGTTTTTGATTTTAATAGTTATGCTTGATTTAGTTAACAGCTAAGTCAGAATGTAATTAAACATTATTAAGTAAATAGTGCTAATAGCAATATATTAAAAGCTAGGAAAAATAATACTGGACTCAATTGCTTTAAGTGTAATGATAATAACATAATAAGAAAATGCTGTTATAAATCAGTATATGGGGATGTATTTTTGTGTTTAGAATTTTATTAACAATTTTTGCACTCAAATAGCGCTTAAAAAATGGAAAAAGTGATGAAGCCAAAAAATATATCCCCATATGGTGATGTATTTTTTTGCTTAATTTTACTAGTAATTTTTCCACTAATATAGCGCTTAAAAAATGGAAAAAGTAATGAAGCCAAAAAAAACACCCCCATATAAATATTACTAAAAGTAATTATATTTAAGTTTTAAAATAAAATTAAAATAAAAAGTTTTAAATTATAAAAAACTATTTTTATATTAAATTTTATGAATTAAAGCCAAAACTAAAAATAATCAAAAATAAAATAATTAAAATGAATTATTAACACATTTTAATAACAAAATCTTTAATTGTAAATTAATAAATATTTAATAAAAAAATAAAAAAATACTAATTTAAAAATAACTGATACTTTAATTATTAAAGTTTATTTTTAAAATAGTAACTATTGAGATTAGTTATATTATTTTCATTTAAGTCATTTTAGCTAATGATAACTTAATTGTTTGGATAAAATAGCTAAAAAAACTTAATGTAATGAAAATTTATAATTGAAATTACTTAATTAGTATAGTTAATTAAATAGCTAAAAATTTCTATCATAATTAAATGCTAAAATGGCATTTAGTATTTAAAAATTGGTCACTAACATTCTGCTGCTATATATCAACAAATCAATGTTTGCTTATTCGTGAAAGCCAATCATTATCAAAATAAATCTATATAATTGGCCAAAGTGGTTTTATCCCAATTTTAGTTAAAGTTGGTAATTTCATTTGACTAACCCTTAAAAGTATTTATTTCTCCCTTTTCAAATTCTAAATTTCTTTCTTTCAATTTCTTAGCCCAAACGCAATAATCCAACATGGATTTGGATTTTTTACAATTAATTAGTCAAGAGCAAGCAAGTAGATATCAGAGTAATGATCTTATAATCCCAAGACCTAGATCAGCATCCCCAATCTTAGACGAGAAAGAAGAAGAAAGACGAAGGGAATCGATGTTAAATGATTCCTATTTAAAACAAATGCAATATGAAAATTCCATTTCTGAATTAAAACCTAATAAGGTGAGGTTTAATTATATTAAAAAAAATTAGCTGTATTAAAATTTCATCCAATTAACTCAACTACTTTATAGGCAATTTCCAGTTTCAATTTCGCTTTCAACAACCCAACCGTCATGTACCATCGTTATTTCCGCTCCCAAGAACGAAGCGCTACTATTCCTTTAAGTTATGATCTATTTATTGGCCAAAGTAAAGAAGAATGCGAACGAAATCGAGAGAATAGAAAAAATCCTAATTATACTACATTAAAAAGGAAAGTTTATTTTCCTAATGGAGAAAGAAGGGTATTAAATGTAGAAACTAATTTTAATAGAGAAGTTTATGTTACAGAAAATGAAAAGAGGGTCAAAAAAGAATTGGAGGAGGTAGAGTGTGATTATGAGGACATTCAAGTGGAAGGAAAGTTGTTTCATTTTCCCAGATTATTAGAAACAGGGGAAGTGGTTTATAATATGAAAGAAGAAGAGCAGGTACTAAAAGAGGAGAAAGAAGAAGAAGTCAAAAAGAAACCAAAAAAATATAAATATACACTGTATGATTATGATTATGGAATTGAAGTTACTGAACCTATAGAGGAGATTATTGCGGATAAACCACAAGGCGAAGTTAATTCTCATGAGAGATTGATGGAGAGATATGAAGAAAATAAAAGGATTGATAATGGTAATAGCAATAGTTCTATGGATGTTAAAGTGGAGGAAGATGATGAGGAAAGTATTGAAGAGATTATAATTGAACAAAGTAATAAAATAGAAAAAGAATTAAGTTTAAGAAATGAAGAAGAGACTGAAATTATAGATTTTACCGAAATGAATGAAATTGTAGATTTAAACGTTAATTTAGAGATAGCAATGGATCAACATAATAATACAACAATAGATCCAATAACAACTGATAAAAATGAAGTGAATATTTTTAAAGAAGAATTATATCGATCAGTAAGCTTAAAGAATGGTAATGGGTTATACCAACTAGATGAAATTGGGCATAGTAAAATTGAAGCTTTATGTAATTTAAAAAACAATACTACGATAAAAACAAAGCTGATAAGAGAAAGACAAACCGATGTGATTAGGAATATAAATCGATGCAATCAATTAGTAACCCAAGAATACGCTGATTCTGATCTAAAACTTGAGGGATGGGATTATCTTAATAAACAGGTTACTGCTTGTTTAAAAATTGAATCCAATGAACGACCAGATTTAGATTATGATTCTGAAATCTCATCAGATGAAGAAGAAGAGATTAGAGTGGAACGTAAACCTATCAATGAAGTTATTCAACAACAAATGGGAAAGGATGGACCTTCTTTAATAAAATCCGATGAAGAAGAAGAGTATGATATTGAAGAAGAAAACTTTAATTGGATTGATTTCCATAACCCAAAGAAAGGATTTGATACATCTGTTCAATTTAATAAAAAGAATGGAGACTCTAGATTAGAGCATTTATTAAGAGAATTCAACAATGATAATTTACAAGCGGATAAACTAGTCAAATTAAACCAAATATTAACAGATACATTTGGACCAAGAGTAATTGTTAAAAAACACGAATTAGAACAATTGCCTGAATTTTTTAGAAGCTATGCTTGGACAAGTGAGCGACCTAAATTATATGATGTTAAAGATTGTTCAATTCAAAATAAATTCAAACAACAGAATGAAAACTATAATGGTAAGGTGGCACCCGAGATTAATAATATAATCCAAGAAGAAATGATATTTCAATTATTTCCAGAAGTTAAAGAATTGAGAAAACAAGCGGACAATATGGAATGTTTAGACAATAGGATGAAAAGAAAGAGAGACTTAGATCTCGTACCAAAATTAAAAATGAACACTAAAAGCATTGAAAAAACACGCTTACAAAATCATCGTGCTATGGATATGGAATTGTTTTATTTAAAACCTAATACCGATCCAAGCGAAGTGAGGACCTTAATATGTAATAAAAAATTATACCAAATTCGTATGGAAAATCGAACCTCAAATACACCAGATAAACATAAAATTTCGGATAAACATGCACCAAGAAATTATAAACGTCCTAAGTTGGCAATGAATAATGTAAATAATAAAAAGAATCAATTGATGGAAGGAAACTTAAAGTATGGAGTGGCTTTAGAGGATCCAATACATGTTAATACAATTGAAGATAATGTGGGGTTAGTGAGAGTTACTAAACATTTGGATGACATTTATATGCCATTAGGAGAGTTACCTTTTGAATATTTTAAAAGTAATGAAGAGTTGTGGAGGTCAAATACGAATACTCATTTAGAAGATGAATTTAGGGGTGTTTTTAATTAGATTAGGAGCTTATTTAAGAGGAGTTGAGTTCTAAAGGTTTAGGTTTATCAATTTTTTATTGTGAATTTGGAATAATAAAATTGACAATTTATTTATAATATAAATTAATTATATGAGGGTGTTTCTTTTGGTTTCATTATTTTTTCCATTTTTTAAAGCGCTATTTGAATGGAAAGGTTGTTAGTAAAATTCTTAAACACAAAAATACATCCCCATATGTTTATTTTGTGTATAAATAATTGATTGTAATGGCGAAATTTATTGAATTGTATTTATAGAAGGATTTTAATAATAAATTGAAGAAATATTTTAATATAATTTATTGTTTTACTTTTACTAATATAATATTAAATTTTAGTTAAGTTTTTTATGTTTGCTATAGGATCCTTTTTATTATTGAAAATTAACAATTATGTATCATTTTTAAATTTCTTAAAAGGAAAAATCCCCCAAGTGCTTTATTAAGTTCAAATAAGATTTAACTGAATACAATAAGACTTAAAGCCCACTTAAAAAGAAGCTCTTCGCCTTCTTTGTTTTCGATAATTTAGCCAAGGATAGTGAGAATTTTAAGTACCAAGTGATTTTCCTTAATTAAGAGGGAAAAGGGTGGGGGGGTCCGATGACTCAAAATCAAAGAAAAGCCCTTTATATACATTATATAACCATGTATTATTTAGTATAATAATTTAACTTAAAACAAGCAATAGTTATTATTTTGAACAAAAATAAAATAAAATAAAATCAATGTTTATTACTTTTTAAACAATAACCCTTAACATTGTCCCTTTGGACAAGCAAAAGTCCAAGCTACTTTACTCTGTTCCAATCCAGAAATTGAAAAAATAGCATGAAATAAACCCCCAATACCTTCCCCTGCAATAAGTCCTGAGGCCAACGCCACACCCATCAAATTCCAATATTTTGGATTAATTTTATCCCAAACCAAAGCAATCAAAGCCCCAATTAAAAAAGCTAATGGAATATACGGTGTTGGGCTAACAAAAGCAATACCTATGGCATTCCAATTTGGTAAATATTTTTTGTATTTCTTTAAATAACTTCTTTTTAATATAGTAAATAGAATAGTTAATAAACCAAATATTAAACAAGCAATCTGACACGATTCGGGCACTGTTTTTAAAAAATCCGTAGTTAAAGCTAATGTGACACCAACCCATCCAGCCGCCCCTGGTACTGTATAAGGACAATTGTCCGAAGAATTATTGATATCTAAAATACATGGATAAGCTGTAGCAAATAACATAAATAAAACAACAGCAATAATAACACCAAACACAGATCCAACTAATTGAGCATAAAATTGCGATTTGGGTGAGACATGTAATAAATGACCAGTTTTTAAGTCACCTACCATATCCACTGTTTGTTGACTACACGCGGCAGCTAATACACCAGCGATAATATTATTCGTTTGTTTGGTTTGAATGTCAATGGCATTTATTTTAGCAAAACAAAATTGAGATGCTTTACCTATCACTCCGGTGGGATTGATATCCGTCTCTCCAGCTGCTTGACACCCAATGAAGGAAAAGATGAAACCTAATAAGGCAGCTAAAACACCTGCCCCAATAAACATATTAAAATAGAATCTCAAAACTAAAATAGTTAATAATAGGGAAGCTAATGTACCGGTTAACCACATCCATAAAGGTATTTGGTCTTCATCTTTGACAGGATCTAAATTATCTTGACCATAAAAGACTCTTTTTTTAATAGGAAATAGATAAGCTAATAGATTATTGAATTGAATTAACATAGATTTTGTAGCATCTAAGATAGTTTTATAATCCATGAATAATTCGGTAAAAGAGGATGATAACATAATGACTATTCCTACCCAAACACACCAAGATTGTACAGTAGCCCCTTCTTTTTTATAACCCCAAGGCTTAGTAATATTGACATCGGAGGTGGTATAAAATAATATAGGTCCAATGATACCCCATGCTAATACATCTCCAATAAAAAAAGAAATGGAAGTATTTAATCCAACCATCATACCCGCCCCAAAAAAAGCAGTAGTAATTTGTAGATGCCATTTCCAAAAGGGATCAATTAACTGAAGTATAGTTGAATTTGTTGGTATAGATAACCAATAGAATAGATGCATATCTAATAGAAATGGAATAAAATAGCCAATTGTTTTATATATTATAGAAAATACAAAAGACCCTAAAATCCATTTTGTTTTTATTTCGGCTTCAATACCATCTTTTGAGTGCAATGAACGAATAGTTAATGCTGCTGCTGTAGGTGAAGGAAACACTAATTTCCTTTGAACAATAAATAACTTCCTTAATGGCACCGCAAAAAATAAGCCATAGAAACCAGCTGCAATGGTCCACATAAATAATAATTCCCAACACTCTTGAACTGGAGGCAGTAACTCCATTCTAAATAAAGCTGGTATACCACCCACATAACCAGCGAATAAACCACCAGCTGTAGTAGCAGCTGTTTGTATGGTACAATTTTCTTTTATTTCAAAAGCACCCCCTAGGAGATAAGGGGGAAGTTTGGAGATTGGTTTGAGAATGGCATAGCCGAGGATCGAACCAAAGATAGAGGCGGAAAAAGACCAACCTGCTTTCATACCGAGATACATGTTACTTGTGGCAATGATACAACCGAGTAAGGAACCCAATATGCAGGCACGCCAAGTGAATTCAACTGGGATATCATCGTCTTCGTGGTCCTCGCAGTGGTCATGAGAAGTGACCGGAAGATCAATGTAATATTTATCATCATTTGAGGGATGATCAATGATAGAAGAGGGTTTCTGTATCATTTTAATAGATTAAAGAAGGAAAATTGTAATGCAATTGTTGATTTTATAGGCATGAGACGGAGATATTTCTACTAAATTTGGAATGTTTCTAGAAATTCTAGAAATTCTAATAAGAAATAGGTTCTATCCTTATGAGTTTTATATGCGGAAATAATATGAGTTAGAATGTCTTTTACAAATTGTTCTGGAATGATTGGGTAATGTGACTTGTTTGATTATTTAATTCTTATTGTAACTCAAGGATTGATAAAATAATCTTTTTTATACTTTTTTCTTTAATAGAATTATAGAAGTTATTATTAATGTATATTTAATTTATTAAATAATGATAATAATATAAATAAGAGAAGTAATAGTAAAGAATCCTTTCTATTTTATTAACTAGAAGTATGATAACAATAAAATTTTAAATTTTTAAAATTGACAAAAAAAGGAGCTAATAAAGATTATTTGATAGCTTTTATTAATTTCCATTTTGTTCTAAAGATTCGAGATTTATTTTTTTCTAAATCCTACTTTATTCTTAAAAATAACTTCTAAAGTCCTCATTTTGGAATTTGCTTTATCAAGTAGGTTCTAATAAATTTATTAAAATAATAAAATAAACATAAAAAAGATATTTATGAATTTAGTTTCAATAATTTCATATTTATTATTAAAATTCATCAAACCCATCCACAATCATTTTAGTAGTATCATCCAATGTAGATTTATCAATTATTAATTTAGAATATTTATTAAATAAATAGGGATTATTTTCAATATCAAATAAACTAATTTTATTACCGTTTAATTTAACTTTGAGTTTTGAATTCCTACATTTCTTTAAACAATCAAATAATTTCTTTATTCCATGAATAGTAATTTGATTGTTAGAAAGATCAATTAAATGTAATGAAGTATTAATCAAATAATTTATCAGATATTCTATATCAACATCAGTAATTCGGCTTGAAGGTATACAAATTTGTTTTAAATTTTTGATATTTGAAAATAATTTAAAGAAAGTTGCAGCAATTTCTTTAAATTTACAACCTTTAAAATCTAATTTTAATATATTTAATTTGGAATGTTGAAATAAATTAGATAATTGATATAAACTGGAAGGATTAGCTAAATATAGTCCAAATAAATTTAATTCCTTTAAATTATTAATTTGATTTAAATGACTTAATAAATTAGAGATTAAATCTAATTCAATTTCAAATTGTGATAAATTAATGATTTCTAATTTTTTATGTTGTGATATACTTTTCAATAACTTACACATAGCTTCATTATCTTCATTTTCAATACCTACTTTATCTAAATTTAATTCCATTAAAGTAGTATTCTTACTTAATCCAATACTTAATTTCATTAAAAATTCCTTAATAATATAACTATTTGATAAACTTAATATTTTCAACTGACAATTAGGATGACTTAATAATTCTATTAAGATGTTTCCAATAGTATCATTTAATATAATATTTTCTAGATATAATTCGTTAAAATAAAAATTACCAATTAAATTCTTAAATAGAATGAAATAACAGTTATCTTTTAATTGACAATTGATTAATTTGATTGTTTTTAATTGAATATTATTAAATAATTGATTAACAATATTACTTAATTCATAACTTAACGTTGTACTCAATAATATAAATTCTTTAATATTATTCTTCATATTGCTACTAACCTTCTCTTTGTTAAAAATAATCTGTTTATCCACTAATAATAAAGCTTTAAAATAAGGAATCAACTCCTTTTTATTATAATTAAAATTACAAAAGTAAAAACCTAAACTATTAATCTTGTCATTAAATATTAAATCAAACACACATTTTTCTTCTCTATGCTTTATCCGATGACTTAACTTTTCTAAATCCAAATGATGATATTGAATTGTATTTAAATGAAATATTGGATTATTTAAATATTCATTCTTTTCATAAAAATCAATAAAATTTAACTTTATACTCTCAATACCTTTAATTATCAATTTAGTAAAATAAATTAATTCCATATCATCACAATTAAATTTAAGATCCTTAGTAATCGTCGTCTCTGCTAACCAAGCTTTAAAAAATAAATTGAAATAAGTATTAAAAAAAGTTAATCGAAACTCCTTAAAACTAACTACTGCAACGTTTTCTATATTTACTAATTTTAATAAATAACACAGCTCTTTTCGCCATAAATATTGTAAATAATTATCCAAATTAGTTTTTCCTTTCCATTTATTGATTATAAATAACTCTATCAATTTATCTATACGTTGCTTTTCTTTGATATTGAGGTTATCATTTGTATTGATTTCCTTTAATTCAAAATAATGAATTAATTTTAATTGTGTCAGTATGTCCTTAATGAGGCGATCATTTAGCCGGAATAGTAATTGAATATTAAGCTTTATTAGTGAATAATTGGAGATTGTTTCCAATACTATTGACTTTAGGCTTGGGATCATTGTTATTGTATTATTTTTTAGTCAATTACTATTATTTATGTTCTTTTAATGATTAAAAAGTATAAAGAAACAAAAAACAATCAAACAACCGTTATTGTTATTTATTTTGCAACCCAATTTATGCAAAAACTCATTTAAATACCACTTTATGAAGCATAAATTTAAAAACGTGATGCAAAAAAAGATAACTTAAAATTAAGGGGTCTAAGATTGATCAAAGCAAATAACAGAAAATCAATACTTATTTTTTGTTATAAATATAAAAAAAAATGCCATCTACCAATTTATCTGTCTTTTGGTGTCATCAATGTTTGACCGAAATTAATCCCATGTATATACCGGACCCAACCTGTCCACTTTGTCATGGTAGTTTTGTAGAGAAGGTAAGTTTTAGTTAAGTTTCGTTATTTTTTTTCAATTTTAAAAATATTAATGATTAATCTTCAATCAAAGATAGAAGAAGGTGACGCCCCAATTGATTTTATGTTTGATAATTATAACTCACAAAGAACGGATACCAATAATGAATTTTATCAAAACCATCCTTTTCAATTAATCTTTGATACCGTCTTGAGTTATATACAAGAGCCTACAAACCAAACAGTTAACGTCAATACAACCAATCAAAGCGATGATTCTGTAATTATATTAGATGACTCAGATGATGGATTACCTCCTTTACCTGAACCATTACCTGAGGATGAAAGAGAAGAGGCGTCACCATTTATAGAAGGAGTAGATATTCAAAATACTAGTTCTAATGAATCGATGACTACTAATATGTTTAATACAATTAACAATTATATTTCTGGATTTGGTACTAGCAATATTCAATCTCAAACTGAAGCTAACCCAATATCTCAGCTTCGTCCTACAATGGATAATAATAATAATCGAAGAAATCAACAAGTTTATCAAAGATTAAATAGAAGCAGACTATCCCCATTATATCCTGATCCAATCGATATATCAGAAAATGGAAATGGTTTATTGAATTTATCCGATAATGACACTTCTTCCAATAATAGTAATAATTCGAATTTATTTCATCAAATGGAACAACAATATTTAACAATTCGAGAGAATCGAGCAAGAAGTCAAGGTGAAATAAGTGATTATCAAAGTGATAATTCAGATATTCAAATTATTAGTGAAAATAGGAGAAGAGGAGACTCGGATGTTCAATTTGTAAGTGAAAGCAGAAGTAATAGGAGTAGAAATAGAAATAGAAATAGGGAAAGAGGAGGAAATTTTGAAGCTGAAATTGATGATAATTTAAATCGAGTTAGGGAGTTAGATTATACTCTTGATAGTGATAATAATAATGAAAGAAATCGTAATAGAAATACAAGGTATTTTAATGATTCTATAGCCATTGGAGATGATGAGGAAGAGGAAGAAGAAGTATATATTCCTCATGAAAATGCATTCCATTATTCACCAGGAAGAAATTTAAGTCATAGGTAAATTAAATTTACATATTTAAAAATAATGAATTTAATTTTTAATAAATAGACGTAATCAGCGTCGATTGTCTTCAAGAGCTTATTTTGCCTGGGATGCTAATCAAGATATTATTAGTCCAGAAAATGAAATTGAAAATGAAAATGAAAATGATCCTATTTTATCAAGTGAGGATAATAGGTAAGTAAAATTATTTTATATTTAAAGTAATAATGGTAATATGAATGACAATTAATAATGAATATTAATAGTCCCATTCGGGAAAATTTTGGTTTAAATGGAAGTCGAACTCATCGGTAAGTTTTTGCTTTAGTGAAAATTAATTTGAAGAATTAA
This sequence comes from Batkoa obscura, assembly GCA_030770535.1. NCBI lineage: Eukaryota > Fungi > Entomophthoromycota > Entomophthoromycetes > Entomophthorales > Batkoaceae > Batkoa > Batkoa obscura. Next base: position 954,438 of record JASVEC010000005.1, on the reverse strand, counting down.
TAAGTTTTAGATTAACCCGACAAAATGCTAATTTAGGTCAAATTTTGAATAATAGGTAAAAAATGGATTTATTTATATACAAATCAAGCATAACTAAATTAACTTATAATCTAGTTTACCACGTCAAGATATTAATTTAGGTATAGAAGATGAAATTGATAGGTAAAATAAAACATAAAATATAGAATATAGAATATAATATAAAAAATAAAGATCAGTTAATCAATAATAATTTATAGCCCCACCCTTGAAGATGAAAATCCAAGTTATAGTAGTATATTTGAATTGATAAGAAGAGTAACTGGAATTGTTGGTAATCCACGAGATTATGTAAATGGCAATCAAGCTTTTGATAATGTTGTTTCTCAATTATTAGAACAATCAAGGGGGTAAGTTATTAAATATTTCAATTTATCTTATTTCAATTTCAATTCATAAAATAATTTATATAGTACCAATTTACCACCTCCAGCCACTTTAGATATAATTAAAAATTTACCGAAAATTCAAGTTTGTTCTAATAATGGTAAGTGAATATTTTCTAATTAAATGTAATTTTTTTAAATTTTATCAATATTAATATTAATATTAAATTAATATTTTTTTTCTACTTTTTAGCTTACCCTGATGAATGTGCAGTATGTAAAGATGAATATAAACAACATGATATGATTACTACTTTACCTTGTTTACATATTTATCATTTTCCATGTATTGAATCTTGGTTATTAAGAAATGGTACTTGTCCTATTTGGTAAGTTAATTACAATTAATATGAATTTTATAATGTTTTTTTTTTTCTATTTTTAGTCGCTTTTCACTTTTAGAAAATCAAGTAAATTCACCATAAATAGTTAGTGAATAGTTAGTTTGAAGAATGAGTAATGGGTTATTTATTAGTTGCTTTGTTAAAAGTATGAATGTATGTTAAGTATGATTGTTTTTTTAGTTATTAATATAAAGCTTTAGTTTATTTTATTGTAATACTGGCTTATTTTAGTTACAAATATTATCAATTTTAATATTATCGATTTTTATAATTTTGCAAATTTTGTTTTATAGTGATTGAAAAATGGATTTTTTAAAGGAATTTAATTGTTTTGTTTTTAAAGACTAAGAGAATTTAATTTGTTTATAGTTATTAAATGTTTATGTTTTTGTTTTTGTTTCAGTTGTCTTGTATAAGTTGGTTTGATTTTAATACATTAAATACATTTATTTGTAATACAGTTATTTTTTGAAATATACTGAAATAAGAATCCAAACCAAATTATTCAAATCAATTATAAAACTATAAAATAAAATAGTTGAAATTTAATAAAACTCCCTTTTATTTTAATATTATTTTTCATAAAACTAGCTTTTGCTGTAATAATTACTTTTTTAATTTTATAAATTTTTAAGTTGAGTTTGGAGCTTATCAACTAGCTTTTAAATTAGTTTATTCAAATAAGAATTTTAGTTTAATATAAACAGATTTTTTAACCACTTGAGTACACTTGAGTACTATGAGTGAGCTCTGCTTGCCAAATTTTTGTTAATCAAAATTCAATTATGACAAACTCTGCTTGTATGATTTAAATCAATTGACCCTTCGAATGTTAAATTTCAAAAAAGTGTTGATGTAATTGACATAAAACAAATTAGACGTCATGATCCATTCAAACATTAAAAATTTGAGAGGTCCAATACTCAAAGGGTTAAATAAAATTTTGTTTAAAAGTAAAAATATTATGTTGAATTATTTTTATTCGTTATTAAAAAATATCAATAATTGGGATTAAACTAAATTAACTAAGATTTTTATTATGACTAATCACAATAAAACAACTAAAGTTGACAATTTTTTGAAATATTATTAATAAGGAAATAACGTTAATAGTTAAAATATTCTAAATTCTATTTAGAATGAGTTTAAAATTAGTTGGCTTATTTTGACAAAACAAATTTTAATGAATTTAATTTAGGCTTTTATTTTTGCAACTAATTTTATAACGTAGACTTCGTTTTTGTGAAATTTAAAAGTTATTAAGCAATTTCATAGGCCTACTTGGTCTGCTAAACTCTATAGGCGATAAATCTCAAAAATTTAACCGCTATAATTATGTAATGAATCTATTTCATAAATTTCCAAAAATCAACTAAAATTAAAACTCAAATCCAAGCGCAGTAATTAATTTACTTGCTCTACTCCGGCTAAAACACTTCGGCGATAATTTCGACTCAAAATAAAGACAACAATGAAATCGTTGATTGTTTAGCGATATTGATAACCCGATAAAGTTTTTTTTTTAAATGGTATATAAAGCTAAAAAAAGATGACATAAATATCATTAAAAAAATTCAAACTATGCTAAGTAATACATTATTAGTAATTCCAGTTCAACAATCCACTCATTTAATTCAACATGGTATTGTTGGCATTGGGATGAGAGCTATGTGTAAGTGTTGTTTCAAAGTTCTTTTTTATTTTAATAATTTTATTAAATAGTGATAAATGGACGTGCATTATCTACTTCAAGTGCTAAAAAACCAGCAAATTTTAAGGTTAATAAAGAACATCTAAAATCATTAAACAATCAACAAGTACGTGATTATCATAATAGTAATCATCGTAAAGATTATGGTTTTTCTTATTCAAAAGATCGAAACAGATGGTATGATCAACCAGAAGGGATGATGAATATGAGAGACAAATGTCAAGAAATGAAAGAGTATAAGAACTATATGAATACAAAATATCGCTGTGGACCACCAAGTAAACTTAAAGTAGTTGGTAGTGTATTAGGTGGTATCTTCATCATCACTCATTTACCAAGTATATTCACATTAGTAGCAGGTGGTGCTTTAGGAGTAGCAGCTTATCGTTGGATGAGTTTTTCAAGAAGATATGGAGATAATCCAAGTTTTAGCTTTCAATATCCAGATACTACTTCTATTATAAAGAATGCATTTAAAGATCCAAGTTCATTTAGATACTTTATGAATGAATCAAATGAAATTCAATCTAAACCAAAAGATCAAGTACCAGATATGAAAAATATATCTTGGAGTGTCTTCCATCAAATGTTCCCCAATGTAGGTGACAGGGCTTTAAAAATGCAAAAAGAAGTTGAGAAATTACGTGAAACTGTCATTTCAAGGGTACAATTTGATATCGCTAATGAAGAAAGTGAATTTAATAAATACATTCGTCAAATGATTGCACAAAACAATAATGGGAATAGTAGTTTCTTTGATGCTAAATTATTGACCTTTGAACCTTATGCTGATGTCAAATTCCATTCTAACGATGGCTTAATTCATATTGAAATGGTAGCTAAATATCCAAGTAATAACTTTGGTTTACAAGAAAATCGATTCCTTTTTTATGCTGAAGGAAAATTAGTTAATAATACTAATAACAATGAACCTAACTCGGTCCAAGATAAAGAACTCATTGTTACTAAACTTTCTGCAGTTTGTCTCAAAACTTGGAAAGCTATGCAATTTGATTTATCTTAACTTTACTTCTATATTCTTCATTCTATCTTACAAATTATTAAATGTCAATAATGTCAAACTTTGAGTTACAATTTATGTTTTTTGTTTTTGATAAGCCAGTATCTTTGTTAAAGTGAGGTTATATCTGTACTTTCATAAAATGGAACTTAATTAACGCCGTAGTTTCAAAATACTTACAATTTGAAAGCACTATCATTGTAAACTAGAACTAACAGCAATATTAATATACTTAGGAGTAAGACATAAACGAAAATTCAAGGGCTTGAATGTATTTTCAATTTATGTTTTTATTTAATTGTTTTATAATATAAAAATGATAATGAATGAACTGTTAGTTTGTTTTATTCTTTTGAGTCTAGACAAGGGTCTCAAATTAATTACTTGTCTAAATAATAAAATATAATGTTTGTAATAACAATATTTAGGAAATTAACAAGCAGTAGCCTTTTCAAAATGAGCATCATAATATGTTACATGAGATTTAGAATCAAGTAGTTTATCAGAAACACTTAATGCACAAGCAGGATCTTCTAATACGGAACTATCGCAGTAATTTGTAGATGTCCCATTAATAAACAGCTCATTAGTATGATGTGCATAATTAAAAATGGATAATGGTGGTAATCTAGGTACAGGATCTTTATAGTTCACAGATCTAGCAACGGTAATTGGTAAAGCATCAAACCATTCAGCAAATTGTACATTTCCAGTACGTGGTTGTCCATAAGTATATAATTCTAGCTTATCCCATGGTAAGTTAAGTTTATCTTTAATCTTTAACATAGCTAAAGAAGCCATAGCCCCACCTAATGAATGACCAATAACTTTAATTTTGTAGTTTGAGTATTGCTGGTTTTGTAATAAAGTTTTTAACCCGTTTAAAAAAGAACCTGAAATGGATTCCATAGCACCTAAAAACCCATTATGTACTCTAGCATCTTTACTATTAATACTACCAAATTTTCCTTGAATAATAAGGATATTATTAACCCAATTCATTGGATTTTCTGTGCCACGAAAAGATAATATAATAGCTTGATCATTATGATTTAAAGCTAAATAACCTTTGGTTCCTAAGAAAAAATGACTAAATATTTTCACCAATTCGGTTCCTTGTACATTTCGACATGCTTTACAATCCCATTTTTTTAAATTGTTATCGTCACATAAGGCTGCTGAGGCATAATGAGCGTATTTTATAACAGTATTTATATCTGGTTTAAGTGTGTTATCTTTTATTTGTTTATTGTACCATTTATCACTTTTTATCGGTGTAGGACTTGTGCTATTTTTTTGAATCAGAGTAGGCGGGCTAATTTGCTGTGTTGAAGAATTATTATTTGACTGTGACAAAGGAGAACGGTCATTTTGTTGAACTAAAGTAGTTGAATTATTTTGCTTTGGCATAGCATTAGGATAAATTGTATTGATTAAAAGGAATGATATTAAATAAGTAAAAGATTTCATATAAAGTGTTAAATGAATAATTAGATTTTTTTAATGAATTTACATTCTATGAAACACTTTATATATAATTATACTTATATGAAGACTTTTGATTCTAAATACATGCATATTTATTCTTCTTTTTTCTCCAAATATTTGGCATATAGGATACATTTTTGTGGGGCTTTTAAAGTACTAAATCCACAAAAAATTTTAATTATTTTAAATAAGGCAAATTGGCTAGCTAATTTACACCAGAACAAATCAAAATGGTTATATGATTGTTAAATCTCAATTGTGCAGTAGCTAGCTGCTTATTCTAAAATAAAAAATAAGAATGGAGATGTAAATCAGTATAATCATACAAGTTATTGCTTATATAGGTTGCCACTAGCTACTGAACAAGTAAATTTTAATAGTTGTAACCAAAAACAGGCAATTGAAATTTATGCTAAAATCACGCTTTTCGATACCCCACTTATTTTTTATTTTTTTCGATACTCCTTGTTTCAACTAATCTTGCAGTTTTTTCATTTAAGGGGCTGTTATTCCGTAACATGTTAAAGCAGTAAATTTAGTTTCAATAGCTGAAATTTTAATATTTACTTTTAAAGCTTAGTATTAAAAATATAATATTTTATATGGAATGTATTTTTTTATTTAAGAATTCTACCAACAATCTTTCCACTCAAATAGTGCTTAAAAAATGGAAAAAATAATGAAACCAAAAAAACACCCCCATATAACCATTTCAGATTTTAACCTTTGAACCACTATCAATTTTCTAAAATTCGACTTTTAAATATTTACTTGTAGCGATCGTAGTTAAGTATGTAATGCTTTTATCTATAAGATACAAATATTAAACACCAAACTAACTTGTTACTCTCAAAGACAAACCTCAAACATGTAAATAAATTTACAAATCTAATTGGTATGAAAAAATTGCTGCATAAACTAATTCAACATGGTAAGAGGATTCTAAAAAAGCTTTCTAGATTAAAAGATCAACTTTGAAATATACTTAAATAGATTGCATATTCATTTATTTATTTCCAATAGCCCCTGGACTGATGATTTTCATATATCTATAAATGTACAAATGCTAAGTTCGATGTTGGGATATCAGAATAAAAAAATGGCTTCAAAGAGGCCATAAATACAATATAGCATAAAGTAGTAAGTGAATAATTCGGGTTTTATTTTTGTTTTGCTCAAATATTAAATAACTAGATAATTTACCTTATTTATAATTAGCAACTGCCCCATAGAGCTTTACATTATCTGGTTCCTCCCAAATCCTCAAACTTTATTATGAATAAAGATCCTGGGGAAGGAGAACGCCTGGATAACTATACGTTATAAAAATACTTAAAAAGTGATCGTATAGGATAAAAAAACATTAAAAAACAAATCTAATTATCAGTTGATATGAAGTTTATCATTTATTCTTTGCCACTATTTTTAATTAATGTAACTTCTCCTATTGCAATCCCAACACAAAACGATACAAATCCGGTAACAACAAGAGACACAAGATGGTACACTAAACAAATCACAGATAATACAATTGAACCAAGTATAAGTAATGCTATGATATATGTTAATTATGCTGCAGCAGTATCATGTGATGATACTAGCTTAAAAACTTGGACTTGTAAATCATGTCAAAATGTACAAGGAACCAAATTAGTAACAACATTTAGCAATATTTTGTTAGGGACAAAAGGCTATTTAGCAGTAAATGACAATGATCAAGCCATTATATTAACTTTTCGCGGCTCCCAAAATTTAATGAATTGGATAAGCAATATAAAGGTCGCCCAGATACCCTTTAGTAGTGCAAATGGTAGCGGCGCACGAGTGCATAGCGGCTTTTTAGGAGCTATGGAATCCATTTCGGGTTCTTTTTTAAACGGGTTAAAAGCTTTATTACAAAACCAGCAATACTCAAACTACAAAATTAAAGTTATTGGTCATTCATTAGGTGGGGCTATGGCTTCTTTAGCTATGTTAAAGATTAAAGATAAACTTAACTTACCATGGGATAAGCTAGAATTATATACTTATGGACAACCACGTACTGGAAATGTACAATTTGCTGAATGGTTTGATGCTTTACCAATCACCGTTGCTAGATCTGTGAACTACAAAGATCCTGTGCCTAGATTACCACCTCCATCCGTGTTTAACTATGCACATCATACCAATGAGTTATTTGTTAATGAGTCATCTGCAAACTATTGCAAACCTTCAGTATTAGAAGACCCTGCTTGTGCACTGAGTGTCCCCACTAAATCACTTGATGCCAATTCTCATTTAACTTATTACAACGTTCCACTTGCAGCATCTAATGCATGTTAAAACTATTAAAATCATAAATTACTTAATATTATTTCATTTAATAAAAAAATGTTGATTTGATGTCGATTAATAGGATTTGTATTTTTAAAAGTTGTAATCATGAAGTTTGTTTGGCATAATTATAGTAATCCTAAGAAACTTACACTGGGTGGAAGAACAGTATAATTTTTGCTAACTTCGTAAAGTTTTTATACAAACACCAATCATTTTTAACCCACTACTTATGGACGAGTTTTCAAACCTTAAAATTTTAATAAAATTTACTAGTTTGATTTAAACTTAAAGTTGCAAAATTATGAGAATTTAAATTGGCAAAAAATGCAACCATTTTTACAGTACAACTGCTGTAACTCTATTGCGACCTAATTAATTAACTAATCATTTAAGAATAAAATTTTACTGAAAGCATGCCAAAAACTAAAACTAGATTAACAAAAAACCAAGCAAACAAAAACTGGTTCTAAAGATTACTGCAAATTAGGTCAAATTAGAACCCCAACAGCTGTATTTTGTTTACAATTTTCCAAAGATCAAATTAATCAAGTCTGCCCCAACAGCTAAATTTTCGTTGAAACTATTACCGATTGGTAATAATTTTATATAATAGTTATTATTATTATAGTAATTTTAGCTATTTTGAAATTAATATTATAATATATGAATTATTACTATATAAAATTATTATTCATTAGTGATAACTTTAATGTTGAAAATTTAGTCATCAACGTACTATTTTTAAAACTTAAATTATATTAGATTACTGGCTGTTGTAAATAATAATTACTAAAAAATAAAAATATAGGGATATCTAAATTGGTTTCAGAATTTAATTAAAAATTAATCTAGTTTTTAAGTTTTTAAATTTGTAAATCCTTAATACATGATTAATTAAATTTAAAAAGCTTAAAATTAAATATAAAAATTTAATTTAAAAGACTTATCTTATTTTTATTTTTTTAAATAATTAATTTTTTTAATTATATGGGGATGTTTTTTTTTGGTTTCATCACTTATATATGCAGAAAACTGTTTAATTGATTTATTATTTAAGAAACTTCTATTTAAAAAGTTTATAAAAGTTTATAAAAGTTAATATATAAGCAGATACAAGAAATTATTTTAAATCTTAAAAGTTTTTATATTGTATATTTAAAAAATTCATAAAGTAAATAGTAGTTTGAATATTAATCTTAATTTTTTTGCTAAGCATTATAGAAAAAGTATAGCTAATAAACATTTTAGAAATTTTTTATAATAGAAAAACAGTTTTAAAGCATCAAATAAAATAAAAAATATTAGTTAATTTCAAAATTTGAGACTTTTATTTATGAACATAATAAAATTAATAACTTAACTGTTAATAATAATAAAAATATATGTAATTTTTGAAAAGTATAAAAGAAACAAAAATATTTGAAAAAAATATATATATAAGATATAAAAAGTATTTACGTTTTATTAAATATAATAATAAACTATCTTATTATCCAATATCTGATAAATCAAAAAAAAGTGATATAATTCCAATTAAAGTTATAAAGTTTATAAAAAACAAAAAAATTAGAACATCAACCCCAGCTTATAAAAATAATAATAAATTCAAAAATTTCAATATTTACTAAGTAAATAGTTTATTAAATGATAAAAATCAACTATTAAATGTTAATATTACTTAAATTATTTTAATAATTAAATTAGTAAATAGTTAAAAAGCAAATATTTATAATGATAAAAACTATTATTATATTGCTTATACTATATGGGGGTGTTTTTTTTGGCTTCATTATTTTTTACATTTTTTAAGCGCTATTTGAGTGGAAAGATTGTTAGTAAAATTCTTAAACAAAAAAATACATCTCCATATAAAGATAATTAATTATAGTTTTAAGGTTAACCATTCCCTTCTATACAGCTATTTATTAACTTAATAAATGTTAATAATATAATTATAACATTAAAATAACTTATTTATTTAATAGTAAATCTGTAATGTTAGTTATAAAGCAGTTAATAATAAATATTTTTCAATAAGTTTTATAGGAATATGTATTTGTGAAATATTGGTTTATTAGCTTTCGGATTGATTATAACACAACAATCACTTAAGTTGTTGTATTCTCAAGTTCAAACACAACCAAGTCAGAGTCCCTTATTTTGATTTGCTGTGAGAATTTCTAACTTCATATTGCAAACAATATTATCCTCTCGTTTTGATATCCGTACTTGTTGGAGTATAAAAGAGATTCTTCAACATGATAACTCGAGGCTTTTTAATTAAATTACTCCCTGATATTGTACCTTTAATAAAGCCACTAAGTCTTTCTGACAACATCTTAAGTAGATTTTACAGTAGTATTTTCTATTCTATTTGTTTTACATAGTTCGTAACTTATTACGTATTATTTTTATTCATTTAAATCTATCTTAGTTATATAAACTAAGACCGTTCGACTCAAGGCAAGTTAATTAAGCAAGAACTGCTTTTAACTCCTACCACTGAGTACCAACTTTCACAATATAATAAAAATATTAAAGCTAAACAACTTACTATTTTTTTTCAACAATATATATAAAATTATGAAACTCCAGAATACACAATCAATAATAAAAACCAATTATTTATATCAGGATTTTAAAAAGATTTTTATAAAAGTAGTAACATTATACTTTGCTTTTACAGTGCTTTCTACTTTCAAACAAATAAATAAAATTAATTAATTAAAATCTATAATTAAATTTATTATAATTATATATAAACAGACTGAGTTTTATTGCTTTTTGTTTAATTGGCATATAATAACTTCTATAATTTGCGTATAATAACTTTTATTATAATTTTATTTAAATAACTCTATCTAAAGCTTATACTAGTTAAGATGGGACTTTTAAACTTTAATTTAATTAAAAAAGTTAGAATTATTGCTATTTATATTAAAATAAAACAAAATTTAAAACAGGTTTAAAAAAGTATAAAGCTATTTTAATAAAAAAATTATATAAATCAAAAGCAAAACTCATTATTAAGGTAATATTTTTAAATGCTAAAAATATTGCTATTAACTAATTGAAAATTTAATAAAAAATATATTAAATTATATAAAATAATGGAATAAATTAATCTAGTTTTTTTAAGTTGCTTTTTGAGTTGCTTTACCTAGTTATTTAAAAATCTATAATGTTTTTTATCAATTATTAAAATTAGTTGATAATCTTAAAGTTACTTTTAGCTTTGTTCTATACAAAGTTATTAAAATTTTTGACTTTAAAGTCAGTTATAAATAATTATTATGCTCAATAGTTTTAAAAAAAATCCGATCATTAAGCTAAATAAATTAATAAAATAAATATATAGGTAGTCCAGATTGGTTTTATTTATCTAATTTTTAAATATTTTCTATTAAAAACTTTGCTTATGATTCTGTAAAAATAAATTTTTTATTAAAAAGCAAAAGTACCTAATACAGTTTTAAATTATTTTATTATAATTTATATTGAAAGTTAGCAGAATATCTACTAAATTTAATAGAAATTCCTGGATTAGCAAGGCTTTTACTAACATAACATATATATTGATATTAATCAAAGTTGCATTATATAAATAAATACTGTGAAAGTTGGTACTCAGTGGTAGGAGTTAAAAGCAGTTCTTGCTTAATTAACTTGCCTTGAGTCGAACGGTCTTAGTTTATATAACTAAGATAGATTTAAATGAATAAAAATAATACGTAATAAGTTACGAACTATGTAAAACAAATAGAATAGAAAATACTACTGTAAAATCTACTTAAGATGTTGTCAGAAAGACTTAGTGGCTTTATTAAAGGTACAATATCAGGGAGTAATTTAATTAAAAAGCCTCGAGTTATCATGTTGAAGAATCTCTTTTATACTCCAACAAGTACGGATATCAAAACGAGAGGATAATATTGTTTGCAATATGAAGTTAGAAATTCTCACAGCAAATCAAAATAAGGGACTCTGGATTGATTATACCACATGATTCACGGTTAAATTGATTACAAGACTACAACTAATTTTGTAAACAAGTTAAATGATTATTATGTTATAATCAATCCGAGAGCTGATAAAGCAATATTTCACAATACGGTATAAAAGAGGTATATTTTATAAAGTAACCTATAATAACCCAAAGATAGCTAAAACTTTAAGAGTCGAGGAGATAAGTAGCAAAGTTTATTGTAACACTTTGAAAAAGTCTAGTAAGCATCTCAAGGAGTTGCAATGGGCTTTTATCTAGATGACTTTAAGGCTTGTTTTGCGATAAATTCTATAGCATCTCACACATTTTTTTGCAAATTTTCTGAAGATCAGCTTAAAAATTCCTTGATTACGTTTCTAGGATTTTCTTTGTAATAGCCTATAGGTTTAAACCAGCTAATATTTGAAACAATTAAAAAGGTAAAGTCTATCAATAACAGAAAAATTAACCCATGTCTTAATAGAATTGGTCAAGTGCTTAATTCAGTTTTTTTAACAACATAAGTAGCATCAAATAAAACTTCTAATTAACAAGATTATTCTGTTAGTTTTTACTGTATTGAATTGTGTATAACAAAGTTTGATAAGTTTACCATTTTTAGTATTCCGCTTTCACGATAATCTTAGTTGATCATACCATTTGATATTACAAACTTAAAATTATAAACGTTTATTTTTATCTCTTGAAGACAGTATATTCCCATATTCTATTTGAACAATAACTTATTAAATTATCAATAGATCTATTCTGTGATTAGAGAGATTGCAATAACTAATTGATTTTAAGGCTAAACCCAATCAGTAGTTCAGAGAATTGCATTAAAAAAATTTATTGCTGAAAATTCGTCTAAAAGCTTGATGATTTACTAATATGAACACCATTACCTTCCTCTTGTCATTCCTCCTTAAAAAAATAATTTCTCCTACTATAAGTATAATACAAAGTAACACGGAACCGACAACATCAATAGGGGCCGAATGGTACAACAAGCCAATCACAGATAACACGACTAAACCAAATATAGATGATGCTATGAAACATATTAATTATTCTGCTGCAGCTTTATGTACTAATGCTAGCTTACAAAACTGGAGTTGCAAACCATGTCAAAATGTACAAGGAATGGGACTAATAAAAATATTTAGTAATGAACTATTAGGAACAGACGGTTATTTAGCCGTGAATGATGATGACCAAGCCATAATATTGACTTTTCGCAGTACACAGGATTTAGAGAATTAGGTGTCTGATTTGGAATTAGTTGAAATACCCTTTAGTAGTGCAGATGGTATTGGCGCTCGAGTACATAGTGGGTTTTTAGGGGCTATGGAATCCCTTCCTGGCTCTTTCTTAAAGGCGTTGAAAACTGTATTACAGAATCAAGATTATACAACCTACAAAATTAAAGTTATTGGTCATTCATTGGGAGGGGCTATGGCTTCTTTAGGTATGATAAAAGCTAAAGATAAGCTTAGTTTGTCGTGGGATAGATTTGAACTATATACCTACGGGCAGCCACGTATAGGAAATGTAGAATTTGCTGAATGGTTTGATGCTTTACCAATAGCAACTGCCAGACCTGTTAATTATTACGATCCTATTCCTAGATTGCCACCTCTATCTATATTTAGATATGCTCATCATGCCAATGAGCTTTTTGTTAATGGAACATCTGTAAGTTATTGTGATTCTTCGATATTAGAGGATCCTAATTATGCGTTGAAAGTTTTCGATACTAAAATTATTTACTAGTGCATATTTGAATTATTACAGTATTCCTGTTAGCGCATCTAAAGCGTGTTAAGTTTATAAATATGCTATTGCCCCTTTAATTTATTTTATTATATAAGAAATAGATTAAATTAGCATTGATTTAAATAAAAAATTCGTTTAAGAGGGTAAATATTCCATAGAATTTACCTGCTACAATTAAAAAAATGCAGGGAGTTAGTTTCTTTAGGCACTCAAATAGAGAGACTAGTCACCCCTTTGCATGTTTTTCAAACAGAAGTTAGAAAAGTTGGGATAAGACTTTATTATTCAAAGTTATTTGTTTATTTATTTTTGTTAAATGAGCCCTATTTATCCCTTTTAACTGTTTAATGATCACTTATAGATTACTCGTTACATAAAGGTCAGCAGATGAACACTTTGAATTATGACTCTTATCTCAACTTTATCATCTTCATGTCAATTCATGTTCTCCAGTATTCAATTTTCTTTTAACAAGTATGCTTTTTATAGAGTATTTGATTTTTTTCATGAAGGTTTTGAAAATATCCGAAAAGAGTGTATAATATTGATAATGAATTTGTCTTCAAAATAGAGATGGGAAGCGGAGTATTTCATTCAATCTGTCCTTTTGGAAGCCTTTCTTATTCGAAAGTAAAGGTGAACAAAGCGAGACGATTAGTAATAACAAGAAGCCAAAAAGTTTGAAAAAGAAGTCGTTTAATCAAAAATAGTCAAAAAACCAAGACTGATTAATAAGAAAGATGTAAAGATAAAACATCCTCAAAGAGAGTATTTAAATATTATTTTTTGAGCTGTATATTGCACCAACTGAAACTCGTTGGATTTTACTTGATTAGTTTTGTTTTATTCTTTTTGCTTTCGAATTATCTGAAAACTTGCTACTATTTTTAATCAGATATGTTATCAAGGTAAAAAATATAGGTTTGATAAACAATAAAAGGATGGGAAAATGTAAATTTAATTGGAAGTTAGTATGTATGTTTATGAACTTATAGATAAAGTCTAAACTATTAAACAATGGAATATTCAAGGTCAGTCTATTATCTCCTTAGCCCCACTTAATCACAATATCAAGCTAAAAGCCTATAGAGATGAAAAAAAATTACCAAATTTAAATAAAATTTATATTTTTTAATCTTTTATTTTTACATCTATCCTTGTTGATCAAACCATTTAAGTATATATAAATTGGAGATTGTATAATATCAATCTTTATCTCAGCATTAGCCTTTTTCCTATTTACTCTTGAGTAAACCAGACGCTATCTATTTAATATCAATTATAAAAGCCATAAAAATATCATATTCACGCATTCAATTTGAATAGATCATTTAATTTTAACTTTGTAAACTTGCTCAACTTTTAGGTGAATAATAATAAAATATAAGATCAAAAGATAAATTCGATACTTAATTAAAAAATTGTACTAAGCAATTGTGTATAGTGAATAATAAGTAGAAACGTATTTAACTTCCTATTAATATGAGGCTTATTCTTTATTTTTTATCGTTGTTGTTAACTAACGCGGCTTCTCCCACTGCCACTACAATACAAAATACCATAGACCCTCCAAAACCAAAAGAAATTAAATGGTATAATAAGGAGATAATAAATAATACAATTAAACCAAGTATAAACAATGCAATGAAGTATGTTAATTATGCCTCAGCAGCTTTGTGTAATGACACTAGCTTAAAAGCTTGGGATTGCAAACCGTGTAGAAATGTAGAAGGCACTCAGTTAGTGACAATATTCAGTAATTTTTTTTCAAGTACAAGAGGATATATAGCTATCAATCATTATGACCAAGCTATTGTATTGACTTTTCGTGGCACAAAAAGCTTAGTAAATTGGGGATCTAACTTAGAATTGGTACAAATACCCTTCGGTAGTGTAAATGGCACTGGCGCTCTAGTACATATTGGATTTTTAGGTGATATGGAGTCTGTTTCTGGTCTTTTTCTAGATGGTTTAAAAAGTTTATTGCAAAACCCACTATATTTAAGCTACAAAATTAAGATTATTGGCCATTCATCAGCTGCAGCTATAGCTTCATTAGCTACAATTAAAATCAAGGATAAGCTTGATTTATCATGGGATAGATTAGAATTGTATACTTATGGACAACCACGCACAGGAAATGTACAATTTGCAGAATGGTTTGATACTTTGCCTATCACAGTTTCCAGATCTGTAAACTATCATGATCCTGTGCCTAGGCTACCTCCTTTATCTTTGTTTAATTATGCACACCATACTAATGAGCTGTTTATTAATGGGACATCTGTAAATTATTGTAACTCTTCGGTATTAGAAGACCCTAACTGCGCGTTAAGTGTCGCTGCTAAAGAATTAAATCCGAATGCCCACCTAAGTTACTACAATGTTTCGTTTGATGTAACTGATGCATGTTGAATTTGCAAATTCTATGCGTTATATTTATTTAATTCATTTTATTTATATAATTCATATAACTTGGTATCTATTTTTTATAAATTTTAAAAAAAAATTAAGTGGTCTATAGGCTTTGTTTATTAAAACTAAGAGGGAATAAATGGAACAAACCTCCTTTAAATATTTTAATAAACTATAGATATTTTCGAAAAATAAGAAATTAGACCTGAGCTATTATCCAGAGTCCCTTTTTCTGTTTTTTAACAATTGAGTTTTGCATTGTTCTCTTTCATTGTTTACTAATCGTTTAGAAGGTCACCCGTAATGAAAAATAAAAGACTAGTCACTTTGAATAATAAACCCTTGCCATAATTTCTTCTACTTTATAACAGTTTAAATTAGCAAGTTTTTAGTTTCTTTTTAGTATGACTTTAAGATTATCCTGAGAAGATATACAAAGTGTATAATATTTTGTAGTATCCTACTATTTTTTAAAATAAAGATAAACATACAGCTACTTCAATTCAGATGTGACATTATTACCTTTTTATATAGGATTTTTTTTTTAAAATTAATGTAGAATCTGAGAATCAGGCTTTAAAAAGATCGACAATGGTAATTATATAAAAAAAACTACTACTAAGGATGTCATATTTGAATTGAAGGAGCTACAATAAAATGCATAAGATAATATTAGTGCCACCTTGACCCCACGTAGACACAATAACAAGTTGAAAAATTAGCAAAAAAATAATCGTCGATTTGAATTAAACTTACGTCTTTTTGATGTTTCATTTTTATGCTTACCTGTGTTTATCAAATCATTAATATGAAAAATTTATAAATTAAGTTATTGTTTTATATTACTTTTAATCCTTTTGTTTTATTTATAAGTAAGATATAGGCCATCAATTTGACATTAACTAAAAAAAACTGCCTCTTAAAAGCACCATATTCTCACACTTTATTCAAATAGTAACTTACTATTAGGTTTATAAATTTATAATAAAACATTGCGTTAAAACCAAGCTCAATAAACAATTCAGGAAATTTCATTAAGAAAAGATATAGAATAAAGATCCATTAAAAGTATAATTATTTGTCCATATGAAACCCGCTGCATTTTTCTTACCATCTTTTTTAACAAACTTATTTCCTCACACCATCACTAAAGTCCAAAATAACAAAGAACCGTCAATAACAGGAGGAGCTAAGTGGTATAATAAACCTATCACAGATAATACAATTAAGCCAAGCATAAGTAATGCTATGAAATATGTGACCTATGCCTCAGCAGCTTTATGTAACGACACTAGTTTAAAAAATTGGAGTTGTAAATCATGTCAAAACATAAAAGAAACACAATTAATAGCAATATTTAACAACAATTTATTTGGAACAAAAGGCTATATAGCTGTAAATGATAATGACCAAGCTATTATATTGGCATTTCGTGGTGCAAAAGACATATCGAATTGGATATCTACTGTAACCTTAATTAAGTTCAACTTTAGTAGTGTAAATGCTACTGGCGCTCTAGTACATAGTGGGTTTTTAGGAGCTATGGAATCTATTTCAAGTTCTTTTTTAGAAACATTGAAAGCTTTATTGAAGAATTCACAATACTCAAGCTACAAAATCAAAGTTATCGGACATTCATTTGGCGGGGCATTGGCTACTTTAGCCACGATAAAGATCAAGGATAAACTTAACCTGACATGGGATAAGCTGGAATTGTACACTTATGGACAACCACGTACTGGAAATGCAAAATTTGCTGAATGGTTTGACTCTTTGCCTATTACAGTTGCTAGATCTGTAAAATATAACGATCCTGTGCCTAGATTACCACCCCCATCCTTTCTCTTTTATACGCACCACGCCAATGAACTTTTTGTTAACGAAACATCTATAAATTATTGTGATAGTTCCGTGTTGGAGGATCACAATTGTGCGCTAAGTGTTCCTACAGCTGAATTAGATCCAAAAACTCATGGAAGCTATTTTGATGTTTCCCTTGAAACACCTGATGCGTGTTAAACTTATCAAAAGCTTATACTATATCTTACTTATTTTGTTTTTTATAAAATGCTAATCTGGTGTTAGTTTCTATTTAAACTCTCTTTAAAGGTTATATGGCTATTGTATTATATTATGTTTTACAACAAAAAAATATAAAGAACTGTTTTACCCATGTACCTCAATTGAACGATTTTTTTATATAAAAATTTATTTAATCCATTCCCGTTTTCTAAAATATATATAGACAAAGTGTGTTCAATTTATTTACAGTATTTTTATTACATCACAGCTATAGCAAGAAAAAAAGATAGTGATATGGTTGGTAACAACTAGAGAATAAAAGGCTATGAACTTACAACCAATTGGTCTAAAAATGAACAAATGTGAGTTGCTTAGCAAAAAAAGAAGGGGTATAGAAAATATCAACCATCAAAACAATTATCACAAAGATTAGCTTTTAGATGCTTTTTGGACCTTGCGTTCTATCCATGAAATTTGCCAAACTTATTTTGATTATTAAAGTTTACATTTCGCACCTTTTGCACTGCTTAAATTTTTACAACTTTGCTCTTAGGTTTTAGTAATATTTGTATCTTTCCACTGTTAAAAAATATAATTAGAAATATAAAGTAATTAAAAGTTATAATTTCTTAGGACAGCTTTATCATCTCATTGATCCCAAATACACTTTGTACTGAGTTAAAAATCAATATAAAGGAAAAGTATTACCTAATTTGAATTGAGTTTGCATTTTCTGATATCTCACTTTTACGTTTATCTATGTTGATCAAATAACTTAATACCGTGAGAATTTTAAAGTTATATATTTTAATCTACATTCGTATTCAGCTTCTTTGTTTTTTGCTCTTAAATAGGCTACACTATATTTATTTAAGTTAATTAAACTTCTTTGCCTCTAAATAACGCTTTATACTCATATTTTGTTCAACATAATATATCTACTATTAGTTTTATAAATTATACAATCTATAAAGAAAATATAAAGCAATAAATTACAATATTCAAAAAAATCATCTAAGCTAGTATTTAGTAAAAATTATACAAAATCTTAACAGTTTATTATTATGAATGTTGTAATTTATTACTTAACATTTCTTCTAAACAAAATAATTTCTCCCATTGTAGTCCCAATAAAAAATGGTATAGGTCCGGTTACAAAGGGGGATACTAGATGGTATAACAAGCAAATTACAAGTAACACACTCAAAGCAACTAAAGGTAGTGCTATAAAATATGTAAATTATGCTTCTGCAGTTTTATGTAGCGATGCTAGTCTTAAAAAGTGGAATTGTAAACCGTGTCGAAATGTAAAGGGGGCGCAATTGATAGTAACATTTAGTAACTCTTTTTTAAGTACAAAAGGCTATTTAGCCATAAATAATAATGATCGGGCAATCATCTTATCTTTTCGCGGTACAAAAGATTTTTTAAATTGGGAGTATGCTTTAGATTTAGCTGAGGTAAGCTTTAGCAGTGTAAATAGTACTAATGCTCGAGTACATAGCGGATTTTTAGCTTCTATGGAATCCATATCTGGTTCTTTTTTAAATGCGTTAAAGGCTTTATTGAAGAACCCCCAATACTCAAATTATAAAATTAAAGTTGTCGGCCATTCATTAGGTGGATCTATAGCAACTTTAGGTATGATAAAGATCAAAGATAAGCTTAATTTGCCGTGGGATAGATTTGAGTTATATACTTATGGACAACCACGTACTGGAAATGTACAATTTGCTGAATGGTTTAATGCCTTACCCATCACAGTTGCTAGATCTGTAAACTATTATGATCCCGTACCAAGATTACCTCCCTTATCTATGTATAATTATGTACATCAGAATAATGAGCTTTTTATCAATGGCCCTTTTATAAACTATTGTAACTCTTCAGTGTTGGAAGATCCCAAATGTGCGTTGAGTGTTCCTGATCATGAGCTAATTCCAAATACTCATCTAACTTACTATAATATTTCACTTAAGGCATCTAGCGCATGCTAAAATTCTTAAGAGGCATAAACTAAAATTTAATTATCTATTCTGTTTAATAAAAGTTTGATTTGATTAAAATTTAGAGGCAATATCGAACTTTTGTAATACAGATATTCCGACTCTTTTGAGATTTTTTAACTATCTATTTAAGAGAAAAATTTATGTTAAAATTTGGCTAAATATAAGGATAAGGATAAGGCTTTAAAGAAATCGTACAAATAATTTGACTATAAAAACTATCGTCAAAAAGTCGCAAATGAGCTGCAACAGCTGTACAAAATATCTTTACTCTAATCCATATCCTTCTTATCTTAATTCATAAAGGTTTTTATTGAGAGCTAACAGGTTTTTAGTAGGTTTTGATCTTCAGACGACCAAACTTGGCTGTTTGTTACCAATATGGTTTGATAACAATAGCTTAATTATTTATAAAGTTTTAAATGTTAAAATTAAAATAATAAATACAAGATTACAAAAACGTACTTTATTGTAGCATAATATAGTAAAAGTTTAAATAAAATCAAAATAAACCCTATTTGAAGTTTACTAACTTGTTAAACTTTTAGCACTCCTTGAAGTCGGAATGGCTTTGATAACTTTGTTGAGAATAGCTAGATTGTTGAGAACAGTTAGATTGGTGCTGAGGATAATTTGGTTGTTGTTGAGAAAGGTTAGATTGTTGTTGAGGGTAGCTATGTTGTTGTTGAGGGTAGCTATGTTGTTGTTGAGGGTAGCTATGTTGTTGTTGGGGATAGTTAGGTTGCTGTTGAGGGTGACTAGATTGTTGTTGGGAAAGGTTTGATTGTTGTTGAGAATAGTTAGATTGTTGGTTAGAACTGCTAGTTTGGGAATTTTGGGTTAAGGTACTGGTACTGCTTGCAGATGATTGACTACCAAACTGGGCCTCAGTAACACCTGAACCCATTGCTGCGGTTGAAGATAAGCCGCCAGTAGCTATAGCAACTAAATTATCGACGTATTGGGCACCAGACCATTTTTGATGAGAAAGTGTTTCTACACTGTGATGACGCTCTTTACGTTGAATGGTCTCAACATAAGCTAACATACCACGGTTAGCGAAATCACGAGCAAAGAGGTCAATTGCAAGAGAGTTAGCATGGAAACCAGCTAAAGTAATGAATTGCCATACATAACCTAAGCGACCTAAATCAGTAATAAACGATTGAATTTGAGTGTCATTCATATTAGCTGCATCCCAGTTGAAGGATGGAGAAAGATTATAAGAAAGCATAGCATTTGGATAAACGGAATGGACACCTTGAGCAAATTCTTTAGCTTGACTATAGATAGGAGCAGCCGATTCCATCCAAAGCATATCAGAGTATGGAGCGTAAGCAACAGAACGAGCAATAGCACATTTCACACCACCATTGAGACGGTAATATCCTTCTTTAGTTCTAGGAAGATCCCAATCCCAGAAGGTTTCAAAGCCCATGGATTTAGCTAATTCACGTGCTTCATAGTAGCTAAGCTCTTGGGAACGGCAGTTCCATTTGGAAAGGTTAGCTTCTACATTGCTGCAATTGGTTTGACGGATTTTACGAGCAACAGCTTCAGTAAAGGTTACAAGGTCAGCTTCATCAAGCCATTGTTCTTGAATGGCATGAAGCTGTTGAGCTGTTTTACCAGCTTTAACAGCTTCTTCTAAAATAGTAACAAGAGGACGTAAGCAGTTGTTAGTAGTACCTAAAATAAATGGATGATCACGACGGTCAATATTACTAGTGAGAAGTTGAGCAGCTTCAGCATCAGTACGAGAAACAAGGATGGTTTCAGCATTCATAATATCAAATTGAGCACGGATAGCAATAAGACGAGAAATATGTTCAGAAGTAGGAACTAAAACTTTACCTCCCATATGACCACATTTCTTAGTACCAGCAGCTTGATCTTCAATATGGATACCAGCAGCACCTCGTTCAACGAACATTTTAGCAAGCTTCATGACAGCGGTTAAACCACCATGACCTGAATCAGCGTCAGCAATGATTGGTCGTAAGAAATCAGTATATGGAACTGTCTTTCTTTGTTCTGAAGTTAAACTAAAACGCTCTTCACGTTGCTTTCTATCATGGAATAATTGAGCACGGAAAAGTTGATCTACTTTGTTTGGTACAGTATCCATTGGGTAATCAGCAAGATCTGGTCCTGGTTCATTAGAGGTGGAAGCAGTAGAAGAGCATTGCCATCCAGAAACATAAATGGTTTCGTGATATTTGGCCATTTGAGTTACTTGAACGGGATCAAGAGCACCAAAGGTATAAGAGGTGGTACGACTATGTTGATGACGCTTTAAAAGAGACCATAACTTTTTTGCTTGAATATTAGATGGATATTCAATTTTAAGGGTACCACGTTTAGAAGCAATAGATTGAGCGGTATAAGGACGCTTTACATGAGAAAAACGAGAGGATGCCCACCAAGTGGATAAATGATTAAGCTCCTCGTCGTAGCAAGTTGTTTCGTTACAGAATTGAGTCATTCGAAGTAAAAATGATTAGTATGACAAATTTCTCGTTCTTTTTAAACCTTTTTGGGTGTGTAGAATTGTTGTCGTCATCTATTATTTCAATAAATCTGATGAAACGTCAACCTAAGAATAATGCCAATTATTTATTTGATAACACAATTTGATTGAATATAATTATAAGGGTTAAATGTGGGTAGTAAGCGTAAGTGCCAAAAAAAATTAGGATTAAACCAATCACCTTTATGTAAGGTAACTAATATTGATTTAATTTCTCCTTTTTTCAATAGTAAAACTGACAAAAAAAATTTGTTATTTAAAGGAGTAAAAAGCTAAATATAAAGCAAATCAATGTCTGATCAATAATCAAACGTGGATGTCTTTTTATTCTCCATTTTTTGCTTTTTATCCTTAAATTGGTGTTTTTGGTTAAGTCATCTATCAAATGGAAACATGTCCATATGTTATTTAGACTTCATGTTTTCAAAAAATTAAAACTGTAGTCATGCCCATCCAATAAAAAAAATTACATAGGGTGTTTTTTTTTTACTTCACCAGTTTTTTCATTTTTTAAGCGCTATTTAAGTGGAAAAAGTGTTAGTAAAATTCTTAAACAAAAAATACATCCCTATAAAATGGTTAAAAAAATAAACTCCAAGTTAATAGCAGTGCAATTGAAAAGTTCTCAAAAAAATTGGCTTAATTTGAATAAAGATGAATAATTTCAATTTAAAATGAAAATTTAGACAAACTAAGGTTAGAAGCTCGAATTATTAATTGAAATAGATAAATTATTATCAAGCTTTCTAAATTTAAATTTCAAGCATTTTCACCTGAACTAATGTCCTCAACCAAAAAAAATTATTTCACTTTAAAGTAAGGCTTTTGTCAATGATATTTTAATTGCTTTACATTTGACTTAAAAGTGATTGGTAGGAAGACAAAAAAATCATCCGAAATCAGCCAATTACAATTATTTGTTTAAATAAACTCAAAAAACAATCAAAAAAATTCTAAATGAATGTTTATAACAATACTTATTTTCGTAAAAATAAAGAGAAATTTCGGATTATGTGTAAAGATCTATTAAATTTTAATACAAAAATTAAATAAATCCAAATCCAACCTTAACCTTAATCACTTTAACTTATTTTAACTTTAAATTAACTTTGTTTAATTATTATATTAGCTTTAATTAATTCAGAAGTAAAAAAGTTAAAATTAGGTCCATAATTTAAAAGCAGTATGAAATATTGATATTTTTTAATTTAAAATGCCTATGCTTATTTTTAAATTAAATTATTTATTATTAAATTATTTGAATAAGTGTAATTATTATAGCATTATAATCCAAACTCATTATAAATATAAAAGTTACTAGCTTTAAAATTGCTATATTAATTAAAGATACTTTAAATAAAATAACGTTATTTATATAAACTAAGTTAAATAATAAAAAGTTATTAAAATTTAATAGTAATAATGTATGGGGGTGTTTTTTTTGGTTTCATTATTTTTTCCATTTTTAAGCGTTATTTAAGCAGAAAGATTGTTAGTAAAATTCTTAAACAAAAAAATACATCCCTATGATTAATTCAAAGTTTTTTTATTTATATTTATTAAAAAACTTTTTATTTTTAACTATAAAAAATACTATTTCTATATTAGAACATTTATATTTGGTAATTATAATAAAAAGTTATAACTGCTATTATATTTTTAATATATAGCACTTCAGTGTAAAATAGTAAAAAAACTTTTTAATGTGATAATCTTTTTTTAAATTAATTTCAAAACTGTCTTTTTAATAAAATTGAAGTTTTTTATATAAAATATTTATATAAATTATATAATTATGTTTTTTATATAAGTATTTTATATAGGTTGTATAATTATATAAAGGTGTTTTTTTTTAAGTTTATCACTTTTTTTATTTTTTAAGTGTTATTTAAGAGGAAAAGTTGTTATTAAAATTTTAAACACAAAAATATATCTTTACATCTTTTATCTTATTAACTTTATGTAGTTTATAATTTATTGCATACTATTTTTTATATTTTAAGTTTATTTTAATTATATAAACTAAAACTTATTAATTTATAACCAATTAATTAAACTAAAACAGCTTTTAATTTTAATTACTAAATACTGAATTTCACAGCTCTTAAATTTACCTATATAAAGCATCTTAATTTATATAAACATAACACCAAATTAAAGCATGTAAACAATAAATTAAATTTAATAAAAACGAGCATTAAAAGTTATATAAGTGATTTTAATTTGTTTATAATTTAGTTAAAAAAAGCTGTTTAATTATATTTATTAAATTTATACATAAATATTAATATAAATAATATTAAGAAAATAAAGTTTATTATAAAAACTGATTTCAATAAAGTTTTATTCTTTTTAACTTATTATTTTAATAACTTTAACTTAACTTAATTTACTAAAAATATAGTTATAGATATAAATAATACTCATTTGTTTTTTATACTTTTTTATATTATAAAAAATTTTCTCTATAAAACAACTGTTAACAAAATATAAAAACAAACTAAAATTATTTTTGATGTCATTCCAATTAAATACTAAATAAAGATTCTATTGAAGGCCTGAACAGTTTTTGTGAAATAAAGTGTTGCCTTATAATTTATTTAATTATTAAGCAATGATTTATAATATTTTTACTTTAGATTATCTTAGATAACTTTTAATTAAACAAAACGTTTGTATATAGTTAAATCAGTGTTTAAGGCAAAAACAAAGATCAAGGATATTTATTGATGCTAATTTATATGTTGATTATAAAGTTTAAAAAAAATGTAATAGTGGATTTAGGAAATATTTACCAATAACAAAATTAAACTTTAAAAAATTAAATTAAATTGATAAATAAATAGTGAATTGGGTACTTTTGAGGTCATATGATAAATCCTATAAAATTTCAATGGAAACTAT
Source organism: Batkoa obscura (assembly GCA_030770535.1). Taxonomy (NCBI): domain Eukaryota; kingdom Fungi; phylum Entomophthoromycota; class Entomophthoromycetes; order Entomophthorales; family Batkoaceae; genus Batkoa; species Batkoa obscura. The sequence goes on along the minus strand of JASVEC010000005.1, from coordinate 929,492 downwards.
AAATTGTTTCTAAAATGATTCAAAGTAAAAAATAAGAATAGATTATCTAATTTTTATCATATTTAATAAAAATTCGAATTTCTTTAACTTTATATGGGGATGTATTTTTGTGTTTAAGAATTTTACTAACAATCTTTCCGCTCAAATAGCGCTTAAAAAATGGAAAAAATAATGAAACCAAAAAAAACACTCCCATATCTAATTTTATTTCTAGCTAAAAAAACATAAAGCTATTGAAACAAAATCATTGATGATGCTTTTTTTATTTATTAATTATAGCTACATTATTATTTTATAACTAGGAATCGTATACTGTTGATTATGATTAAAAATTTAATAACATTAGTAAATTTTATTTTCAAACTTGAAAGGAACAGTGAGTACTTTTGAGGTTATAAAAAGTCATAGAAATCAATGAGGATTAAATAACAATCATTATTAATCATTAGTTATTATTGAAATACATTTTTTCAGTGAAAACTTTGATTATAATTGGATAGTTTATAAATAATTAGAAATATCATCAAATAAATGAATAGATTATACAATAGCGCGGAAATAATAAGAGAGATAGAACATTCTATTTTTATAAAAAAGAGTACTTTTGAGGTTATAGAAAAAAACAATAAATTAAAGGAAAACAAATAAATATAGAAAAAATATGTATATATAGAAAGACTTGAATTAATAAAATAGATACCTTGCTTTATAAAAAAACTTTGTAGAAAAACAAGGTAGGTATCTAAAAGATGGAAAATAAGATAAATGATTTAGATGATGAAAAGTTATATGAAATCAATCCAATATTTGTTAAAAATGCATTAGATTACAATGATAATCAGATCTTAAATGAAGGCGATGATAACCCCATTGAGTTTACTTGGAGAGCATCAATACTAGGTTCCCTTTTAGGTTGTATCATAGCTACAAGCAATATGTATTTGGGATTAAAATCTGGATGGACGTTTGCAGCTTCAATATTTGGAGCAATTCTAGGGTATGGGATACTAAAACCGTGGTCAAAATTACCAACCTATCTAGGGGGAGGAGGTGAGTTTGGTATAAAAGAAAATTGTACCATACAGACCGCGGCTGTAGCGGCAGGCGGTTTATTTGCTGGGTATGTTTCAGGAATACCAGCAATGTTTCGATTAAATTTGCTTCCACCTTTAAACCAGTGTTGGCCTATGTTCTTTTTATGGACTTTAGCAGCCGCTTTTTATGGTATGTTCTTTGCGGTTCCATTGAGACATTATTATGTTATATGCCAAAAACTGGTCTTCCCTTCTCCTACAGCAGCAGCTAATACAATAATTTCTTTGCATAGTAAAAAAGACAGAACAGCAGCTACTAAAACGAAATGGTTGTTAAGTTCATTCATTATCTCAATTTTGTATAAAGTAACTGGTTATTTTATACCGACCATAATTGACCTTCATATATTATATTGGTTTTCATTAACAGGTATTAATAATAATGTTTCACAAGTTCTATCAACCATAGATTTAGTATGGAAGTGGCACTTTCAAGTTACAACGGCATTTTTTGGTGCAGGTATGATGGTAGGGTTAAACACGGCTATTTCTTTCTTTGTGGGGGATGTATTGGCCTGGGGAATTATTGGACCTTATTTATTTTATGATCAAGGTGACCAAGTATTAAAAAATAAACCATGGGGATTTAAAGATGATGGAGCTACCGTACAAACATGGAATTTATGGGTAGGGATAGTTATTTTGCTATGCTCTTCATTTACTGAATTATTTATGCAGTATAAGTCATTATTATCTGCGATTAAATCTGGTGCAATTCAATTAAACAATTTATTAGCAAAAGTACTTCCCATTAAAAAAAGAATATTTAATGGCTCTGATAATATAGATCCGGTCCCTATAGAAGGCCAAGTACCAATTTGGATGTGGGTAACTGGAACACTAGCTTCATTACTTTTAACTGTCTTAGTTTTAAAATTTTACTTTGAAATGTCAATACCAGCTGGAATTTTAGCTGCTTTATTAGGCTTTTTATTTTCATTCATTGGGTGTCAAACAGCAGGAGAAACCGATATTAACCCAACTGGTGTTATAGGGAAAGCATCTCAATTTTGTTTCGCCGGTATACCAGCACCGAGTCTTGATATATTAAGATTAAATAATTTGATTGCTGGTAGTGTGGCATCGGCATGTAGTCAACAAACAGTGGATATGGTGGGGGATTTAAAAACTGGTTATTTATTAAATGTATCTCCACGTTCCCAATTTTATGCTCAAATAATTGGCTCCGTATTTGGTGTAGCTATTGCTGTTGTATTATTTATGTTATTTGCTACTGCTTATCCATGTATATTGGATATAAACTCTTCGACTGAAACATGTGAATTCCCAGTGCCTGGCGCAGCAGCTTGGACTGGGGTTACTATAGCGTTGACCAAAAACATTAATGATATTATACCTTTATCATGTAAAATAGCATGCTTGATATTTGCGATAGTAACCATAGTATCTACAGTACTCAAACATACCCTGTTAAAGAATTATAGGACTTATATGCCGAATTGGAATTCTATAGGGTTAGCTTTTGTCAATTCAACACCATGCTTACCTGTTTCAAACCTATTAGGGGCAATTATTGGATTTATTTGGAATAAGTATAATCCTAACTTATGGGGAATTGTCGGCATCCCACTAGCATCTGGATTAATTGCTGGTGAAGGTATTGGAGGGCTCTTTCATGCTATCTTTAACCTTATCAGTCTATCGCAGGATGAATATGCTATTAAATTTGCATGCCCAAATAATAAATGTTAACTTAGTAAATGATTATTTTTAGCCTTAATCTTTCAATGTAAATTAGACTATTGGAATTTAACAAATTTGTTTTTATACATTTAATAAATAAAACACAATAATTCATATTATTACAAAAAAACAAATTGTATTAACGAATATTTATTTTATCTCGTATGTGAATCAATGATTTGTGACATTCAAATATTTGTATTTCAGATTAAAAATAAATAACCTTACAAACTTATGTTTAATGAAATGTTTTAAACTAACTTAAATAGTTCATGATTATATAAACGAATAAAAAATGTATAGTAAATTTAGCTTACATTACACATGATAAAAATATTTTAAATAATATAACTAATGAAATGATAAAATTATTATTTTATTAAAATTAAATTTTTAGAAAAAACTAATATTACAATTATAGCAGCATACACTAAATAACATAAAAATAATAACAATTGGATAATTTAGTGGGGGAAATGAAAATGGCTATTACATCAGTTGCATCCATAGTAATGCTTTTGTTTTTTATCTACTTCAAAGGGTGGGTTTTATTTCAGTATTTTTTAATATAGTAAGAGTGTGTTTATTGCATAAAGTTGTAAGACAATTTTTGTAGTTTGTGATTAAGGTAGTGTTTAATTGCATAATTTATTAAGTTTAATTATAATTTAACTTTCTAAAAATTAAATTTAGGATAGAAAATAACTACTATATTGTTGAAAATTAAATTAAACATCTACTTATTGTGATTTTAGTTTATATTGTTAAGCTAGCTTAAAAAATACTTATAGATCTTTGGTATCATATAAAGCCAATTGAGTTAGAATTTTTAACATTTGATAATAATTGTATCTTAGGTTATATCCCAAACCCCCAATAATAAGCTAGCTCTGGTATAAAAAATTATGTTTACCAAAGAATAATAACGTATCTGCTGTGTACATTCCCTGCAAGAAAATCAGTACCTTAAACTGAATCTAAAACATAAAATGGTTATTTGAGGTTATTAAATAATCATAAATATTGTATAAATTTGACAAAAACACAAAAGTAATTAGTCACTAATCAATTGTTCATGGATTTACAAGCACAACCAAAGCTTATTGGCTCTAATTCTATCTTAAGATACGGAAAATTATAAATGATTAATTGATCATTAAAAATTATTTAAGCAAATTAAAGGTAATTATCTAATCGCAAAGTTTCTTTTAATTTGCTAATACTCTTTATTTTATCAAATAAAAAGTCTTATTAATTTCCTCAACAAATTAAATGCCATTTTTTACAATAAAAGCGTTTAACTTCTCAAAATAGCAAAGTGATCTTATATTCATAAACCGGTCCCAGGTAAAAAAGGTGTAAGAAAACTGTTGTTGAAATAAGTAATAATTAGTAAATAAATCCAGAACTATTGGCTGGCTTAAAGCTATATGGTAGCTAGTATTTAAACTAAGATTAGGCTTGTATCCCTTTTTTTCTCAATTTCATTATTTTCATTTTATTAAAATTACTGTTAATGTCAATTTCAAATAAGCATAAAAATAAAAAAGGTTGGAGAGCCTTTAAAGGAGTTGTGAAATCTTTATTTAAAGATAATGTTAAAGTAAAGGGCGAAGAAGCAGAGGAAATTCAATTTGATGGTTTTAGTTGGAGACCGCCTGTTATCCTCAGATTAGAAGAATCTGTATTTAATCCCGATTACTCGATAACTTTAGGATGTAGTAACAATAGCTCCAGTGAATCACTTACAGCATCAGTCTCAAGCTCATCTTCAATTACTATAGCACATCCTTTTTATTTAAGTAAAGTACCTTCAAATGCAAAGATACCGTTAAAGAGTTCCATAAAATCTTTAAGAGCGTCACCTTCAGAACCATGCCTCAATGGAGTGATAGATAAAAGTGATTCAAGCCTCAGCGACACATTGAACTATCTAAACATCACGTTCCATTTTGAAGATAACGATGAAGATAATGAAACTAAAGTTGTCATTCGTAGCCATACAGCAACCCCATTTAATAAGTGCAAGCGATTACCATTCTCTAGTCAAACTCAAGCTAAAACAAACCCTTCAAAAGCGAAGGCTTTAAGATTTGATGAGAATGTAGTTGTGTATGAAACTTATAACATTGAAGATTATCCAAGGACAGCAGTTGAGCCACCTGAGTTTACCAAGAAAGAACTTGAAAGAGTGAATAAAGAAATCAGGAAATATAAGTTAAGAGAAATGAGAGTTCATCCTGAGTCATTCAATAATCTACTTCTGTCTGTTTAAGTTATTTATCATAGGTATAGATGCCAAAATTGTATTTAAGGCGCTATTTAGTACCATTTTTTTACATATCATGTTTACGTTTCGTTTTTACTCGTTCCTTTGTCTTTATTTATGAATTCAAATAAACATTTATCACTTATTTATCATTCTTAATATAAATTTTTAAAATTTTACCTACATTTATAAAAAAAACACTAAATCATTACATAACTATTTCACAACTGAACATGGTGATATTAACTTGTGATTCCTTATTAAAATAGAATGTAATTTTTTCAACGTCTTTTTCTAAAATCAACTTTAATTATGTTTTATTTCAGTTTAAAGCTTAGTTAGAAATAAGAGTTAATTTATTAACACTATGTAAAAGAAGCCATTATTTGAAACAGACGCCCTTAGTTATTAAAGTAAAATAACACAAGTCCTATTTTCTTGGGAAGAATTGGTTAGCATTAAGTTACTTGGCTTCCATACTAAGCTCGGTTTTTCGCTATTTTCATTTTAGCCTTCAATTTTATTTAAAAAAATGGGCAATAGCTTAGCTACCTGGTTGAAAAATAAGGTTACTTTTATTAAAAGTAGGCTTTTGAAGTTAGAACCTTATTTCAAACCTTCAAATTTTGGGTTAAAGATAGTCTTGTTTTCTTGAGATATTCCCTGACCGAAGAAATTACTTTCAAAATTAGCAACTTCAGATATCATATGGGGGTGTTTTTTTTGGCTTCATTATTTTTTCCATTTTTTAAGCGCTATTTGAGTGGAAAGATTGTTAGTAAAATTCTTAAACACAAAAATACATCCCCGTATTTAATCAAATGTTCATTTAAAATAAAAATAAAGATAAAAATTCACTTCCAAGTGTTTCTTGATAATATCTATTAAACAAGAAGAGTGTTAATATTTTTATGTCAAATGTTATACTCTACTAAGTAAAGTAAATTTAAAGATATCTTTAATCTTATAAATATTTAATAGATATAAAAAATGAACTCTAACCAAAATAGTCAGTCTAGCATTTACCCAACACCTTAATTTAAAAGAATAAACTTGTTTTGTATAAGCTTTGAAAATTTTAATTAACTTTTATATGTTTACTTAAGTTTATGTTTATTTCAAAGGATTGTTTATACTAAAAATGCTATGGAATATAAGCTTAGTTACGTTAAGTATCAATTTTTTTATGCCATGCTATTATTTTTTATATAAAAAATCATAGCGTGTATTCAAATATATTTTATATAGTTGTGCAATGTTACAATAAGATAGTTAAAATATATTCAAATGATCCTAAAGTGGTATGAATAATGTGACAATACAATAAAAATTATAAATTATAAGTACTCATCTTATTTGATGCTTAGTTATTATACGATTGATAAAGTAATATGATACAGGAAAAGCTCAATATATTTTTATATAAAATTATATCAATTGCATCTACTATATTATTTAACACGCAGCGGTATTCAGTATCTTTTATTAATACTATTGATGTATAATGGCGCTTTTGGCGTTACTTTTTTTCAGGGAGTATATAAAAACGTGACTATTTTTTATTGTTATTAATATCATATGTAGAACTTATTAGGTAATAGCTGATAATCTTTTACAAAAAAATTAACAAGATTACTTTGTTTAGGAAACACTATCTGTTCACATTTAAATAAGATTTATTAGTACTATTTAATAACATGATTTAAATAAGTATAAATATAGATACTTTACATATTCTTCAAAAAATTTATTTATTATGTCAAAACCACAACAGATACTAGATATGGCATCTTCAAGTAAAGACATTTATTCTTTAGACTGTGAAGAGCGAGATAGTGATTTAGATGAATATACCGATAATCAAGAAGAATCTAAGGTCCAATTTACAATTAGAGCAGCACTCCTAGGATCTATTTTGGGCTGTGTGGTATCAGCAAGTAATATTTATCTAGGATTAAAATCTGGATTCAGCTTCCCAGCTTCTATTTTTGGTGCAATATTAGGATATGCTATACTTAAGCCATGGTCTAAATTACCATTATACTTGGGTGGTGGTTATTTTGGAATCAAAGAAAATTGCACAGTACAAACAGCAGCTACAGCAGCAGGAGGTTTATCGGTTGGGTTTATTAATGGTATACCAACCATGTTTCGATTGGAATTATTTCAGCTTCCATTGGACCAATATTGGAGTATGCTATTTTTATGGACACTAGCAGCAGGTTTTTATGGTCTATTTTTTGCAGTTCCTTTAAGATCCTACTTTATAATCAAACAAAAATTGATTTTCCCATCTCCTACCGCTTCAGCTAATACCATTCTTTCCTTACATTCTAAAGGTGGGAAAGAAGCAAAAGTTCAAACTAAATGGATTATGTATTCTTTTATAGTTGCTTTTATTTATAAAGTGATAGGCTATTTTGCCCCATTTATTATTGATTTACATATTCTTTGGTGGATTTCAGTCCCAACTGGCTCCAAGTTGCTAGCTACTATCGATGTTTTTTGGAGATGGCACTTTCAATTAACAACTGCGTTTTTTGGTTCAGGTATGATTGTTGGTTTTAACACAGCCTCTTCTTTCTTTTTTGGCAGTGTATTAGCTTGGGGGGTTATTGGCCCTGTATTATTTTATAGTGATAATAATGAAGTAGTGAAAGTATCTCCATGGAACTATGATAAAAATAAAGCAACAGTTCAATCATGGAATTTATGGATTGGTACTGTCATTTTATTATGTTGCTCATTTACTGAGTTATTGATGCAATCAAAGTCAATTTTTAATGGTTTTAAAAGTAGTATGGTTCAACTTTATAATATAATTGCTAAGCTATTTCGTATAAGAAGGATTGAGTATAATTTTGGAGATAATGAAGATCCAGTTCCAGAAAACGAACTTGTTCCAACTTGGATGTGGGTTTCTGGTACTATAATTTCTGGAATGCTTACAATTGTCGTGTTAGTTATATATTTTGAGATGAACGTAGGAGCTGGGATCTTAGCAATTATATTAGGATTTGTATTTTCACTTATAGGCTGTCAAGCAGCAGGTGAAACTGATATTAATCCAGTTGGGGTTATTGGAAAAGCATCTCAATTCGTATTTGCTGGAATACCTGGTGCCAATCTAAAAGTCCGACAACTTAATAATTTAATTGCTGGTTCACTTGCTGCAGCCTGTGGATCTCAGGCGGTAGATATGGTAGGAGATTTAAAAACTGGTCACATTTTGAAAGCATCTCCACGCTCTCAATTTTATGCACAAATTGTTGGATCTGTGTTTGGAGTTGTTATCGCCGTAGTTCTATTTATGTTATTTGGTAAAGCATATCCTTGTATTCTGATCCAACAGAAAATAGGCTCTCCACCTTGCGAATTTCCTGCACCAGGTGTTGCAGCTTGGACAGCCGTAACTCAAGCTTTGACTTCAGATATATTAAAAGTTATCCCAGAATCATGTAGAATCGCTTGCTTAGTGTTTGGTTTAAGTACAATTATATTAGTTGTTCTTAAAAATAGCTACTTAAAAAAGTATGCTGGTTATATTCCAAATTGGAATGCTATTGGTATTGCTTTTATCAACCCAGCACCTGCACTACCTATCGCCAGCGTCCTTGGTGCTTTAATTGGGGTTATTTGGAACAAAGTAAATCCAAAATATTGGAAAATTATGGGAATTGCTTTGGCATCTGGTTTAATTGCTGGTGAAGGCACTGGAGGAGTATTTCATGCAATTTTTAATATTGCTGGTTTAGATCCTAAAAAAGTATCAACAATGTTTGCAATGCCTACAGCTTTATGATGGTAGTTTTATACAATAAATTCAGTTAAAGTTTATTATTAATTTAATTATATTAAATAAGAATTTTTATGTGATGCTTTTATTTCTTATTTTTTATTTTTTATTTTTTATTTTTTATTTTTTATTTTTATTTTTTTATTTGCCCAATATTTAATTTAAAATTAATTTCAAATATGAGGGTGTTTTTTTTGGCTTCATTAGTTATTGAACTTAATTGCTTCCTTTAATTTAAGGTTAAATTATTTAAATTTACATCAATTTTTTTTATAAATTATTTTTAGTAGTAAATCAAATTGATAACTAAAGTAAAAATAGCTTAATGTTCCTTAATTTGATTTTTTAAATGCTGAAAATATTTTGCTCTTATTGTTGAGAATTTGTATTCCATTGTTGAAACTAATTAATTAATTGTTGAAAATCATTTATCTCAAAAAAAAATCTGCCATAAGAAAAGCAAAATTTATCAATTTTTTATAATCTATAAACTAGTTGATACAAAAAACACTACATACTTATGAGGATGTATTTTTTGTTTAGGAATTTTATTAGCAATTTTTCCATTCAAATAGCGCTTAAAAAATGTAAAAAGTGATGAAACAAAAAAAACACTCCTCTATGTTTGCAACTTTTTATTTATAAACCTTGACCCTTAAACCCTCTGCAATTTATAAATAAACTAAAAGGAAGGTATGGGATTTTTTTGGTTTCATTACTTTTTCCATTTTCCATTTTCTAATTACTCTATTTAAGTGGAAAAATTACTAGTGAAATTCTTAAACAAAAAAATATATCCCCGTATTTTATTGAATTTTTGTCAAAGACTTTTATGCATTACATGATAGAAATCAATTATTATTACTACATTTGATTATGCTAGGTGGTATGACCTTAGCTCTATGGTACTAGTTAGCAAACGTGGATCAACTTTTATATAAAAAGGAGTTTAAAATAAGACATATTTTTCAAAAGGCGAATGATCAAAAGACATTTTTATTATCAAATTAAGCACTCTAAAAAAATGTTATTAAAAAATAATTCCATTCACTAATATTATATTAATACTTTTTTGGTACATTGATGAAACCGTAGATTGTATAGATATCTTTTGAATTTAACCCGTTCTCTTCTTTTTTGTCATAAAAGATAATAATTTTATTCTTTAAAAGTTTGACTGAGGAGTAAATAGGATTCTAGGTTATTAAAGCCGTTGCGCATGTAGAAGTTTATCAAGAACTTTTTTAACATATTATCAAAGCAATACCTATATTCACCTCTTTAAATAAAACTAAGTGGAAAAAACTATTCTCCCTTCCTTTCAAGAAATCATCCTAAATAAAAATAAGCCGGATTTTCTATTTTATCATCTTTAGATATCAAGGATATGCTTGGAATTATTTTATTAAAATTTATTTGATAAAAGTGTTCTTAAACCTGTTATTTCAAATAAAACGTTATCAATAATAGCAGTTTTTCGGTATTATATTACTAATAGATATTATTTAATATTTAGGTTGAGCGCAAGCTGTAGTTATTCGAGTATTAAAATAAGGTTTATTTAAACATAAGCGGTATGGTAAAGTAGAAATATCTCAAAAAAAAGATAAGATAACTCACCCTTTTTAAAATAGAATCATGTTATCTTGTATATTTCTAAATTCAAATAAGAATTGAATTCAAGTGACAGTAATTTTAATTAGAAAAATAGATGGAGTAACTGAATTTATTGCTTTTATTCTGAACCAATTCTTTTTAAATTACACTTGTTAGGAATTCTTAATGATTGTTTTTAGTTTTGAGGAAGACACCACCGGCTGTTTGTTATTTGACATGGAAAGAGTCATTATCGAAATTCTTGACCATCATGTTCTAATGTTGAATTCAATATTAAGAGACAATATTAATTTAAAATATTAAAAAATAAAGTATCATTGTAAAGAAAGTAAATTAAAGCACCCAATAGTAGTTTAATTATTTGCAATAAATAAACGTTATTACTTATATTTTTTACTATTTCCAGTTTAATTAACGGTTCTTGATAATACAATTTTTTTGGTTATTCAATACTGCTATGGTAGGAATTAAGAATCATCCCGACCTCACATGATTGTAATTTCTATCTAAAAACAGTCACTAGAATTATTAAATTTATGGCATAAAAAAACACTATAAATAAAATTGAAAAGCAATTTGATTAATCAAACCTTTTTTAATAAATTATTTAACATGGCTTCAAAAGGAGACTTTAATCCCGCGACTTCGCCTGACGAAAAATACCAGTTAGATACAACTGAGCACGACTCTGATGTTGACTCATATTATAAACACGAGGACGATGGAATTGATACCCAATTTACTTGGAGAGCTGCTATCATAGGTTCTATTTTAGGATCCGTTGTTGCTGCTAGTAATATGTACCTTGGTTTAAAATCTGGATGGACTTTCTCTGCTTCTATCTTTGGTGCTATCCTTGGTTTTGGTATTCTTAAACCATTATCAAAATTACCACCTGCTTGGGGTGGTGGTGAATTCGGTATGAAAGAAAATTGTACTGTTCAAACGGCTGCTACTGCTGCTGGTGGTCTTTCTGCTGGGTTTGTTGCAGGTGTTCCTGCTATGTTCCGTCTCGGATTACTTGATCCTGATATTACTAAATATTGGGGTATGTTCTTTTTATGGACAATAGCCGCTGGTTTTTATGGTTTATTCTTTGCTGTTCCTTTAAGAGCTTATTTCATTATCCAACAAAAATTAATTTTTCCATCCCCTACTGCTTCAGCTAATACTATTCGCTCATTACATGCAGGTGATGGTGAAGAAGCTAGAACTCAAACTAGATGGATTATTTACTCTTTCTTAGGAGCTGTTATTCATAAAACTGTTGGCTATTTCGTTCCTTTCTTAATTGATATGCATGTCTTGTTCTGGTTCTCTATTCCATCAGGTAACGCTGTTTTACAAGCAATTGATCCATTGTGGAGATGGCAGTTTCAAATTACAACCGCTTTCTTTGGAGCAGGTATGATGGTAGGGTTAAACACTGCAGCATCTTTCCTCTTTGGTGATCTTTTAGCTTGGGCAATCATTGGTCCTATCTTATTTTATGGTGACAACGATATTGTTGTTAAAAAATCACCATGGGGTTACAATAAAGAGAAACCAACTGTCCAATCTTGGAATTTATGGATAGGTATTGTTATTATGTTGTGCGCCTCCTTCACTGAATTATTTATGCAATATAAATCTTTATGGAATGGTGTCAAAGGTGGTTTTATTCAACTTTGGAATCTTGTTGCTAAGGTACTTCCTATCAAGAAAATTGACTTTGACGGATCAGGCAATAAAGATCCAGTTCCAGAGCATGAGCTTATCCCTACTTGGATGTGGATCTCTGGAACATTGGTTTCTCTTGTCCTTACTGTTTTAGTATTATACTTTTACTTCCATATGAACGTAGGAGCTGGTATTTTAGCTGCCCTCTTAGGTTTTGTCTTCTCATTTATTGGATGTCAATCTTCTGGCGAGACTGATATTAACCCAACTGGTGTTATTGGAAAAGCATCTCAATTCGTATTTGCTGGTATCCATGCTGAAACCTTACAACTTACTCAACTTCATAATTTAATTGCTGGTGTTTTATCTGCTTCATGTGGATCTCAAACAGTAGATATGGTAGGTGATTTGAAAACGGGTCATTTATTACGTGCTTCACCACGTTCTCAATTTTACGCACAAATCGTTGGTTCCGTATTTGGTGTAGTTATTGCTGTAGTTTTATTCGTATTATTTGGTAAAGCATACCCTTGTATTTTAGTAAAAGAAGCAGAAGGTGCACCACCGTGTACTTTCCCTGTCCCTGCAGTTTCTGCTTGGGCTGGTGTTACTGAAGCTTTAACATCCAATATCTCAAACATGGTTCCAGAATCTTGCCGTATTGCTTGTTTAGTCTTTGGATTAGTTACAATTGCAACTATTGTTCTTAAAAACACTTACTTAAAGAAATACTCTGCCTATGTTCCTAATTGGAACGCCATTGGAGTTGCTTTCGTTAATCCAGCACCATATATTCCAGTTGCTAACTTTATTGGAGCCTTAATTGCACTTGCATGGAACAAAATTAATCCAAGATACTGGAGTATTATGGGTATTGCCTTAGCATCTGGCTTAATTGCAGGTGAAGGTATTGGTGGTGTTTTCCAGGCCATTTTCAATATTGCTGGAATAACTGAAGAATACTCTACCACTTGGGCTATGCCTGTCTAATTTTACTGTTTTAACCTTGCATTTTCGACATTCTAATTTTAAATTATTGAATAATAAATGAATACTTTTTATTTAACTGAAGTTTTGAATATTCGCTTTTTGACTAGTTCTCTATTTTAATTTAAACTTCTAACAAGCACTTCCATAGCATTTATAGTGAGTATCATATAAAATCATAAAATGTATATGGGGGTGCTTTTTTTGGTTTTATCACTTTTTCCATTTTTTAAGCGCTACTTGAGTGGAAAAATTATTAGCAAGATTTTTAAACAAAAAATACATCCCCATATAAATATTATATTTAGAAAGTAAGGCCTTTTAATATTTATCTAATGTATTAAATTTTTTTTGAAATACAAATCAAAAGTTGAATACAATATGATCTTCAAAGGTTGATGTAATATATCTTAATTTTTGTTTATAAAAGAGCTTTGGATTTCTATATCTTTTATATGCCATATCAAGCTATAAAAAGTTAACAATTGAGGCTTAAAATGAGAAAGGGAGTTTATTTTAAATAATTTTAAATACATGATTCTAATCAAAATATAAAAAACTTTTATTATATATATGTAAATCTAAATATACATTTCTTAATGTAATTTTATTAAATAGCTTTTAAGCAAGTTTTTCAAACTTTTAAACAAAACTATGTTTAAATTTGCTAAAAGATAAATAATTTATTAAAAGTAATTTTTATAAATATTGTTCTTTTAAAAGAGATTATAAGGCTTTGTAGTTTTATTAATAAAAATTAGAAACTAAAAATAGGTCTATAAAGGCGTGAAGTCAAATAAAAAATGTTGTTTACAAAAAGCAGTGGACTTGTTATTTACAGGACGCCTAAATCCAGATAATAAACTTAGAAGCAAGAAGCATAAAGAGGAATTAAATTTTAAATTTAATAATCAGATGAGTCTGAGTCATATTAACTAGTAATGTATTCTTATAAAAAATCATTAATTAAAAAAATCATAAATAAAAATCAGATTTCAAATACAATAAAAAGTTATTTTAGCAAGCCAACTTTACTATACTGCTTCTTCTGCTCTTCTATAGATATACTTCATCACTGGTAACCAACACTTGAGTTTTTTTAAAAGCACACCTAAATTGACTGCAAAAATCTAAAATCCATAATTCATTACTTTTCTCCCAACTCGATTTCCTAGTTTAATTTCCAACTATAGTAATCATTTCTCGAAGTTGCTAGAAAGCCAAAAAAGACGTCATACTCTCTAAATTTAATTTGAATTTGCAATAATCGAATTAATTAAGGGAATAATTCTTCTCATGAGCTAGATTGTAAACTATTATTAATAGCTGATTATCTTTTAATTTTAATTTTTTTTTAGATTATCTTGCTAAAGAGAGTATTATCAATAATTAAAAATCGAAATTTCAATGCGAGTTTATAGTGTCACGCCAATATTAAGAACAATACAAAGATGTAGTGGAATTTCTTCCAATTTTATTAAGTCAAGAAATATTAATACCAAGCCTGCATTTCAAAAGCAAAGTATTTGGTATCAAAAAACACAAAAACATCAATTTCATCAATCTTCCGCTGTTTCTAAACAAGATTTTTATAAAACATTAGGCGTTGATAAAAAAGCATCAAGTTCTGAAATTAAAAAAGCTTATTATCAATTAGCTAAAAAATATCATCCAGATACTAATAAAGGTGATAAAAACGCTCAAGAAAAATTTATTGAAATTCAAGAGGCTTATGAGGTAAAAAGGATTTTGGATTTTAATTATTTACTTATTGAGTCTTCTTTTAAAATAGTGCTTATCCGATGAACAAAAGAGAGCAGCTTATGATCAATTTGGTCACGGGTTTGATGGCAGTGGTAAGTTATTTCTAAGAGTTAAATAATAATGATTTATTTTATATTTAAAGGTGGCTATAATCCAGGAGCTGGAGGCTTTGATGGCTTTGGTGGTTTTGGTCAAGGTGGTTTTTCACAAGGTTTTGGAGGAGGTCAAGGTTTCAATCCAGAAGATTTATTTTCACAATTTTTTGGTGGAGGTTTTGGTAAAGGAAGAGCAGGCAGAAGTGGTTTTGATCTAACTGGAGAGGATATTCAGGTAAAGAAATAGTACACTAATCCCAACTTAATACTAAACAACAACTTTTTAGGTTAATATGAATATTTCATTTATGGAAGCAGCTAAAGGAATTAATAAAAAAGTACGTATTCAACCTATAATCAATTGTTCGACTTGTAAAGGTCATGGTACCAAAGATGCTAAAAAACCAGATCCATGTCCAAGTTGTCATGGTTCAGGTCAACAAATATTTAATACAATGCAAGGTATATTAGCAAGAACTTGTTCCACTTGTGATGGTTCAGGTGCTAAAGTAAAGAAAGGATCGGAGTGTAGTACCTGTGGTGGTATGGGTAGAGTTAGAGATAACAAATTAGTAGATGTTAATATACCAGCAGGTAATTTCAATTTAAGAAATTAAAATAATTTAATCAATATTAATACTTTTTAAGGCGTTGATGATGGTGTCAAATTAAGAGTGAGTGGAGAAGGTGATTCACCAATAGAAGGACAAGGACGTCGTGGTGATTTATTTGTTAAATTAAGAGTACAACCATCACAAACATTTAAACGTAGTGGACCAGATGTTCATGTTGAAGCGAAAGTACCTTTTCAAACCGCTATATTGGGAGGCTTTATTAGAATCCCTACAATCGATGGAGATGTTGAACTTAAAATTACACCAGGATCTCAATCGAATGATACCTTAGTATTAAAAGGAAAAGGTATTTCTAAATTAAATTCACGTAATAGTAAAGGAGACCAATATGTTAATTTGCATATATCAGTACCTAAGTAAGTGAAATTTTAATTTTTCTAATGTGATATATTAATATTTTAAATTTTAAATTTAGGAAACTAACGGATAAACAAAAAGAGTTAATAGAAGAATTTTCAAAGACATTGAATAATAATGATAAAAAGAAAGGTAATGACGATCAAGATATTGAAAATAAGGAAGGATCTAATAGTAATAAAAAGGGTCGATTTTTTAATAAGATCTTTGATAAATTTATGAAAGATAGTGAAGAGAATGGAAAAAGTAAAGAAGACATAAAAAAAGAAAGTAAAAAAGAAGATGAAAGTAAAAAAGCAGCCTCAGCGTAATCGATTTATGAGTCATAGAAAGAAGTAATGTATTGAAACTGTTTTGAAAAGTAGTTTAATAGAAAATATTAAAAACTCGATTATGAATCAAATTAGAATCAAGTTTTATTTTAATTGAAAGTAAAAATATAAGTAAATTTTATTTTTATTGTCTTTTGTAACTTTATTTTATTATTATTATAGATTTAGCATTTTACTGTCTTTTAAATGGTTATAAATTAATGAATAATCAGGTTAAATATTGATTTTTAAATTGAATTGAATTTACATTATATTTATAACTCATTATTTTTATATAAATAAATAAAATAATAGAATTTTAATTTAAATAATCAAAAATAATAATAATTTGATATAAATAGCTTATTTTATTCAAGCCTAGTAAATCTTCAAATCCATCCTAATGTTCTAAAAAAAATTCATTAAAAATTCATCATTTATCAAACTCAAATCTAATCCTTACCATAATGTGCCAACATTCTATTATAACCCGAATAATGTCTCCACCAAGTAACAGTAGGACGACGATTAACCCAATCAGTAATTTCATTTAATTCCTTAACATTGGTTAATTTTAATTCACCTTCTCTATTACCAACCACTACTGCAGCTTTATTTCCTTTAAATAATGGCATTGTATCCT
The DNA here is from genome assembly GCA_030770535.1 of Batkoa obscura. Classification (NCBI taxonomy): domain Eukaryota; kingdom Fungi; phylum Entomophthoromycota; class Entomophthoromycetes; order Entomophthorales; family Batkoaceae; genus Batkoa; species Batkoa obscura. The sequence goes on along the minus strand of JASVEC010000005.1, from coordinate 912,561 downwards.
TTTTTTGAACTCCTTTAAATTGTTCCAATAACCAAAAGAAAGAACGATGAGCACAAATCATAGCATGCATACGATCCACTGGGGAAGTAGTTCCACCTTGTTGAATATGACCTAATACGGAGGTACGTGAATCAAATAAAAGTTTTCCTTCATCTTGATAAATATCCGAAATAAATTCAGTTTTATAAGTCTTAGATGCTTCATCAGTTCTATAAAATTTAAAACAATTAACTTAAAATCATCTTCTTCAATTTACAAAATAATTTTTAACTTACTTTAAAACAATTCTGCCCACATTAGAATTACCAGCAATTTCTAAATCTTTACTAAATTTCTTTTTCATAATTTCAACATCTTTAGCTAAATCATTTAATGTAATTCCTTCTTCAGGTATATATACTTTAGATGCTCCAACCTAATTAAAAAAATACATCAATTTTAGTTCTTCAAAAAACTTAAACTAGAATTTACACTAATCCCTGCTAATGTAGCTAAAAATCCAGATCTACCACCTTGTACTTCCACTACAAATACTCTAGAATGGGATGCATTAGCAGATAAAGTAATTCTATCACACGCTTCAGTAATAGCATTGAGTGCAGTATCACAGCCAAGGGAATAATCGGTACCTGGTACATTATTTGAAATAGTAGCAGGAACAAAAGCGATTGGAATACAATAAGCAGGATAATCATTTCTTTTATCTAATAATTGATTGACTGCTTTATAAGCTTCAAAACCACCCACAATAAATAAACAATTAACATCTTGTTTTTGTAATTGATAAGCAATTTGACCATAATCCACTTCAGGTAAATCTCGATTTGTACCTAATTCACTGCCTCCACGAGGCATCCAATTACCCGGTTGTAACCAACTAATTTCAACTACCTCCCCACTCATTAAACCATTAAAACCATTTCTTATAGCTAATGGGGTGTGGCCATGATTGATAGCTAAACGTGAAATTGTTCGTACAGCTGCATTCATACCACCAGCTGGGGCTCCTACATTCATAATACCAATTCGAAGTTTCTATTGAGAAATTAAAAAATTCTTATTTCAATAATTTTACAAAATAATTATTACTTTAAATTCAGGATCTTTAGGAACCTCTGGATTATATTCACTATGACGATAAGCATCCCATAAAGCTTTAAATGCTGGATCTCTAAGATCCATAGCAGCATCAAATTGTTTAGCTTCTACTAAAGAGGCTAATTTTTTGGTCTAATTTTTGAAAATCAATATTCTAATTAATCCTATTATTAATTAAAGTTATTACCAATTTAACGGCTTCCATTAAAGGTACTGGTTGAATATGATTATTTCTCATACCAATCATCATTGAAGGATCTTTTGGAGTTGCTTTTAATAATACTTCAACAGCTTGTACACCTTGCACTGTCCCCTATTAAATTTAAAGGACATTAACGTTAATATTAAATATTTATAACAATTAATTCAAAAATCCCTCTAAACACTTACCAATACCCTATCTTGAGAAGCTGGATTACCACCTCTTTGTATATGACCTAAGTAAGTAATTCTAGGATCTAAACCTAATTTATCTTTAATAGCTGCTGCTACTTCTTCACTTTTAATAGGTTTTAATTCATTATCAATTGCTCCTTCACAAACAATAACAATTGAATCTCGACGGCCTAAATTTCGATGCTAAAATAATAATAAAAATAGTTTATACAATTAATTAATTTAATTATTATTATAACAAATTAATTACCCTTTTAATAGTTTTACACATTTTTTCTTTCCATTCTTCTGGTCCCAAAGGTTGTTCGGGTATAAGTACAAAATCGGCACCTGTACTATTTTAAGAAATATTAGATCAACTTCAATTTGTGGCGTCACGCTACAAAAACAAAAAAAACTTACCAAACAGCTGACATGAGGGCCAACCAACCACAATGTCTACCCATGACTTCGATCACAAAAACTCTTTGATGAGACAACGCAGTAGAGGTAATATTATCTACACTTTCACAAATTCGATGTAAAGAAGAAATAGCCCCAATTGTAAAATCGGTACCTGCCATATCATTATCAATACTACCTACTAAACCAACGATGTTTAAATGTTGGAACTTTTCACTCTCATTTAAAGTAATTCGATTTTGCTTTAATAATTCAGTTAATAATTCAGGCCATTCAGATCGAAATAAATCGGCCCCAGTTAAACTACCATCTCCCCCAATAACAACTAAACCATCGATTCCATTTTTAATTAAATTTTCTGCTCCTTTTAAACGTCCTTCTAATGTTCGAAACGCTTGACAACGTGCTGTTCCAATAACCGTACCAGACTATTGAAGTAAATATTATTAAATTGAATCCAATTAATTTTAAAACAATAAATCTTATTTGAAACTTACAATTGAAACAAATCTTCGGACTTCATTCCATCCCATTTTAACAATTTTATTGCCACCATCCACAAGACCTAAATAAAGTGCATTAAAAATTAACTAATTCATTATAGCCAATCCATTTTAAAATTTTACCTTGATAACCTTCTAGTACCGCATAAGCTTCACAACCTTTAGCAATAGCGGTTCTAATTACTCCACGAACCGCACAATTCATCCCTTGAGAATCACCACCACTAGTTAATACCGCTATCTTTTTTTTGGGTTCTGTTAACTTATCTAAAGATACTAAAGATTGAGTACGAAATAGTGATCCTACATTGTTTTTTGATGGATCAATAGTTGAAGAAGTGGAAAATGGATGAGGTAAATTAACCAGTTGAAGACTATTGCCTAATGGATCGGTAAGGATGAGGGCATCTGAGGTTTCAAGGGTTGTGTAAGGAATGTTATGCGTTTTTAAATGGAGTTTTAAACCCTAATAAAAAAGTATTGATTTTAGTTAACTTAGTGGAATTCTTTTTTGATTATTTTACCTTCATATCTGGTACACATAACACAATTTGACTATTTTTCTGCTTTTCTCCTTCTTCCTTAGCTTGGAATTGAATCAATAACTCTTTATATTGACCTTGGTATTGACTTAATGAAAATCGAATTCCTTTAATAGTACATGGTATTAAATCATAACTAAACCATAAATCAGAAGTATTGATATTTTTGATGTTATTATCATTAACATGTTGGAAACCTAAAGAAGTGTAGAATGAAATCAATTGTTCGGGGGCGGTGGAATTTGGATTATATGTATTGATAATTTGATTCAACTTTGAAAAATAATTTTTTAAAGGTGGTTTATAGTTAGACATAATATATTTTTTTGAGCTTTCTTTTAAAAAATAGTTCTAGAAATTTAAAATTCAACATGTTGACTTGAGGATTTCAATTACTTGCTTATCGGATTTTTAAGACAGAATTTTACGTCACGATTTTAAAATTGAGAATGATCATTGGTAGAAAACTTGAATGATATATTATTACCTCGGATAATAAAACTTGATAGATAAGATATCATAACATATTCAAAAATTCAATCAATATTAGAAACAATCTTAATAAGCCTAAAAGTCCAAATTCTTTCTTTTTACTTTAATTATTTATTTATCAATAAGTAAAATAAACAAAACTAAATATAAAAAAGTATCAAATTTTTATTATTTCATTAACTTCTCAAAAAATTTGCTTTCTCTTCTTCCTCTAAAAAAAAGATTAAATTTGAATCTTGTCATAACATTGACTATGAATAAATGAATTTTGCCATAAAGCAAGTTCTTGATTTAATTGTAATGTCTGATCACAAATAGTACATTTATCATCTTTTTTTAATAATATAGCTGAAGTTTTTTGATGTTCATTAGCAATGAGTTTATTTAACTAAAATTCAAAAAAAAAAACATTAATATTAATAAATAAAAATAAAATAGAGGAATTAAAATAAAATTAAACTTACTTGAACTGTCAATGATAAATTCAAATTTTTTTGAATTTTTTGAATATTTTTTAAACATACTATTTTTCGACCTTTATATATTAAAAATTGAGAGATTATCGAATTGGGCCAATGATTGGGTAGTAATTCTAATACCTAGAAATAACAAGATTTATATTAAAATAAAATAATAATTATTATATAGTATTATTATATAGTATTATTATTACTAAAACAAAATTACCTCAAATACATCAAAAAATTGAATATAATTGGATAATAAATATTCAATTTGATTAAATGAAATCAATCTAAAAATTTAGTTGAATATTTTTAATTTCATTCTTTTTTAGTATTAAATAGACACTTACTCATCTTCTAGTTTTAAATAAATTTCAAATAATATATTAAATAACTTTTTTTGTAACTTAGGATCTCGATTCAAAGGTTGAAAAAAATTACCGTTATTGATACAATATTCTATAGCCATAAAATAATCTTGAAATTCAATTAATTTTAATAATACTTTTCCATGTTCTTTTTTCTAATAATAAAATCAATATTAATATTAATATTCATTTTTAATAAGTGTTATCATTTTCATTGACATTATAATTCATTATAAATAATTGAAATAGAAATATTTCAATATACAAAATAAAACTTACAATCCCATAAACACATGCTAACTCAAACATTAAATGAGTATTAGTTAATTCTTTTAATATTATTTGAATTTCTTTCCATTCAATCAAAAACAATAATTGAATTAATTCTAATCGCATTTGACTAATTTTATCTTTTTTTCCATTTAAAAAATTTAAAAAAGTTAATTGAGGTTGAATACTTTTAGCTACTAAGAAGGTATGATCTATGATTGAAATAAAAATTAGTATACTATTATTATTATTATGTTAGTGACATTGCTATTATATATTATATATTATATATTATAATAATTTAAATTTACCTAATTGTTCCATTCTTTTATTAACTTTTTCATTGTCTATTAATTGTATATAATTATAAAATAATTTTAAACATAAATCATAATCCTATATATAAAATAGATTAATTTTCATTAATCTCAACATTAATAATAATAATAATAAATTTTATTTACCCTATTTTTACAAATAAATACTAGATTATATAAATATGAATTTAATGCTTTAATTGAATTAATGCCTTTTTTTAAACTTAAATTATTAATTATTGATTCATGATTCATTAGTTCCATCATTTCTTTTCCGCAGTTAATGATATTCTATATTAAAAAAATCAATTAAAATATTATTATAAATAATTCTTCTTATTATTATTACCTCCATTGTATTCAACGGTTCAATATTTAATAGCCATAAAACAATTTCGTTAATATTTTTTAAATTTAATATCATTTCAATATTTTTAAAAAATAAATTTAAATTATTAAATTTTAATTTTAATATATTCGATATTTCATTTGTATTGTTATTATTATTTGTATTATGTACATTTTCATAAATTCTAATAAAATAATATTAATTATTGTATTAATTAACAAATTAATAATAATAATTACCTCATCCAACTTTGAATTACAAGATCATTTTCATTTAATTGTTTGTAAACCAAAGATTCCGCATAATCTAACTAGTTAAAATTAAAATTAAAACAAATGAAACATTAATATTATAATTATAATAATTTACTTTTAATTCCATAATAAATTTTAAACAAGTATCCCAATCCGCAATTGGACCATTTTCTAATAATAAATATAATTGTTGTTCATCTTTAAATTCAGCATATAATTTAATTAACATGGTATTTATAAACTTCAACTATGAATATATATGTTATTCATTATTATTCACTATTATACTCTCATAATGATAATTACCTCTTTATAATTTGGGTTTAGATTGAAATCTAATTTTTCATTATCATTTATCATTTCTTCCTTGATAAACTTATTTTTATACAATTTTAAATAGTCCAATAAAAACAATTCATATCTTTTAATTAAACTAAATTTTTTACTTTCCTCATTGACATCAATTAAACTCTTTCCCAATAGTTCCATAACAATCTCTTCAATTTCCTCAAATCTATTTAAATACTTTAACATACCATATTCCGTTAACACATTTTCCCTTTTAAAGCATTGAATTAAATTTAATTTTTGATATTTACGATATTTTTTAAAATAGAGTGCAAAATTAGCTGGATGTAATTGATATTTTAAACTTAATTTTTGACATAATTCAAATTCCATTTTAAAATACAATCTTAAACTTAATATTTTAATCATATATTGTATTTCTCGCTGAATAAGTGTAAAATGAACATTTTGTTCACTTACAATACTTTGAATTAATTCCATTTGTTTTTCAATTTCCAAATATGGCAACTTAATAGTATTTGTTTGAAACTAATAAAATATTAGTTAATATTAGTTAATTTTAATATATATATATCTTTTATTCCTTATATTACCTTAAAACATAATCCATTATAACCTAATGTATAAATTTGATTTCCCGAACATAAAAATAATGTATTATAAACTGTAAACTCTTGATTTTTATTTTCTTCCTCTTCCTCTTCCTCTTCCTCTTGCTTTTCCTCTTCTCTTTCACTATTAATTAAACTTAGTTCTTTTTCTAGTTCATTATCAATATAACTTAATTTCATTCCACCAATTAAATGATTAAAAGAACAATTTAATGGAATTCTTTGGATTAATTGACTGGTCATTAAATTAAATATTTGTAATTCTTTCGTAAAATAACTTATTATAAAAGGATATTCAATTGCTATATAAATTAAATATTATTATTATTATTATTATTATTATTATTTAACTTACCAATTTTCCCAGGATATTTATTCCATTGAATATTAGGTCTAACTGCATTTCCTTGACTTGATAAAAACATACCTATTTTAAAAATAAACAATAAATAATATTAATTTTTAGTAATAAAATTTGTTATACAATTGATATTTACCTAATACATTATTCTGATCAACTGTTAAAGTTACTAAAAATTCATCTTCATCAATTACTTGAATTAATGGAATTTTAATATTTTGAACTGGAAATAACTTCATTGTAAATTCTTCATAGATTGATAACATAGAATAATGTGTAGTATCTGAAATACAAATAGTAGTTGGATTAATTGCTATATTAGTTATTGTATCTGTCCATGTAATTTCCTAATTAAAATGAAATTATTATTATTTATTACTATTTATTACTATTGAATTAGCAGATTGGAGTTAAATATGAATAAAACTTACTTTAATTAAATTAATTTCATTAGATAATAAATAAATTTGTATTAATCTTCTTCTTGTTATAGCTAATAAACCCAAATTAGAATGGACTTCTTTAGCTATATAATAAGAATAATGTTGAACTCCTTTAATAGAAGTATTATTGGCTACAGGTTTTAAATTCAAATCATAGAATCTTAATATATTATCTAATAAAGTGAAAGGTTAGGATTAATAATTTATTATGGGAATTGTAAATCTAAAATTGAATTGATTGACTTACCACATAATACAATTAACCATTTAAATTTTATAATAATACTTAATTTTTCAATCTTTTTATTATTGTTAATCGATAATTGAGTTACAAGTTGTGGAACTTCATTCTAGTTAAATTCAATTAATTATTTCTAATTTAATATAAAGAATAATAATAATAATAATTAATTACTTTTCCTTTATCAATAGTAAACTTTAATATATTACCAAAGTTAGTACCAATAAATAATAAATTATCTATTGAAAAAAATCAATAAATTTAAATTAACATCTTCAGTTTTAATATATTAATTATTAATTACTTACCTATAGCAACCGTATAACTAATACAGTTAGGTTTTAATCCTACTTGATTTATATCAACAAGTTTTTCCAAATTATAAAATTCAAGTTCATTATTCATAATTCAAAGTTTTAAAAAAATATTTAAAAAAAATAATACTAAATTTTCATTTTTCAAAACTTTTAGTTGAATTTGAACATTTGAATTGCATCTCAATTTCCAATTGGTCAAAAATCTTAATTTCAAAAATAGTGACACTTATTTTGAAACACATTGAAAATTTATATATTAAAATAAATTAAAAAAATAGATTAAACTAAAAAAACAAAATGTTATATTTTATTGATTCTTCTTTTCACTTTTGATTGATTTAACAAAATAAGGCAAATACACTGTTGCCGCGAATGCTAGAATAACCCCAATATGACCAATAAAATATACTTGATAATAAACATGAAGATAAAGATTAGGTCTTAATAAACCGAAGGCAATAATAGCATATAAAAGAGCGAATGAAGTATAAAGATAACAGATAAAATTAACTATTTTTCTACCTACTGAACCCTCGGATAACTTAATAGTCCATGGTTTCAATTGAGTTTGTAACTTTTTTTCAACAAAGGTATCAAAAAATTCCAATATAAAAGTCACCATATAGCCAGAATGAAACCCATGCCAAATAGAAAGGAAGACTAAGGAACCAAGTTGAGATAAATATTTACTATTTAAAAATCTTAATCTTTTAAATACATATTGTTTAATCCAAAAATTTGTATTAATATTAAAACAAGCTATAATCTCATCAAGTGAAGTAGCTGTTTCAAAGGCATACTAATAAGCAAAGAATTAATATTTTTGTTAAAATTAGATAAAATTATTATTATTATTATTATTATTATTATTATTATTAAAATAACTTACAGTATCTATATTAGTTAAGCCATCCCATTCAGCATCACCTTGTTGATTATACCCATTAAAGGAAATACCCGATAAGATACAAGCACCTTTAAAATATTCAATTAATAAAAATGGATTTGTTACTAAATCAAAGTCACTTACCTTCATTTAATTGCCAAATACCAAGGTACTAAATTTAAATTAATAAATTAACTTATTATAGGAAAACAAAACTAATATTAATTTACCTTATTAATCAATCCTCTACCAGTAATCCATAATACTAATATTCTCATAATTAAATTTAATTGAGTATATTCTTCAGTAAGTAAATAAGTTGCTGGAAAATAAAGATCTAATATTTGTTGTAATGCAAGATAAGCTACTCCTTTAATAAAACATTTCATAGCAGCGGATTCACTACCTTTAGGTAATTGATTTTTATGATTTAAAGATAAGTTTTCATTGTTAATAAATTTTTGATAAAGATTAAAAGAAAATTGGGGGCCTACTAAGAAAGCGGAGAAGAAATAAGAATAGCCTAAAAAGTGGGAAAATTTAGGTAATTGGACTAATTTGGTTTCACCTGAAAAGGAAACGGGTTGTTTTTTTTTAGGCATTGATGGGACTACCGGAGTATTGACTTTTTTTTCTAATACTGAAGTTTTCAATTGACTTTCCTTGGATTGATTCGAGACTTTCTTTTCTTCTTTCTTTTCTTCTCCATCATAATAATCAAATCCAAAACCCATCATTCTTAAACATAACACACATTGTGGCATAGTCCAAGTTAAATCATAATCAACACCCATATGAGCATAATATCCTGTTAACAAATAAGTAGCATTAAATAACCAAACAGCAACTACAGCTAACTTTCGATTTTTTAAGATACCACCTAATCCATAACATAATCCATACGTCATTGAAATGGTAATAAAACTATGTTTAATATCTAAGCCATTAAATAAAATAGCTAAAAATAAACCAGTTAATGTAACATAATAATTTCTTAATTCAGTTTGTTGGGATGGGGAGATGTTAGTTATAGGAAGAATCAATTTATTTTTATAAATTGAAGCAATGGGATAACCGAGTAATACGGTGATCAATAAGCGTAATGCATTTTGTGGTACACCAATTAAATTACTTAATAATGAGAATACCATCTTATTAGTTGTAAACAGAGATATATAATGGATACTAAAAAGATGGAAGATTTTTTCAATGTTTGTTAAACGATATTTTATAATACTAAATCCTAAAATTTTAAGGAGAATTATCGGAGCTTCCAATGAGTTCAAAATTACTTTTTTTAGTAATTATTTTTTAACGCAAAGGTTAGGTAAAAATTAACCCCGAATGAAGATTACTACTATAGAAGGTGGAGTTAATAAGAAAGATGCTCAAGTTAATAAATTCCATGTGAAAAATAAAATTAGAGGTTTAAAGGTTGATGATCAAACTATTTTAAAGAAGTTTAACAATGTGGATGTAAGTATAAGTAAGTAAAGGTTATAAGAATGATTATGGTGAGAAAAATTCCGTTCAATTTTGAAGCAAATTGAATTCGTTTTGAGGGATAAAATGGAATGAATTTGTAAATAAACAGCTATTTTTTTGTTAATATAATATGGTGGAAAATTAAAATTGAGTGGAAAAATAATTTAAATTTGATTTACTTTATAAAAATAAAAAACGGACAAGTTTTTTTTATAAAAATTTAATGACAGATCTTTTAATATTTCAGCCTAAAAAGTGGATAATACTTAATTATTAATATTTTCTTAATTTTAATATAATAAATCGAAACTTTTAATATTCAATTGAATATCTAAACTATAGTTTTAATTTATATAAAGTATTATTTTTTTTACTTTTATTTTTATCAAAAAAATAAAAATAAATTTTTACTAAAACTTATTACTCAAAAAAATGGGCAAATATTATTTACAACATAAAACATATTCATTATTTTAATTTAATAATTTTTTTATAAAAGAAGTTTATAAAATCAATAGTTAATACAAAAATGATAAAAACATTTAAACTACAAATTACTTTATTACTTATATAACAATAATATGGATTATATAAACAAATGGGGATGTATTTTTGTATTTAAGAATTTTACTAACAATCTTTCCACTCAAATAGCGCTTAAAAGATGCAAAAAGTGATAAAGCTAAAAAACACCCTCAAATCAATATTATTTCAAGCCATCATCTTGTTAATAGAAAGAAATCGATTTTTAAAAAATAGCAGGATTAATTATTTAACACCCAAATTAGATAGTAGGGATTATTTATAAAAATTATTTAGACTAAAATTATATAAAAGAAATCTATACGTAAACTTATCTTTATTAGGAATAAGGGAAATCATGGCATTTTTTTTCAATTTAATTTGTTATCATTTTATAATTTTTATTTTATTACTATAGAATTCATATGAATTCTTATGCTTTATGATGTTTTCACTTTAAAATAAACATATACTGAAGCGCTTAATTTCCCCAGATTGTTTTCTTAGTGTTTTTGAGTTTGTAATTAATTGAAGATGGCATCACCTATTAGAATACTTTAAAAAGATAATAACTTACAATAAAATAGATTATTTTAATCAATTGTATAATCTATTTAATTTCGGTTTATAGAATAACTGATTAATTGATTATAAAAAATATTAACTAAAAGTAGGAAATCGAGTTAAAGTTGAATATCTTAATTGATTAACTAATACAAATATTAATTTATTTTTTATTACAAAATGAACTTGAAGTTATATTATTGGCTTAAATAAAGAAAATATCTTTTGGATGTTTCAAATTAATTGCTGACTTTAAATCATTGAGTCTAGGTTAAAAACCTTTAAAAAAAGAAAACAACAGTTAATAAATTAAAATTAAATTCCCAGTTAATAAAAATAACAATTTATAAACATAAAAAGATGTAACATCACATTGTAAAGTTGAAGGACGTGTATTCAGAGAGGTTAGAATATTAAATTTGATAAGTAATTAGTAAAATAATCACATTGAAAGAATTTAAGTTTTTACAAGTTTAAAAGTTAAAATATTAAGTGGGGTAAATTCAATAAGCAAGACTCCAAAAATAAACATGTTTTGATTTATACTTAAAAAGTTAACTTTTTTTTTTTTCTTTTTCTTTAATATATCAAAAAAATATTATATATGACTACTGCTTGTTTGCTTTTAAACCATAAAGGAGTATACTGGAATAAAGTATACTAGGGATAAAGTTTTAAATTTTCTATTATTTGATTATTATTTATTTAAATAAATTCCAAGAATTTCAAGGAGGGATTACTAAATAAAGAAATAAGAGGGCTAAAATGGATAGAAATTTACTATACTTTAATTAAAAGGGAAATGAAACATGTTTTAAAATGAAGGTGATTGGTTTATTGAATCTTCGTACTTTTAGGCAATAAAAAGAATATAAAATAGAAGGCTTTTAATATTTTTCTATATCTTTTTCAAAGAAATAATATTAATAGCATTTTATAAAATAAAATTATAGTAGAACTATGTCCAAACTAATGATTGTAAAGGATAATATTTATTTTCAATTAAGTAATGTTAATAGTAATAACAATACTATCAAACTCAATAAACAATCAAATGAACAAGTTTTGGATGATGAGACTATGAATTGGAAAGAGTTTATTAATGAAAGTGATGGTTGTCAATTTATAAAACTGAAATACAACAAGCATGATTATCAAAACAATTTAGCAGTAATATCAACTTTGGAAGAAGATCGTCCTAATCCAGCTGATAAATCTCACCTTAATACAAGAGCTTCGACTATTTTACCGAATACGCTTTATTATGCACCTGATAGCAATCCAACGGTAGTAAGCCGAACTAAAACTAAAGAAAGTAATCGACTCAGTTATTGTAACTCTTTCTATAATTCAAAGGAAATCTTTGAAAATGAAAATAGTAATGATATAGTTTATAGTTTTGAAGCTAATAGAAGAATGAAACGAATTTCAATGATATCTACCAATTCTTGTCCAGAAAATAATACTTCACGTGTAATTAATAATACATGTAAATTATCGCGCTCAAGTTCCTTTGCAAGTAGTAAGAGCGGAGTAACCGAGGCTGGTGCATCTATTGGACTATTAGAAAATAAATATAATAAGCAAACAAATGATAAAAATAATCCAACACGTTTAAAAAGTATAATTAAAAAAGGGTTTATTAAACCAATATTTAAATCTTTCCAAAAAGAGAATAATCGAAGTGGTATTATTAAAAGGGTAAATCTTATTTGATATTATTTTATTAAAAGTATTTATTGATGTTAGGGTGATAGTAATGATAGTAAAAAAGAAAGGCAAATGGCGGAAGAATTATCTTTAATGGAATTAGCTATCGATAATGATAATAATCAAAGATCTAGGCTTAGAGAACAAAGATATGGTAATGAAAAACTTCATTCCTTTAAGAGTATACCCTACCTTAAATCATCAATTGAATAATTCCTTCAAGACCTTGTGTAATTTTAGTGTTTGTATAGCATTTTATTATTTAATAAATTATTATAAAAATTCCACTTTGACTTTTTATTCGAAATGTTATTTTTGTAATTCAACTAATATTTAAAGTGTTTATTTAAACCTTTAAGTTCTATGATAATTAAAATGTTTTAACTTATAAAAATATACTAATTTAATTTTATTTACAGGTGTTTTCTACTTGTAACATAAATTTATTACTAATATGTATAATATGGGGGTGTTTTTTTTGGTTTCATTACTTTTTCCATTTTTTAAGCGCTATTTGAGCGGAAAGATTGCTAGTAAAATTCTTAAACAAAAAAATACATCCCTATATGGGTCCCTACAATTCTCTATTGCTAATTGTTTTAAAAAGAATTTTCTTGAATTTTAAGCGGCTTGAGAAATGGATGAAATATTTAGACCAAAAATCTATTCCTTTATATTAACTTTATAACACTTAAATATTTTATTTATATTTTGTTTTGTTTGATTGTTTTTATATTAAATATTAGAAACGGTTTGTTTTCCTTTTTTTTTTATTACAAAAATAGTGTCTTTGTTTAATTATGATTTTTATTAATGAATAAATTTTATTTTTAATTTTATTTTCTATTAATGTTGTTTTTAAAATTTTATAAAATTTATTATATCAAATTTGTCTACGATTTTTATCCTGTAATATCACTAATTACTATATTTTATGTTAGATTTCTTTTTGATTGTAAGTTTCTTAGCAATTAAGTTTATGATAAAAGATTTAATATACTTAAACTATTATTTTGATAGAATTTTTGACTCAGTGTACTTATTTTAAAGTATTATATTATGTTATATAGAAGCAAACTTAATCCTTCTTTATTTCGGAGTATTAATTTACATGGGAAATAATATGATATAAATATTTTTGAAGTTTATTCATCTTTAAATTTTAATCTTCCAAAGAAAATTCTGCATGAAGCTTTAGTTAAACTACATTTTAATATTATAATACTTTTAATAATATGGATTTATTGTTAAGAAATACTCTTACAGTTGATAAAAATACAAAATTCTTAACCTGAGGCAAGGAAAGCTCAAGTTGAAATGCTTTTATAAACAAGGCTTTGTAATATTTATAAAAATTAGATAGTAATTATATTAAGCAATAAATATTCTATGAAAAAGCTCAGATGTCTGGTGCTGTAATATTTAGAAATGCTACTTGAGTCATTTATTCAAAATATGCTAGTTAAAATTTAGAAATTAACTAAATTTGCAGCATGTTTGTTTTGAATTTTTACGCAAACTTCCTAACCAATAACTTGATCCAGGCCCATAAAATCCCATAATAAGCTGGAACGATCGATTTTTAGGAATAGAGTGATCAAACCAAATACTAAGCGTAAATGCCCAAATGATAATAGTTAAAATATTAGAGTGGGCAATTAGTTTCCCATTGCACAGATTCAAAAAATAGAAAAAAAAAGATCTAAAATAATCAAAAGTAGCATAGTTATTTTTATATTTAATAATGTACTATGCCAAAGTACTCTATTTTGATATAAGTATAAAGGATACATGCTTAATAGGGGTCTACAAACTAGTAGGAAAAAATAAAATCAATAATGCCAACCTTTATCCTTTTATTTCTAATCAGTTTTATCAACGGTTTATAGTTAATACTTCAACGAATATAGAAAAAAATCGAGAGGGATTGGTTATTGGAAAAGTGATTACGGAGACAAGTCTCTATATAAATAAAAAGTTTAATGAGACAAGAGACGAGAGATTTAGAGTTTTTTCAAAAATGGAATTAAATAATCCATTATTATATTTCAAAAGAGATAATAGCACATTGATAAGAGAGAAAACAAAACCGATAATAAATAGTACAACAAATAACAAAGTTAAGAACCCACTTTTTAGAATAATAAGTTTAATTAATAATAGTAAATGTTTCCCAAGAATAACTAAGGAGTTTAGGAGAACAAAGTTAGATAAGTTAGATACCTATCAATATGAAATGGAAGAGTTGATAATACTAATCAATTGGATGGAAAAAATAGAGCATTTATATATAGATTATAAAAAAAGTTTTTTTTGGTTTTATGAGCATGTTTTATGCGTCATGCAATTCGTAGTAAAAAGTAAACAAAATTCAATACCTTTTTCTCAAGTTGAAGCATTATTAAAGATATTTCGTAAATTATTGAGGTTTCATAATAAAGATGTCAAGTTACAAAAATTATACATTAAGACGGTCAGTTATTTGTTATTAGATGGGCATAAATTTCATGTTTCGGAGTCGTTAGTATTGGCCTTAGAGAAAAGTAATTCATTTTCCTTTACAGTTAACATTTTAGGGTTATTAACCAAGATATGGCTATCTGAAAAGAGTTTTAATATGCTAAAATATCCGATCATTAGGCAAAAATTAATTAATGCTCCGTGGAAGAATTTCACATTAGATTTAGAATTAAAGGAAAAATATATGCTAACAAGTAAAATAAAAGAAGTGTTGGATAAAGATAATTTCAAAGAGTTTATAGAATTAGGGAAATTTTGGGGTTTTAATGGGTGTATTGGTGAGGCTTTAAATTTATTAACAGTACTCAAGTTATCTGATGAGATGAAGTTTAGACAAGAAATCAAGAATTATGACAAAGAGTTATTTAATTTAATTAATATATTTGAAAAAC
Source organism: Batkoa obscura (assembly GCA_030770535.1). Classification (NCBI taxonomy): domain Eukaryota; kingdom Fungi; phylum Entomophthoromycota; class Entomophthoromycetes; order Entomophthorales; family Batkoaceae; genus Batkoa; species Batkoa obscura. Next base: position 896,745 of record JASVEC010000005.1, on the reverse strand, counting down.
AAATAATAACAACGCATCATGTGGATTTATTGTTAATTTTTCAACCCAAAAATGAATATATAGCGTTATTCATTAAACTTATGAAGCAAAAAGTGATCGAAAAAAAAATAGATAATGATTTATATATTTTGAATTTGAATGTGATCCGATTATATTTATTAAGTTTAAATAGAGATAAAGGACTATTTGATTACGAGTTATTGATTGATATTTATTGTCAATTAGGTCAAATGAATAAAGTTGAAGAAATTTTGTCCATAATAGAAAGGAATAGTTATATATTAAAACCAATGGTGGTAACAAAGATATTGACTAAGAAGTTCAAATCGAGTAACATTTCAAAATATGAAGAATTATTTCAGAGATTTATTTCATTAACTAATCTGAATATTGTACATTTAACTTTACTTCTAATGAAATATGGCGATCATAAAGATTTATTCCATAAGGTTCTTGATATTATTAAGTTTATAGAAGAGCCAAATAATGAAATTTCACCAGATATAGTTACTTTTCAAGTACTTTTGAATATATTTATAAGCCAATATAGAAAAGATTTATTAAATTCATATTTAAAGGGGTTAGAAAAATACGAAATGAATCCAGATCTAAAAGTTTATACAACACTGATAAACTACTTTGGTCGATATAAAACAGCAGAGAAAATTATCCCACTTTTAAAACAGATTCACGATAAAAATATGATAATAGATTTACCTTACCTCAAAGTATCAATCAAAGCCCTAAATTCCATTCAATTACCTTTAAGTTTTACTGAAGAGATATTTGGTGCTTCACTTATAGAAATATATAGAAATAACCCAAGTTCAGGTTATGAAATGATAAAGTTATTAATTCTCGAACTAACCTCAAATCCAGAAGCTATAAAAGCATTTACAATAAAATTTTTAGATACTTGGGCTTCTTCTCCCTCCCCTTCCAGTTACCCACATTTTGTTGAAATTATTCACCTCTTAATTGGGGAGTTATTTAAACTAAAGGAAGATAAATTACTGACACTAGTTTGGTATTATCTTAAATATAATCCAATTAGACCAACGTCAATCAAGAGAAGTAATAGAGTCAATTTAGCTTCAAAGTCTAGAGAAGTTATAATAAATTCACAACCTAATATATTATTTAAGGATGATGCTAATGGAGCGTTGATGTGGGCTTTAGATAGAATCAAATTAGAAATTAAAAAATGAATGATATAATTTAATATAATTAATTGTTTATAACTCATTTTTTAATTTTATTATTATTTATAAGTATAAGCTAATACATAAATAGCTATTTATTTATATTATCGAAAACTTTAAAAGTTTGTTGAATAAATTTATTAATTATGGTGTTAATAAAAGTTTTATATTTTTTTGAACGAATTTCATTTTTTTGTTTTTTAGATTGATTAAAATCATTAACTTCTATCAATTCAATTAGATTTTTTAACACAATGCATAAAATTTTAAAGTCAGCTGTACTCTATTTTAGTTTAAAATAAAATAAATGCAGTAATATTAGTGATAAAATATAAGATATAAAATTAAGTAAAAAGTCAGAAGATTGATAGTGTAATTACTTAATGGAGACAAGAATTTCAATCTTACCTTATTTTAGAATGACTTTTTATGATAGCAGCTGACAATACTACATCCCCACTCAATGCCGCTTCCTCTACATTCCACTCTAAGCTAATTTATATAAAAATAGATTTAAAGGCTCTGAATATATTTTATCATATCAAAAGTAGGTACTCTCAAATTAAAGTACCTCTCTACAATCGGATGATTCTTTGCTTCTTACTTCCCCTTGTTTATACCTTCGATTGAAATGAATAATATCCCTTATTTGTATATATATTCCGCTATATTTTCGCAAATAAAACACTTGAAGGTTTCTTACTTCTTCAGTATTTTAAAAAAACGTATCGTATAGTTTTTTTTATTAAAAACCACTATAAAAGTTAGATCTAAAAATTTCATTAATTTTATTATAAAAAAGTACTTTTGAAGTTTTAATATGGGGGTGTTCTTTTTGGTTTCATCACTTTTTGCATTTTTTAAGTGCTATCTGAGTGGAAAGGCTATCAGTAAAATTCTTCAAAGAAATATATCCCCATGTACTATTTTGTATTTAGTAATAATTTCAAAAATATAGGGATACCTCTTTATTTCATTATTTTGTCCATTTTCCACTCTGTAAATTTCAAAAATTTTGTTAGCCAAACAATGAAAAAAACATTCGTCATGGACAGACAATAATCGAACACTTCCTTAGAGTTTATATATTTTATATTTAATTTTAAAACTAAATTAGGATATTTCAACTTCAATCTTGATTATCTATTAGATTATCGGTCTTACAATGATACATACTTGTTATTATATTTGTGAGTAGAAATAAACAACATATTGATAGAGCAATTTGATAATGAAAAGGAACTTTGATTTAAATGTTGTTTTGTCATTGGTTCAGTATGTAAGCTTATTATCTTTATTTACATGTTTAAACAATGTAAGTACTCACAACACTATAAGTTTTGATTTGTATACTTTACAACAATCATGTTAAACGTCAAGTTTTTAATAATTCCCGTAAGAATTTTACAAGAATAAATAGGTCATTAGGAAATAACAAGTCACAGATAAGGAAAAGTGAGACTGAACCACTTATTTATTTTTATACCAAATGTATTTTATTTTTGACTCAAATAAACTTTAAGAATAATTAGTAAAAACTTCTCCACTTTTTGCTCCCTTATTTTACTTATTTGTACAAATAGTGCTTAAAATTTCACATTTTTTTAGAAATTATATGATTTAGCATGCATAACTTAAAGGAATTAAATGAATATTATTAACTTGTTGATTTTTTTGCAAATCAACGGTAAGCTTTAAAAGTGGGAACCAATCACAACTAATATGAAATAGGTAATTGTCTCAAATTCTAATTCACTTAATTCAAGTATTTCAATGAATCAACAATATTTATCTTTTTACTATCGCTTTACCCAAAATTAAAGAGATAATTAAAGATTTCGATGGAAGGTGACACCAATCCTCATACTACTACCCCATTAAATGAAGGTAGTATTGGAATTATTAACGAAAGAACTCAAGATAATAATAATAACATAGATCAAAATATAATTGGTAGGTTTATATTGAATTTATGCAGTTCATATTTAACTTGAACGTCTTACTTTTATATAACTACGCTTTTCTATTTTTTTAATAGTTCTTTTTTAAATTAAATAGCTTAGCATTTTTAATTTATGAAAATTAGTTATTTTGTATATATCTCATTCTTACATTTTAAATAAATAGATACTGAAGAGCGTGACGAGAGTAACATGATATTTCGTAGAGCAAGTCAGACAAGTCAACCATTAATGGGTAAAGCATCAATAGCAACAACAAATACTCGATATGGAGCTGCCATCACTTCAAGTGATGAAAGCAACCCACAAGTCGAAAGCAACGACAACCTAGACGAAGATGGCTTACATTCTCCACATTATTCTTATCCACCTCAGAATGTTCAAAATCGTAATTCCTATGCCTATATACCTGTTTCAAGACAGGGTAGTGATGAGGATTTAGCAGGCTTGAATGTAGCCTTTCCATTTGAAATACCAACACCAAAACAACCACCTTATGAACAGAATATCTCGATTTTAACAGACGATCTTGAAATCAACATTAAAGGTTATAAAGACATTAAAACCCGAACCCTCATCTACAATATTTTAGGGGTTGTAAGTGCTGGTATCATTTTTCTTTTAGGCAGATGGATGCCTAAAATCCCGATTTATTTTAATTCGGTTGAAACTTCATTTGTAGATGCAGATTGGGTTTTGATTAAGAATCAATTTGGTGAAACTGAAAAAATAGAAATACATACTACTGAGTATGGAGGACAATACGGCCACATCTTCCCTAACGCGAGTGAAAGTTTAAAGAGATTTGACGAAGATTCACACAATTATAAAAAAGTAATAGTCCAAAAGGTCAAGTATATTAAATACAGATTTATGACTCTTCTTTTGGATCCTTTAACTGGTGGATTTTATCAACTCAGCTTATGGCAAGATAATAGGTGGGAGAACCCTACGGCATACCATAGTGGATTAGACTCTATCTTGTTTAAGGAAAGAGAATCAATCTTCCAAACCAACGAAATTGACATACCTCAAAAATCAATTATAAGCTTGTTATTTAATGAAGTTTTACACCCTTTCTATATCTTCCAAGTCTTTTCTATTATATTATGGTGCTTTGAAAATTACTATATTTACGCTTCTTCGATCTTTGTCATCTCAGTCTTTTCTATTATATCTACCTTAATTCAAACCCGCAATAATTGGAAACAGATTAGAGAAATGTCAAGGTTTGTTTGTGATATTAGAGTTTACCGTCAAAGACATTGGACAACTATATCATCTTCTGAATTAGTTCCAGGTGATGTTTACGAAATTTCAGACCCTGAGTTTGGTGTTTTCCCATGTGATTCTGTTTTAATTCAAGGTGATTGTATTGTTGGTGAAAGTATGCTTACTGGTGAAAGTATTCCTATTTCAAAGGTACCCATAAGTGATCCGCAATTGCTTCAAAAAGAATTCGGCCCATCTTTAACTAGTATGAACTCTTTCTCTCCTGAATTATCAAAATCCTTGTTGTTCTCTGGTACTCATATAATCCGTGTTAGAGGTGGATTCATTCCTAATCATATTCTTCCGGATCGTGAAAAAGATAGAAGAGCAGTTGCCATGGTCGTAAGAACTGGTTTTAATACTGCTAAAGGTTCTTTAGTTCGTTCAATTTTATTTCCACGTCCAACTTCATTCCAGTTTTATAGAGACTCCTTTTATTTTACTGGGGTGATGTTTTTAATCGCATTGGTTGGATTTGCTATCAGTGTATGGAAGCTTTTGGATATAGGAATGAAAACTTCCCTTATCATTATTAGAACATTGGATATTGTAACGATCGTAGTACCCCCAGCTCTTCCTGCTACTATGTCGGTTGGTATGACTTTTGCTATTTCACGTCTTAAAACGAAAAGTATTTTCTGTATTGCTCCTTCCAGAATTAACATTTGTGGAAAAATTGATGTTGTTTGTTTCGATAAAACAGGTACACTTACGGAAGAAGGATTGGATGTATTGGGCGCACAAAATTTAACTAACAGGTCGTTAAATGAGATTACTGGGAACATTTCAACTTTGTCAACTCAAATCAAGGACCAAAAAATTAGTTTACTTCATTGTTTGGCAACTTGCCATTCTATTAAAGTAGTTGAAGATGAACTTTTAGGAGATCCTCTCGATCTCAAAATGTTTGAATCTACTAGTTGGACTTTAGAAGAAGGTGGATCTACTCATGCTCAAAGCTCTACTGTCGATGATAAACGCCATTCCACTCAATTTATCCCTTCAATGGTAAGACCTCCAAACCAACCTCGCTTTTCCATGGATAATATTCGAGGCATTCCTTCCGATTTCCTTGAACTGGGTATTTTAAGATCGTTTGAGTTCATTTCTAACTTAAGACGTATGTCAGTTATTGTCAAAAAATTGGGATCGCCATCTACTGAAGTATATACCAAAGGTGCACCAGAGGCTATAGCTGAATTATGTAACCCAGACTCCTTACCACTTGATTATTATAGTCAACTTGATTCATACACTCAACAGGGCTATCGTGTTATTGCTTGTGCTGGCAAAAGCTTGGATAATTTACCTTTTATAAAGGTTCATAAAATTTCAAGAGAAAATGTCGAATCCAATTTGACCTTTTTGGGATTCATTGTATTTGAAAACAAATTAAAGCCAGAAACTATTCCAGCCATTAAAATTTTACAAGATGCACAAATCCGTCAGATCATGTGTACTGGTGATAATCATTTAACTGGTATTTCGGTTGCCAAACAGTGTTCAATCATTGATGAACATGCGCTTGTATTTGTTCCAAAAGTGGAGGCTGATTCCCATCAAGTTTATTGGGAATCTGTAAATCACGTTCAGCTTGGATTAGAAGATGATAAGCCTGTTTTGTTGGACTCGGTTCTCCTTAAACCACCACCAGCTTACTCTCATAATTATGCATTAGCGATCACAGGTAATGTATTTAGACATATTTTAGATAATTCCACCTCTGGGGTTATTGATAGAATGTTAGTTAAAGCACAAGTTTATGCGCGTATGTCACCAGAAGAAAAGCAAGAACTAGTAGAAATGTTACAACGTGTTGACTACTGTGTAAGTTTCTGTGGTGATGGTGCTAATGATTGTGGTGCATTAAAAGCAGCTGATGTTGGGTTATCTCTTTCTGAAGCTGAAGCTTCAATAGCAGCCCCTTTCACATCTAAAGTTCAAAATATTTCATGTGTGCCATTGGTAATTAGGGAAGGAAGAGCAGCTTTGGTGACTAGCTTTTCTTGCTTCAAATACATGGGCTTATATTCCATTATTCAATTTGCTTCTATTATCCTTTTATATAATTATGGATCTAATTTGGGTGATTACCAATTTTTATTATTTGATTTGTTTGTTATTCTTCCAGTAGCTGTGGCCATGGCACGTACACTCCCTCACCCTAAACTTCATGTCAAAGCTCCAACTGCTAGTTTAGTATCTACAAAAATGTTAGTATCTTTTATTGGCCAATGTGGTGTACAAATTATATTCCAAGTAATCGCCTTCTTTTATTTGATTAACCAAGAATGGTTTGAAGTACCTCCCTATGATCCTGAAGAACCAAATATTAGTTCACAAGTCAATACCACTCTCTTTATTATATCTTCTTACCAATATCTATGGGGAGCCATTGTATTTTCAGTTGGCTACCCATATCGTAAAGAGCTTTATACCAATATGCCATTTGTGGTTACTCTTGGAGTATTATTAGCTTTTATGATGTGGTGTAATTTGGGACCATCCCAATGGATATTAAATGTGTTTGAATTGGTTGAAATACCACAAGGATTTTTATTATCGTTGTTAGGAATTGCATTTGCTAACTTGGCAACAGCGTATATCTATGAGCAAGTCATATCCAAATTTATCATCACTACTATTGATTTTACCAAATATTTACTCCGCTCCATGTTCTCAAGATCTAGCTCTAGCTATTCTAATACTTTGAAGAAAGATAGTGATTCAGGAGCTTCTACACCAACAGCTGTAGAGACCTTTAAAAAGGTTAATACTAGAGGAAAAACAAGCAATAAACACTTCCAGCTTGTTAAGGCTCAGATGGATAGAGAATTGATTATCTCGGCTTAGTATTATGAATAATCAATCTAGTTGTTTTTACTTTTTTGTTTTAATAAATAAAACTAATTTTGTTATAAGTTTAGTATTTATTTAACGATAAGCAATTTCTCATACACATTAAATTGTAAGATATTAAAATTTATATTATAAAAGTAGAAAAGATGTTCTTAAAGTACTTTTATTTATTATGTAATTATTTACAAATTGATCAAATTAATAGCCACGAACCCAAGAGCGAAGCTTATTATAATAATGTCTTAAACGATGTTTTTTGTTTAAAGGACCAAGGTTTTCATAGATCCAATCTCTATAAGCAGAGACACGAGTAAAACCATCTGGTAAATTTTCTTCTATTCTACATTCCTCTTCACCAAAGGAAACGACACCAACTTGGAAATAGCGTGTATAGTTATCATGACCATTGTTAGTCTCTGGATCTGCAGCTAAAGTATAAAATAATGGACCCCCAGAATCACCATTACAGATTGCTTGAGTATTATTTGGTGAGCGTGTACATACAGCTTTATTCCCATCAAAGCTATCCTTCCATTTTTCTCTACACTCATCGACATCTACTGCTTTAACTTTTGCTTCTTGTAACTTACTAGGTAACTTTTCTTTATCATAATCTATCAAACCCCACCCAATAACATTAAGTTCAGGTAAATCTTTATCAGTATTCTTATCACCCTTATATAACTTTACAAAATCTACGTCGATGCTAAATGGAATCATTGTTTTTAACTTCCAAACTCCAATATCGTTGTCTAAGCTTTCATTATTATACTTTGGATGTGGAATGATTTTGGCGACTGCTATATAATCCCCTTTCTCTTCAGAATAGGGCTTTGATAAATCAAAACGATGTAATGCTACTGCAGCTTTCTCTGGTGCTATTTCACAACAGTGGGCTGCAGTTAAAACTGTCCATCGATCTATTAATGATCCTCCGCAAAAATGTTGTAGTTGATCATCTTGTAAACTTACTATAAATTTGTATTTAAAAGCTTCAGCTGGGCTATCTATATGCTCTGGATCTTTTGCTGTAACGCTTAAAGCTAACAAGCCTGATAATAAATAACTAGATTTCATCTTATTTTATTTTTGATAACAAATAAACTTTTGTTTGCTTTTATTTGGATGATTTGATCAAGGAGTAATTTTTCAATTATTGCGTGAAATTTGTCCGTTATTTTTAAAAAAAGTTATTGACAAGCTCTGAAAGTTATTTATAACTTTATGTGACTGTAGCTTTTATCTCTTTAAATAACATTAATAACCATATCACTATATAATATTGAACTTTGAATTTGAAGATAATTCCTCTTATTCCTGTACAAGTTTGTCCGTTATAATGATTTTACATTATGGAATGTGTATATGAAGTCTTTAAATTGCTGTTTCTCTATAAAGCTATGAAAATCAATTGACAACAGTATAATAATAAATAGTTGAGAATACATTATTTTTGAAATAAAAGTTATAAATTTATAAAATACAAATGCTTATACCATTTTCCAAACCTTCTATTTTTATTTTGTTTATTTCTTAGTATGCTATTTATCATATATAATGTAAAAATAACTCAAATAATAGTTTTTAGATACAGATTTTAATTTTATTATGAGGTCATTTAGAGCTGTTTAATAGAAGTAAAATAGACATAAAGATCAAATGAGTGATCTATATGATAACTTATAAAGATTCTTACCCTTATATGAATAGAAATGTCTGATTTTTTCAAAAAACACAAATGTTCATCTATTCCTCAATTCAGTCCCTAAAAATGAGGTTTACAAAAATAAACCAAATTTAAAAATAATGAAAGTAAAAAGCAAATTTAAAAAGAAAGTAGATAAGATTGTAGTGGGTGTAAACAGAGATTAGTTATAATAATTACGAAAATAGAATTGTTTGTGACCTGTACAGTTTAAATTAACTGTTAATCCCGTTTTTATTTTTATGTGATGTATTGTGATAGAAATAAACTATATTTTAAGGGTGTGTAATAACTTATAGTCAGTTGAACCGGAGTAAGACAGTGGTTTTCCAAACTCAATAAAAAAGAAATTAAAAGAACCCTGTAATTTTTTTGATTTTCTATATAATCGTTATCAAACATTGTATATTTTTTTATCCGAAGATAGAGTTTTATTGTTTGGTTTTATTTAAATAATATTTTATAGTGTGTATTAAAATTTAATCGCTACCCTTGTTTTGCTTTCCTTAATCGCTCCATCTTAATTATATCGTTTTTAAAACATTGAGTTGGGTATTTGAAGATGATGTAACTCGAAAATTATATTGAATTTTATATAAAAATTTTATTTATATAATAAACATGATACAGTTCACGATCTATTCAGATATATTTTAAAAAAATAATTAATAATGATTGTAAACTTAATAATGTGTAAATAAATATTTGATTACAAATCATTTGTAAAATAGGCTATTTGTCTATTTTTTGATACTAAATATTATCAATAATTTATATTTTATATTTTATATTAGCTATAGTTAAGTGTTTTTATTAAAGTAGCGTCATACATATTATTTATTCCGTGAAAAATTAGTTCTGTATCTATTAATTTGAGGACAATTATTTTAATAACATGATTTACAGACGTCATTTCTTGTATTATATTATTAAAAATTAAAACTAAATAATTTAAAAATCATAAAGTACTATTAATTACTGTGTTTATTAGATAAATATGCGTGATTAAAACTAAATAAGATATTTTAAACGGATTAATATTACAGTCGAATAATTTATGTACAAAAGTATCGAAAAAATTAGGAAAGATGTTCTAGGAAATGAGAAGGCTCGTCATATAGAATAGGAATATAATGCTGGATTTCTTGAATTCTATCACTTTGATTAAGTATTATGTGATTGAATAAAACACAACAATGATCAATCGAGATTCTACGATCAGGAATAGGAGCTAACATCGATGTTAATAAACGATAAAATGGTGACGCTCCTTGATGACCAAGATGCTTAAATGCTAATGTTTGAAGATAGCGTCTAAAGTTAGGGTCATTATTCTCGGCATAATCCCATGGCACAGATCCAGTCAAAAGAGAGTAGATCAAAATGCCAACTCCCCATATATCTTGAGCGTTAAAGTCTTTAATATATAATCTATCGTTGACAAATTCAGGCGAACAAAAAGAATCACTCTTTTTTAAATAATAGGAAGGGGTTGCAGTAGCCTCATGTGATCTCATGGCAAAATCAAAATTACTTAATTTTAATACACCATCGGAAGTCATAACTATACTTTCCAAATTTATATTCAAGTGAACTATACCCTTATTTTTTAAAAATAACAACCCACTTAACAAATCGGATATAAACCCTGTACATGTTTCCGGTGTAACATATCCTTGATCTATCATACCTCTCCCATCAAAGTAGACACCATCAGTTATAACATAATATAACTCGTAAGCGTGACATAAGTCAATAGGCTTAAGTATATTCCTATGGTCCAAGTTACTACTTAAAAATATTTCGTCTCTTATCCTTTTGAGATATATTTGCTCCTCTTCAAACATGCTCACTTTTCGAAATATTTTCAATGTTTTGACCTAAATATGAGTTAATTAAAGACCATAAAGCTAATAATATATTTACTTGATTAGTAGATTTCATCCGTACATTATATTTCAAACTACCAGGGCAAGCATCTAATAGAGGAGAAAGTACTTCAAAGTTATCGAATAGGGGTTTAGCTTCCACATCCAATATTTTCCTTGACTTCTTCTTTCTTTTAAAAAATTTAGCTAAAGACTCTCTAAACCCAGGCATATTGTTTGATTAATTAAAGAAAGATTAATTGTTTAAATACTTTGTTCAAGCCGTTTTAAATCGGTTTAACCTAAAATTCTATTTTTTTTCCTTTTTTGGTTTCTCTCCTAATTAACCCTTTCGAATTTCAATGGTTAGCTTAAAATCCATTTTTGATCAAACTTATAAAATGCTCCAATCATACTATTGCATGTGATCCACTATAATGTACTGCCAATCAATTATTTATACTTATGCCCAGCTTAAAAGAATTTCCTACTTTTAAAGGTGTTTTGTTTGACCCATATATTTATTTGTATTATTACTGTTAAATGTGATACAGTAAAACAAAAGACGATATATATAAAATATGAATAAGAGTTTAAAATCTAACTCCTTTAATTACATAACCTATGTTTTATGGGCATATTAGTAAATCAAATTTTAATTAATTTTATTTCTTGAGTCTATAAATGCCTTTTACTGTCTTCCTTTTTTTTAAAGAATTAAATATCCCTGGGTTGGTTTCATCAGTAACTTTTTTTTACTAAACTTGAAACTCGATGAATTTCGTAGTTCCTATTTAAAGTAGATGTAGGAATTAATACATTTCATAATATGGGAATCGTTGCTATTTTAAGCTGTACCATCAAAATAATTCTTAATAATGTTAAAATCTAAGCTTTATCACAAAATTATTCATACTTATTACTTTTATTATAAATTGCAATTACTAATCTATTTTACCAAGCTCTTACTTTATATTCAAGACTAATACCATAACTTCAAGTCTTTGTTATTAATTATCTCCTTCACCCCTTTTCATTAATATATTAATAGAATCTATTAACTAACCCTCAAAATTTTGCTTATTTCCTTACTTTGTTCCTTTGTCTTCAATTTCGGGTTATTTGGGCTCTTCCAGAAAATATAATCCTATTAGATATAAATTGAATCTAAATCATAATTATAGATCGATGTTGAATAGAGCATATAGTGAAGTATATATTCGAAGTATATATTAAACCTGCAGGTACAAAAATAAAGAAGCTTGAAATTAATATTTAAATTAGAATTTCAGTTTAAAACTATGTTTAGATTTAAACTTTTAAACTTAATTATTGCGTCTTAATTTAATTAAATATTAAATTTACATATATTGTATGGAGATCTATTTTTTGTTTAAGAATTTTACTAACAATCTTTTCGTTCAAATAGTGCTTAAAAAATGGAAAAAGTGATAAGGCTAAAAAAAACATCCTCACATTTTGTAGCATTTATAAAAAAAATTATTAATTTAAAAAATCTTCCTGGTTACAATTTTCGAGAAAAATTGCCTAGATTAGAATAGTGTAAAAATCGAAAGCAATTGTACAAAGTGTATCTTAAATAAATATAAATTACGAATATTATCAAATATTCTTAAATTTTAGCAAGTGTCTCTTTAAATGTTTTATTTTAGCTATTAAAAAGTATGAATCTTTGATTGCTGTACAAAAACCGATGTAAGCTTATTTTTTTGTTCATAGTTTCTAATAGCCTTTTCAAATTTACACACTGTAAAAAACAAAAAGCTAATAAACAGCATTCTCATGTTTTATATTCCCAAAGGGGCAAATAAATTTGCAAATAAAGCATTAAAAACAAAATAAAAGTGTTGATGAAAGAAGAAATAAGCTTTATTTTATTGTTTTGCTTATACTTTTTCAATAAAACTGTGAAGATTAAAAAACTAGCACTTGAGCTTGTTTTTTATTCAATTTCACTTTAAAGTGAACAAGAAGCAAAAACTAACTTAAATAAAATAAAAAAATTATTTTAAAAAAAAATCTATTGATGAATTTTAATAAACATTTATTTGATAAACATTTCTATTGCAATAAGCAAAAAAATTAAAAGCTATTAAAAATACCTTAATTTTATAATAAATTTAAAAACTATAAAAACTATAAAAAATTGTTATAAAAGATTATTTAAATAAATAAATAAATAATATACACAAGTTTATCTTTAATTGATGAATATAATTATTATTTTTTAACCAAAATTAAAGACTTTTGGCTTTATAGTAAATTAGTATTTAATATAATCAAAATTAATTCATTTTTAACGTTTAAATGTTTTCTATAGCTTATCGAGTATCCCTTTTTACTTGAGTTTTGAGAGGAAATTTAAGATATCTTTTTATTATTATATTTTTATAGTCTGTTTGCAATTAAATTAAAATATTGGTAACTTTAAAAATCTATTAATTTTTTTTGAAGATGTTAATTTAATTTGAATAATTTACTCAATCCAACTATTCCCCAAAGCGCTACTCTATGTTTGGGTATCCTTATACAAAGTGGGATTTCAAGTTATGAAATATAGCTTGCTTAAATACAAAGGCGATATGATAATAATAGGGCGTAGCTGTTTAGCTTCAAATGTATAGTATTTTCTCCAAATTTAATTTAAATGTGAAGTCATTTTCATTTTGTATTTGATAAATAGAATAATAGAATGACAGAAAGATAGAAAAAAACATTATGAATGAATTTAACAGATATAAAATGTAAATGCCCATCCTTGTATAAATTGAATTTCGAGAGAATACTGCACATTTGAAGTTAAGCAGCTGTATTTCCTATCAATTACTTAGTTTTCTATCCCTCATCATTTTACTCACCTCGTACTCTTTACCTCTTTATTATTCAGTTTAACATTTATTTTTTTCTCTAAAATAAAACACTTGAATCCCATCTCCTTATGTATTTTGAAAATGTTGAATTATCTTATTGAGCATTGATTATCAAAAAAAGGAAATCAATGTGGAATGAACTGTTTAATAGGAAATGCTAAGAATTAAAAGATAAGATAGTATAAAAATGACATTCTATTTTTAACTAATGGTTTAATGGCTTAGAGTATTTATATATGGATTTGTATATTTATCTTTGTTAATAAGAATCTAGATGTTTATCTTGTTTAGTTTCAGTAGATAACTCGAATTTTTGTAACTAAAAATAAAGAACTATTAATATTAAATGATTTAAAAAAGTTCGGTTAAACATTAAGAATAAAGTAGGATTAGATTAGCAAAGATTAAGCAAGCTTTTACTTATAGTTTGACGAATAGGTACCATAAAACTAGTATTTTCAAAAATATAATAGATAGGGCTTTATCAAAAAAGATTATATCAGTTACAGAAGCTCTATTTGATAAAACACAATAATAAGATAGAAATTAATTTGATAATAAACATAACGCCTTTTAGGGTAAAATAAATGGGGGTTTCGGACCAAATAAATCCTCTTAGCAAATTAGACTATTAATGTAAAATTAAACGCGATATTTATAGTACACGAAGGCTAATATAATATAAGTTTTATTATAAATAACAAATTAATATATTTAATATAACTAGAATGACAACATGCTACTGGGATAGTTTCACTATAAAAGTCAGTAGTAAATATATTCGCTTTATTATTGTATAATTAGTATCAAATATTTGCGAACTAATGAATTTTTAGTAACTTTATTCTTATAATTAGTAAAGAAATTGTAAATTTCACTTTTCTATTAGCCGGTATTGATTTACCTGCTTATTGTTACTATTAAGTTTTTAAATAGCTGCTTCCATTTATCATTATTCTTTCAATTAGTAATATATTATAAAGTATAAGCAAAATTTATATATATATTATATTATATATAGTATCCATCTGTTGTTATTAAGTACACAGTATTTTTTAGATAATGAATTTAGTAAAGTTGAATTTTATATCCCTTATCTTATCCAACAATAGTTTGTTTTTGAATATAAAATCTCAATAAGGGAATAGTTGCAATCACTAATTGGTGGATGGGAAAAAATGATTTAGATTTTAAGGCGTGAATACCCAAATAAAGGATCGAAAAGCTTACTACGTCAAGCTAGGCTAAAAATTACATCAAATTATTTCAAAAGAATAAATCATTGGAAAAGGTGCGATATCATTGAATAATTATTAGTGATTGCAAATAATGATAATAAAAGTATAAAAACAAAAGGATAGTAATAATTAAATAAAGTTTTTGAATTGAATCCAATTTTTTTATTTTTTGTACTTAAAATACTTATTGTAGGATATACCTTTATTTACTTATATCTTTTATTAACTTCACTTTTAGTCTCCGTTTATAAATTATTATTAAAAAATGAATGGTCATTCTACTGTAAGAGATACAAAGGAACCGATTTTATTTGAGATATCTTGGGAAGTAGCAAATAAAGGTAATTATCTGATTAATAGCTTACAATAGTTTAATAATATGTATCTAGTTGGTGGTATTTATACTGTTATAAAAACAAAAGTACCTGTAACTGTAAAAGAGTATGGAGATCGTTATTGTTTAATAGGTCCTTTAAACCAACGTATGGCAAACTTGGAGGTTGAAGAAATGGAGCCACATAATGACCAAATGCGCCAAGCTATTCAAGGTCTTCAATCAAGAGGATTTAAAGTCAAGTTTGGTAGATGGCTTATTGAAGGTGCACCTTATGTTTTGTTATTTGATATCGGTTCCGCTTTTCATTATATGAATCAATGGAAAGGAGAGCTATGGTCTATTGCAGGTATTCCATCACCAGCTAATGATACAGAAACCAATGATGCTGTTGTCTTTGGTTATATGGTATCACAATTTCTTCAAGATGTAAGTGTTATATTTTATTTACTCTATTTGATAGTAATATTTAAAATTTAGTTTGTAAATTTACAAAGAGAAAAAGCTATTATTGCTCATTTCCATGAGTGGCAAGTTGGTGTTGGTTTAGTTCTTTGCTTAAAAAGAGAATTAGATTTAGCTACTATTTTCACTACCCACGCAACACTTTTGGGTCGTTATTTATGTGCTGGTGATGTCGATTTTTATAATTGTCTCACTTCTGTTGATGTTGATCATGAAGCTGGTAAAAGAGGAATCTACCATCGTTATTGTTTAGAACGTGCAGCTGCTCATTGTGCTGATGTTTTTACCACGGTTTCACATATTACTGCATTTGAATCTGAACATCTATTGAAAAGAAAACCAGGTATTTTTAGTACAGTTTTAAAACAATAACATTAACATTTAATTTAGATGGTGTGGTACCAAATGGCCTTAATGTAGTTAAATTTAGGTAAATATAATTTTATGCAATTATGGCACATATTAAACATTTATCAGTGCTATCCATGAATTCCAAAATCTTCATGCAAAAGCTAAAGAAAAGATTCATGACTTTATTCGTGGACATTTTTATGGACATTATGATTTTGATCTTGATAATACAGTTTATCTTTTTACTGCTGGAAGATACGAATATCGTAATAAGGGAGTCGATATGTTTATTGAATCTTTAGCTCGTAAGCTCCTTATATTAATTTTCTTGTAAAATAGGCTAATTATCATAGGTCTTAATCATAGACTAAAGGAAAAGAACTCAGATATCACTGTCGTTGCATTTGTAATTATGCCAGCAAAGACTAATTCATTTACTGTTGAAACTCTTAAAGGACATGCTGTGGTAAAACAACTTAAGGATACTGTAACTGAAATCCAAGATCGTATTGGTAAACGTATTTTTGAACAAGCAGCTAGGTAATTAAATTATGAGATCAATAGGTTCGTTATTAAATTAATTTATTAGAGGTGTTGAACCAAGTGAAGAAGATTTACTCTCAGATCAAGAAAAAATATTGCTACGTAGACGTATTTTTGCTTTGAAAAGGCACACGCTTCCACCAGTAGTTACACATAATATGGAAGATGATCATAAGGACCCAGTTTTAAATCAAATCAGACGTTTGTCTTTATTTAATTATCCCGCAGATCGTGTTAAAGTTATTTTCCATCCTGAGTTTTTAAACTCAAATAATCCAGTGCTTGCCTTGGATTATGAAGAGTTTGTAAGAGGATGTCATCTTGGTGTTTTCCCATCTTACTATGAACCTTGGTAAGTATTATTAAAAGCAACTATTTAACAAGGCAACTAATTTCTTTTTAGGGGATATACACCTGCAGAATGTACTGTAATGGGAGTACCAAGTATCACTACTAATTTATCTGGGTTTGGGTGTTTTATGGAGGATAATATAGAAAATCCAAAAGATTATGGTATTTACATCGTTGATCGTCGTATGAAATCGGTTGATGAGTCCATTGAGCAATTAACTGAGCATATGTTAGATTTCTGTTTGAAATCAAGACGTCAACGTATCAATCAACGTAATCGTACCGAACGTTTATCTGACCTTTTAGACTGGAAACGAATGGGAGTAGAATATATGAAAGCTCGTCAACTTGCTCTTCGTCGAGTATATCCTAATGCATTCACTAATGATGAGGACGATTTTGTTGATGACAGTACTCATGTACCTAAAATTCCTAGACCCCTTTCAGCACCTGGCTCACCTAAACCAAGAGGAGAAAAGAATGTACATGAGTTCCCACTTACTATGGATAATCTTACAATATATGACTCAAATGGTCAAGGAATCCATGACGTGCATTTCCGTGAGTATGATGAAGATGACGGTAGACCACCCATTCCTATCAAACTCAAGTCACGTAATCCATCTGTAGAAGATCTTACTTTGCAAGGAAGATTTTAAATTGAACTGAGAGATAATTTAAATTTTTAAGAATCAATTTTACTATATAATGATTTATTTTTTAAAGAGTTTATAAGTCACTATTCTAACACTAAATAAAATTACACTATTTTTGAAGTTGAGAATCATTTTTAAAGTTTATTGTATTATACGAAGTATATATTAATCGTATAGTAGAAAATTTATAATTATTGTGTATATTGCCCTTATGTAATATGATATAATTTAATATCATGTTTTGATTAAATTTAAGTGGCAATAGTTAAAGAAAATTATCAAAACTAGTTATTAAAACATCCAATTTATTTTTAATATGATATAATAATTCTTAAACACAATAAATAAAAACCTTATAGTTAAAAAATAATGAGAAACAAATTGAACTGGCTTACAAAAATGATCTCATAGCTCACTTTAAAGTTGCAAAAAAAATTACTCCACAAAAACTCGAACAAATAATAAATTACAAAATGTATCAAGAACTCAATTTTCAATTTTAAACAATATTAATTTACACAAAAAATGGTAACCATAGGCGTATTAGAGATCACCGCTGTTTCGGGAAGAAATTTAAAGAATTGTGAAACGTTTAGTAAGCAGGATCCTTACTTAACTTACAAATTAGGTGAGAGTAAAGCACGTACTAAAACAGTTAGAAATGGTGGAACAAATCCACAATTTGATGATACAGTTAGCTTAAAAGTGGATAACAACGGTGGTTTAAAGTTAAGGGTTCGAGCATACGATGATGATCTTATCGGTAAAGATACTATCGGAGAAGCTATTATTGATATTACTAAGGCAATCCAGCAAGGAGATTTTGATGGTAAGTTTAGTTAATAATGAGATTAAATAGTCATTTTAATGTAGTTTAATTAGCTTGGTTTCCAATCTATAACCAAAATAAGATATCCGGAGAACTTTATTTAGAACTCACTTTCAAAAAGCATTAAATAATTATAAATAATAAATAATTAAAACTTAATTCTATTAAAGTGCATTAAAACTCTAATTATTTTTTATTTAAAAATTAAAACATTGATTTTAATAAAAAGGAAGCAACTGCTCCAGCTAATGCTGATCCAATCGAAAGGTACATTTGTTCTGTAGTTAAGTTGAACGTATTATTAGTTGGTTTATTTGTATTAATATTATTGTCTACTATTTTTTGTTCAATTAATAAGTCTGATACTAATTGAGCTAATTCCTGTTCGTAGCTCTTTTCAGTCTTATCTTGATTACTATAATTTAATAAATGGTTTTGTATCGATTCAATTTTCGGTGCTAATAGTCTATAGTCTTCTTTTTGTTGCTGAATCTGTTCGACCAATGGAGCTATCATTGAATTTATATTTTCCTTTTCATTTTCCCATTGTTTACTAAACTTTTCATTTACTTTATTGACCAATTTTTCCCTTTTTCTAGGTTCAAAGATGGTATGAACGGACAAAAATAAAAGCATATTAATAATAATTAACGCTAGTGTCCAATAAGTTGATACACCTCGGATTTTATCACTCCATAACTGTTCCTCATGATAACGAGTACGGATATCCGATACCAACTTAGCATACAGCTGTTCCACTTTTTCTTCTTTTTCTTTACAATCTAGCTTTAGCTGAGATTCAAGACTTTCATTATTATGCTCTTCTCTATAAAGTTGAGTAAATTGAGTGACATCTTTATCATTCCATAAATGTTTTCTCTGTAAAAGTTCATTGATATCTCGCTGTCCCATAGCTCTCTTTTCTACTTGCTGCTGATAGCTCTCCTTAGATTGTCTTAAACTTACCCTTGCCTCTTCAAACTGTTTCGCTGTAGTTTCAATCATTACTTTTAATTTCTCAATTTCAGCATAACCAGTAGCGTCATTAATTGCTTTTGAGGTCGAACTTAAAAATTGTTTTGGGTCTTCAGCTACCTTTTTCCACTCTATCTTTTTGAACGGTTCAAGTTTGGATTTCATACTTTCATTTATTTTACTCATGTTTTGTATTAATTGTTCATAAATTTTTTTAGTGTCTATGTTGTATCTATTTCCCTCAGTTGGCTCATTAATTTTCTTTTCATTTGATATAGGGAGATCTTTAATATGACTGTTGAGTTCATTTGGAACAGGATCATTTAAAAGTGCTTTATTTAAATTTGAATCATTCGGAACTTCTTTGCTTTCATTTATATTTTTCTCATTTGTTTTAGATGATTCTTCATATATATCCTTCTTACTTTCACCATCCTCGACTTCTTTTTCTTTTTCTTTTTCTTTTACATTCTCCCTTAATATAGTTTCCAAATCCTTACCTTGAAAAAAGGAAGATGTACCCAAATCCCTCCTCTTTCCGTCTTGTTCAAACACTGTACTTCTAGTTGACAAACTTCTATATAAGCGCCTCGAACTGATGCCTCTTATCCAACTATTCGTTATATTACTTTGGAATCTTATCAATTTGCTTTTGATCATTCTTTTTAATTTTAAACAATTTAATTCAATTGCTATTGTCATTGGCTATGGCCCGAAAATTGAAATTCCTCGAATCTAAATTTGCGACTATTGGGGTTCAGTTGAAGTTCCAGACTTTTGCAGCAATTGAGTGATGGTAGTGTTGTGAAAAAATAGTCCAATTTATTGATTGATATTATTGAAACAATCATTGTAATAAAAGAATGGAGACAACGGAGACATCATTTGGAATTTACACTCACTTTATTAGAAATAGTCTTTTTATAAGTATATTATTTATTATATGGACGAGAATGTCTTTTATTTTAAGAATTTAGCTAGTAATTTTAAATTGGATTGAACAAAAAGTGGATAGAATACTGGAATATGTAAGATAATCCCAAAAAACTTCGAATTTTCTGCCAAATAAATATATTTTAGAAGGTAATTTAATTGGTTAAATAATTTTAAAAAAAAGAATATAAAAAAATTTATTCAGATGTAAAATTTTTATCTTTAATTTTTAGATAAAATGTCATCTGAATTTTTTGGTAAGTGTCTATTTAAAATTCATAATATTTAACATTTAATGTTGTATCTTAGGTGTTCAAATAAAGCCAAACAAGAAGTACACTAATGAACCAAGTTGGCCACTTGTTTTAACTATGGTGACTTTAAATTCTTTATTTTTAAACTTTAATTAAAAATAAATTAGGCCTCCTTTGGTCAAACTGTTGAAAAAGATAGTCGTACTTGTGTAATTTTAAAAGTTGGAGAACATGAATTTACTATCTGTGTTTTAAAAGAAAACTCGGTTAGTTTAATAGTTTGTTATTTTTATGCAATAATAACCAGATATAGGCTGAAAGTCAACCAATGGAAGTACTCATTCCAAGTGATAAAGAGTTTTCATTACGTGTTTCTGGGCCAAAGTAGTTTATTTTTAGTCTAAAATAATTATTAAGCTAAATTTTAAATAGTGAAGTCCATTTAACTGGTCATTATTTAGTTGATGAAGGTAATCCAGAAGAGGATGATGAGGATGAATACCCAAATTTCCTTGATATGGATCTTGATGAAGATGAAGAAAGTGAAGATGATGATTTCATGATCGATGACCTCTCTGAAGAAGAAGAAGAAGAAGAAGATAATGAAGTTGGTTTTGTTGAAGGTAATTAATATTTAATCTAGCTTGCTTATGTAAACAATTTATTTAGAAATTGTTGAGGAAGTAAAAGAAGAAAAGAAAGAACCTCTTACTAATGCCCAAAAAAGAAAATTAAAGAAACAAAACGCTGCTAATGCTGTAGAAGCTGAAAAAGGTAATTATTTATTAATAAGTATTTATGTGAATCTAAACGTTTTTGTGTTAGCTAATGGAAAACGTAAATCTGAAGAAGCTCCAGTCGCTGAAAGTAAAAAGAAAGAAAAGAAAGTAGCTGCTAAAGAAACTCAGCTTAAGGAAGAACCAAAAAAGAAGCAAGCTGCTAAAAAAGAAGAACCAAAAAAAGAGTCCAACGTAATTAATATATATTTTAAAATAAAATATAATAATATTTTTAGATTAAAAAATTACCTAATGGATTAGTTATAGAAGATAGAGTAATTGGAGATGGAGCTGAAGCTAAAAGTGGACAAAGAGTCAGTGTTCGTTATGTTGGAAAACTCACTTCTGGAAAGGTCTTTGATAGCAATAACACTGGAAAACCATTCCAATTCCGTTTAGGAGCCGGTGAAGTCATCAAAGGATGGGACCAAGGTGTTGTTGGTATGAAAGTTAATGGTCAACGTAAATTGACTATTCCAGCTGCTCTTGCGTAAGTTTATAAAAGTACAAAAATTTCAATACTAACTTTTATCTAGTTACGGTAAACGTGGTGCTCCACCAGATATTCCAGGAAATGCTACCCTTGAATTTGAAATTAAACTTCTTGATTCTAAAAAGAAATATTAAATTCAAGACAGTTTGATGGAGTGAATACTGTACAAAAGGTTATATTATATTGCTATTATAATCTTAATTTTTGTAATCATGAATTAAACAAGTATAGATATAATTCTTTGTTTCAACTCTTTGTCTTTCATTCTTTTTCTAGTTTATATTGTTACATGGTTGTGATCATTTTTTTAGTTATTTGACAAGAAATTTTAGTATAGAGAGTGATGTAAAATGGATTATGTGGATATAAAGGTGACTTGATTTAAATAAAAGCTGTAACTAATAATTTATGATTATTTTAAAATCAAAGTCCTTTGTAAATTAATATCAAACTCAATGTACAAAAACTAATAAAATTCCATAAAATATTAACAAAATGAGTTTTATTTAATCATTCTATCCTGGCTTAATTAATCTACCATTTAGCATGATACAGTTTTTGCAACTCTTTCAAAACCTAATTAACTACCCATTTGAATAAAATTTTATGTTACAATTCAACTAAAATGTATTAATTAATTATAAAAAAATTAGCGATAAAAACAATTTTATTATAAAAACTACCGCTAAAAAGATCGCAAAAGAGCTGCAACAGTTGTATAACAGCAAAAAATGGTTATTAAAAAATAGTACTAATTAAAATAGCAAATAAAAACCCTTGGTGAAAAAGGCTTTTAATAGCTATAAAAAAAATAAGCCAATAAAACCATCAAGTTACTCAACTCGAGATTAAATGGATCAGTAAACTAATTTTTTCTTTAATTCCCAATAAATAAACAACTAAAAAAATGAACATCATTCTAATCGTATTAATTATACTACTACAATTAATTAATCTAACCACACAGCAATCGATACCACGTCCATTACCTATGGAATGTTATAAAGGTGGGCAGCAACAATTTCCATGTAAAAGACCAGGAAATCCAAGGTGTCCACCATGTTGGATAAAAACAGGAAATACCTATAATTGTTTTGATTATTTACAAAGTTCAAACAAATGTCCTGATAATTTAGGTGAAGATGTATCAGCAGATTTAGATAAGGACATAACTGATACTTCGGATCAACAGACAGATTCTAAGCCTACTCCTTCAGTAACTGGGAAAGAAGATAAACCAAACGCAACAAAATCGAAGGGTAATGGTAATAGTAATGATAATGGTAATAATAGTAAGGACCAGTTTGATACATTTACAGCTACTGTGATAGATACTTTAATTGTTTCTGGTGATAAAACATATACAAAAGCTTATTTTGCAGTTAAAACTATAACCATTAGTAAGGCCTCGGTTTTATCGATTGAGTATTTTGGTTATTGTTTAGTTTTTATAATGTATTTCTTAAGTTTAGTTTAATCAAAATAGGGAGCCTTTTGTAAAGAGTTTTTTATTAATAAAAAGATGAACTCATTGTTTAATATATCATTTTAAATGTTTATATAGTATGGTTTTGGTATACAATTATTACATTTAGAAATCGTCATAACTTTGACTTTATTTATATATAATCGAGTTATATTTAAATAATACCAATATCATATGAGTATAAATTTATCGATCTGATATAATATTAATGAAATATGAGGCCGATTAATAATATTCATTTCGATGTTTGTAATAAAAGACTAAAGAACGCCAAGATATTAGAGAATCTAAAGAATTATTTTTTGTGAAATAGTTTAAAGTCAAAAGTATTTACGTTCAAATATGACCTATGTGGTGATAATTTTTATAATCAATAAATTGCATCTTTGGGTTAATTTGAAGCTTGGTACTTAATTTTTTATTTCCAAATAAGCAGTGAACCAGCGCACATTTAAACTTAAATAGTTATATTGTTCCAAACTTTTCTTTTTAAGGGAAAATAAATAACCCCGCCCTGAATGAAAGAAAATTACTTGAATTCTTCAAAAATATTACTGGATTAAAATAAATATAGACTTTGATCTTAGGATCTGATTGGTGTTCAAAAATAAAAAGGTTATTAATCCTCAGCTATTTAATGTTAAAGAATTAAAGTGATATCCTATTAATTAATATTTAAAGAGTTTTTTTAATATATTAGAGTTTTAATTATTTTTTGTTTTATTTTAATTTTAAATGTTTATTAAATTTTATTTAATCTATTTAATAGTTAATATTATATCAACCTTGGGTAATCATGATATTGAGATTTTACATTAAGTGGTTAATCTTTTTTTAGCCCATTCTCTTCAAGAACCTGAAGGAATAATAAAATATTATGAATATATGGAACCTAAAGTTCGATTACTTCCAAGTATTGAGCAATTAAGTAAACTACAAAGAAGAGATCAAATAGTTTTAAATAATAAATTAAAGCATGACTCACGATTATCATTAAGTATTAACGCTTATAATAAAACGTTTAAGATTTATTTAGAACCAAGTACGGAGTTAATTCATAAAAAAGCAGAGATGGTGGAGTTAATAGATGGTCAAAAGCAAAGTTCAAAATTGAATGAGAAGGATTTTTTAATTTATAAAGGTTTGGTGATTAATGAAGAGAATAAAGAGATGAGGGACTTGGATCATGAATGGTTAGCTTTAGAATATGAACCAGAACATAAAACGGGTTGGGCTAGTATTATGATTCATGAAAATGAGTAAGATTTGTTAGATGACTATTTTGAATATTTATTTATCATGTTATAGAAATGAAGAATTGAGCTATCAAGGAGTATTTACATACCAAGATGAGTTATATAATATAAAACCAATAAAACAGTTTAATGATCAAAGAAAAAAAGAAGATGCCATTATACCGAATTCAAATGTAAGAAGTTATAAACATTCAAAAGCAAATAGTGTCATTTACCTTTCAACTTCAATTAATAACAACAATGAAAATGGAGTAAAATATTCTTGCGGTACCAATAAAAATCATGACATATTTTTAAGTAAAAAAAATATTGTCCATTCTTGGTTATCGAATTCTAAATTGTGGAGAAGAGATTCTGGTTCAAATTATGGTTGTGACATGAAGAAACGCGTGTTGTACATGGGTGTTGCAGCTGATTGTAACTACATAGCTAAATATAAAACTTCAGAAAACGCCAAAAAACAAATTATTCATGAATGGAATACGGTATCTCAATTATATGAAAGGAATTTCAATATAAAAATCGGAATTATAAAAATTGAAGCTAATTCTGATTCTTGTCCAAGCTCGCCGAGTTCAGATACTCCATGGAATAGGAAATGTGACGCTGGTTACACTATGGAAAATAGATTAAATGATTTCTCTAATTGGAGAGATAAAAAAGGTAGAGATGATACTGGTCTTTGGCATCTTATGACCGACTGCAAGTAAGCTAACCTATTCATAAAACTTTAACTTTTATTTATTTATTTTTAATTAGATCAGGTGCACAAGTTGGTTTAGCTTATCTTGGTACTTTATGCGCTTCTTCAAGAGGGGATGCTAGAGGTAATATTAAAAATACAAGCATTTTATTTATATTAACTTTATTACAAAGGAGGCTTGCAAGGAGACACCGGGACTGGGGTATCTTCAGTAACAGAAGAAACATGGAAAGTAGTAGCCCATGAAATTGGACATAATTTCGGTGCTCAACATGATTGTACTTCAAACGAATGCCCATGTTCTGGAAGATCATGTAGGGGCTGTTGTCCTTGTGATGGCGATTGTGATTGTAAAGGAAAATATTTAATGAATCCATCAAGTACACCAAAAAGCCTTGATTTTAGGTAAATCATTTTTTAATTAAAATTTAAATTATTCTTTGATTTATGAATTTTTATTTTTTTAGTCCTTGTTCACTTAGATCAATGTGTTCCACTATTTCATCTTCTGGTTCCTGTCTCTCTTCTTCTGGTTCTATACCTACTTATTCCGAATCAATGTGTGGCAACGGTATTCGTGAAAAGGGAGAAGATTGTGATTGTGGTGGCGAAGCAGGTTGTAAAGATAATCAATGTTGTGATCCTAAAACTTGTAAATTTAAAAATGGGGCACAATGCGAGTAAGTTTATTATTAAATAATAAAATAAAATTTTAAATTAATAATAATAGTGATCAAAATGATGCTTGTTGTAATGGTTGCAAAGTCAAATCTTCTGGTGTAGTTTGTCGTAAAAAAGCAGGAGAATGTGATCTTGAAGAAGTATGTGATGGAAAAAGTGGAGAATGTCCAAAAGATATCTTTCTAGATAATGGTACACCATGTAATTCAACAAGTGGTGATTTGAAATGCGCCAACGGGTTATGTACTTCTAGAGATGCTCAATGTAAATCTAGATCTCAAGGTACTAATGTACTATTAAGTAAAGCATGTTCAAATTTCAACAATGCTCCTTGTAAGTTGACTTGTGCTTCAGAAGATTCTTTATTGACATGCTATACTATGGCGGGTGATTTCGCTGATGGCACCCAATGTGGTAATAATCAATTTTGTGATAAAGGGAAATGCGTTGGCGGTAACTTTTGTAAGTTTTATATTATTTTAATTCAGTTTATCTAATTTTGTTTATAGTTGATACTATACTTACCTGGTTCCAAAACAATAAAATCATAGCGATTGTCGTTGGTGTTGGACTTGGTTTGATATTATTATCTTGTTTATGCTCTTGTATATGTCGTGGGAAAAGAGCTTATAAAACTAGAATTACATCACAGCCACCAACACCCTATCCTGGTGCTTACAATAATAATAATAGTTATCCATTAAACGGCATGAATCCACCTGCCAATTATATAGATCCTACGGTTTATAATGGCCCTGCACCAGCTTATTTCCCTCCTCCACCTCAAAACCAACCACCAATGGGACCTGGCGGCTTTGCTTATAATGCAAATCGTCCGCCTTATTAAGTGGTAGTTGGGGTCACTTTTTTGTTTATAATCGTAAAAGTAAATTTATCTAAAATGGTGTGTAATTAATAAGTGTTATAAATTTTTCAAATTTGGGGTATTGAGAATTAACTTTAAGTTGATAAGGGTACTAAATATACGAGGGCGTTTTTTTGGTTTCATTACTTTTTCCATTTTTTAAGCACTATTTAAGTAGAAAGGCTATCAGTAAAATTCTTAAACAAAAAAAACAACCTTATATTGTTTTTGCATTCATACTTTTGAAAGAATTTGCTCAAATGCTTTTAATATAACTATTTTTATTGAGCTATAATAAAACTGATCATACTCTAATAAATATTTGAATAAACCTTATCTTTAGTGTAACTTTAAGTGCCATTAATTGAATTATATGTATTTAGCAAGTTTTATATATAATATCACTTATTATAAAGTTTTATTAAATTATAAATTGAAAATAATAATGATATAATAATGGCACGAAATTAGTATATTTTTATAAAAAAATAAATAAAATTATATGTATTTTTAAATATTATAATTTAAAAAAATAAATACAATATGGGTTTTTTTAAATTTCATTACTTTTTCCTTTTTTTAAGCACTGTTTGAGTGGAAAAGCTATCAGTAAAATTCTTAAACAAAAAATACATCCTCATATTTATAAATCTTTTTCTATTTACCTTACTATTTATAGTAGTGAAAAAAGGCAATTTTCTTAAATACTTCCCTTACACAAGTATTGAATAATTTATATATGGGTAAGCTTAAAAGCTCAATTAAAATTAAGAATAAAATTTTCCAATTTCACTTTTTTAGATCATTTTTTGTAGCGTAAAATTTCGAAAAAATATTAAATAGATGTTGGGCAAAAAAACACTCCTATACGATTAATCTTAAAATTGAGCAAGTTATTTTTGTAGCACTTAGTGCTTAATTTTAATTTTTAATAAAAATAAAAATTAGACAAAGTTCAAACCAAGCTTTTAAACTAATTCATATATATATAAACGTCAATTTATTTTCAAAGGGGTTGTAAAAATTCTAATTTGCCTGTATACTAAAATTAAAAGGTATGGGTTCCTAAATAACAGTAATTTTGATATCAAAACTTTATAAGCAAGTCTTTTATCAATTAGGCCAGGGTACAGTAACTGATCTTTACTTTGATCAGTGTTGTGCTCAAAATATTAAAAACGATTAAGGGATAGTAAAGAGACTAAATAGAAAAAGGTTAAAGAATAATAAAAAAGACTAAAAATTAAAAAGCTTTGGCTGAGTCTGAGTCCGAGTCCTATGTTGGTCTAACGTTGTACAATTCTAGAGCTTATAGTTGTACTTCGATGATACCCCTCAATTATTTTTTTACTTTTATATAAAGTTTACAATGGGCTACAAAACTCACTATAGAAAAAAAGTGCCTTTGTTTTACACTAGATATCTAATATATATGAAAAATTTACACATGCTCACTTTTTACTATACTTTACCAAATTTAATTATAAATCTATAAAAACAATAGAAACTTCAATAGTGGGAATGTTTTTTTTGGTTTCATCACTATTTCCATTTTTTGAGCGCTATTTGAGCAGAAAGATTGTTAATGAAATTCTTAAACAAAAAAATACATCCCAGTATTGTTACTAATTATGCTTGGCGTTAATTGGTTTACCACATATTCATGAAGATTGTTATAGTGCATTTTTGAAAATATAGTGATAAAGACTATTAGTGATCTTAATGATTACTTTCAGGGATTTATACTTTAAGCTTATTAGATACTCTGAAGTGCATAGTTGGTTCAATGTCCTTTTAGTGATTTATACCATATGGCTTAAGTACATTTAATAATGGGGTCTGACGTAGAAACTTTATTATTATTAAATATTAACACTCTTATTGATAAAATAATAGATATTCATTATCTATCAAAACCGCTTATATCAAAGCTTTATAACCTCAAAACCTATTTATGAAAAATAATAGCCACGTTCAAAGCTTTAAAATAAAAAACAAATGAATTATTATATTAAGTTGAACTTTTGCTATCTAGCCCTCTTATTAAATTGTTTTCCTGTTGTGTTTCTTTTAGGATTTCAATCTATTTGAATGAATGAATTATTTCTCAAATATAATGACTAGCTACTTTGCGACTTCTCATCTTACCTGATTTAAATAATGATTTTAGTAAACAGAAGACAAAATCTTTTGGGTTTTGAATATTAAAAAAACTTTTTTGATATTTATAAAAGATACTTTAACTTATAATCAACTATTTAAAATTAGAATTTGCTACAGCTTTTCAATTTAACCGTATATTACCTGACTAATTTATACTATCTTAAAATTGAATAATGTATTTTAGTTGAAAGTTAGCTTCTAGATTATTCTATTACAACCATCTTTAAAACCACTTTGAAAACAGTGAACTGTAAAGTATATACGGATACTGGACTTATCATATACATTCATTTAAATGTAATTTATTTGAAATAGTTTTTAAAAAACTATATTTAGAATCTCAAGAACTCTGAACCTTTGCTAAATTAGAATAGATCGATATTTGTATTTGATAAATTATTCTATTACATGCCAATCAAACCGATATTTATAATTGATAAATTATTCTTCTACTGAATATCAATATATAATTTCTTTCTGATTTTTTTATAATTCCCGCTCTTATAAATTGAATTGTTCATATGTGATAAAAATTGCCCATCGTTAAGCACATGCAATCTATACATTTATTATTGGTTTTTTCAATATTTTACTTTAAGCTATATTTAAGCTTAACCACCATTTTAATATTTAAGGGATTTTGAATATTTATATAAAACACTAAGTACTTGTAATATTAACATAGATTATAATATATTCAATAATTGTACGAAAAACAAAAAAAGTTTTCGCATTGTTAACTAATGTAGCATATTTACTTTTACGACTGTTTTAGTTAAAAATAGTAAAAATATTGAATGTCAACAAAACCCCAATAAAATATAATAAACAAAATTCTACTTTTAGTTATGATCAGTATTCTTAAAAATTGTTCTTAAATCTGACAGAATATCAAATGCGGGAAAACTATTTACATCTCCTATATCATTGTTGCTTTTAGTAATGATTTTTACGTTCTCCATGTTCATTTATTAGAGGCTTAAAGTGAGATATCTTTTCATCATTTGTACCAAAAGAATAAATCATTGAGATTTATAATAATTTATATTGTTGAAATATCTAAAAATATTTTAAAAACGAAGGAACAAAAATTCATTATTGAATTTTAGCTTAAAGGTTCATACGCTGTCTTGATCTAACTACATAATAGTAAGTTTAATTTAATTACACAAAAAAGATAACTTTTAATTAATTTTTCACTTGAATTTTTAATAGTTAAAGTTACTTAATTATCACAAGATAATTAAGGAGTAGATGAGAGTGATTCTTCTTCAGTTAAATCAAAAAGTATCCTATTTTGTCAAAATAATATTTCTAACCATAATTTTATTATAAGGAATAAAAAAATCTAAGCTTATAGTGAATAATTTATAGGCTACAGGCCTGTAAATGTATTAAAAGATCGAATTATCTTCCATGTGAAGAAATAGTGGTAACTAATTTATGTTGAAGTTCTCAATTCTATACCTAGAATTGATAACTCATTCAATCCTCAAATTAGAAAGCAACTCATTAAGGTGATTAAATTGCAGTGCAAAAATTTCTTACTTTACAATAAAAGTTACTATTAAAGTGACTCTGTCATGAAATAAATCATTCTTTATCATAAAATCTACTTTAGCTTTAGCTAATCAAATATTTCATCTAACCTAAATGCTCACCTTAGTTTAAAAGTTTCCTTGTGAGAGTTTCTCATTTATTTTATGACAAAGTCATTTTTAATAACATGGATTGTTATGTATTATTTCGGAAAAAAGTTTAACATGAGAATCTTATGCATCACACGTACAAAAAAGGACTTAACAAGTTGAAGAAAGTTGGTTCCATTTAAGGAAATGGGAGTATCAATTAAAATCAAAAGCTATATCAAGTGAAAACATATAAAAGGATAGAAAAATGCTACATTAAAAAATTATCTTTTTGATAGCAAAGACAAATACAATATGGATAATAAAAATATTGGGAATGAAGTTGACCCAAATCATTTATTTAAACGTTTAGACAATCTCAACTGGAGTGCTTGGCACACAAAGTTGACTATCATCCTTGGTGTAGGTTGGGCCTTTGATTCTTTTGAGATTACTGTTGTATCTTCTATGCTTAAAAATTTGAAATTATATTTCAATGTCGATGCCCAAGGAGCTGGTGCCATTACCACCGTATGGTTAATGGGTGCTTTAGTCGGTGCTTTAGGCTTTGGTTATTTCGGTGATAGATTTGGAAGAAAGCTTTCTTTTGTTGTTACTATTTTATTTTATTCTTTGATGACTTGTATTACTGCCGCTTCCTTCCATTATCCTTTCTTCTTGGTATTCCGTTTCTTGACTGCTGTTGGTGTTGGTGCTGAATATACTGCTGTAAACTCTACTATTTCTGAGTTCATTCCATCCAAGCATCGTGGTAAAGTCAATACAATTGTTATGAGTTTTTGGGTTGTAGGCGCTTTAGTTGCTAATGCCATCCAATATCCTATTTTACAGTATTTAGATAAATCTTACAATTGGAGAATTGGGTTTGCCATTGGTGGATTAGCTGCTGTTTTTGTTTTAATTGTAAGGCATAAACTTCCTGAATCTCCCCGTTGGTTATTATCTCAATTTCGTTACCAAGAAGCTGAAGAAGTAGTTACATTTATTGAAATGTCTTCTGGTCAAGCTAACAACAAATTTGAAACTCCACCATGTGAGAATTTGATTGCTTATAAGCCACATGAAAAGATGTCTTGGTTTGCTGTTGTCAAAAGTTTATTTGTTAAATACCCATTCCGTTGTGCATTTGGTATGGTTATGAACGCATCTCAAGCATTTGCTGATTACGGTGAATCCAATCTTATGTCTTTAGGTGTATTCGACAATGCTGATATCAAAGATGGTGACGTTTCATTAACATATTTGTATGGTACTGTTTGTTCTATTGCTTCCTATATAGTTGCTGCTTATTTGATTGATAAAATTGGTAGAAAATTCCTTTTACCAATTGTTTATACCAATGCTATTATCGCATCTATAGTGCTTATTCCAGCTTATTATTCTTCCAATGTCAAAGCAGCTATCCAAGGTGCACATTGCTATTACATCTTTTCTTACTTTGCTGTTATGGGTACTGTATATCCAGCTATTACTGAAGCCTTCCCAACTCATTTACGTGCTACTGGTATTGGAGTTTCGGTAGCTGCTGGTCGAGTCATTGCAGCTGTAGCCCCTTATATTTTACTTGGTATTTATGATCCTGAAGGAAAAAGAGATGTTGTTGGGTCAGCAATATGTATTGCTGGCTTCTTAGCTACAGGTTTGTTGATGTCTTTATTCTGGTTCAAATATGGTATTGATGGTAAAGGCAAATCGCTTGAAGAGATGAATGGAGAATCTGCCGAAATAGATGCTACTGATAAAGCCTTTAAAGCATAATACTAATATGTGGATCATATAGACTCAAACTTAAGTTCTTTCCTTTTAATAAATATTTAATATAATTTAAAACAAATTCGGAGGTCACTGTATTGTATAATAACTTTCAAAATATTAAAAATTAGTCAAAAATTAATTTGTGCAAATATCCATTGATTTTAAAAGAGCTTTTAAAACTTGTTAAGAAACTACTAGGATTATATTTATTAATCAAAGTCGAACTTTTGTACACGTTATTATTTTTAACTTGTTGAAGGAGATGGATCCCAAATAACAATTTTATTAATGAAATAAAATCAATTAAATGATAGGATTAGCTGGCCAAGACGTAAGAATATTTCTACCATTAGGGTTCTTTACCGATTGGAGTTCAGCAAAACTGAAGTCCCCTTCCCAAGCGATCCACCATTCACCAAACATGGTCTGGGCCGAAGGGACTAATCTCTTTTGTAGAAAAGAAAGCCTTTCGTGGATTCTATAAGTGGCTCAGAGGACAGAAAGTCAAAAGTAAGCTAAGAAGATAGGATGGGAATTGGAAAGGTAAGCAACAATATCATTAATATTATATAGGAAATCATGTGAAAACAGTGAATAGCCGAGATGTTATAATACCAGAGGTTTTGGACTACTGGAGCATTTAAAGAATCGATGCTCGACCGAATCTTCAAGTGAGCTACAATATGGACAGTAGAAATCTACTTCAGGCTTATATACATGAATCTCATTTTTAATAGAAAGCTCAATTAAATGTTTTTACCAAATTCCTTGCCCAATTGAATTTAGGCCACATTAAGAAGGTTGAATGGGGAGGACAAGTAGGTTTACATAAGATTGAGTAACAGTCTTGATTAGGCCACTTCTATAGATTCTTAGTAAGGCGAGAATTGAGCGCCATAATTCTAGGCTGTTTCATAAGATAAAACCAAGCATGGTTAACCACTTGAGTACCGAGTTGTTTGAAACTTTCTCATACCAAAGTTTTTTTCTTCTAAAAAAAGTTAGTAGGATCAAAATTTCTGCTCAACTGGGCTAAATTTGACAGCCTAGCTCGTCAGGTTTAGACTTTAGCAGAAAAATTCATCTTATTACAGGTTGTAGTATGTTTTTATTTTATAATAAATTTTAGAAGCTATGGTAGTTTTTTCTAAGCTGTGAAAGTTTTCGTAAGTTATATAGGAGATCAGAAGTTGTGTTTATTTATTTCCAGAACGAAGCCTACCTGAGGAATCGAAGTTTTGACTCCTCAGGTGAGGTGGGTAATGATTAAGAGCGGTCAACCACCGGGACAACCCACCCCTAAACCGTCATTTGTATTCAAATGGTTAACACCCCAATAAAAGAGACCATCCAACTTTCTAGAAGGGATAGTTGTGCTTTTGAACTTAAAAAACTTAGAATTTTACATACATTGTTTAATTTTTTTTTGATAAAAATAGTAGCAATATAAGACCTTCTTGTGCTTTTGTATATACTCGTTTTTATAGACTTTAAATACAAAGTTACTAAAGTTGAGATTTTAAGTAATTTTACGAATGGTTAAAAATTAAAATCGTGGTAAATAAAATATTTTAAAGAAAAGGCTAAGCTTTATTTGATAATTTAACAAGTGTAATCGTAGAGTCGAATAGATTAGAGCAGGACAATGAAATAAGAAATCAAAGTATAATAGTAATTCATTATCTAGCCTTCTAAAAGTTGATCAATAGTTTTACCTTTGGTTTCAGGAACAAAGAATAAAACACCAGCCGCAAATACAATAGCAATAACAGCGAATATAAGGAAAGTAAAAGCTTCAACTTGTTTCAAAATAGAAGGGAAGACTAAAGTAAATATAAAGTTAAATAACCAATTAGTAGCCATAGCTACTCCACTTGCAGCTGGTAATTGATCACTTGGGAACAATTCTGATACAATCATCCATGGAATTGGTCCAATTCCCAAGGCAAAGATAGCAATAAAGATAAAGATGAAGACAGCTACCATGACATCAATCGTTAATTTTAAGCCAACAGTTACCAAAATTGAACAAATTGCAGTGCTAATTAAAGTAATGATCATCAACCATTTACGACTTAATCGGTCAGCAATAAAGATGAAAACAAGAGTAAATAAGATGAAGACTGCATCCGTTCCTAAAGCTAAATAAGCGGCATTTTCTTTACCAAAAGCGAGGGAGAAAATAGTAGCGGAATAAAATAAGATACCATTAATACCGCACCATTGTTGAGCAATATGTACCATTATACAGATTAACATATGTTTTAGTAACTTTTTGTTATTTAAAATGGCCTTGTATGGATTAACCTTTTGGCCTCCGTTGAGTTTGTTTTGTCTATCAACTAAATCTTGAAATTCTTGAGTTGTATCATACCCATCTCTTAATTTAATTAAATTTTCTTTAGCTTGATCTAATTTCCCTTGAGAAATCAAATAAGCTGGTGTTTCAACACAGAATGGGAATAAACCTAATTGAATAAGTGATGGTATACCAGTAATGGCAAATAATACACGCCATCCAGGGGCATAATTCAATGGAATACTAAATCCATGAGATAAAAATACTCCCGTTACTAACATAATTTGAAAAATTCCACCTAAAATACAAGATTAACATTCATAATATTATATAAAATAAAATAACTACCCAAAGCTCCATGGGTTTTATGGGTGGCCACTTCACCAATATAAGTAGAGACGGTTACAAGAGAAACACCACTATTATTAAAACAATTAACATTTATAATTTATATTAAATATGCTAATATAATTACCATCCCATACCACAAATAAATCGTCCAACTCCAAATTGACCAAGGGTAGTAGAAGTACCGATTAAAATACCACCAACAATATAAAATATATTGTTAAATAAAATAGCATTTCTCCTACCAAGCCAAACCAATAATTTACTAGCTAATATAGCCCCACATAACCCACCTAAAGCTAACAAACTGATAATGACGCCCCTAAAATTTTATTAGTTACATTCTGTTGTGAATATAATTATCAGTAATTATACCATAATAATTCCTCAGCAGGTAAACAATCTGGAAAACCTTGGCTATCATAAATTTGTTGATCACATATACGAATTTTATGTTCTACAATGTTACCCACACCAATATTATAACCTACATTAAAAGTGGACAAAGCGGCTAAGGAACAAGTTACAACTAAATATTGATTCACTTTCATCTCTCGTGAATCTTTAGCCTCATGTGTAAGTATATCCCCATTTTTCAGCATTTTTGAATTGGAATATGGACTATTAGTTTATATAAAATTAAAATATAATGACTGTTTTTTAATGATTTTTTATATGTAGATGAGATTCGATTTGAGAGTATTTATATACTATTCATTATCTTACTATTTTATTTTTATACTTTTTGGATAAATTCATTAGTTTTTTTATAATGATCTCACATAACTTATACTAATAAAATGATAAAATTAGCCGACATACTGCTCCTTAATTTTTATTATAAATCACAGCACTTAAACACCATATATTTTATTACAATTAACTATTCTTATCGTATTCAATTTTACCCTTGATTAATACTTTTTTATTTCAATACTTAATATCAATAACGTTGCGCAACTAACTTGCTAAAAGGGATTTTTTATTTTTATATAAAATAAATTAATATTAGATATATACATTTAATATTAATATCAATAAATACTTATATTCTATCTTAATGATACCTGAAACTTGTTTTTTGATCAACTAATTTTAACACCAAGCTATTGAAAACTAAGACATCAATTATTTTTATTAATATCAAAGTAGTCTTAGTAAGTGAAATCATTAGCCCTTGATTATTTACACTAGGGGAAACCCCAGGTTGTTGTTCCTAAAACCTGATTTATTTAGTAAAACACGGTATTTATTTACTTTATTTAATAATAAAAAATCGTGTTTTACTAAATAAATTAGGTTTTGGGAGTAGCTGCTTGAAACCTCTCTCTAGTGTTGTTTAAAGAATAATTAGCCTAAATAGCAAAAAAAACAAGTATATACACTTAGTTGAAATGAAAAGATTAATTAAATAGTATAATCTCGGTTAAAATGATAAGGTGGATCAATTATACACATTTTTAATTACTATTTCCATGAGCTTATTAATAGATGTTGGAAGGTATATTTTTAACGATTGAAAGTTAGTTGATAGAATTAAAGAAATGAAATTCAATAAATTTTAAAATAATTTTAAAGTATTGAATTGATTGTTTTATATAAATATAAATTTTCTAGATATACAAGTATAAGCTTGTTATTTTATTCTTGTGTTTCGAAAATCTTGCATTTAATTTCAATTCTTGAAACACAAAATTCTTAAATCTCATTTTTTACTCTACTAACCATCAAAATTTTAAATTAGCAATGTATGTTTTATTAATAAAATATTCCGCTTTAACTTGCTATATTATTATTTTCATCTAGATTCGATTACATCACATTCAACATTTACATCAATTTCAATTAAAAATTGAATAATTATAAATCAGACAATACAATGATTAACGGTTTGAATACTAAATATATTTTTTATCCAAGTTATAGTATATTGATTAGTTACTGTTTTTATACAATTTTACGTTTATTATCGTATCATACAATATGAAGCATGCGAGTAAATTCATCGGGAATTTAATAATACAATATTGAATTACCCTTATGTATTGATGGGGATTTCTCTGTGTTGTTTGATGTCAATAGCTGATATCTTGAATCATACGCTTCATTAAAAAAGCATGGTAGGTTGATAATGTTTATATAGGGCAATAAATAAACAAACAAACTTGTAGAATAAGTTGATACTTTTATTGAAACTAATTGTGTAATTTTTATATAAAAATAATATAAATTACTAAATTTTGTACTACACTGATAAATCATAATTTATAATCTGTAATACCTTATAAAGCAAAATAAATGTTGAAATTTTAATTGAATGCACAGTATTTATAGATAATGTAATAGCTATACATGATAGTAAAAATATTAATTTTATAATTTTAACAAAGTGGCTAAAAAACCATAATTAATATTACTAAAAAAAAAGTGGTTTAATATTCCAATATTAATAAAAAAATTATTTTTATATCTTTTCAAGTTGAGATAGTGAAAGCAAGTAACTAAAATGAAATAATTAAAACTATATTGATTAAAATAATCTTTTCTTTTGTTTTAAGTTTTTAATAACTTAACATCTAATTATATATATGGAGATGTATTTTTTGTTTAAGGATTTTACTAACAATTTTTCCACTCAGATAACGCTTAAAAGATGGAAAAAGTAATGAAATCAGAAAAAAATATCTCCATATATATTTAATTATATTAACTATCTTATTTATAAAAACTTAAAAATAATAATAAAAGTATTTAGACGTTTTATTTTTGAATAAAAATAAATAAAGAATAAATAAAAATCTATACCAATATAATGTTTTTAATTTAAAATAACTTTAAATAATAGACTTAAAATTATGTAATAATATTTTATAAAACTAGATTAGTTAATTATTCAACAATTAGCTTTATGAAAGCTGGTACTTAATTGTTGGAGTTAAAAGCAGTTTTTACTTAATTAACTAGCTATAAGTTAAAAAGTCTTAATTTATAGAATTAAAATAGACTTGAATTATAAAATAGCACATAATAGGCTATAGGCTATGTAAGACAAATAAAATAAAAGATATTACTATAAAGTTTATGTAAAATATTATCAGAAAAACTTAGTAGCTTTATCAAAAATATAATATCAGGAAATAATTTAATAAAAAAGCCTTGAATTATTATATTAAATTATTTTATATATATTTCAATTGAGTGATTATATATAAAAAACATGATAATAGTTATTTTTTCTTATTACCAAGTATAAACATTAAAATGGGGAGATGGGGGTGTCCGAATTGGTTTCAGAATTTAACTAGAAATTAATCCAAATTTTAAGTTTTTAAATTTGTAAGTCTTTAATGTATGATTAGCTAAATTTAAAAAGCTTAAAATTAAATATAAAGATTTAACTTAGACTTATTTTATTTATTTTATTTTTTTAATTATATGTTTGTGAAAGTTGGTACTCAGTGATTACAGTTAAAAGCAGTCCTAGCTTAATTAACTGGCCGTAAGTCAAAAGGCCTTAGTTTATGTAACTAAGATAGACTTAAATTAATAGGAATAGTGTGCAATAAGCTACGAACTATATAAAATAAATAGAATAGAAGATACTATTGTAAAATCTACGTAAAATACTATAAGATTTACTGGGTTTATTAAAAGTACAGTATTAGGGAACAATTCAATTAAAAAGCCTCGAGCTATCATGTTGAAGAATCTCTTTTATACTCCAACTAGTTTTGTAAACAAGTTAAGTGATTATTATGCGATAATCAATCATAGAGCTGATGAAACGATATTTCACAGTGTTTTGTGTTTTTAAAAGTTTCAATATTTAGTAAGCAAGTAAGTAGCTTATTAGATGATAGAAATCAATTATTAAATGTTGATATTACTTAAATTATTGATAGCTAAGTTAATAAATAGTCAAAGAGCAAGTAGTTGTAATAATAAGTAAAAACTATTATTACACCGCTTGTGTTACATAAGGATGGTTAATTATAGTTTTGGGGCTAACCACTCCCTCCCATGCAGCTATTTATTAACTTAGCGATATATTGATAATGTAATTATAACATTAAAATAGTTTATTTATTTGATAGTAAATCTGCAGTATTGGCTATAAAGCAGTTAATAATAAATATTTCTTAATAAAGTTTTATAAAAATATATATTTATTTACATATTACAACTTTAATTACTATCACTATATATGCTATATTGGTAAAAGCCTTGCTAATTCAGGAATTTATATTAAATTTGATAGAAATTCCGCTAACTTACAATATAAATTATAATAAAATAATTTAAAAATTGGATTAAAAAATGAAACCAATTCGGACACCCCCAGATAATATTTTTTGCAATGTGAAAGTTGGTACTCAGTGGTAGGAGTTAAAAGCAGTTCTTGGTTGATTAACTTGCCTTGAGTCGAACGGTCTTAGTTTATGTAACTAAGATAGACTTAAATTAATAGGAATAATACGTAATAAACTATGAACTATGTAAAACAAATAGAATAGACAATACTATTGTAAAATTTACGTAAGATGTTGTCAGAAAGACTTAGTGGCTTTATTAATAGTACGATATCAGGGAGTAATTCAGTTAAAAAGCCTCGAGTTATCATGTTGAAGAATCTCTTTTATACTCCAACAAGTATGGACATCAAAACGAGAAGATAATATTCTTTGCGATATGAAGTTAGAAATTCTCGCAGCAAATCAAAATAAGGGACTCTGAGTTGATTGTGTTTGAACTTGAGAACACAGCAACTTAAGTGATTGTTGTGTTATAATCAATCCGAGAGCTAATAAACCAATATTTCACAATTCTTTAAAACTTTATTCCATTTAAATAAAAAAGATGTATAAATCGAATCAGCAATATACGCTATAATACCCAAAAAATGAAATTTATTGGGATTATTATTATTATTATTACACTTTATTACCATATTTTCAATCAAAGCTGGTGTGTACAAGGTAGGCAAATATTAGTTTTAATATAACGCCTACATATAATCTATATTGAAATTACTACCAGCATAAAACTATATAAAACATCAGTATTTTATGTCTTGAAGAATACATAATCAAGTAGAATATATGAGGCTGTATTTTTTTGTTTAAGAACTTTATTAACAATTGTTCTACTCAAATAGCGCTTAAAAATGGAAAAAACAATGAAGCTAAAAAAAATACCCCCATATATATAGTTACCAGTGATTTTAATGTAATAAAAAATAGAAAAAAGTTAGTTTATGTGGAGAAACTGGGCATTCTATCAATTCTTGTACTATTTATGAACTGCTTCATATATAGATCCTTATAGATCAAAGCACTTGACTATCAATTTAAATATTTACAGTTTTATAGAGCATTATAAAATGAAGTTATTTATAAAAGTACGGTTACTTTTTGTGTAAGATAAAAATTGAATTCCATGAAAAAAATTACATAAAAAGTAGAACTGTATATGGGTCTAGTTTCTATAGTGGAGAAGGTAGCACTTGTGATTGTTTTTCTATATTTTTTTATAAAATCTAATAGTTAAGATAACAATTGAATTGATTAAAAATCCTACAAATCATAATAGGATAGATGAAAATAAGAGTTACGTTAGTTAATTTCATTAATAAAACCGTATTATTTTAAAGATTTTACACTTAATACATTTAAAACAATTTCTTATTTTACATTAAAGTTCTTTTTGTTTTACTTAATTTTAGGAGTTATATTCTAAATTTGGTAACTTTTGGTTTAAAATGTAAAAATTCAACTTAATATAATATGAAATAGATTTTCACAATATCGTTAAAAAGAGTTGAGTTCAATATTAAGACAATTGTAAACTTTTGAGACTTAAGATATATTAAGGTTTTGTATTTTTATTTTCTATTCTATGAATCTTACATATTAAAAACTTACATCATTACCTTGCCCCTTTTACTTTAGACCCCTAAATCAAGTTTTTTTCCTAAAAATTTAGAGCCAATAAGCTTACCTAATACAAAAAGGGATAGGTGAGGACTAAGGATAGTACTCAGAATTTCAATAATAATTCAGTATATTGTGGGTGATGTCAAACAGGATTAAAGTTATAATAGAAGAATTGTTTTTTACATCTTAACTTTATTTTAAACTTTTTATTTATTATTTCTAGTTTACTTTTTATTTATTATTTTTAATTCGCAATGAAAGAATATCGAGTTGTGATATTAGGCGCTGGTGGTGTTGGTAAATCCGCTATAGTATGAGCTTTTTCTTTTTTATTTGTTATTTGTTTACACATCATTTAATAGACAGTACAGTATGTTCAAGGAGTATTTGTTGAAAAATATGATCCAACGATTGAAGATTCCTATCGAAAAACAATTGAAATTGAAGGCCAATCTTGTATAATGGAAATATTGGATACCGCTGGAACAGAGCAATTTACTGCCATTAGAGAGTTATATATGCGAAATGGTCAAGGTTTTTTGTTAGTTTATTCAATTACTTCTGCATCTTCTTTTGAAGATGTATCCAATTTAAGAGATAATATTTTAAGAGTAAAAGGGACTACAAAGGTAATTAGTTTTAACGACCTATAAAGTAAGCATTTATTTTTAAAAAAGGTGCCCATGATTCTGTTAGGGAATAAATTTGATCTTAATTCAGAAAGAGCAGTAAGTA
Source organism: Batkoa obscura (assembly GCA_030770535.1). NCBI lineage: Eukaryota > Fungi > Entomophthoromycota > Entomophthoromycetes > Entomophthorales > Batkoaceae > Batkoa > Batkoa obscura. Next base: position 854,913 of record JASVEC010000005.1, on the reverse strand, counting down.
CTAAAAAAGCCCAAGAGTTAGCTAGTGAATGGGGTATGCCTTTCATGGAAACATCAGCAAGGTTATTTTTCAATATCAATGAAGCTTTTTCAACGATTATACAACAAATTCATCAAATAACTCCACAAAATGTAAAGAAAACTAGGAGGATAAAGTGTCTTATTTTATGACTTAATTTACGATCCCTTTGCGACTATTAAACGTTACTTTTTAGCTTTATTTTTTTATTAAGTAAGATTTAATTAAAAATGTATTTTATCAATAAGTTGTACCCATTTGAGATTATTGCTAAGTGTATTGAATTATCCAATGTTATTATTGAATCTATGTGGCCTATTTTAAATTGGTAGACACCATGACTGTATCTAATCATTGATCGTTCTATTTTTATTAGTATGTATATTTATAAGTGAGAGCTAAATCCAAATTACCTGTTTCTTTTGACCAATAAATATCTCGCTTAGGACATGACAATTTATTGATTTTATAATACAAATAGTAAAAATAGTTTTTCATCTTATTTAACTTATATCATTTATAGCTATATAGCTTAGAAGAAATACTGAGATTTGAGTTATTTATTGGAAATTATGTTTATTTAAAAAAATCGTAGAATTTTTATATTATATAATAGTTATAAATGTCAAAATCCAACTTCAAATATTCTAAAGGTTGTCAAGTTAGCTGTATGTGGTGAAAAGGGAAATGAGTTATCAATTATTTTGGTTAGTTTTATAAGCTAATAGTTCTGATTAATTTTTTTTTACAATATTGTATTAGTTTATAATTAAAACTGAATTTATATTAAAATTACAATATTAATTTCCCATTATATTTTTCCGGATAGGATACTACCGCTCTTATCTAAAGCAAGTAGAAAGTGGAGAAGCAAGGTAATATTAGAGAAAGATTGAAAAGCCCATATGTACTTTAATATTTGATTTCTTTCACTTAAGAGAATTTAAATAACATTAAATTTTTTTTATAGAAATGCGAGTTAATTTGCCTTTTATAGTAAATATTTTGAATTTATCAATGAATACATTAGATAAAATATATTGAATGGATTATTGTTCATCCATTTTCTATTTTTATAAATTTTATTTATCTATTAATCAACCACATAGTCACTATACTTTCGTAAATCCATAGAGGATTGTAGCTTAATATCTTGAAATAAATCCAATTGCTATATTTGCTTCATTATACATAGCTTTGAGCTGTTAAGGCTATTAGCATGAAACTAATATAATATATAGGATCAAAAAGCTAAGTACAGTCAATGGCGGCTGTATTAGAACCATTTGTATATATTAATATATCATTTATATTCGCTTTTATCTTTAAAATTTTAATTATAGTACTAAAACAATATTTTAAAGAATCCTTTATTATTGTGTAGTTAAATTTCTACTGTTTTCGCTTTGTAAAGTAACAAATATCATAACATTCTAACTACTAGTCTCCCTGTATCATTCTAACTTTCCTTTAAGTTTTTGGCCTATGAAGCTCATAATCGTAAATTAGATCATTATATTATGATCTGATTTTTTATGTAAAGTATCTTTTAGCCTATAATGGATCAATAATTTATTATATCAACTTAAGGAATAAAGTTTGTCTCCAGAACATAAAGTAATTTAAGGATTTTTATTCAGACTTTATGAATACAACTTTGGAGGACGGTAAATTTCAGAAAATTGCAAGATCAAAAAGCGAAAATGTTACAAATATGGCTGAAGCCTGCTGATCAAGTTAATATGTTGATTTAGTTAAATTGATTATTTCACAAAATTAGATTAAGTTATAGAATAAAAAAACTAACAACATGGTTTGGAAAGGAAGTCAAATAGGCGAAGTTTAGTACAAAAATGTCAATTATGTAATATAAATTGGCTTGGATTTCGTTATCCCCAAACAATGTGCGGCCAAAAAAAAGTTGTATAAACAACGCTAAAGTATATTTAAGAGCAAAATCATATATCATTGTCATAAAATTAATTAGCATTTATAGTAAAAGATGAATCAAAAAATAGAGTTAAGGGAACACCAAGTTAATAACGCAAAGTCATATGAACTTCCTAATGAGGATGAATCTAATGGAAAAATAAACTTATCCAAAGCACAATTCATTATTATAATGATTGGGTTATTATTTACTATATCAGTAGCTGCATTAGATACTACTATAATTACAACTTCTGTTGGTGTTATCGCATCTGATTTAAATGGGTTTCAAGATATTGCTTGGGTAGCCACTGCCTATTTCTTAACTTCTAATGCCTTTCAGCTTCTTTATGGCAAATTTTCAGATATATTTGGAAGAAAACCAACCATTCTTTTTGCTTTGAGTATCTTCTTGGTTGGTTCAATTTTATGTGGAGTTGCACAAAATATTGAAATGCTTATCATAGCTAGGGCAATCGCGGGTATTGGAGGTGGAGGACTAATGACTTTATGTACAATTATTATATCTGATTTAGTACCACTTAAGAAAAGAGGTTATTATATGGGTTTGAGTACCGCTATTTTCACAGCATCATCAACCTTAGGGTCAATTTTAGGTGGTGTATTTGTTTTAAAGTTATCATGGAGATGGTGTTTTTACATTAATATTCCTATTTGTGCTATTGCCATGCTTATTATTATTGTCTTTTTCCGCTTTCCTTCTAATAATAATAATTTTAAAGAAAAATTAAATAGGGTGGATTATTTTGGCTGTATCACACTCTTGATTTTCACTACGCTATTAACGTTGGCGCTTAATTGGGGCGGACAGACTTATTCTTGGTCATCGGCTGCCGTACTTATTCCATTGGTTTTAAGTATTATATCTATGTTTGCTTTTATATATCTTCAGTTAAAAGTCTCAAAAGAGCCTATTATTCCATCTAATATTTTAGTACGCAATGTCAATGCATGTGGTTTAATCACATTCTGTAATGGAACCATTTTGTTTTCAATCATTATTTATATCCCCCTTTATAATCAAATTGCTTACCAAGAATCTTCATTACAATCTACTATTGGGATTCTCCCTGTTATTTGTGGAATGATTGTATGTTCTATATTTTCTAGTTCTATAATTAGTAGAACAGGAAAGTATCGCTTTTTTTCTATTATCGGCACCTTATTAGGATTGATAGGCTCCATTCTATTAACTCAATTTATCAGCGTAGACGTGTCACGTACCTTAATATATATATTTACAGCAATAGTCGGTGCTGGGATTGGGTTGTGTATGCAAGCTACTACAATTGCTTCCCAAGCAGCAGTGGGTGAAAAGGACCTTGCTGTAGTAACATCATTAATTACATTTACTTTTTCATTGGGCGGTATTATAGGTATAACAGTATTGGGTACGATTTACCAAAATGTTTCATCTAGTTTTTTAATGAAATATTCCAATGAAATTGATTTAGAGAAATTAAGTAAAGGAACTTTATATATATCCAGCTTACCTTTAGATCAAATCGTGAAGGTTACTGAGAGCTTTGCTGAGGCTTTTAAATACATGTTTTATGCAGGTGTTGCCTTTTTCGCTATTGGATTTATTGCTTCTTTATTTGTTGAACACATATCACTTAAGAGAGCAGAAGAAAGCTAGTATAGCTAATTCTTAATCTTATTATGATTTTTTTTATAAATAAAGTGTAAATAAGAAAAAGCTTTACTAATAATATTTTAGTTTTAAACCCTTTTTAGATTTTAATGGTCTATGTTAAAAATTTATTATTAGAATTAAATAAGTACTTTAGTTTGATATTTATATCGTTAAGTTATTATATAGTATAAAATAAAGATTTTTTAGAATATCTCTCAAATGAATGACTGTTTATACTTATCAAGTTATTATATATATAAGGTATAGCTCTACTTTAGTATTTAGAGGTCATATAAATTGGTGATAAAATCCACTTGTTTCGCAAGCTGATCTGGAACCATTTTTCACTTATACTACTTTAAGTTTATTAAAGTTGTTTTAAAAATAATTTAAATATGGTAATGTTCTTATAGTTTCATCACTTTTTTCATTCTTTAAGCGCTATTTGAGTGGGAAAGCTATTAGTAAAATTTAAACAAAAAAATACATCCCCATATCCTAAGTTGACAACTTTGTACCTTTAACGTATAATTTTTTTCATTGAAAATGTTAATCGTTTTTAAAAAATCTAAACACTCCATGGAAATGCTATAGTAAACTTTTGTTTGGAAAATATTTAAATCAATTAAAATAGTTGCGTACTTATATTTAGACGAGACCATTAAGGTTAACTCTTTGATGATGTATATTAATCTGTATAGCATCTAAATAAAAAAATTATTCTTAATAAAAATCAGAGTATACTTAAATTCATATTATTTTCAAGAGTTTTATTAAAAAATAGTTGTATTTTTGATGTTCTAGATATATCAATATAAATAAATAACTAATAATCTGCAAGAGTACCTTAAAGCAAATTATAAATATATTATAATGAATAGTTGACAAAAATAGTCTATGTAATTAGATTTGAAAATTTTAAATGCATCTCAATTTTGAGCAATGGTAAAACAGGTTTATTCAGAATAACCAATATCGGAAATTAAAAATGTGGAGACTATTATTAGACCACTCTATTATTCAACGACATATAAAAACTAAATATCAAATTGTTTCTTATTGAATGAGGTAAGACCCACTACAAAATAAATATTCGAAAATTGTTGAAAAACTTCGCTTAATTCACTGACATAGTTCCAATTAAAAGCCGACAAATAATATCATAAAAACTGTTACAAGTTTAAAGTGAACTCCACATTCCATTTTTACTTTTTATACTTTATTTAATATTTATTTTTATATATAACTTATTATACATACGTTTCAACTGCTTTAAATATCAACAATGAATTACGATATGGTCAACCAAATAGACGATTTTTTCGCTGACACAATCTGTACTATTTTAACTTGGGGGATTAAGAATCCTAAATCAGCAAACACATTATCCTCTATTTGGTGCAGCGAAATGTTAAAAACGGATGAAGACGTAAGAAACAACTCAGAAAATAATAATAATAATAATTTCTCATTTTTATAATAGGCTTTAGATCTAGACGAAATAAACGAAGAATCTTTAAAAGAGATAGAAATGCTATTATATGATTTGAACTTAGATATTGAAAAGGAAGAGAACAATGAAAGAGGACTAAAACTGAATTTGATACCAAGGCCTTTCTACAAAAAGTTCTCCAGAAATCTATGGTTGATGATAAAAATGGAACGGCCGTCATTTACGTGGCACAAAAATGGAATAAAATTAAACCTGTTAAGCCTTGATAAAAATTGTTTAAAGAGATTAGAATTAATTGAGAATAAAATTGGTGAGTTTAAAAAGAATTGGTACTCTACTTTTGAAAATGAGAGCGCATTTCAAAAACATAGTGACAAAGACGATTTGAGCTTGAATACTTTAAAAGAATTCATTTTAGAGGTAAACACGTTTTTTTCCTAACTAGAACCAAATAATATGTCAAATAGTTTATAACTCCCGCGGATATAGGATTAATGTTGGGGTTATTTGAAACTGAGGGTAGTTTGTTTCGCAATATAGATTCCGATAAGCACCTTGTTTTATTGCCAAGTATGGCTCAGTGCATCCATGCTTTTAGTGCCTATCATAAAACCAAAGACAAAAGTTGTCATAAAAAAGGAGCTAGACCAACACAATTAACCACTGGGGCTAGAGCTCTTACCAAGCATTGGCATCGTGATAGAACCACCTATTTTTGGCCCCAATGTTATGGAAGTAACGAAATTTATTTTTACCTAAATACTACTTACATATTTAGCTGAAAGACAAAAAAATAACCAAGCAAATGCCACATTAATTAAATTGGTTAAAGACACAGCTTGGATGAACCTCCACTTATTACCTGTAAGTAAATAATTAAAATTTATAAAATAGTTAATCTAATTTAATAATTGTAATATAGGGGGGTAAACCCGCTTTTGAAATTCGTAACATCCAAGGGTATGGCGCTCGTTGGGAGCTTAAATTAAAGCTTGACCACGATGCTGATATCCTTATGGTTGACCATATAATCTTTCGTGGATTATTAGAGCCTCCCATGGAAGATGGACATACAAACAATTGGCTACATTAGTTAGAAAATTATCTAGATATAGAGTAATCTATAAAATAATAAATCATAAACGTATCGAAACCTTTTTATTACATAAAAATAGCTTAACAGTCATTACACTTCAATATAGACAAGTAACTAGGCTTGTCTAATAGGCTAGATAGCTTGAGCTAATATAAAAATATTAAATGATAAAAAATATATACGAACGCCTTTTTTGTCCCAATATTTAGTCAATAATTATTATTTTATGTTGCATAGTAAATAGTTAAATTATTGAAACAAAAAGGGTATTTACGTATTCGACTTTGATTATTAAGCAAGATAGTGGTATACATTTATAATTAATCCTGTACTACATAGTTTAATTTTTAATAGAAAAATAAATCATGATGTTATATATTTGAATGTTTTCTATCGAAAAATCAATATATATAAATTCAGAAAGTTCATAACATCAAGTAAATAATATCCTATAAAAATTAAACAAAAAATTACTTTTTAAAATGGCATTCAAACAAAAAATATCATTTTAATTTCTATTTAACTTTAATGCGTTAATATTACGGTTTTAAGCTTCTACATTAGTTTGGTTACTATATATAAAGGATTAGTTTAAAAATCTTAAATTGTAAAAAATTTACTTTGATCCACGGAGCCTTCCACGGAAATCTTTATAACAATTTGGGCAAAGCTGATGCATCAATTTAGGTTGGCCGCAAGAATAACAACTGGTAATATTTTTCAAATTTTTGAGTCCTTTACCAGCTGCTCTCATTCTTTTTTTGGCATAGGATGTCTTCTTTTTTGGTACTGCTTTTAAAATGCTTTCTTTAAGATCATCAAGCCATTGTCCAACCCTTTCTGCTACTGGAATCCAAGCGCTACTGACACTAACTTCTCTCCCTAAATAGTTTGATGTAGCTGCTATCGTTGGAGCATTTTGTCTAGCTACTATCCCTCTTGGTAATATATTCCAAATTAATCCTCTAATTCCCATTATAAAATATTTACTGTTATTTTGTGCTAATGAAAATTATAATCCCAGATCTTTTATTATGGGTTGAATTCTTTATGCAAATTTTTATCTGCCTGCATTTTGTTTCAAATTCCGCACTAGTTAGCGCAATAATTTTAGAACGTTTTTTCGTTAGTGTTTTGTCAATATATTTGATTAAAAATTGAAAAAATCTTTTCGTAAAAAAACACGACTAAATCTTTCTAAACTTCTTCAAAATTTTACCTACTTATTTTTTATAATACAAAAAGATATTTATATAAATAAATTTGGTTTTATTTTAACAGTTTGAAGGATTCTTATTTTTAATATCAATTGACTATATATTTTTATTCAATACAAAATGAATTTATTAAATATTCAATGACAACTGTAGGAAAATTCCTTTCTTCAGCTAAATCACTACTGTTCCTAAACCATAATAGAATTAATGTTTGATACGACGAAGTAAATACTACGCTTCCGACTGTTATCGGAATTGAGAAAACATTGCTATATGTATTAGCTGTTTTACAAATCCAGACAATAGCATGATTGAAAAAGCAATAGCGATAAGCTTATCCATAATACCTTTTAAAATCTTTCATAATACGTTAAAACTAATAATGGAATGGTGATTTTACATCTATTATTAAAAGGTTCACATGATATTAGTCATAATCCAAAGGTAAAACTTGGGAAAAAATGTAAGGTTTTATTAGTTTAAAGCTATCAAACAGTAGTTATAAACTATGTTTAAATTTTTTATAGGAATTAGTATTACCATTTCACTCTATAACAATTTAAAATTTATCTTTTCTAAAATTTGCACATTAATTGGATATTTAAGCATTTAACTTTACATGACTTTTTATAGAATGTGAAAATGCCAAATCTTAACAGTTAATTTAACTAATTGACGATATGCTTAATTTTAAATTTTTGCAGAGACATTTAAAGAGACTTATATTATCTACTTGATTGTTTTATTAAAACATGTATAATTAGACAATAGTAAAAATTATAGCACTATCTTTAAGTATATAAAGTTCGGATTTTTTATTTTAGCATTATTCTCAACTTTTTATTTATTTCTTAATATAAGATTCAACTTGATCATCTTATCTATTTTATAACCCTATTTATACTTAATAGAAATGTAAAAATATTTTACAAGTATATCAAAACTTTAGTCAAAAATAGCCTGTATTTTGTTTAAATTTAAAAACAATTGAGTAAAAAATTGGCTATTAGTTAACTAACATATGCTTTATAACCAGAACTTTGTAAGGAGATTTTTTGCGCTTAAATGATAATTAACGTACTCAATGTTTATATATATTCCTTTAATCCTCATTTCTCATGTTTATATTTTTAAATAATATCTACCCATATTTATTTGTTCAAGTCATCATAGAAAATTTGAGCGCAGCTATAATAACAAATGAATTCCAATGTATCCGAGTTAACACTGCGCTTAATGAACTTAAGTTTCTTCAAAATGTAAACCAATAAACTAGTGTTTAATCTAGCTTCAATACCTATCAACAGTAGTGATTTTAATTAAATTGTCCAATAGTCTTTTCAAAGTTATTAAACAGAAAAATGGAGTTTTACGCAGCAGCTATTCTGAGTAACATTGCTTTTAATTAGTTAAAATTTTAATTATACAATATGATAAATAATATTAAAAATAATTTTAATAGCGTGTTTGAAAGTATTATAAAAAGGAAAGAAAACACCAGTTCAAAAACTAAAAATATTTATAAAAACATTTGGAGCTAAAGTATGAATAAAACAAACTCAAACGATCTCTTATTTGAAGGGAAAAATTTCCTCTTTACTCAGAATGCTCTTGAAGGCGATAAATCACAGATGGCAGAGAAGATACAAAACTTGGGTGGTAATGTTTTGGCTCGTTACTTGAAAAAGGTACTCATAATAGTTCATCATGTCAAAATATTAATATTTTTATAGTTAAACTATATTGTTGCAACTGAGGAAGATAAGAAAGACCCACCCAAGAAGCTAAAGCAAGCAATGGGGTGGAAAGATACTTCTATTGTTGGTTTGGATTTTATTGAAAAGTGTATTGACGAGGATAAAATTATCGCAAATGACGAATATTTAATATTATCTGATGACACAGTAAGTTCAATCAAAAGAGCATTAAGCGATGCTGAAGATGACGACAAGGTATCAAAGATCAATAAAGTTACTATACTCGATCAAAATACCGCAAAAAAGGTAACAAGATCTACATATAGATGGATTTAAAATTTACAACTTTATTCAAGGCTGTAGACGAACTTTGTTGTATTCGATCCCAAGTTTCAGTATATTTAGATGACAATATACTATTTGATGTCATGTTGAACCAAACCAATCTTGGGCACAACAATAATAAGTTCTTTGCCCTGCAACTCCTTGTCGATACTAAAAACAACTATTATGTTTGGACTAGATGGGGTAGAGTCGGTGCAAATGGACAATCTTCTTTAGATAAATTCAGCCAAAATCTTGATAAAGCAATTGACAAATTTACCTCTAAATTCTTTGCAAAAAGCGGCAATGAATGGCAATCTCTTCCCTATTCTCATGTAACCGGAAAGTATTTTATAATGGAGAGAGATTATGAAGACGATGATGACAGCGATAAAGGCATAAATGGGGCTGTGAAATCAAAAGATGGTAATTTAGCCAGTAAACCAGTTGCTGAATCAAAATTAGATCCAAGGGTGTATGGTTTAGTCAAAAATATATTTGACCTTAAAATGATGAACGATTCAATGTCTCAATTTTCTTATGATACCAAGAAAATGCCTCTTGGAAAGCTAACTAAAGATCATATAAAGAAAAGTATGCAAGTTCTGAAAGATATTGCTGAAGAATTAGCAAATCCATTGAATAGGTAAATAATCTCAAATCAAAAAAAATTGACAATAACTTTGTTTTTCTAGGCATAGTAAGCTTGAAGAACTAAGCTCTTTATTTTATACCATTATACCTCACGCTTATGGTATGAGAAGACCACCTATTATTGCAACAAAAGAACTATTAAAAAACAAGCTTGAGTTAGTAGAATCATTAGCTGAAATTCAAATAGCCAATAGTTTAATGAAAAAAGTTGACGAAATCGATTCAAATGTTAACCCAATTGATTCAAAATATAATGCATTAAACAATAACATTAAACCACTCGATAAGAAAGGAAAGGAATTTGAGCTTATTAAAGAGTATATTGAAAATACACATGGTAGTTCCCATAACTACTTTGATCTAAACGTAAATTATTTTTAAGTATTAAGTAAGTTATTAATATTTTTAGGTTGAAGATGCTTTTGAATTAGTTCGTAATGGAGAAAATGAGAACTTTAAAGAATTCGAGTCTTTACATAATAGAAAATTACTATGGCACGGTTCTGGAATGAGTAATTTTGTTGGAATTTTATCTCAAGGACTTAGAATTGCTCCCCCTGAAGCTCCAGTTAGTGGATATGCGTTTGGTAAAGGAGTATATTTTGCAGATATTGTATCAAAGGTAAATCTCTTCAACTAATTTTTAGGATATTTCTTAAATTCGTGTAGAGTGCTGGCTATTGTCGCTCTCATTTATCAAATAATGAAGCACTAATGCTTTTATGTGAAGTTGCACTAGGAGATGAATTAGAATTAAAGAATCCGGATTATAATGCTGCAGAAAATGCCAAAACAAATAATAAGCATTGTACAAAAGGATTAGGACAAGTATATCCAGATCCAAAGGAAGATTATATACTTGAAAACAATACGATAGTGCCAAAAGGCAAACCTATCTCCTCAAATAATAATGGAAACTGGTTATTCCACAACGAGTATATCGTCTATAATACTAGTCAAATTAAAATGAAGTAAGTTTTATTTAGTTTTATCTACTTAAACTAATTATGATATAATAGGTACCTTATTAAAATTAAATTTGATTACAATAAACATTGACATTCAAATACTCATTTGTACTTTCAATAATTATTTTATTTAATTGATAGAATGATATTTACTTTAACTATTATAACAATCGATTTATTATATTGAATAACTTTGCCCCAAAATTATTTAGGAACAAAATCTCGCTAAAATTCATACTTGGATTTCCTGCTTTCACTTTACTGAGCACTGTAGTGTTCAATTGAAGTTACCTTTTTGCTATTTATTTTCTATCAACGTTCTTAATTCCCTCACAATTCTTTTTTTATAATATAATCTTTATAAGGGAATCACCATTCTATTATAAAGTAATACTTGTTTTTAATTATTATGAATAGCAGTTTATCTTCGAAAGTTGTACTAATAATTCTCAAAGTCATCCTTTCACTAGTAAAATTTACAACAATGCTATTTGATTTTTTGTATACTAAAGTGGCTACATTTTAAAGCAATACTATCAAAAACTTCTAATGTTGCTATTGGTCTTTATTAAAATATTGTTTATAAAACTTAACAATTCTTGAAGCCATTTTTTAATTATAGAACATATAAGTACATTTGCCATTTCATATTTATGATTTAGTTGATTATATCATTCAACAAATGTGCTACAACCCCTTGTATTTTTCTTCAGTTTTGCTGTGCTTTATTATTTCCTAATATTGACGAATTTTCGAATTTCTCTTAATTTGGAAACAGTGTATATTGTGTAAGATTGTATAAGATTATAAATATTACATTAGTAATATTGTAGTTTAGAAGTTATACAATCATTTTGAAAATGAAAAAGAGAAAATAGTTTATTTTAAATAAATTGAAAGGAAGCAGTAACTCATTTCAAAACGTAAGTGAAAAATAAAATGAATTAAATATGAATAAAATTACTAAATTTTTATAAAAATAATAAGAGTTATTAAGTAGAATTATCCCTAAAAAAAGGAACAGAAGGATCATAAAAGAGATTATTCTTAATTCTATTATCATCTACAAATCAACTAGCTTCGTATATTTGACGAATAAGTGCTAATACTGTCCAAATAAATCACAAAGATTAAAAATAATAATTTTCAATTAAAGTTGAAAATGACTTAAACTGGGCATTTATTCTAAAGTTTCCAGGTTGAATTTTTATTCTGTTCCTTCATAAAATGCCTGGTTAATGTAAAAAATAACACATTATGCCGATTCTTTGATTTTTAATCCATTTAACAATTTTAAAGTGTATCTTCTAGGCTATTAACTCATAAAGCTTATACTAAATATCATGTATATTTATATATTAATCTAAAAAATAAGGCATAGACTAAACTAGATACGATTATTTTAATTATGTAAAATCATTGTTTAAAAAAAGCTATCAAATATTAATTAAATGACTTTTACTTTTCAATTATTCAAAACTCAAAAAATATTTTTTTAAAATATTAAAATTATTAAATAGATTAACCATAATGTTTAAACTTAAGTTCGGGATAGCCAACTTGAGCATTGGAAGATACTGGGGTACTTCGAGTCATTGGGTATTCACAATAATCCCCTTCACCCACTCCATTGGCATAATTTTGATAGCTATAGGGTATTTCACAACTGTTTGGAAATTGATTAAATTGGCGGTAATGATTTTTTGGATATTCACCTGAATGAGAATAACCTGGGCTAACTTGATACTGTTGTTCAACAGTTGAAGAGTAAACTGGTATTTGTTCTCCATAGAAAGACTGACTAATTGGATTATTTAAACTTGTGTCACATATACTACCAGCATAAGGAACTGTTGGAAATGGTACTCCCATAGAAATAGCTTGGGGAGGATACATTCCATATTCATACTCAAGAGCTTCACTATAGCTAGCTGGAGATTGCAAAGGAGCTGTAGGGCTCTGATGAAATTCAACTGGTTTTGATATCGGTGGTAAATTTGTTGGAGCTCTTCTACGACGACGAGCGGGACCTGTGCTTTCTCTATAACCTTGTGTTACAGCAGGTTGAGGCATAGAAGTCGATTTATATGGTTGCCAAGGCAAAGAGTTTGGTATGTATGGTTGTTGAGACATTGGACTTGATGTATAGGATTGCTGAGACATATGAACTGGTGTGTAAGATTGAGTCATTGGAATTGACGTATAGGGCTGTGACATAAGCGTTAAGTTTTGTGTTTTAAGATCATAGCCCATGCTACTTGGCGAATTACGTTCAGGCACAGCCTGATTTAATTCATGTTCCCCTTGTCTTACATGATTAATTGTCTTATAGTCGTTTAGTGGACCTTTGGGGTCAACTATACGCTCATAAGCTAGTTGATCTTTAGAGTCAACTATACGCTCAAAAGTTTCTCGTTGGTACTCAAGCATTTTATTTAAACCTTGAGAAGATATTTCAATGTCAATTGAGTGGGCTTGGAAGGATAACATAGGGTCATAGTAAAATTTTTCAATATCAGTTTCAAATAGTGGATAAAGAAGCTCATCAATTTTGAAAATTTTGGCCATTTCTTGAGCTCTTTCAAGTGGGATCCACACTCCTTTTAAAACCATACTACCAGATTTGATTACATGCCTTCCCTTTTCTGCCTTTAAAATGCCATCTCGTTTACCGCGAGTCATCCCTACAACGTTTAAAAGCTTGGTACCATTGATCATGGCATTATCTTTCCTCCTTGCCACAGTCATATTGTTTGCTTCTACTTGGTAACAATAAGTATCTTCATCCTCCCACTGCACAGCAGATAATTTTGGTAAGACACTACTGGAATGTAATAAGCGAGTGTTATCATCAGATGATATAGGACTGTTATTTTGTTTTGTTTGGCTCCGCATTGGATTTTTGTAATGTTGATTAGGAGTTGTTAAAGTGGTATGATCAGTTTGCATGTTGTTATTGATTGTTGATAATTCGATTAAGTGATAGAGTGTATAATAAGGATAATAAGACTATTTTATAGATATAAGCCTGTTGTCATTAACTAGAAATAAAATGGATAAAGCAGATAACTTAGCTTTAATAAAGAAGGTTGACTAAAAGTACAAATAAAAAACTATGAAGGATAATAGTTGAGAAATTAAATAATCATAGAAGTTTAATAACGAGATATTGATTAAACTAACAAAATTTATATAGTGATTTGATCTGCTTATATACTTTTCAACTAATCAATTTCTAAACTTCACTTTAAAAATTCTTTATCACAAGTAATAATGTATACTTAATTTAGTTTATTCTCTTTTTTATATGGCAATTGATGAAATTTTTATTTATACTAATATGGTAGTCCTAATAGTTTCCCCATCACTCTCAAGTTACCATCCATTTTATGAACTTTATGATTTCACTTTCTTCTCCAAAGTATTACGACTGCAAATCCAACTTTAGTTGAAATAAAGATTGCTTCTAACGATTATGGTTGGCTCATTGTAAATAAAAACCAATCAATGTTACAATATCTTAGTTTTTTTTCAACTTATTTGATTAGTTTTAATGTGGCACTTATTAGCAATTTAACAAGTCAACTTAGAATAGGAAGTACTTCGGCTCATAGCCAAAACAAGAAGTTAAAAATCTAGTGGTAATTTATTCAAGCTGATGGCCCTTAAATTTAATTACATGTGATCATAACTTATTTTATAAATTTTATAAATATTTATTAAATAGTTTGAACAGATCAATCTGTTTTCGGATACTATACAAGTGTAAATTTGAAATTTATAACATAACGGAGCTTTTGATAAACGAATTTAATTAGTTCAAATAAGGCTACTTGGCTGAATTAAAGACATGAATTTAAAATCAATATGGGTGTAGTAACAGTTACACGATTATACTTGTAATTAAGTTCTTCTTATTGGTCAAGTTATAAATCTTATAATTATTTTTTATTAGTTATTTATGAATAAGTAAATAAATTATCTTCATCCCCAAAACCAACAGTTGAAAAATATTATAATTGAATGATCGAATAATAGAATAAATGTCTGAAGAACTTTTTATTATATTTCTATAACAACTTAATAAACAATTCTTATTTGAGTTGGTTTTCATTCATAGTTATAGCGAGTTTTATTTTATAATGTATTTATCTATTACTTTTATATATATTTATTCTATTTTTATTAAACTAACTTTTAAAATATGAACGATATTATACCTGTCAGTGATTTCATAATAACAAGTTGTAAATATTTGTTATTTGAATTTAATACATTTATTTGTTAGTATTTTATAATATCATTTTATATTTAATTTAAGTTTGAACATGCAAAAAGTATTCTTTAATAAGTATAAATAAATAATAAATTAAATGATCAAATGCAAGTAGCTGTATTAATTCTATTGATCGAATTACTTTAATTTTGACCATTTACTTTTTTAATTACTTAAAAAATGTCTATAACAAAATAGTAAGTTATTTCACTATTCAATTTAGAAAAATTAAAAGCAAAAATACGAATTTTAAAAATGAAATTATGTAAAATTATATTTTATTTTAAAAAATCAACTATGAATTATTAATGTATTAATATATAATCAAATTAAAGTTTAAATTAAAAAACTTTTGTTGTTTAAATGCCATTACTAAACGTAAATAAATTACTACGTACCCCAGTTTCCATTAAAAATATTTGATTAAAAATCACTTTATTTCTACATATTAAATCCAGAATCTGGATTAGATTTATGTAATTTAAGTTCTAAATTGACTAGAATTATAAAATATAATAAGACAGCTTCTAAGTAATAAAAAATTACTGTCATTTTTTCAATTAAAAACTTAATAAAAATATTATGATTGAGCCCAAACTTTGAATTTTTCTAAAAGCTTCATAATCAAAAGTAAGCGTAAGCATTAACAGTTACCCAGTTTGTATACAAAAAATATTGTAAGTGACCAGAGTGAATTATAATTATGAAAAAATTCGAAAACAGCTTGTAAATTTGAATTAAAACTTTAATGCACCATAATTTTTAAACTAAAAGTTCCAACTTAATCGAACGGTCAAATGAGTTATAATTATAATTATATTTATATTTAAGCAAAACTTTATTCTCAAGTATCGGGAACTATACCAAATAAATCGAAAGTTGAGAGAATAAAACAGGGCTAAAACATCCGAACTACATTTATGGTTGTTTAATTAAATAATTAAAAAAGTAATTAAAATTTAAGATCATGATTTTTTAGTGGTTACCGAGATTATAACTTTTTTATTACTTTGATAAAACAAGTGGAAAATAAAATTAACTAGATTGTGATCAAAATGATGAGAGAATGAAGACTGCTATTTTTTGATATATAAAAGTAATGAATGTTTTATTTAGTATTCAACTTCTATGATATAAATATTATTTTATTTACTTCCTTATAAATTCTATGATATAAATATTATATTATTTATTTAAGTATAAATGAAAAATAGTCGGATGATCGCTTCTATTAAATAATTAAAAAAGTTGTTTTCATTGCTTTAAAAGTTAAACCAAGTTAAAGTTTCCATGTTTTACTTTAATAAGAATTAATATTAGTTCTTCTATAATCAAATTTTTTCATTATATTATTGAGATGATAAGGTTTTTATTTTAAGTTTAGAGCCGGGTAAAGTTGATGTAAGATTTTATAAAAAAATAAAATTTATTTTATTAAACTTTATGACTTTTCAAAAATTAACATAAATAGTAGATAATTTCCTAACAAAAGGAGGGAACAATATTGTTTTTAATTGATGCCACCCCTTGGATCGTAGTCAGGGAACTGCTAAATATATTCTATTAATTTTTTATTAAAACCTGAAAATCTTGATTAGAAATAAAACTCAATACAGCTTTCTGAAGAACGTTTAAAATACCGAGATTAATCATTTGCAAGCAAATATTTAATAATATGTTAAAAATTTCTAGTATATGTGAATGTATTTTTGTGTTTAAGAATTTTACAAACAATTTTTCCACTCAAATAGCGCTTAAAACATGGAAAAAGTGATAAAGCCAAAAAAACACCTCCATATTTTGTTAAGTTTTTTGCTTGCAATTATCAACCGTTAGAGCTTACATATTTTTCAAAAGGATGTACGAAATTTAGAAATCCTGAAGAGTAAAAAATTTTTAAAAATTTATTAGAGACGATGTTTGAATGGGCTGAATTTTTGAAAATGCCAAGACAATTACATCGTTAATTAATTCATACTGAAATCAACCTAATTTACTGGACGTTTTATAACAAATAAATAGCTTGGGAATAAAGGCTAAAAGTAAACAATCAGTCTATAATATTATATATTTACTGTTTATTTTTTCATTCGTATACTATCAAGAATTATCTCTAATTTTAAAACTTTATGACTGTTCCACTTTGACTAAGCTTCAATCACTTGATAAAGATTAAATGAAGTAGTACATGATCTTCAATGTGATACTTTATTCTTTGAAATTTATAAATGATCTAATATTTTATTAGCTATTTATTAAAAATAACAATAAGATTTTATTTTTTATTATGTAAAGTTCTTATTAGATTTTTAAAATAGTCTGTTTGATCTTAATGGTATATTAATCTGTTTAATGCTATTATTTTAACATGTAAACTTTTAAATAAAGTAAATTACTAAACTTAGTAATTTAATTTCACTAGGCTTTTAAACTTATTTAATATTGCTTGATTATAAGCATTCCTTTTTATTATTTTTTTATAAATTTTATTTTGTCTTTAGATTATTTGTTTTTTTTGAATTTATATTTTAATTTTAATTTCACTAGAGGTTTAGCCTGGGATGTTTTTTTTGGGTTTATCTTTTTTTTTTAAATGCTACTTAAGCAGAAAGATTGTTAATAAAATTATTAAATAAAAAAATACATCCCCAATTATATTTTAAATTTTAAATATATTTTTAGCCTTTTATTATAAAATGTTTTATTTTTATTTTTATTTTTATTTTTATTCTTATTGTTATTACTATTATTAATATAATTTTATATTTTATACTTTTTTTTAGACTTTCAGCTTTTTACAGCTAATATAAGACAACTAAGCTTTAAGCATTAATTTATTGTTTTTTTTACTTCTTATAAATATGGTTATAAATATAATAATTAGCCTTTAATAACATAAAATCAGAAAATTTATTTAATAAAAACAATTATGATAAAATGGAACTTGATAATAATAATAATATTATTAGCTTTAATAACTTTGTTTTAATTAATTAGTAGAATTTATTTATTTAATTTATATATTTATTTAACTTATAATAATTTTTAAAGTTATTTATTATTTGGGGATGTTTTTTTTTACTTCATACTATTTCTATCTTTTAAGCACTATTTGAGTGGAAAGATTGTTAGTAAAATTCTTAAACATAAAAAAACATCCCCATTTAGTTTTTTAAAACCTAATTTTTGTATTTTGGCTTATTTAACTAAAATTTTATTTAAACAAATAGTAAATTAAACTATAATAAAGCTATAACAGCTATATTTATATTTATATCTATAATTATTACTTAAAATTTTTTAAATTTAAATTAAAATAATCTTACAATTTAAATTTTTTATTTAAAACTTGTTTAATAAATTAAATATAAAATATAAAATAAAGTAAACAAATAAAATAAAAATAATAAAATGAAATATTGATAATTTAAATTTAAAAACAAAAGTAGCTTTAAATAAACTTTTAACAGTACTAATAGCTTATACATTATACATTATACATTATACATTATACATTTTTTAAAAAATGTATAAAACTAATAGTCAGCAACTGCAAGCAAAAAACTTAATAAAACTTAATAAAATAATATTAATTTTTAATATTTTGTTAAATTTTTGCTTGTAAATGATCAATCTTAGTGTTTTAAACGTTTTTCAAAAAAGCGTAATGCAATTGGTAACAATTTCAATATTGAAAATTTAGTTATTGAAAATTGCAAGTAAAACTTAACCAAATACTATCGATATTGTTCAAAAAAAATAACTATTTAAACGATTTTGATTTTTCAATTGAATAAAAAAGGTGAAAAAGAATAATTCTTGCTATTTTTAAAATTATTTTTGGCACTTTTTGCAGTTTTTTTTGATTAAAACCAAATTATTTAAAAAAAATTGTTTTTTAGTATACATTTGTAGCGTTTTGTTATCTTTTGCTTATAATGGATCATCCTTGACTAATAAAAACATTAATAAAAAAAGGTTAATCAAATTGGATTTTCAATAGATTTTCTAGTTCAAGCTCCATGCTGGATGATTTGAAAATAATAATAGTAAATCTTTTAGGTTATGAAGTCGTTAAATAATAGATTATACAAATTTCATTCAATTTATATGGGGACGTTTTTTTTGGTTTCATTATTTTTTCCATTTTTTAAGCGCTATTTGAGTGGAAAGACTGTTAGTAAAATTCTTAAACAGAAAAATACATTCCCATATTAAGCTTTAGTAACTGTATTTTAAGCTATCTTTTATTTATTAAATTTTATAAAAAAGAATATTATTAATTATTTTTAAAATGTCTAGTATTGAGCTTTAGTAATTATAATTAATTTCGATTATATATTAATCAATTAGATTTATTAGTTTAATCTTATAAACTTTCATATGCTTTAAATAAAATAAAATTTGATGTCTATTTTTTGTATCAAAATTCAATGAGTTCATTAATAAGAAATTGATTGGGTTTTTAAAGGGATAAAATTAGCTTTTAAAAAGAATACTTGTGAAAAATTAAACTCACTTTTATTTTAATTTAGTTTACTAAATTGAGTTCAATTTTCAAATGACATCCGTGCCTACAACTCAAGACACTGACTTTTTGATCAATTTGATCAGTAACTTACGGGATTGTGGTAGCTACAAAACGTTTTCTTCCAACTTAAAACGATGTTCTGTAGCTATTGTATTACGTTTTAATTTTCTTGAAGCTATACCATTACGCGATCTAGGTTCTAATGTGGATATACCAAGTCCCAATAATTTAATCAATCACTTAAATTTAATTCAAAGTATGGGGTATCAACAAGTGAGAACATTAAGAAAAAGGGATTGGAGAATAGTAAATTTACTGGAGGATGCAAAAAAATATCAATGTCAATTAGAGCTGTTGATGATGCGTAGGAAAACAAATAAAAGAGATAGATGGTCAGGTCATATTTGTTTACCTGGAGGTAAGAAAGATGATTTAATCGATATTTCGGATTATGATACAGCTACAAGAGAGTTTTTAGAGGAGTGTGGTATGAATTTAAAAAATTCTAAGCAGTAAGTTTTAATTTTATAAAATATATTTAATAGTCATAGTTAACTCCATTTTGTATATTCTATTTAGTTTTGTTCATTTAGGTGAATTAGATGATCGTTATGTTAGATCAAGATTTGGATTTAAAAATTTAATGGTATTAAGTCCACAAGTATTTTTACAAGTTCATCGACATGAATTGCCAATTCAAGCTCAAATTAATGAAGTAGATACTTTAGCTTGGTTACCTATTAATTACTTTTTATCGTATTTAAAATTTCCTATGGAATTCAATAATAATCAAGATAAATTCAATCTACTAGCAGAAGATAGTGATAATAATGATAATAATAATAATAATAATAATAATAATAATAATAATAACAATAATAATAATATTTCATCAACAGAACATATGATTATTGATATAAGTTCTTTTTTAATCCCTACTAATAAGTTCTTATATTTTCCTCAAAAATTATTAAGATATTTGATAGGTAATATGTATTTTAAATGCTTACCTCTCCCCTCCCCTTTAAATGAAAGTAAATTATGGGGTTTAACTTTAACTATAATAAGTGATTTATTAGATATGGGCAATAATCCTAAATTAATTACTCATGTCTTACCTTTGGATCATCCCTTACCTAAATTCGACTTTAAAGATTTGAATTATTTATTAAATTTGTTTTGTCCAATTCATTCATTAAGGAAACCAGTGACGAAAAGAGTATCATTGTAAGTATTTATTATTTAATTTATTATATTATAATTTTGTTAATTTATTATTATTATTATTATTATTATTATTTAGTGTATGGGAAACTTACTTTCAAACATTTCATTTTTTATTAATTTATCTATTATTATCTCGTACAACTATGATTTATTTTTTATTTAAATATGGACTACCTTGGATTAAAAAGATCAAATTAAATCTATTAAAAAAATAAGAATAAACTATATTCTCTTTTATTTATTATAAATTATATTCTCTTTTATTTATTATAAATTATATTCTCTTTTATTTATATTTTATATTTTATATTTTATATTTTATATTATATTTTATATTTACTTTATTTTTTTTAACCAAATAACTTCCAATCTTTAATTTTAAAACTTTTGATCATATCAAAAAATAAAGTATCCTTATTAAGTATACTATTATTATCTAAAATAGGTTGATGAAAACTAATTAATAGATCGGAATCCACCTTTTTTAATCGAAATAAAGCTAAATAAAATAATAAATTGGTGACATTTCCTCCTCTTTCTTTGATGACTTGATTTCCTTTTAATATATACACTTTACTATCTTGACTATTAAAAATGCTATTAAAACATTAAAAAAATAAAACAATTAGCTTACCTTAGTCCTTGTATATCATTAGAATCAATTTCTTTAACATCTTCAATCGTAAAACTTTCCACTTGATTTAAATCACAAATTTCTTGAAAATGATAACTAAACATTAAGAATTAATATCTCTCTTTAAAAATAATCATAAACTTTCAAATAAAAACTTACTTGACACTTTCTTCATCTTTTATATCTTTAGATAATTCATTAATTTCAATAATTAAACTTCGATTTTCTTCTGTTTGATCTGCAAATACTTCTTGATGGTTTGGTATTTCTCGAAACTGACTATATGTGATTTGACTTATATTAAATATACGATTTATTGATTTTTATTACTTACCTTAAATCAACTAATTGATCGAATATTAACATTTCAATAGCTCCACCAAATAATTGTGTTGATATCATAATTTTAGAATAATAAAAATAGATTAAAAAAATATCAATTCCCACTTCTTAACTTACACTTTTAACATAATTCAAAAAAAATCAATGCAAAAAGTCAATGCAAAAAATCAATGCAAAAAATCAATGCAAAAATCAAATCCATAAATAAACTACTTTAATAAATAAAAAAAAGTATAATATTAAAATAAAATCACTGAAGCTAAATGATGATTTTCCAACACTTCTAATATAACATTATTATCAAATCCCATTAATTGGGTAGGTTGAAAGGGATTTGGATAATTCCCATAACTACGATCAAATAAAGCACCTCGACCAATTGGATCCCCCCATTTCTCTAATACTTTCTCATATTTACTATCACTATTAATCGACCCTTTTTGATACCAGGAACTCATAAGAGTCTCTAAATCTGACATTTCTTGTTTATTTTTATAATTTAAAAATTCAATATTGGCTTTTTGATAAACATTAAAATTAAAATGATTTGGATAATTAATATGAAATATTAATTTTTTAACTTTATGAGTAATACCATCAAATAATAAATCCATACCATAATTAAAATAATTAAAAAAATAATCATTTGGATTAATTATTAAATTATTATTGTACTCTAAAATAAAATAAAATAAGTTAGATTATTATTATTATTATTATTATTATTATTATATTAATCTTACCATCACTCATAAATAATTTATTACTTAAACTTGATGAATAATAATATTCATTAGTCATATTACTATTATTATTATTATTATTATTATTATTATTATTATTACTATTATTTCTCTTATGAATATCCATTCTATAATCATCTTTATAAAAGATTTTATTAGGATAACCTAAATCTGCTAATATATCTTGTGATAAATTATGATTTAATTGAATCCATAATCCATTCATTGGCTTTTCATATATATTAGGTAATATAAATGCTCCAAATTTAGGCTATTTAAAAATATAAAATATAAATATATCATATTACATTAATAAATTATTATATTATTTTCATTATTTTTTATACTTACAATTACTTTAATCCTTGTCAAATGAGAATACATAAATTCTGGAAGTTCACTTATCACTGGATCCTTACTCTTCACCATTGGATAAGGATAAATAGAAATTCGATGACATAAAGGAGAAGATAAATTATTATTATCTTGATGTTTTATAATTTGTTGAACTAACTGATTTTCATTTAATTGTTGATGGATTTTAAAATGAAATGATAACCCTGGATAACTTAATATATATTGATCTTTTTTGTTATTGAAGGTACCAGGATAAGTAGGACCTAAGATACGATGAACTAGACCAGAAGTTAATTGAGTTTCTTCAGAACTAGTAGAATATAGAATAAAGTAATCAATATATTATTTGTTATTTATTATTATTTTAAACTTACCTACAAATTTTATTTTGATAACTCAATCTTACTCTAGATAAATCTTGTATTGATATTTCCACCAAGATTTGTAAAGAGGGATCAAAATATAATACAATTCCATTATTACGTAAATTTAATGTA
Source organism: Batkoa obscura (assembly GCA_030770535.1). NCBI lineage: Eukaryota > Fungi > Entomophthoromycota > Entomophthoromycetes > Entomophthorales > Batkoaceae > Batkoa > Batkoa obscura. The sequence goes on along the minus strand of JASVEC010000005.1, from coordinate 831,293 downwards.
AAATATTGATTTAAAGGTTCCTAATTAATAATATTATTAATACAATGTTTATTACTTAGTTATTAATTATTATTATTTATTTATTATTTTTAAAAACTTACTTTATTATTATGTGAAAAATCTACACATGGTATAATCATTGAATTATAATTTAAATTAGCAATAACTGAATTTAATGTTTGTCCTATAAAATAATATTTTATCATTTTACTATTGTAACATATTTTAATGTTTTAATATTACCTAAATAAAAGGCACCTAAAGCTTTACCTGCTTTAATTTCCAAATCCAACATACCATTTACTAATTTTAATTTTGTTAAATGATTATTAACATTTGATGAAATAGTGGAATTAATATTAAAACTGCCTTTTTTTCTTTCCAAATTATTATTAAAACTATTCTTTTTAATTTCATTATTATGCTTTGTTTTTGTAATTTCAATTTCTTTACTTTCTTCTTCATCTAATACAATGATTTTTTCTTCATCTTCCAATACAATTTTCTTTTCTTTTGTACTAACTTCGCTTACTTCTTCGCTTAAATTATATTCATTACCTTCAACTATATCTTCTTCAAATTCAAATTCATTGATATCTTTTTCATCTTCAATATCAGTCACTTCTTGTTGTTGAATTGTATCACTATCATTAATCACTGCAGTTTCAACCCACTCCCTATTTTCTTGTGTCGGATTACTTTCCTCTTCAATCTCTTTCCTCTTTTCTTCAAATACCTTTTCTTTCTTTTGATCCATTTTAATTTCTAAAACTTCTCTTTTTTCAATTTCACAAACCTTTTTTTCCTCTTTAATTTCAACTTGCACTTTTTGCTCATTCAATTCTAAATTCCCTTCCATTCTTTCTTCCATTTTATTATAACCCTCATCGCTTAAATTATTTTCAATAATATATTTATCTCCTAGTTATAAAAAAAATCAATTAAAAATAAAACCTATGTCCTATTAAATAAATCAAATTTTACCTTTCACTTCCATTAACTCGTCCTTAACTTCTTCTACCTCTGGATTCACCAGTTCTGCAATCTTATCACTCTCTATCGATACAGGTGATGATGATTTTTCACTCGATAATAAAGGTGAATTGGATGTATTGCTATTCTTTCCAGTATTTAAAGAAGATAAGGAGGTGTTAGAATTAGAACTACTACTATTAACACTAATTTTATTGCTGTTGATGGAGGGCGTTGAGGCATTTGAGTTGGTGTTAGAATTAGTGTTGATACTAATATTTTGTTTTTTCGATTTGGATTGTTTATTCTTCTTTTTAGTGCTCATGTTTTATACTCGTTTAAGTAGAAATAAAATTAATTTGTAGTCGTATAAATAGTAGAAATAAAATGAGTTGAAATAGATTAAAAAAATAAAAGTTTAAATTCAAATGTATTATTTTTATTTTTATTCTCATTCTTCCGTTATTTTAATTTCCTAAAAAAATATTCAAACTGCGACTTAAAAAACCATACTGCAAGCTTAAGTCATAAAAAAAATTTAAGCTGTATCAATTCAAAAAAATAAATCTAAAAAATTCAATTTTATTCCAACAATTTAAAAAGATAACAAAAAATACTATTCAACTTCTACACTAACAACAACTTTTCAAACACATTAGAATAACATTTATGAATAAAGATAGCAATAAAAGCAGCAAAATAAGTCCAAACGATCAAATTAATAACAGTCAAAAATTTAATCAACCAAATTAAATCATAAATCCTATAAATCAATTTACTAATAATTTCTAAATTCTCTTCCATCTCCATTGTTGCACTTAAAGAGAAGATATGTTCATTATTTTGAAATAATATCAATGTAGCTAAAAACCAATGAAAACCAATAACAAGATGAGTTATTAATAAAAAATTAGCATAACTTGAATGACTAACTGGTATCCCCGCTTGATTATATTTAAATCTTGTACGTATCATCATAAATAAAAATAACAAGCCAAAGGTTTGAGTAAGTAAACTGATATAAATTATAAACCCATAAATTAAATAATTATTTGTTATTATGTTTTGTGAATATAATTGATTGTAATTATTACTCAGAATAATCACATTAAATAAAATTAATAAACTGGTAAATGAGGTAACGATTTGTAAAATGTGGCCATAGACGAGAATCGTTTCGATAACATTTTTATTGCTTTTTTGAGTGTTGTTTGTCGTTGTAAGGGCAGGAGTCATTGTTTCCATGATAGATAAAAATAGAATTTGAATATTTTTAATAAATTCAAGACTCTTTAGTAATTTATTTTCATGTTAAAATTACTCCAGAAACCAAAAATAATATCTGACCAATCAAATAGTATTAAATCATGGCATTTAAAACCCCAATCAATTACTATATTTTTGTTTAAGTTTAATTTCAATATTAAGTTACATCAATATTGTAAGATCAGCTTTTAATTTAATTTATAAAATTATATAATTTTATAAACATTACAATTAATATATATCATTATTACTATTAAACATTATTAACATTACAAAAATTATTTAATTATTACTATTAAACATATTACAATTCTTATTAAAATCTAATAGAAATAGTATTAAACCAATTAAACTAACATTATTTATTAATTACATTCCATTCAATATTATTATTATACATAATATATATAGTTTATATTAAATATAATAATCAATATTATTTACTATATTTAATAGTAATCTTTTTTATCATCCATATTACTTTACTCTTAATTCATTACTATATTATTATTGAAATAATATTCTAATATAAATCAATTACATATTCCATTATTCATTAAGTAGCCCAGCTTGTGAATTATTAGTATTAGTATTAGTAGTATGAACACTAGTTTGAGCTACTGAAACTTTAGTATCATATTGAGTTACTTGGATACTTTCTTCTTCATCAGAACTATAAGATGTAGTTGATTTACTACGTTTAAGTTTATGTAAAAAAGGAACTCTTAAATAAGGTATATTTTTAGGTGGTAACTTATCTTGTTTAGACATAGTTGTAATCCCATAAATTAAAACCATAATACCTAATACATTAGTTAAATGGATCCACCATGGATAAGCATCAAATTGATTGAAATAGATCATTGAATTCGCTAATCCAAAGATATTATATGTACATGCAAATGTAGGTACTGAGACTACCGAATCAGCATATTTTAAACCTGCATTAAGACAATAGATTTGCAATATAACACTTAAACCTAAAGCAATTACAATAACAATTGATACAATATCAGCTAATGTACTAGCATCTTTAAATGAAGCCACAATTAATTTAATACCACTTTTAGCTAAGATTAAAGTTTCAGAAGCAAAGATACCACCTAAAGCAGAGATCGAGATACCCAAAATACGCGTTAACTTTAATGTATCAAGTTTATAAAATAAATATGATTGTTTTAAATCTTTTCCTTTTTCCAAAAATAACTTAGTATAAATTCCCAGACCAAATAAACATAAACAAACAAAATTTAAACAAGCAAAATAAATTTTAAATTCTAATCGAGATAATAATTCTCTCAATGTAAATAAAGTTAAATTGGCTTCAATATCTTCTTGAGGACCAAAGAAAGCACCTAATAGTACAATAATTAAGATAGCTAATAAAATTAAGGTGGTTCCAAATAAATCCACTTTAGTTATATTAGTACCCACTAATACTCTAGCAAATATAAAATTGAAAACTAAAGATAAAGCACCTAATGGAGCTAACCATTGTGCTTTTAAAAAATTTAATGCTACCGTATTTCCAATGGCTTGTGAACCACAATAAACATATAAACCTAAATGCCAATTTAATCGACAACAATCATGTCTGGGCTTCACTGCTACTGAGTTTTGTAAATGATCCCTCTTTTGAATGTTTAAACCTAAGGCATCTAAACAGGAAGCTAATAAAGATACAATTATACCAATAAATATTTTCAAGGGTTCATCCATTTTTCTTTGTTAATGTTAAGTGTGAAGTGAGATAAACTTAAAGTTAATAAAAGTGGTTGAAATAAAATAAGAGGAAATAAAGAATAAAATATAGAAATTGAAAGCCCACTTTTAAGTCTTGAAGTTTCTATTGAAAAAATTTAAGAAAATCTTAAAATGATCTTTTTCTTATTTATACTTTAACTACCTACTATTGATTCTATTGATTGGTTGAGTTATTACTACTAAATTTAGAGTGATATAAAGGTAAAAATTAAAATTTTATGTTCTATAAAATATAGATCAGCCTTTAAATTATTCTTAGAAAAGCCAATCATGGGTCCTAATTTTGTAAATTTGTTGAAATTATTTGGCTAAAAATAGATACTGTTCTAATTTTAATAAATCTTTTACTTTCTTATTAAAATTGCTTTAATAACATTATCAGTTATTGACTATTTTTACAGTACTAATTATTAATTATTTCAATAACGTTTAATTTATTATCATTTCTATTAGAATATAGCATAATAATAATGTTAGTTTGAATTATTGACATTATGATTGGAATTCTTATTTGATGATTTAAAGGATTTTAATAATTAAAGTAGAAAGTCTTGGCGTTAATATCATATTAGTTAAAAATACTTGATGTAATTAATTCAAGCTTATTTTAATTACTAGTAATATTCTATCTTTCTATTTTTGAGATATATTAAATTAGTAGTTATGGCTTGTATTACATTAATAAAAGGCATTGAAAGTTCTATAGATACAATTTGAATTTTATTAGTTTAAAAAAACATAATAATAACAATAATAATAACAATGACTACCAAGAAAATCCCGTTTCAAATACTAATAATTAAAAGAACTAACTAAGTCTTCTAATAAATATAATAAAATAAATCCGGTCACTATTTTTTATTTTTATTTGATATAGTATTGCCAATATTTCTAAGGAAATTCTGGATTCAATTAAAAGTTAAAATCAAAATTGATGTGATATAACGTATATCTAATTTGAATTGAAGTGCTAAAAATTCACAAATTAGATTAAGTTTAAAAATGATTAATTTTCAGTTATTTTAAAACTAATCAATCTTTTTATCATAGTTTCTATTTAATAGTGGTGCTAATAAAAATTAGAATAAATAGCGACATCATATTATATATTAAAATAATGTTATATAAACTTTTCTAATCTTACAAATTCAAATCTTTTACATAAATAAACATTTCTATTGATTTTGACTAAAATCTATTAAAGTTACTTACATCATTTGATTAATTAAATTTGTACTGGCAACTTGTTAGATTTTTGTAGTGTTAATGAACTTTCTCTTTAAAATTTTCTTCAATAAGCAAATAAACCCCATCAGTGGTTTTTATTACCAGCATAAAAAATTATAAAATTAGCAAAATGAACTTTCTCTTCTTTAAATAATTTGGGATAAAACTATAATTAGATAATGATTATTTAGTTTATAATTAGAATTCGATTATCTTAATGATTTAAACAGTTCTTTAGGGTGGTGATTTAAGTATGTCAACCTAGTTAACGTACTGAATTTAGGAACATTGACAATGCACTGATATTCATATAATAATATATAAATGCCACCACTTAAGATAATTGACAATAGTAAAGTTTCAAAAAAAATCACAGTAAATTAAAAAAAAATCACAATAAACATTAAAAAAAACTAAAATTCAAACATTAAAAATAATAACAAAATAAAGATATGTGTGTATGTTTAAAATTTATAATTTAAAATAAATTTAATCTCAAATCTTTATAAATTAATAAAGAAATTGAACTACTACTTCATCAAAGTTTAAGTACTATTAACAACATTTGCCTTCTTTTTTTGTTTCACTTTCAGTAGGGCCAATTTTAATAGCTTCAGTTTTAGTACCTGGATTTAATGTATCTACATTTCCTTGTAATGTTTTACTAGCTACTCCTCGATAAATTTCTATATAATTTTTAACATTAATTTAACTATTTTTTAATTTAAATTCGCTACTAACCTGTTAAAATTTCTTTAAATGCAACATCAACATTGGTCGCATCAAGTGCCGAAGTTTCAATAAAACTTAATCCATTTTCACCTATTTATCAAAAAATAATAAATTACTTATTTTTAGTTTTAAAAAATAATTGCTTACTTGCATATTGTTTTCCTTCTTCAGCAGAAACAGAACGAAGGTGACGAAGATCACATTTGTTACCAACCAATAAAATAACAATATTTGGTTCTGCATGATCGCGAAGTTCCTTCAACCAACGTGTTACATTTTCAAAAGTAGTATGTTTAGTAACATCATAAACTAGTAATGCTCCAACTGCACCACGATAATAACTAAATAATTAAATCAACATTTGTTTATTCTTATTTTGAAAGTTATAAAAATTTAAAGACTTACGCACTGGTAATAGCACGATAACGTTCTTGTCCAGCTATAAAAATAAAAAGTTGAATATTTATTTAGTTTATCTATTATTAATTGATTACCAGTATCCCAAATTTGTGCTTTTATTGATTTTCCTTCTACTTGAATATTTCTAGTAGCAAATTCGACACCAATAGTTGATTTTGATTCAAGGTTAAACTCATCCCTAGTAAATCGAGACAATAGGTTGGATTTACCAACGGAAGAATCTCCAATTAAAACAACTAAATAAAAGGAGCCGATGTAAGTTATACTCTTTAAAAAAATTTAACTATTAAACTTACCCTTAAAAAGATAATCATATTCGTCGTCTTTACTCATTATATATAGCTAGTTACTTAATTAAAATGATGAGTTATTTTTTTTATCTTATTTTTTACGTTAATCCTTGTTGCTTAGATTTTTATGGAACTATTACAATTATCCAATAATTGACGTTTAATTGCTTTATTATCAATATTATTCGCTTGATTTATCCACCTAATTTATTTTCTATAGCTTTTTTCATACATTGACCAATCATTTTAATTTCCTAAATTATGACCTTTATTTTTCAATAATTTTTAATTAATTACTATTAACTGTATAGTAATTGTCATTTAGTTTATAGGTTTACTTTTTTATAAATGGTGAGACTGTTACAATCAACTATCTATAGCTATATTAATGATATTTATATTTCTTCTATCAAAATATTAGTAATGTAGTGTATATTATTCCCTAAAACTATGTTTTTGTTATAAATTGTTGAAAAAGTTTAATAAATTAAAGAATTTATGTATGAATAGTATTGGTTACCTAGTTAAAATAGGAAGTTACAATCTTTTTTAATTAAAGTTCTTTTAAACATACAAGTAATTTATTACAAAAATGTATTGAAAAATTAACATTTTGTTTATTTTTTGTAATATAAAAATAGCGCTATAATAAAAACATTAAAAATTTACACCAATGTAATTTTTCTTTACAGCTTAACTTCCACATATTATACTCTATTCCTTAGTAATTAGTTTGACGTTATTTAAGCTTTATTTTAAATGTAGTAATATTAATTGAATTACGTTAATAAGCGTATTCGACTATAAACTAATAAAAGGCGATGCTTCTTATTATATAAACAAATTGTAGCGTTTTGATAATTTTTAACTTTTGTACAAAGCAATTTTTATTTTTCAACAAGTAATTCCCATTTTTCAAAAAGTAGTAAAGCTTTTGAAATCTTTTTGCAAAAAAGTCAGTTGAAAGAGACTTTAATAATCCGTTTTTGAGTATTTGTACTGGAAAAAATGGAAATTAAGCTTTGTAAAATAAGAGTTTTATTTTTAACAAGTGGCAATTGTTTTAATAATTGGAAATGCCATATACAATTATTGCAATGCTTAAACTTCGGACTAATTGATTACAAAAGTAAAGTATTAGTTATATTCTACAAGTTATTTTAAGTATTCAAATAAAAAATAAAATAATGCTAATAATTACCTCATAATTTTTAGCCACCCAAGCCACTCAAAACTGATCAATTTTTTTGTGCCTTTTTGAAAAATGTATAAAATCCTAAACAAAAATTGAAATGAATTAATTTTGTACAAGCATAAATTCTAAGCGAGAGGGGTTAACTAAAAAAGATTGCTTGAAAATAAATAATTTTTTATACTATTTAACTTTTAGAATGAAGATCCTATCAATTTCAATTACTCGTAATGATAGCAAGCCAGCTATCAATTTAGCTTCCGTATCCGATTTATCAAGTTTTGGTTTCTTTCAACGTTCTAGGTAAGTAATTAAATTTTTAAAAATAAACTGTTTAATTCTTTTTAATTTAGCGTTCAAGAATTTATTAATTTCTTTTCAATTACAATTTCTGAAAGAACACCATCAGGGCAACGTCAAACTGTTGAACAAGATGGTAAGTATTATTTTTGAATTTGAAATTAAAATTAAAATTCAAAAGGTATGTTTGGTCATGTGCATTCAAGACCAGAAGGTATTTCTATAATGATCGTTTCAGATGCAGAATACCCTTCAAGAGTAGCATTTACTTTAATATCTAAAATTGGTGAAGAGTTTATTTCCCAAGTACCAAAAACAAATTGGAAAGCTAATGTTGGCTTTGCTCCATTACAAGAATATTTAACTACTTATCAAGATCCTCATAAAGCCGATCCTATTATGAAAGTACAAAAAGAGTTGGATGACACTAAAGTTATTATGGTAAGTTATTATTATCATTTATTGCTTATTTGTTTAATTTTTTATAGCATAAAACTATTGAGTCTGTATTAGAAAGAGGAGAAAAACTAGATAACCTTGTTAACCGCTCAGAACAACTTTCTTCTCAATCTAAAATGTTTTATAAATCAGCCAAGTCTACAAATTCATGTTGTAGAATTATGTAATTTAGTCAATAACTGAATTAATAAATTAATAAATTTTTTAATTATAAATGAATACCATTTTTAACTAATAAACAATCTTAATTTATCATAGAAGAAGTGATAAAAAGAAAATAGTTGTGATTTAGTAATATATGAGTAAGCTTTTAGTATAGTGATGAATGATTGGTATTTTACAAAAATTAAAAACTAGCATTTTATAATAAAAACTAATTTATTTTACAGATAAAACATTAAAATTAAATATAATTATAAGATACTTGGAGACTTACTCTAATTTCTACCCTTTTCAAACATAGAAAAATCAAAAGATTTATATTTAAGTCGATTCCTTTCCTTTCTTTCATTTTCGATCATTTTTCTACTTTGTTTTATATCATTCATGACAGGTACGGTTATCTGAGTAGAAAGCTCGGAAGGTACTAAACTAACCCAAGACTCTCGCTTTATATTTCTAACTTTTGCATCCAGCTCTTTTACTTCAGTATTTGCCATTTCAAGTTTATATAAATATTGTTTTAATTGATCTTCTAATTGGTTGTTTTCATTTAATTTCTTTTCATACGTGTATTCCAACTTGTTTATGTCAAATATTTTACCATCAGCTACTAATTGATGCTAAGTAAAAAAGAATAGTCAGTATATATAGGCTATCTTAAAAGCAATTAATTTACCCTAAGTTCTTCACATTTAACAATGAATAAAAACATATTGAAAAAATAAAATAGTCTTAAAATAATGACTATAAAATCAATTAATATAAACTCTAATTTCACATTAAAACTAAAATACAGATTGGGTAGTATTGTTAAAATCAAACTTAATAAGTCATAATAGACCCAAAACCCTTGTTTCATTGCTTTTAATGAGACTGCTTTCATTCCAAATTCTACTATTAATAGTATCAAAAATGGCAGTGTTAGTAGTCCGCTATATTTGAAATATTTGAACCTTAATAAATCTGAAATAAAATGAAAAAAGTATCAGTGGAGTTATTTTAAATACAAAATAATGAAATTTACTCCAAACAAACTCTAGGACAACAGCATAAAAATAAAACAAAAACAAATAGAAGCTTATGTGGTAAAATATAAAAGATGAAACTAAATAAGGGATATTATAAGGATAATCCAGTCTATTTGAAGAATCTATAGTATCTATAGGCTCTTCTCCGTCGGGTTTTTCATTTAAAGATAAATTGGGATCTAAATAAATACCACCATGTTTATCAACCCAGAGTTTAATTCTTTGTTTAAAACTAGTCATTTAGTTAGAATATATAGAAAAAAAAGTATAAAAATTTATTTTATTTTATTTTATTTAAATACAGCTAAATAAATTAATAATAAATGTCAATCTTTACCCAAATCAGAATTTAATTGAAATATGTTTACAGCTTTTTAACATAAATAAAGTGTTTTTGGTTTCATCGGTTTTTCTATCTTTTAAGCACTATTTCAGTGGAAAAATTATTAGTAAAATTATTAAATAAAAAAAGATTACTAATATTTTATTTTTCCTCGATTTTATTATTGTCCAAGTTGATCTTTAATTTACATTAAAATAACGCTCCCATAATTAATTTAATATGGTTTCTTAATTGAAATATAAGATTAATTATATGCGGGTTGTTTACTATTTAAAGTAAATTTATTCCTCATTTAGCACATTAAAATCTAGTTTATTTGTATTGATAGCATAACGGTTATATTGGATTATAGATATAAATGTGCTAAAGGTAATAGATATATGATATCAAAAGACTAGGATGTTAATTAATAAACAGTTTAAATTAAACGGGATAAATGCTATGATAGTAAATATTAAGTAAAGTAATCTTATTTTAAAACTAAATGTCAACAAAAGCATCTATTATATTATCTTAGTACAAATTATATAAAGTTTATGTAAATAATCTTACTAAATACGATATGTTCATTAACATGTAGTTACAGGGAAGATGTAGTTTTGTTAAACTAATATTATGTGGCATGGTGCACTTTAATTACTTCATTTAAAAATTATTGTTTCTAAGAGTTTATAAAGCAATAGTTGATTATGTAGTTGAATCAATATGAATTTATTAATAAAATTGTGTTTTCTTTGAGCTGATAAAGGTTTAAAAAACCTTCTTTTATAAATCAAGTTTATAAAAAATAAATGACGATAAGAGTAAATATCTATACTATAAATTAATTTACTAACTAATACACTAGCAATAGTCATACTTAAAGGTGAATAAGCTTATACTTTATTCAAACAACTAAATTCTTTTATTCAAATTTAATTGAATGAAACGAGTGTCACAACAGAACGTTGAATTAAATTGTAAAAAGTTTGATATAAAAGAATTGTTTCAAGCGGGGTGTATTTAACAAAAGATTATATATTATCATTTAAAAGAAATATTTAACACTTTAGTTGTGTTTTGCACTTATGTGTAGTAATACGTTATTATTAATGTTGACGAACATTTCATAATTTTGAAAATACCAGGTCCAAGATTCTATACTAGGTTTTACGCATAGTTAATGCTTAAAATTGAACTGGAGCAGTAGTAACTTTTGCGTCATCTCCACAGTGGCAAGCAATTTAAATAAACCGTAGATTAAAACAACTTGACTGTATTTGTTATTATTAGGTGGTGACTTATTTTTCATAGAGCCAAAAACTAATAGAAATTAAACTTTGTTGTCATGTTTTAGAAATATAATATAGAATATGTCATTCTATTATTCTATTATTATTTTTTGATAAAGAAAAATTAATAATCAAGTTGAAATAAACACATTGAAATTTTTGGTAGTTTGAAATTCTTTAATAAAAGAGCAAATAGAAAAGAAGCTTCAATTAAAAAATTAAAATCGGAGTAATAAAAAAAAGAATAACGATCATTTTTTATAAATTTATATACTTTAATTAATATTAATAAAATTTCAAGTTTTGAATTTGTTAATTATATTTTATGATGGACAGTGATTTGATAGTGACCCTAGTTTATTTCTTAATCATCCTCTTAGGCATCTTGTTCTTCATCGTTTTGTATTATATTAGTAATAAAAAGGAGATTGAGGTTAGAGTGATTGAAAGGATAAATGCACAGAAAGCGATAGAAACTTTAGTGAATAATGTAGCCAAACAGTTTAGAACCTTAATTGAATTACCACTAACATGGAAGAAATTTAAAGTATTAACCATCATTCAATGTTTATCTTGGTTAATGTTCTTTTTGTTCCTATCAAGTATAACTGTGTTAATAGTAGGTGGGGTCAACCAGTCAAATACTTCTCAGTTTCAATTATTAAAAATCGGAACGTTTATTTATGTTTTAAGTTTAAACTTATATTTTATCTCAAGGCAGTATATTTATTATCAAAAACAAAATTTAACACAGTTACATGATCCAAGATTTATTGCTTTAGCTAACACCAATTTCAACCACTTTGAAAGGAACTGGGCTAACTATATGCAAATTGCTGTTTTAGGTCTAGAATTTTTACAGTTGTTATCTTTTCCAATTCAAGATATTATCTCTTCAGTTTCAACACCACAAGGGTTTAGAGATAGTAATGGTGTCGACCCTCAAGCTATTGTTTCAATAGCTTCTCTTTTACCTAATATTTCAGTTCGTTTTTACCTAATCCAGTTTTGGACTTGCATGGGGGCAGTAATGTTTACTTCACTTGCTTCTGTAATATTACACTTTTACAATAATCGTTTCATCCCTGGCATCTCTTTATTTTGGGTCTCTCATCTTGTTCCTTTAGTAGTAATTTTAATTTTAATTTAATGTTTGTTATTTTCTAATAAACTTTTCTAGCATGTCGCCTATCTGCCCATTTTAGTAAGTATCAAATCTCGTTAGACGATATTTTTGTATCGTTGTATTTATAATATTAATCTTGTTCAACTAGGTAACCTTTATAAACTCAGCAGCCTGCTTGTTAGGCGATGGAGGAGATAACTCTTCTTCGGTAACTCAACTATTAAAATGTGAAAGACAAGTCGTCCAACCCCAATTATATTTATGGCTATCTTTACTTGGGTTTACATTAGCTTACCTTATGTTAACTGTATTTGTTACTTCTTACGAACGTAAGCCATTAGAGGGAGATATTGAATTTAAGTCAAAGGGAGTAGCTTTCATTAAAAATATGAGTAGGATTATGTCTATTTAGTTATTATTCAACTAAGTTAATTAATTAGGTTTGCTGCTTACTATTGATTTTACTTTAATACCCGTAGAATATACAAAGCTAAAAGGTGTGTTTTCTGTTATTATATTAACTGCTGTTGTGATTTATTCTATACATTCTAGACCATGCTATGTATCACAGGTATATTTTTTTATATTTTATTCAATAGTAGGTGATAATTAACAATAATAGATAAACTATTGGCGTACAATCGGATTTTGTTGTATATTATGGTCTGCGTTACCAGTAGCTATATTAGATTTAAAGTCCATTGGTATCATAGCAATCGTCATCATTATACTATCAGGGTGGATTTTTATATTATTCTTAAGCTTGCTTGGTCGATATTGTACCTCTTCTAATTTAATTACTACTCCTATACAGCCTGTTTTAACTGTTTCTCAGAATAATACGGACATGACTCAAAACGAAGATTATATTAATCATAGAGTCCCCCTTAAAGGCCAATCTAAGCTTATTTTAGGGGATTCTACGCTGGAAAGAATTTCTTACATCCTCAATGAAAAGGCTTGATTTTAGTGATTTGATATGCTATTATAATGTATTATCTTATATAGACTTATTGCCATTTTCTATTTAATTTAGCAAATAGTAAATTTTGTATTATATGTATTGTTAGTATTGTATTATTTGTAACTTCTAAATATATGATTATATTAATAAATTGTATTTAAAATATTTACTTGCTTTATTGAATAATTTATTTAACTATAGAATATTAATTAAAAGCATCCATACTTATCCCCTCCTTTTTCTTTAAACTTAAAACTCTAATGATACAGAAGAGTAAGAAGCTCATTCCTGACATACCAATAGAATAATAAATTAAATAATTGTAATTGTGACTCTTATCAAATATTAATCCAGCTAAAGAAGGTCCAGCAAGGTCCCCAAGTCCAGTAGGCGCATAAGCAATACCTAAAATAGTGGCCAGATTTTGAGTACCAAAGAGTTCAGCACAAGCGGTAGTAAATCCACCTGCAAATCCACCGTTAGGTAAGCCAAATAAAACTGCAAAGACTAAAAGGGTAGTATAGCTTGAAGCAAAATTCCAAATGAGTAAAAAGGCAGTTGAAGCACCTAAACAGCCAATAAATACATTAAGATGGCCTAAATGATCACTAATAACTCCTAAGAAGACCCTACCAACAGCGGACATACCATTAATGATAGCTAAAAGAGTAGCTCCCTGTTGCTTTGTATGTCCCATATCCGTGGTATAGTTAGGAATATAATAAAGTGGCACTAAATAACCAAAGCTAGCAAACATCATTGCAAACATGAATAAAATAAATTTCAAGTTAATTAAAGGTTTTAAGCTTGTCTTTTCTTGAGTTTGTTTTTCCAAGTTAAATGGAATACGTGGCTTAACCACAAGTGCTGAAAATACTAATAAAACGAAATATATGATTGCGTTGTATCTTAAGGTCCATGCATAGCCTACTGTGGATAATAAATATTCATTTAAAAGTGCAAATATTAGTCCTCCTACTCCAGAACCTGCTGTACCAAACCCTACTGCTACTCCCCTTCTTTTTTCAAACCATTGAATGACTACTGAATTTGCTGGTACATAAATCAATGCCCCTCCTACGCCAAAGATAAACCCTTGTGTTATTATTAGGTGCCAGATCTAATTTTAGAAATTAGTATTAATATTAGTAAGTGAACAAACAATCTCTACCTCAGTAGAAAATGAAGCCAGCACATGGGAAATTGCAATAATGGCTCCTCCTATTAAGGTACAAATTCTAAACCCATAGCGATCGCATAAATTGCCAGTAATAATTGAAGATATGGCTAATGTTGTAGGTGCCACTGTACCAATTAGAGAAATGTATGCTTTTTCGCTTTTTGGGAATACGGTGTTAGAATAATGCTCAATGTATACGCCAAAAGCGTTCGCTATCCCAAATGAGCAAGCTTGCATTAAAAAGCTTGCAAGTACTACTAGCCAGCCGTAAAGACTGTCAGGTTCTGGAATGAATGTTTCTTTTGACGCTATTGCTCTAACTTCTTCTGTCTTCAATTTCGAGTCTAAACTGTTCACCGTTGACGTACGATATATTGTATCAATTGCTGTCTGTTCCATTTTTATATAGTTTAAAAAGTGAAAAAAAGGTTAAAAGGTTAAATGATGAGAGAATAAAGGAATTTGTTATTTATATCAACTCTTATCTCACATCCTTTTTCTTTTTGTATTAAAGGCCGAGTAGTATAACTCGTTATCTAATATTTGTGCTTCTTTTTTGAGTTTTGGCTAGGGTTAGGCCATTTTTTCACTCTACTTTTAATTCTTGAGCTGATAATTAGGAATAAATGGGCAATAAAAAAATCTAGATGATGGATTTAGTCATTTGTATTGGTGTAACTTGTCTATAAATCCAATAGTCAAGCTTTAATAAATCAATAAAGGTAATAATAAATACTGCCCAATTATTCATGTTATATCGGCATTTAAAACTTATTTAGTAGTTTAGTATTATTAAAGTAAATTAAGGGTTATTACTAAGACTTACAGAATTTAATAAAATAAACAGCATGATGTTTATTATTTTGTTTTCATGCTTAATTTTATCCTTTTTTTATAAATATATTAATGGGTTACTTAACCATACTCTATTTGTATCATTGTTATTTTATAGTTGATTTTGTTATTTATTAATACCAATATTATTTTCTTTTGCTAATAACTAGAAAAAAATTAATGAAACAAAGTTAAAATGAAACAAAATTAAATAAACACAAAATAACATTACTTTAATAAACACTAGTTTGATATAAAATGTGGGGTTGTTATAACGTAAATCAATAAAAAAATTTAATTCATTTTTTCTTAATTTTTTGTTTATCTTTATTTAATCTTAGACAAACACGAAAAAATGCTTCAATTTAATATATTCTGCTTATTTATACTATTGTTATCCATCAATCTAATATTATGTGACAGTACAGTCCCAGACCCATTACCAGAGATATGTTATAGCGGTGGAGTATTAACTAATCCATGTAAAGGAACCAGTTGTGCCCCATGCTGGGTACAACAACCGGATGGCAAATGGGCATGTTATGATTATCTGGCAGATGGGTCTTGCCAATGGGGAGAAGACGTTGGTAATCGAGTCAAAAATAGAAATAGCCCAAGTAGCTCCAATAATTCAAATAATAGTGGTAGTAGCAACGATAGTGGATCTGTTACCGTCATTACAGAAGCTGGTCAGGATGGCACTACTACTGTTACAGCTAGGAAGGTTTCGTCAACTAAATTAGTGATAGTGACTAAAACTATTTCTGCGGGTTTTGATCATTCAGTGGATGCTTTTTATTTTTATTTGTTAATTGTAGTATTAAGTTATTTTTAATAAACTATTCGTATTAAATTTACTTCGTGATTGATATAAATATAGCTCATAAATTATACATAGTCGATTGAATAACATACAGTGTGTTATATACATCATGTATTAAAAAAACTCCATAAGTAATTAAATATGTTATACAATTCACATTTATTCTAATGCTATTCAACGGATAAATGAAAAATTGTTTTCTAATGTTATAAGAATGTTTACTAAAATAGTAAATAACATTAACTAATTAAAGTCAAGATTCAATTTGACTATATTTTATTTTATTTTATTACTACTATTATATTTTAGTATTTTAACTCATATAAAAAGTTATGAATATATTTGTTTACAATCTTTGGATTCACGAAATGAATCCAATGGCCTCCATTTTCCACATACTATAAATTCAATGTTAATATTATATAAATAATGATAAAAATACTCACTTTGGTAGTGATATCCCTGATAAATTTAATATAGGTATCAGCAGTAGCACTTAAAAAATCATTTTGACCCAAGATCTAATTAAACAGATAATTAGATCTGTTACATTGATAAATAGTCAATATTAAGTTTACCTGCAATGACTTTACTAAAATATTTAAATTAGGCTTTTTTAAATCGTTGCTGTCATTTAGTTTACTTGTACGATACCAATTGATAGAATTGTTAAACCCCTGGATTAAGTACTGGCTGTGTAAATAGTGCATGAACTAATTATAAATAAGCTATCCGTCATATGCTATTATCATAATTACCTTTTGATCAGGATAAATATCGTCTGTTTTATTTAAAGTATCATAATACTCAAGTAAACTCATATTTAAAGGTACCTGTACTCTTTTATCGCTAAGTTTACTTTTGTTAGTAGCCCAAAACATTTTTAATACTTTATCAATATTATTATTAAATTCGGTTATATTTCCTTGATTTAACGCCACCTAATAATATATAGTAAATATATATTCACATTCATATAGCATTACTAGTTATTACTTGATACCCGTAAACTGGGTTTATAATAGCTTTTTCCAACTCTGTTTTTGGAGTACTTAAATTAGGCGTATAAGGTGAAGAGAAAGAAATAAATCCTTTAACATAATTTGGAAATTTATAAGCTAACTCCCACCCCAATTTACTACCCCAATTATGGCCGATAACAACCACCTTATCTTTTTTTAATCGTTTAATTATATGCATTATATCATCTGATAACCTATCAAAAGTATAATACTCCAAATCGTTTTTTATGACTGTGGTGCCATACCCTGCCATATCTAAAGAAACGGCTCGATAGTTTAATTCGTTAACTAAATAGTCAATTTGATACTTCCAGGTATACCAGGACTAAATAAAAAGTATTAGAAATAGTAAGCTGTCCAAAATAAAATTTTACTTCTGGAAAACCATGTAATAGTACTACTAATGGTGCTTCACATGGGCCTTGATCTACATAATCTACATTGGAATAACAGTGGCGTTAATATTTGAGCTTGAAACAATATTCTATAGTATTACGATAGACACCACTTGGTAATTGAATATATTTATGATTAAAAGAGCTTGGATCACTAATGTTGAAGGCAGATATATACGTTATAAACACAGTTAATAGCAACTTGAGCCACATTTTAAATGATTAAAAAAGGATTTAAGGTTTTTTTTAGTTGATGTTTTATCCAACTTTTGTTTATATATTTTTTTCGATTCAGCCTTAAATTTAGCTTTTTTTGTACTTTGATTTAGAGCTGTTAATAAAACGATATCTTGCATCACATTAAAAATATTTTAATCGGGATTTATTAAAGTAAATATATCGCTTTTACTGTCGTTTATTATTAACTTATTAAAATAATATTAAAGTTAGTACTATTTATTGTCTTATTTTTATTTAAAGCTAATCCGTTAATTATATGATATTTCCTATCGCATTTATTTATAAATTTTAAATATGTCGAAAAGGATAGATTATTCTTCTTGATACAGTTAAATATTAATTTATTTAATCTTACTCCTTTAATTTGTTTTGATTTTTATTATTGAAAGCAGATATCCACTTATAATGTTTGAACCTTAAATCTACTTATCTTTAAATAGTTATTTATCTGTTCATTAATATTATTTCTTAAAACACTTAAAGAATAAGTCATTTAGTATCATTTGATCTCAATATTAGACTAAACCTCTAATGCTAATGAATAAAAGGTAACTGTGATGTCTAGATTATTATGAGTGAGTATAGTTGAAATTAAAAAAAGTGACAAGATTCAACTCAAGATAACTAAAATAAGAAAATGACAAAGGACTAAAATTAAGATTATAATAGATTTTTAGTTATCAGAATACAACAAGTTGCTCCTGTAGCAAAGTGGTTTAATGCGTCGTGCTTATAAGTAAAATTATACCTTGGACACGCGAAGGTCGCGGGTTCGATCCCCGCCAGGAGCACTTAATTTTCATTCATTTTTTAATATTGATCCAACTAACAATTTACTCAAATTCAATCTTAAATGATGGAAAAATACTTTTTAAAAACACACTTTTGTGTGGTGCTATACAAAAGCAATCGTACATTCGGATTTCTTTAATTTTTAATTTTGCTAAATCATTAAAAATATTTACATATTCATGTTTAGCAGCATTATTTTATTATGCTTTTAAAATTTAATATAAATTCCAGAAAAGACTCTTTTCAATTTAACAATGACGTGACGTTTTCAACCAATCCAATAACTTGTAGACACAGTTTAAATCAGTATAAAAATTCGAGATTTTGATCGAAATAATAGTAAAAAGAAAGAACATTTAAATGCAACAATAGCAATAATATTAGAATTAATATTTGATTGAGTTTTCATTCCTCTTTTGTATATATATTCGAAATCAATCTAAGAAAAAATGCTACTTCAATTTAATGTAGATGACCCTAAATCTTATCATCATAAAGACATTCAAATAAAAGACAAAGTATATCGTAAGCATATAGTTTATCTAAGCATAAAAATATAAACCGAAGTTTTAGATTATGTTGAAGAAGGTATAGGAAATGGCCCTTATGTGTTGTTAATCCATGGCTTTCCAGAAGTAATAAGAATCTATTTTCAAATACTATTTTTATTCTTTTGTTTTATAGTCTTGGTATTCATGGAAGTATCAAATTGAGTTTTTAGTAAAAAAGGGCTATCGTGTAGTTGCTTTTGATATGCCAGGCTATGGTCAAACTAAAGTAGAAGATAACTTGGAAAATTATACTTTTAAAACAATTGCTGAAGATATTTATCAAATTTTCATAAACCATTTCAAACAAAGTAAAGTGTTTGTTATCGCTCATGATTGGGGTAGTTTCGTAGGTTGGGAGTTAGCTTATCGTTATCCTGAAAATATATTAGGATATATTAGTTTGAGTATTCCATATGTTCCCAGTCGAGGTAAGCCAAAAACTGAGAGAGAGAAAGCTGAAGCGAATCCAGTACTTGGTTATCAAGTAAGTGCTATTAAATATTATAGTGTTTTTTAATTTATTTTAAGGTTGCTTTGAATGAAGGGAACATCGAAGAGTTTGATAAAAACATCGGAAAGTTTCTCAAATCCTTTTATATTAAAGTGGCAAATTTCAGGGGACCTAATTACCTTCACGTTCCATTAAACAAGTCCCTTTTTAAACATTTTGATTCATTTGATACTTCGAAATCGGAATATATTGACGATAACGTACTCTTTTTTTACATAATTGAATAGCTAATTATATCAATTTTTTATAGTATTTGAATTATTTAATCAGCCAATTTAAAATACAAGGTACAAAAGGTCCAACTAATTGGTATCGTACAAGTAGATTAAATGGAATTATTGATCAGCAAAAACCACATTTTAATATCAAAATAAAGTGTTTACAGGTACGAGTTTTAAAAATATTACTTAATGTATTAATGCAACAATGTCATTATTATAGATTTTAGGCACCAAAGATTTTGCAACTGCATTTAAGGATTATGCAAAAGATTATTTAAAAGATTGTTCCACTGAGGTATTGAACAATAATGTTATTTTTTTTACTAATATTGTATTTTAGATAATCCATGGCGGACACTGGATTCACTATTTTGATCATGTCAAAGTAAACTCTTTAATTGAAAAGTTTTTAACTAAGACTACAATTTCTAAACAAAATAAATTATAACTTCTTATCAAACTATTTCAGTTGTTGATTTTCTTTTCATAAAGTTTTATATTCGTTCATTACAACTTTGAAGTCTGAGCTATACAATATCTATTAGCTATATTTTTTGATTGTAATTGAACTATAATCCTGAATACATAGGTATTATAGGTGTTGGTAAAATCTTAGTTTTGAAATTTAGTCTGGAGATAATATAAAAATAAATATTAACATGTCAAACAAAAATCGTTGCTAAAATGCTAATTCTTTATATTACATTAACCTATTGTAATTTGAAGATAATATCAGATAGATATGGCTATTCTGAGATTTAAGATTTCCTATTTTTAAGTTTATGATTAGAATGTTGTCATATTTTTCAACCAATAGTTTATTTCAAAAAATGAGACATAAAATTGCTAGTATTATTCTAAATAAGCTCAAAAAAGATTCTAAGGCTTTTAGCATTTTTATCACTTTTCCTTTAAATTTTCATTATTAATAAACTGCTAGTGACGTACATCTTCAATATTTTTGAACATAGTATTTAAAATAAACAATTAAATGGTAATAAACTCAAAGAACGTTATCTTAAAAGGCAGCTTAGTCGTCGTTACTTCACTTGATTGATATTTAAAATATGCATTAATTTATGCAGAAATTTAGACTAATAAAAACCATTTTTGAGATTATATGATTTGAATGAAAAAACTGAACTTGAGTTTTTAAACTGTTTATTTCTTCGAACTTGATTTGATTTACTAAAAGACTATATAAGTAATCTATATAAGTGAATCTATTGAAACTAAGCAAACGAAGCACTCCTCCAAAAAGTCTTAAGGTATTTAATTAATACTGTTCTATTTAATTTCTCACTATTTAGAGGGCGATATTTTTGTTAAATCCCCTTATCGTTAAATTTTTAATTTATACTGATAATGATTTTATTTTTTACCTAAATTACTTTTTAATACTAAAAAGAATGTCTAGGGATTTATATGACAGAGAGAGGAATGAAACTTATTTAAACTCAAACTCAACTAATTATCAAGAAGATGAAAGGTTCCCTACCGGACTTAAAGAAAGGACGAACGAAATGACCATAGGGTCACCGCGTGCTAGATCAAATTCGACTTCTAGATCTTCATCGAAAGTACGGTTTAATGACAATTGTTATCATTCAAATTCAAACCCGTCTATAAGGGTAAATGAAAACCAAGATTATAATTCTCATCCTCATGATGGAAATAGTTATCAAAACGAACATACAGTTACTTACAGAAGATATAAAAGCCGCAGCCGTAGCCGTAGCCGTAGCCTAAGTCGATCAAAGAGTCCAATTGCTCATCATCCAGGATTAAGTTACCCAACCGGAGATACTGCTGGTCCAGTTGATCAAACTGAACCAGCTACACATTCTAGGGAAGGGGTTAGAGAAAATAGGAATGATAGAGACGATTGGTATTATAATAAACAGAGGGGTTGGGATGATCGAGATGTAGCATATAGGAATAGAGATTACCTTGAAAGTAATCCTGGTTATCGCTCTAGGTCTCATAGGCACGAGGATGACTTGTCGCCAGGAGAAAGGGAGTATAGTAGAGATTATCACTATTCTAGGGGGAGGCGTAAGCCTTATTTTGATCATTATGCTGGTTCAGGCTATCATGGGTTGGATAGGAGGAGAGAAAGAGATAGTTACCCTTCTAGATTTGACAGCAGACCTAGGTTTAATCGTTTCCGACCCAGAGAATACAGATGGGACTATGGTGATTCAAGGGGAAGGGCTCGAAATAGAAGTAGAGAATATTCTCGAAGGGATCACAGTCCTTCACCTAGATATTATGGCCGAGAAAACATCCAAAGCCCAGGTAATTTGATAGTTTATCATTTTGTAATAATTTTTAAAAATAACTAGATAGTGGATATGGAAGGGGATTTGATCCTAGGGAAAGAGAACTAGATAGAGAACTTCAATTAAGATATGGCGATAAATTTGGGAGAGATTTTTCAAGGGCACAATCAAGATCACCAACTCGTTCAGTTGTTAAATCACAGATTTTGGCAAGGTCAAGGTCACAATCCCCATTAAGTTCGGGTAAATCAGAAGAAGGAGCACTGACACCTTCACCTAAACCGCTATCACCATTAAACAATGAAACTGCAACAAATGGTATTGAAAATAAGTTTAAGGAAATGAGCATTGAAAATGGCTCTAGTAAAGACGGCTTTTCTGAAGCAAGAAATGTAGGCAATATCGACTCTCAGCAAAAGGATGACATTATTAAAGTGGAGGAAAATAATTTATCATATTCAAGAGCATCTCTACAGGATGAAATAAAATCTAGCCATGATTCTAAGACTTTTGTAGGAGAAGAAATCACTGCATCATTTGTATCAAATACAACCCCTGCAGAATCTTTAAATACAGTTGTTGAATCAACTGTAAACAATTATTTTCAAGCTCAGGCTGACAATCAAAACATATTGTTACATAATTCAACTCAGGCTTTAGAAGTATCTTATTATGTTCAACATCTTAACATGGAACCAACTGAGAGCATCAAAAGTGAGCAGAACCTTCACCTGAATGAGCCATTTACTTTATCTGAGAGACAAGAAACCTACGAAAATAGTAAAACATCAGATTCTCCGTTTCAAAGTAATGGGCCTCATTGGCACAATCCACCATCTCAAAATGATAAATCTGAAACTTTGTTGCCTCAACCACCGACTATGATACCTAATCTTCACCATCAGCCTATCAATAACTTGAACCCAATAAACTCAGTCAACCTACCCAAAAACAATCCGTTCCGTTCAGCCAAACCAGTGATTTCGCACCCCACACCCGTCCGTAAAGAACCTTTAAGAGAAAAGCCACGACCAGATTGGACACCCTCTTCTAATCCACGATTTGGACCAAGTGAACATCGACCCAATACCTGGAGCTCAGCACCAAGGTCTTCGCCCATTACCCATGGCTTCACTAGAGGTCCTTTTCCACGAAGGCCTTCAAGAGCAGTTAATCGACGTAAACCGGATTTTTTATTGGAATACGAATGCCAGCTGTATCCTCACCCATGGCCTGAAGAAATCGACAATGAGTTTTTAATGCGTCGACAGGAACTTGTTAAAGTTGGTAGAGCGAATATTGATATTTCAACGGACTTAGCACGTACTCAGTTTGAACTGGAATTATTGGAGTTGGAGGTGTTTAGGTTGGAAAGTGCCTTACAAACTAAAGAACCAAAGGAAGGTTCGGATTGGGTTTGAAAAGAGAATATGATTATAACAGATTGAGTATTAAGAGATTAGTGTTTTTTATAACTGTTTGCTAGTGATACGTAGTTTGGTTTTTAGTTTAACTTGAATAAAAACTTTGCTATATTAGATTGGAATGTTTTTCATTTATCTAATGATTTTTATATAGCTGTTTGTCGTGGTACAGGTTTATGATAAGTAATAGTATTAAATAGGGATAATAGTTTAAGCTGAAAGAGCGTATAATCATCAATAATGTTTATTTAGTACTATAAAATAACTAGTTTTCATATAAATTTTTGTTCTATCAAAAAAATTAAAAAGCACGAATTTATTTAAGCCAATTAAACTTACTTTATCTACAATCTATTTCTACGTAATGGATAAAAAAATCTAAACTTCTTTAAATTTCAATTTTTTAGTTTAATCTATTTTTATCTATTATCATGAGTTTGTTACAATCTCTACATAGCACTTCTCTTCCAAATGATAATTTAGCAAAATCACCTCCACCTATACAGCCTAACGCAATCATAAAAGCAAAGTATCCAGATTATCTATGTGATTATGATTCAACTAATAATTTCCAATCTCGTGGGGAGTATACCAACCTATTTATTAATCCTAATACTTTGTTGATCAATTATCAATCTCTGTTGAGTGCTCATCCGAATTACTTAAGGTTTAATTCACATCCCAATGATATCAATAAATCCACCCAAAACAATAACAATAATTCAGACAAAGACAACAAAGAAGTAGGGAGTGGAATTTTAAGTTTAATACAGATTAAAGAGGATTTAGAAATAGCAGTGGATAAAGTATTCTTTTCCGATTTGAATTTAGATGGAAGTTGTTTGGCAGTGGTGGGGGATGCAGATGGGAAGGTTAGGTTTTTTAAGGTAGAGATTAAAGAGAGTGAGATTGAAGTAAGGATTTTATATATGATGACTTTTCTTTACAAATTTTAAAAAGATGGTTGAATATCGATTTTAATGCTAACATTTTTTTAAAAAGGTAGATAATTATACTGTTGGTATTATACGCTCAAAGATATCTAGTTGTGTATTCATTAAATGTCAAACAGAAGGTTTTCAAGGGTTGGAAAATCTAGCCGTAGTTATGAGTTTACAGAATGGGTAATTTATAATAATAACAGTTTTGTTTTTAAAGATGATGTAATTAATTTATATATTTTTAAAGCGACTTAGTCAAATGGGATGTCAATGATGCAAGAATTGTAACAAGTCAGAGCTTGAGTATGGAGATTGTTTCGTTGCAAGCAGTGGGCAATAACGATTCTCATATTTTAGTAAGGGGCTTGATAAAGACTTGGCTACTGAAGAGTGATACTTTGGAGGTAAGTGAATATACTGTGTATAGCTATAGTTAATAAAATGAATAGTTTTTAATAGATATAACTAAATATAGTGGGTATAGTAAGGTATTTTCGTTGCCTGTTGGGGATCATACTGTAGATAAAATGCCCTTATTTTTTATGGCAGAAGATGGTAGAGTGGCTATTGGTACTATTGATTTAAATGCAGTGAATGGTAGTATTGGAATAGATGATCATATAATGGATACTATTATTAATATAAAATATTATTTACATTTAAAGGATTTCATGGCCATTGGCTGTGACTTTATGAGCTTTCCTTCAAAAGAAAGCGAAGATGTATTATATGAAGAAGCAAACGATTATTTATTGGTCATTTATTCAAAGGAGGAGTATTTGGTAATTTTTTAAAAATAATTTATATGTTATGATTTTTTATAATTATTTTAGATATTAAAAACAGAAGATTTTAATAAAATCACTCCAATTAGTTCAATAATAAGGTTCAAAAGCGACAGTAAAAAGGAAAATAGTAAAATAGCCAATATAATATTTTTAAATAATAAGTATTTAATGATTTGTGATTTATTCAATATCCCATTTTTATATAAAATTAATAAAGATGGCAACATTGATCACAAAAACGATTTGTTAAATAAAAGCATTCAATCGCCCTTATATAACGATATTTTATGTGTAATTCAACCAAAGAATAAAATATTAAATAGTAGTTTCATACTAAATATAAAAGTACAACAAAATAAACTGGTATTTGAGGGCTGTCATTTGGAATCTATGATTGAAGATGATAAAATGGAATCAATTACTGGGGAATATTCGAATAATAATATAGAAAAAGGACAAAGTCAACTTGTTTCTACTTTTATGACCCCAGTAACTTTAGGTAAAGAATCTTGTATTAGTGATTGGCTGGCTAAAGGATATGAGGATGGCAGGATACTATTATCACCACTGTATAAGCTATTTGATCAGCTTATAAGTTCAAAAGATAATAATAACAACGACGATGATAAATATGAGATAGAAAATGAAACTACTAAATGGTTGATAGGACATACAGCTCCTATCACTTGGCTGTTAGAGCCTGCGCCCAGTCGATTGAACACCAAATTATTTTTATTGTCGGGTGATGCGATTGGTATGGTAAAACTATGGGAATTAAGTACAGGTGTTTGTTTAGCTACATTTAATTGTCATAATTGTGGTGTGATTAAAATGTTTCAATTACCTTTACCAAGAGCAGAGAAAAGTAAAAAAGAAGAACCTAAAAGTAAGATGGATAGATTGAGGATTTCGCAGCTTGTGTTTACAATTGGAAGTAATTATTCTATTGCTGTATTGGATTTAAAAAGGATGATTTGTTTAGGGAAAATTGAAAATAGCTTGAGCCCAATTTATAAAGTGGTTTATTACTCTTTGCCATATTCTGGATTTATGGTGGTCTATAATAATGGTAGCTTTTCAAATTGGAAGATTGAAGCCGATAGTATCTGTAGAGAAAAAAACCAAACAGTTCTGGATAAATTTCAGTTTCCATTTCAATTGAATGAAAATGTATGGGATTGTGGTATACTTTTGAATGATAAGATCTCAAAAAACTTAAAGACTACGACATCTATTTTTTCGTATACCATTAATTCAATCACGAAGGAATACCCTTTATTAAGAGTGTTTGAGATCGATTTAAGGAAGTTGGCACATGATGTTAATAATGATACAACGCCTTCAATACGATTTTTTACAGGGATTACATTAATTTACCCTAATTTAAAAGAAAATTTGGATAGAAAAAACAAAATGTTGGGGTATTCTTCTGCTTCGATATTAAGGCAGGACAAAGCAAATTTTCTGGATAATAACCAGCAACAAGAGGAAAAGATTAACATAGCTGAGCATTTAATGAAGTTTATTTATTCTTATTTAACATTTTCAACGAATCAAATGGTTTTCAATAATTTTTTAGAAGAAGAGAAGTTGAATCAATATGGTAATAACCCTTGCTTAAGGCTGGTTATTAAGGGACCGAATGACACATTATCTTTTTTAAATTGTAAAAGTGTCTATTGTAGTAACCATGATGATAAAAGGATATGGACAACCTCACCTTATTACACCTCTATACGTTTATTACCAATATTGAGCATGGCTAAATTTGTGCTATCAAAAGACGGTAGTGAAAGTAAGATTATTGAAGTCATAACGAACTATGGCTCTTTGTTAAAAGAAAGTATTGGTGATCGATTTCAATTTCCATCGTTAGAATATTTGATTGAGTATTGGGCAGATATTGATATTGAAATTCAGCATGCAGCTAGGTCATTGTTTTTATCGAGTTTTATACAATTATCAAGTGAAACTAAGTTTCAAATTTTGTTTTATTACGAATCTTTTTTACCCGAAATTTTACCTGAAGATTTAATCTATTCCAAAAACGCCATCTCAGCTACGCTCGTTTTGGCAACGATTTTAAGTGAACATCCTACACTTATAGATAACTCTCATTCTAGACAACTTATTTCTCAAGCTTTAGAATGGATTTTATCCTATCATACCAATTTAAATTATAGAAAAATAGCTGTCAATATTTTAACTAGATCTTTCTCACAATTCGAGCCTTATGTGGATGGTATCTTTATATTAAGATGTGTTTATGAGATGATTAACAATCCCAGTAACACTTTAAGAGAAGCAGCTTATCAAGCGATATTACAAATAGCTATATCCAACCCAATATTGTTGATATCTTCGTTCGGATTAACAAAGGAAATAGAAGAGCTAAAATCGATATTAAAGTTGATACCTTATTTTATAAAAAAGAAAAAGTCGCTGTTGTTTGATTATATTGCTCCAACGGTAGAAGTTATATTAAAAGCATTAAGCCCAAAGGAACTGGATAGAAGTCAACACCTTTTACCCTTAGCTACTCAAGCCATCCATGATCTGGTGACTAACTATGGGATGGTAGATTTTCATAGTGAAACCCAAAGATTAGCAGTTGGATTGAGGGAAGGTGCAGCTATTATTTATGATGTACGTACATGTACTAGGTACCTTGTATTGGAAGGGTATATGACACCCATCACATCTTTGTGCTTTTCACCAGACGGCAAATTATTGGCTACTTTTTCATTGATGGAGCAGGTCCTAAAAGTGTGGCATACTTCTGCTGGGCTGTTTAGTATGCTGACAAAATCATTAAGATCAGTCACCCCTAATCAGTTGAGTAATTTTGGAGGGAATGGAAGAGAGGATAGTAGATACAATCATTCCCCTCCATCATTAGCTTCTATGTTTTCAATGGAAAATGAAAGGCTTAAAAGCTCATCAGTCTCAGCACCTACCTCAGGAAGAAGTTCACCATTTAATACTTTACCAGCTGGGTTTCAACCAACAAATATGAAAAATGCGAATTCAAATACGTTAATGCCACCACCTAGTGTAACTTCAGGATTTTTAAGTACGTCACCAGCACCGTATAGAACATTCAATGTTAAAATGGAAGAGGAGGAACAGTGTCCAAGTAAGTTTTACTAATGAAAATAATGGAATTAATTATTGAATACTTTTTATCTAGTTTCCCCAACGACAATTATGCAGTCAGCAGAGTTGATGTTTACTGGGCCTAGATCGATCAAATTGATGATCAATGGGTTGGAGTTGTGTTTTAATATTTAGAAAAGGGGCTAAGCGAAATAAGGCTAGGATGGAGTTTGTGGCTAATATGGGAATTAGTGGGATATGAGTGAGGAAAAGAATAAAAATTAATTATTTTAATAAAATCAAGGTTTTTACAGTGCCAATATAAATTATCCTAAAAGCTGAAGCACTCATTTTTGGGTGTTCATTTCTCAATAAATAATAAATAAAAAAGACTCTTTTTTTTAATTATATTTAAAATATTATATTAATATACGTATTAAGTACCACTTTTATAGGTTTCACATTGAATCAATTATAAGATCTGAAATCAATATTAACACATTGACATTGGGCATTTTTTGGGAAATTTGGATCTTAGTATGGGTCATTTTGATTAGTTAAAAGTAAAAAAGCTATAAATTTGAATTGAGAATTAAGCATAATAAATAGAAATGAAAATAAAAAATAAAATGTTTTATAATGTTTAGCTTAATTTAGTAATACTAAGATGAAAAAAATAAACAGAACTTTTAAAATAAAAAAAATATAATTATAAAAGTTAATTTATATTTAACTCAAACCAGTAAGTAGTTCATACTATTTTCTAAATCTTAATAAAACATTTTATATAAATAATTTAAATATTTCTGAAAAAATTGGTTTTATTGCTAAAAAAATATTTTTAAATATTAATATTCCAATAAAAAAAGTAACAATTCGAAAATTTGGTATATAAAATATACAAAATATATAAAATAGCTTTATTTACTACGAAAGTTAAAATATTTGAGGATGTATTTGATAGTTTATAAAAATCTTATAAAAACTTTTAATTAGCCTCATATAAAAAATTAATTTAAATTAATTCAAACTACAAAATTCTAAAAAGCATTTCATTTTGAAAAGATTTGAACACAACTAATGAAACGGTTATTAAATCATATCGTTAATATTATAGCGATATGGTAAAGTTTTACTACTAATCCAATTTAAATGTAGAGCTATATAGCAATGACCTGGCTTAATTACATAGCTACTTTTAGACTACAATAGACTCAAGTGAGATAAGCCTTAAATTGGGTTAGTAATAACTAGCATAGCAATAGGATATTTAATATAATGAATATTTTAAATGTTGCATTCTAAAAATAACACTATGATCTTTAATAGTTCGGCACTTAATTATTAAACCCTTCAGTAGATTAACGCGGAATGCTCTAGATGTTTTTACATAAAATTATAGCCTAAAATATTAAATTTAATTCGCTTAATTATGCTTAATTATATTTTTAAAAAGGACCGAAGACTGACGAATATTTATTCTTATTAAAAAAGAGCCGAAAACTGACGAATATTCATAGTTAAGCATAAAGTGAGAGTGACAATACAGTTTTATTTATAATTAGATGACTAAGCTTTAATATCATCATGGGAAGGTTTTTTACCATTTAAATACAAATATTTTATAATAGCAACAAAAAAGAAGCCTAGAAAATATAATCCTATACCATAATAAATAAGATAGGAGTAATTCTGAGTTAAATCAAAAATAAGGCCAGCTAAAGGAGGTCCACCTAAATCACCAAGACCGGTTGGGGCATAAGCTAATCCCATCATAGTAGAGAGATTTTCAACACCTAAAATAAAAAATCAATCAATTATTCCTATCTAAATTTAGTATCTTACCAAACAGCGCAGCACATGCGGTTGGGAAACCACCTGCAAAACCACCAGCAGGGAAACCGTATAAGATCGCAAATACAAGTAAAACTGGAAAGGTAAAAGCAAAGCGCCAAATAACTAAAATTAAAGTTGACAATAACAAGCATAATGTATACACTTCAAAATGTCCAAATCTATCGCCAACAACACCAAGTACAATTCTACCAACTGCATTAGAAGTATTTAATACTGCAACTAAAATAGCACCTTGACTTGCTGATAAACCAATGAAAGTAGAATATGGAGATATGAAATATAAAGGGACTAAATATCCAAAGGCAGCAAAGGTAGTTGAAAGACCAAAAAGGATAAACCTACCATTTAAAACCATTTCTTTTCTAAGGGGCACTCTTTCCCTCTTAATATTTTTATCTTCATTAAGGTATGGCTTAATAACAAGAGCTGAGAATGTTAAACAAGCCAAAAAAATAAAGGCATTGTATCTTAAAGTCCATTGGTATCCGGAATAAGGTAATAACTTGGCATTCAACAAACTAAATACCATACCACCGATACCCGAGCCTGCAGTCCCGATCCCAGTAGCTAAACCACGATGTTTATCGAACCAATGTGTTATAATTGTGTTAGCTGGGACATAAACTAAACCACCTCCTAATCCAAATATAAACCCTTGTGTAATAACTAAATGCCAAATCTAAATAAATTATATTAATATATATAACATTAATTTATGAAATCTATTCACCTCCGTTGAAAATGAAGCTAGTAAATAACTTAATGTTATAAGTGCAGCACCTGAAAGTGCACATGCCCTAAAACCAAATATATCACATAATCTTCCAGTTATAATAGAAGCAAAAGCCATTGTAGTAGGGGCAATGGTTCCAATTAAAGATATTTCCGAATATTTAGCACCTCTGAACACATTAGTATAATAAAATTCAACAAATACGCCAAAACCAGCGGCTACACCAAAAGAACAAGCTTGCATTAGGAAACTTGCAACAACTATTAGCCAACCATAACCTCCATCTGGTAATACTAATTTACCTTCGTCATGGTTGATAACGTTACTATTATTGTCTAAGTAAACAGTATCTTTATTATTGATTTTTGATGAAAAATCATCTTCTATGATAATAGATTTTCTTTCCATTAAATAAATAAAAATTTAAAATATTTAAAAACAAAATGTTTGTCTAAAATTTTCTACCTTTATATATCCTTTTCCTATTCTTACTTGTGCTTAAAATAAAATTCTTATTTTTTTTATTGATTAAACCTTTATACATTTATTTAATATTTGTAACTATTTAAAAAAAATTCGAATAACCCCAAAATCCTCATGTAGAGTTTTAAATAAAGCAGCTCCTAAGAACAAGTTAAGACTAGATTTAATTGGTGATTTCTAAAATAACAATCAAGTTTTTTTTTCAGGGAAATAATTTCGAAAACTCAATAATTTCTTGATTAAATAAAAAATGACCACACTTAAGTTTAATATTAGTATCATTTGGTTCAAATAAAAGGAGTTCGCTTTAATTATTATGTGTTTACACATCTCATTTAGTTTTCCCATTTTTTTGTTTTTGAACCTTGAAATCTAACTAAACATTTCATTTTTATTGAATCTCAACACGTAAGCTAATATCGTTTTTAACAAGTAGGAAATACAAATTGTGCTTATAACAAAGTAAAGTAAAATTGTTCAAATAAACTGATAACGATGGAATTTCAATTAATGATGATCATAACATGTTAATACAAATATACTGTATTATTTCAACACAGTATTATCTCTTATTATTTATTGTTTAAGCAGTATTTTCAATGACGGTTTCATGTTAAAATGGTTAAATTTTGTATAAATCATATAAAACTTAACTTTTATATATTAAGAATAAATAATAAACCTCGGTTTATCTAATTTTTAAAAAGATTGTACAAAATCTCAATGGTATTGTATTTCATTAAAGAATTTAAAGTAAAATAATAAAAATAAAAATTGTCGATAGTAGAACTTTCAAAATCTTCTTAATAATAATAGTATCAGTGTAAAGGACGAAACCCTAAGTTATAAGCAATAAGTGTTGCTCATTATCAAATCCTTGTAATAAATAATAGTTAAACGAAATAAAGCTTAAATTTAATATACTAAATTTATTAATTTAGCCTGAGAATATAACTTAAAACTGAGCTAATTACAAACTTTAAGCAAAATAATATTTAAGATCATTTAATATCAGGTTTAAGTTTTTACTATCCTTTATAAATTGTAAACTACAAGGTGGCTAATATTCCTATTTTTATACTAAAAGTAATCAGAGTAACTTAATTTATATACTATTAGAAAAAAGAGTGTTTTGTTTTGAAAATTTGGGCTTTTACTAGGGAATATTCTATTTGTATACTTACTATATATTTGATGTCATTATAGTGATTCCTTGTGCAATATCCAGTTTTATTTGTAAAAAAACCCTGAAAGAGCTATTTAAAGCTTACAAATAGTTTGCTCATGAGCGGAAAATTATAAAAAGCTGGATAAAATAAAGAGTGAGGTAAGAAATGTACATTAGGAGAAAATTTATAGAGTAAAGAAAGGCTTTCTGGTTCCTGTTTCTGCTCTAGACTATGATAGGTTGTATTGAACTGACTTGACTTGAGTCTTGTTAATTTTAGCCATATACAAAATAGCTCAGCGAGTGTAGAAGGATAGTTTGGTATATTTAAATAGGATCGTTTTGATAAAAAGATCACCACAACAAAGAATATTCACCCTTTTCGGAATGGTCTGTATAGCTTTAAAGTGCAAAACGGATTCCATTAGAAATTGGACTTTAGTATAGAGTATGCTAGTAACATCAGTAGGTTTAGAAGTTCAGTTAAAATAAAAATTTACAATTATACTTTTTTGTCCATTTAGTATTTAGCGTAATCTTTTTTTAAAACTACTGAAACTGGACAAAAAAACGTCCTAATATAAGTTATTTTAAAATTAA
Organism: Batkoa obscura; assembly: GCA_030770535.1. Classification (NCBI taxonomy): domain Eukaryota; kingdom Fungi; phylum Entomophthoromycota; class Entomophthoromycetes; order Entomophthorales; family Batkoaceae; genus Batkoa; species Batkoa obscura. The sequence goes on along the minus strand of JASVEC010000005.1, from coordinate 797,836 downwards.
GCAAAAAAGCAAATATTTTGTAGCATTTGGTGCTTAATTTGCGATTTTTGCTAAAAATCAGAATTGAACAAAATTTTACCCAAATTTTTAAACTAGCCCATATTTATTCAACAGTTTAATATTGCTCATCAGATAATTTAAGACTTTTACTTTGGTTTTATATGAAGAAACGGTAGCTTTATTTAATATTAAGCGAATTTTTATAAAAAGTAGATAAATAAAATATTAAACTAATTTTACAAAAGCATATATTAGAATTTACTGTAAATATAGTGTAAGGTTAAAAAAATGTAGCCAAACTCATCATAATAGTTGTTCCACCAAATATGATGGAAAAGCTGTAAATCGAAGCGCTTATCCTTAAATGATAAAAATACTCACTTAGTTTGCGTTGTTTTTTATCAACATTTGAAGATTAAAACATTGGGCCTATCTTCAATAGCTACTGTATATTAAGATTATAACACTTTTATAAAACCTTAGAATGTTAAGCAAGCAAAGGTGCCATTGTGAGGCTTACATGATGAGCCTTTGGGGCAAATATGTGTTAAAATTTTATCATTTAAGCAAATATCTAATTTTTTTCCATTACAAGACAGCTTTACATGTTCCGTACATGTGTTTTTATCTGGATTAACTGGCTTAGCTCCTTGGACTGACGGGGCTGCTTCCTCTTTTTCCGTCTTTTTCTCTTGTGGTCTCTCTTTTTTAGAGTCATCTTTCAATGAATTATCGGGCTTCTTTTGATTATTTCCTGATAGAGCACTTTGAGAATCAGTTAGTGCAATAGTTTTAAATGGAGTGGATTCCATTTCAGATCTTTTATAATCATCCGCAAAATCTTCTGGGAAAACCTCATAACTTTCAAGGTTATCTACTGTTGGTTCATACCCAGTAATACTCCCTCCTTCTTTACCATTTTTAATAGCAATATCTGCACAATTCATATAGTACTCACGTTGCCCAGATCCGTTAATCCAAGCCCATGCAAACGTTATAGGCCCATTTGGGGCAGTAGCTGGAATAAGTACATCATAGCTTAGCCCACCAGTCAAACAATTTCCATAAACACTCTTCAATACCACCCAATTTTTATCATTGTACGATACTCAAAATTGACAATGACCACCATTATGTGCGGCATTGCCGCTGAGCTGCACAGGGATACTTTCACCAGCATTGACATAATAATATGACAGACTTCTTGTATAGCCACGGTAAGGATAAGGAAACTCAGTACCAAGTGGGGTAGTATAGGAATAATCAAATTGTGATTCAGGATAATTCTTATTATGCTTTGATTTTCTTGGAGGTGGAGTAATCATTTCCATATGAGAAGCGACTTGATGTATGACATCGAGAAAAGCTAAAGTGGTAGTTAACTTATTTGAAATCATTTTGGGTAATATTGTAAGTTATCGAAGGTTATTTAAATTGATATGAGATGCTCTCAATTTCGTCTACCAAATATACTGCTTATATCTTGTAATTTGCTATTGTATTGCTTATACTTACGAGTCTTAATACATTTAAAATGTTTAATCAAAGTGCTCCAAGTGAGCTATGCTTTTTTAAAATTGTACTGCTATATGCATCATAAGTGGTTAGTTCCTTTAAATGTAAAGTTTTTTAACTTGAAATATTTTACCTGTAGACCAATACTGTTGGTTGAATATTACAGACATTAGTTTTATAAGATAGTTTGCTTTTATAGAGCTTTCAGCAAAAATCCAGAAAGTCAAAAGCAATGATAGTTTGGTATGCGTTGCTCATTGTGATAAACAAACAAATAATAACTATTCAGGTAATGCTTGGCTATTGATCTATAGTATTAACGAATTATATTAAAGAGCTCTAAAATAATCTTCTAGACTATTAAAACAATCACAGATTGTGACATACAATATATTTAACTTAATTTGTGACAAATCATTAAATATTATGTTATAAATAATAAGTGAGATATTATTATGGTGTTTTATTTAAAGTAAGATAAATTATTAATACATATTAACAAGGTAAAGTTACAAATATAATTTTTGGTATTGGGGTAGATGATATTTTTTTGGCTTTTTTACTTTAAGTAAAAAAAAATTTTCATATACCGGTACTAAATAAAACAGTATTTGTTTAAATTAGTGATTGTTTAAAATCTACATACTCAGTAAAAAACAACTGTAAACTTTATAAACTTGTACTTTTTTTACATTGTAGAGTAATTAGGTCATATTTTAAATTTCAATAAGAAACAATTTTATATAAAGCAATTTACTTATAGAAGTAATTTAGTCAAAGCCAAACTACACCTTTTTTGAAAATAGTTAAATTTGTAGTCTTTTATTAAGGTTTTGTCAAGGTTTTTGCTTCCAATTCCTAACAATTGGAATTTTATACATTTTCCAAAATGGTGTAGTTAAATTAAAAAGTAATATTAAAAAAGCATTATCACCTTTATTAACTTTATAGTTTAATTAAAATATACCTTATACTTGTTACTAAGCTTTACGTGCCATTATCATTGTATGTTACATTTTTTACTTAAAATTCTTTTTAACTTCAAATTTAACTTTTCCCTCTATTACCATTTTTTTATAAATGAAATTTAATTTGAATTCTAGATTTTAATTAACTAGTTAATTCAAAACTTTATTTTTATTTAAAAAAATGAGATGCTAAAATCAAGTTAACTCATTCTGTTTCACTGCAAAGTAGGAAATGGTAAAAAATTAACCTTGTTTCATTTTAAAAATAAGTTTAAAATGGAGATAAATATTGATCTTTAAACTAATACATCTTCTTATTATGCTATGAACTATTTTTTTACTACTGTTATTGTTTTCCTTTCAATACATCTTACCTTTATAAATGCTCACATGCAAGTAAAATACCCTAACCCACGTAATTCAAAATTCTCTAAATGGTATCGTGATAAGGGATTGGTCGATTGGGATCTTAGTAGTCCAGTTGGTAATTCAAAGGAATGGGAGAGCGGATTCCCATGTAGAAATACAATGCCAGGCCCAGCCACAGCGGAATACTCACCTGGGGATACTATTACATTTACATTTGAAAACCAGACGTATCATCATGGTGGTCATTGTCAATTTTCATTAAGTTATGATGATAAAGTATTTGGTGTATTAAATACTGTATTAAATGATTGTTTTATTCATCGTTTAAACTTTGAAGTAATGCTACCAAAGAATATACCCTCTGCGGAAAGAGCTACTTTGGCTTGGACTTGGGTCAATGCATACGGGAATAGGGAGTTCTATATGAATTGTATCGATATCAAGGTATTAGGAGAAAATTTTAATTCTACTTTTGTGGCACCTAAATTAACAGTAGCTAATCTACCGGGATATCCTGTTATTCCAGAGTTTTATTTGGATAGTGAGCATAGTGCCTATCTGTATAAAACATCACCAATTGTTAAAATTGAGTCACCATTTAAAAGGTTTTTGTAATTCAAGTTATGTTTAATGATAATAAAAGTAACGTTTTAATGTTTAAATGTAGTGTAGTATATCTAAATAAGCCACCAAAATTTAGAATATGTAAGTATTATAATAAAAGCATTTCTATAACTTATAGCTTACAACTTTCTATAAATACTCATACTTTAAATAACAATCCCTTTTTATATTATATTCATTTTACACATAAAACCTCTCCCTTAAATTTTTCACAAAATAGCAACCTTTGATTTTTACGTTTGCTACTAAAACAGATAACAAAAAAGAATCAAACTTTTCTTCTTTTTTCCTAATTAAAATAATAAACAATATAATTAGTTTAATTAATTGTTAAAGATGATATTCGATTATGAAACGTTTCATTGCACTGGAAATATTACAAGTTTAAAATGGATTCAAGACATGGAAGATCCAAAGATTAATACAAATTTTGGAAAGCAGGATCATAAAGGGGGTAATGGTTCTAATAGTGCCCATGATATGAGTAATTTTAGTAATAGCATTAATAATATATTTAACACTAGTAATAGTGTTATAAATAGAGGTAATCAATATATAAATATTAAATTTCTATTTCTAATTCATAAATCAATAAAGAAGAACTACAACCTATTATTAATAGCGAATTAAACGAAACTTTTTTATTTGATACCGATGAAGAAAATGAAAAGTTAGAAACTGGGCTTCTTTATACTTATGAGCCACCTAACTCATCGCTTCAAAAGAGTGAATTAGAAACTTATAAAACCTTAAATCAAGATGCCTCTTATAAATTTTTATTAACGGAAAAGCAATTCGATGAGGTAACTTTAATTCTTTTATATGGTTTCACTTACCCATTTCTATAGTCTAGTGAAATCCAAGTGTGGTCAACCTTTCTAAAGAGCAGCCCTACTTCAATTAAAACTTTTGAAAGAAATTTGGAATTAGCTATTAGACATCCAAAAAATATCAATGATATTGAATTTAAAGAAGATAAATTAGTAGTAGCTTCGGATGATGGTACTATTAGTATATATACTTTTTTCTATTTGGAAGAAGAAAAAGAGTGGGGTTATAAATTAACAGATGAATATAGAGCTCATAAATCTATATTAGGTGGTACTAGTCGAGTAAAGTTTCCACCAAATAATTACTTAAATCCAGAAGATGTTTTATTTGGAATTAATAATAATAATAGCATAGCTAATAGTATAGATGCATTATTATCTACTGGGTTTGATGGTACAGTTACCATATATGATATTAATAACCAAAAGAGAATATTTAATCAAAAAGTAAGTGAATATTGTATTAAAGATGTAGCTTGGTTTTCTCCGTCAATTGCGGCTTTAGTGTGTTCGGATGGGACAATTCAAATGCTAGATTTAAGGGTGGATGGTAATATGAAACAGTCATTTAAGAAAGAATATAATAAATCAGTTGGAGAATTTAATTGTATTGTACATCATCCAGAAAAAGTAATTTCTTTTTATTTGTTTTATTAAATTCTAATTTAATTATATTAATTTAGTATTGTAATTTTTCAGTTGGTACTAGTTATGGTGATATTTTATTATTTGATTTAAGAAAATTGGGACAAACAGATGTAATTGGAAGTAGTGATTCAAAGATTATACCAAATCGACATTCAAATTCAATTGAGTCAGTTAAACATCATCCGTTAAATTCAGATATATTAGTAACAACAACTATTGGTAAGAAATAATATTAAATTAAACTAAATTATTATTAAATAGTATTTTATTTCATTTTAGGTTCTAGTTTAGGACTTACTTTATGCTGTGATGAATTATTACATACAATTGAAAGAGAAAAAGAGTTATATTATTCCAATTATGATTCAATGTTATATAATAATCATTTGGCTAAAACAATAGAACTTGAAAATGGACTTGTGGATTCCTTTGATTATTTAGATTTACATCCAATCACTGGACTTGCTTTAGTCGGTAGTGAATGTGGCTTAGGAATAGTAGGAAATATTGAACTTTAACTTATTAGATAGATGATATAATTCTATGTTATGCTATTAAATTTTTTATACAAATCATATGATTAATTTTATTAATAAAAACAATATAAAAATGTAAATATAAATTGAATTCATAGTAACAACCTTTACTTATTTTGAATATGTGATACTTTAATTTCATACTATTTAATTGATTTTATTATTTGACTTCTTTCTTCTGCTTTGATGATGAAGAAAAAGTAGGTTTTAAGGGGGATTTTTTATCATCAATAGAATTACTCTTTCTAGTATTAAATCCAGCGGTAGGTGAAGGTGTCTTTTTAGGTGAATGAAGTGGTGAAGATTCTCTACTTAATCGTCCACTTTTACCAATAGCTGGAGTAGTTTGAATAGGTGCTGGTGAAGCAGATACCTTTTTAGTAGCCTTATTAGTTAATACTGGTGATGCCATAGTTTTACTATTATTTGGGCTTGGTGTGGATGGCTTCCTTTCTTTTTGATTACTTTGAGTAGGTAAAGATTGTTGACGATTGTGATTTGGGGTATTAGAATTTGCAGTTGGTTTTGTATTCGATGGAGATACTTTCCCTTTAGCTTGGATAGTACCAGGTTGTACTTTAACGTCATTTGTATTTTTAATATCATTTTTAACTTTAACATCAATATCAAGTTGATTTTTCTTTTGATGTTCATTAAATACTTGTTTTAATTTGTTTAAAAGATCCAAAGCAGTAGCTGCTGACCAAGCTTGAGTTGGACAAGAATCTGGACAAAATTTACCATTGGAATTAGTAAGTTCTGGTATTCCTGAGTAAGGTTCTTTTCTTAATACATCTTTAAATCCGGTTAATTTAGAATGTATAAAAGTACTTAATTTAATAAGTTCTTCTTCATTCAAATTATTTAAACCAAACTGTAATTTAGATCCTAAGAAATAACCTAATGGCCATCCCCACTCTGGGCCTTGATGATAATTGAAGCCTTTAGCAATACTTGCATCATTAGAATCATTAGAGTTATCATAATCACCACGGTAAGCTAAATCCTTAGGATCAAGTGTTTTCATACCTAATGGGGCTAATAACACATCCTCAGCTATTTTAAGGGCCTGTTTAGCATGCTTTTGATCAAATAATTCAGGTGCTACATACATGGCTACAGGGAAATTAGGACGAAGACGATAATCTGTATACTCAATGGAGCTATTAAGGGTATCTTTATAAATACCTCTTCTATTGATTAAACTTGGATTGATATGATATGCTTCTTGATCTTCATCTTGTAATGGTACGTAATAATACTTTTCAAAATTTTGTAAAACTAATTCATTCCATTGTTTAAATGTAAATGCTTGTTCATCCTCAAGGTTGACTTGCTTATATGGATACTGATTACTTTCGCTTAAATTAGTAATCCAACGTAAAGCCGATTTAAGTAATCCAGTCAATTCAACTGGAGCACCATCACGTGGAGTAGCTGGAACTCCCATGGTCCCTGCTTTAACTGACTCTCCCATCTTATCCATCCATGTTCCACAATTATATTTACTTCCACCAAAAATAAATCCATTTTTTTTATTTAAAGCTACTTCAATATTGAAACCTTCATCAGACATATGATCATCTAGATTAGGACCAGCATTCCATTCTCTAAATTTAATACCTTGAGCATGACGTTGGAAGATATCTTGAATGATATCGTATAACGGTTTAGAGACAGAATAAGAGAGTGGATCATCATAAGGAACAAAGTTATCACCATCAGGGAACCTCATTGGTACTTGTACCTTTAAGATAGCATTACCTTCTGGCGCCATTGTACAGTAGTCTTGTAAAGCTTGAAGGAACCACCAGGTAGCATCTCTAGCATTATATCTTGGGAAACGCAAACTATCTAACAAATTGGGAACAAGACCATGTTTTACTGAACCAGCAAATGAAAGTAAATGTTGACGCGCGAGTTCAAAGTTGCCTGTACAGAGATACAACCCTTTTAGCGAGATAAAGGTATCTCTACCCCAGCATCGCATATGTCTAACTGCAAAATGAGGTAGCCCAGCTGCTAAACAGGGACCAGCTTCTTTTGGATGAAGTGAAGTTGTTTTTACTTCTCCACTTAGTTGAATAGAACACATAGCTAAACCTTTGATAAACCAATCACCTTGTTGTACAAATTCTGACATAGTAGAATATGCTTTTTTGGTTGCTGCATTATAAGCAGAAAAGATCAACATAGAGAAATACTTTGGAAACAAAAATGAAGGTACTTTTTCTAATAACTCTCTTTGCTTAATAAACCATTGATGGGTTTTGTTAAGTGAAGGTTCAATCTCTAAATGTTGTTCGAGTCGATTGATGATGTAATCTAAAGCCCATCTACCATCTCTAAGGTTTTGGCAAATAGGATGACCAAGGTTATTTGATAACATAACTGGTTTTAAAGCAGAGATGAAGCCTTGTAAACCACAATAAGCTAAGTGACCAACATGTGGGAATTCATAAGAACCAGCAGCATCACCAATCAAATCCTTTTCTTCTGCATCACAACGGTATAATAGAATGTTTAAGCCAAGATGAGTTAAATCTTGTACATTCTCTTCAACTTGATCACCAATTTGGGAGGTAATTGATTCATTGAGTTCATCGAGTTTGGTTTTGATTAATAAAGTACTTCCATGTTTAAAGCTTTCATTTAAAAGAAGTTCAACATAAGGACCCAAGTCATCTTTACCGTGACGTACTTCTGGGAATTCAAGCTCCTTTAAAATGGTATTTAAGCCTGTAATAAATTCTCTATCTTCTGGTTCTTTATCATCATTTACATCCAGTTTATAGGAGCTGATAAATTCAATAGAAGTCCCCCTAAGTCTTACAGGTGATAAATAGCTGGTTTCTGAAGAATGCTTATAAGCAGTATGAGCAATAAGTAAATAACCTTCATGAGATTTAGGATGTTGACGATGTACCATAACATATTGATTTTCATGATGAACATGGATTTCATTGTATCCTTCTTTACATAATTTATAATGTAAATTAAGCATCTCTTTCTTTGCTTTTCCAATACCAATACTTGTTGCGTCAGAAACTGTTTGATACAATCTCTTTTCACTTACAAGTTCTAAAAGCTTCGGATAAGCTTCATCATATCCCTTAACACTACCAACAGCACAATAAGTCATACCAACCAACATAGCATTTGGTAAACTATCAATTGTTGTTCTCTTTTGAGTTGGTGATTCATTGTCATGGGTACAATCCATAAACAAAGAGTGAGTTACTTTACCTTCAATGGGTATAAGATTACATTCGTATTCTTTACTTAAATTAAAGGATTTAAAAGAACTCTTCTTAGATCTCCAACTTTCATCTAAAGATCCAACCGGATTACCACCATATCTATGGACGAGTCGACTCAATTCGAATGAATCACCAGCTTGCATAGCCTCGCGTATTAAAGAATTCAATCCCAATTGGCATACATATTGTTTATCCATTTCCTCTGAACCAGTAAACAACTCAGCTACAATATAAAGATCTGGATTGACTTGACGTGCAGCATCCAAAAGATATTCTGCTAAATGGATTGGGGTAGAATGACAGTTATCAATACGGAATCCATTGAATACTTGTGCCATTGCTATTGTGTATTGACGCATATGCTCCCATAACCATGGGTTGTCTTCTTTTGAGTTACCATACCTTAGTTTAGCACAATCTCCCCAGATAATCACATCTCTACGAAGATAAGCTTGGGAGCGTGGGGATGCAAAGTCCACTTTAGGATCTGCTGCCCATACCCAACCATTGTTAGCAATAGCAAGTGCATGTTTAGAGTGCTTGGAAGTACGTTCATTTTGTGGTAAGCGTGTAAAATAAGTTTGTAACAAGGGATGATGTTCATCGATCTGAGAGTATTGAGGCCCATTGGAAGCAAGTCTTTGAAATCTTAAATGGTTTTCAATGTTTTGAATCATAGCAGCAGTGTCTTCATCAAAGGCAGTGTAATAAGGGAGATTGATCATGTTTAATAGATCGTGGTAAACATTGCTGGCTTCTTCTAAGTTGTCATAAACAGAACGATAGCCAAGGCGTACGCGTAAAATAGGGATGATTAACTCAGGTTTAAGATGTTTACCAAAACGTATTCCAGGTTGTTCTACCAAGGCATATTCTACCATTTTTAATCCTAAATCATAATTATTAGAGTTTCTAATGTCTTCATTTGGAATACACGCTTCTACATTTTCATCGATTGTACGTTCTTTAGCAATATTTTTTAATTCATCAATGGCTTTTTTAACATCAATTGCATAATACTCATATAATTTAAGGTTAGGAATGACAGAATTACGAATAACTGAAACTACATCATTTAAATCAGCTTCATTTTCAATACTACCTTTAAGATTATAATGAGATTCTAATTGTGTAGATAACTCCAATAAAGCGGTATCTAATTCATAAGCTGGACGTAGATGAGGCGAGTTTTCTAAATTGTAGCCAGCTTCTGGATGATCCCATAGCCATTCAGAATCAAATGAAGTGTGATTCCATACCATATCAATTAAACTCAACAATCCCTTTTCTTCACGCAAACTAGCAATGGTTTGCTTTAAAATAGTTAATTTAGCATCTTCAGTCGTCTTTGGAGGGAATAAATCATCTGAGAGGGCATTTTGATTAAATAAAGAATAAGGGGAATTAGAACCTCCTCTCTTTTGTAAGGGCACAAAATGAATCAGATTATAACCAAGTTCAGAAGCGGCTTTAAAATGAGAATCCCACTTGGAAATAGGACCAAGCCATTTTGGTACAATAGATAATAAGTTAATACCGTCTAAGGGTAAATAGTTTCCGTTAATATTTAATTTAGGATCAATGATAAAATAGCCAAGCTTGGTTTTTATCAGCTCACTGAGTTCATTGTGGTATGATATATAATATTGATAGATGCCAGGCCTGGTTATTAATATATCACAGTGTGCATTAGACTCAAAGCCTTTAATAAAGCTAATAAAAATAAAAATAAGTATTTATTATTATTATACTAAAAATTAATTACTTTAATTTATTAAACTTGGTTCTTTCAAAGTTACTGCTATTAAATATATGTTAAATAAGAACATTTCTATTATTATTATGAAGTTACCTAGCATCTGTTGGATAGTTGGTATTCAATTCACCGTTTAAAGAAGGTAAAGACCCACTAGTTAAGACAATCCTTAGTCCATATGGTTTTATTGGAGCAGGTAAACGAATTAGTTTATCACTGTCTTTAGTTTCTCCTTCTTTATTTAATGTCAACGTATAAACTGTGATCACCTCATCCCCCAATTCAATGATTTCTCCTTTTTCTTTAGATACAGTCTGAGCGTTTGAATGTGTGTTATTTGTTTTTACCGTAGTTGGCATGGTTACTTTGTCTTTTGTTGAAATTGTTTTTTGTTTAGCGTTGCCAATCATGGTCAAAAAGTGATAGCTCAATTTCAATTTTTTTAGAATTAAACCTATAAATAATACTGTCAAATTCAGGAATATATTGATTATTTCCATCTAATATTTTTCTATTTACCCGTACTTAAACACGCTTTGGTTGGGTATTTATCCCTTTTTTTAAAAAGATAAGGGTTTATCTTGTAATTGATACGCCAAAAAAGTTAACTTTTTCAAGTAAGGGTGAGGTCATCATGGGAATTTAAAGGCATGGGAAAATACTTAAGGGAGTAAAGTTAGATTAGGATAATTAAAAAATAAGCCAATAAAAATCGGAGATTCAAATTAAAGTACTAATCATTCAACTTAAACTTTTTAAGTTCGGGAAAATGAGGATTTTAATTAGCCCTATTTTATTTGTGCGATTTGTTCAAATTTTAGCGAAAGCTGAACAGATTACTTATCTAAGGAGTTAGACTTTTGGAGATTCAACTGAAGGAATAAGAGTAATGATTCGATTATTTTAAATAACAGTTAATAATATATTTAGGTAAAAAGTGAGATTAATCATTGTTTCTGCTGCTAAAGATTTAACTTTTTTAAGTTTTTATGATAAAGCATATATTATAGTTAAAATCCTGTTATAACTTTGTTTACTATAATCCTTTTAATACTTTTAAAAGTCAGGTTTAAAACTACAATTGCTGCAACTTTGTTGCAATATAATTAGCTGTTTATTTAAAATAAACTTTTGCTAAAATCAGGATAGCTTAATATAAGTAGGTAGATTTATAAAGTTTTTTATGCTATTTTAAAAAACTAAACAAACAGCTAGCTTGAAAAATTATTACAAATAAATCTTTTTATTTAATTTAAAAGACTTATTTTAACTGGTTTATTCTTTTTAAATAATTAATTTTTTAATTGAATGCTTTATATTATTTTATTAAACGTTTAATAGATGTATAATATATAAATATATAAGAATGTATTTTTGTATTTAAGAATTTTACTAGTAATCTTTTCGCTCAAATAGCGCTTAAAAGATGGAAAAAGTGATAAAGTCAAAAAAAAATACCCCTATATAAAATTAATGTTTTAAAGAAAACAGGAAACAAAAACCAACAAGCACCATTGTTATTAATTATAGCTTTAATATATTTTTTTGATGGATGTAAAAGTTTTAGATTTAATATAAATAAAAATTAATATTATTATTTTTAAATATCAATAATAAAATACTAATATTACAACCTATTATTAAAAATATAAAATAATTAAAATAAGCAAATTAAGATTATTATATAACATTTATTTAATAATTCAACTATTTCATCAAGATTTAATTAAAAAAGTAATGATAATAAATATTTAATAAATAATATATATTAAATAAGAGTAAAAAAATGATACATAGTAAATATTTTAATGATTTAAAAGATAAAGCAGTAGCTAGGTCAATATTTTTCAAATATATACCAAATAATTTTAAAAACGTAGTAAAAAAAACAGATTTATATAATATATGAGGATGTATTTTTTTGTTTAAGAATTTTACTAGCAGTTTTTCCACTTAAATAGCGCTTAAAAAACGGAAAAGTGATGAAACCAAAAAAAACACCTCCATATGCACCTAGTATATAATTAAAAACAAAATATTTAAAAATAGAATAAACATAGTAATAAAATAAATACAATATGAAATATTGCTTTATTAGGTCTATAGTTGATTATAGTTTATATGATATAATTAATTCAAAGTTTTTCATTTTGATTTGCTGCAAAAAATTTTACCACTTAATTGCAAAAAATATTATCTCCTCATTCTAATATCCATATTTAGTAATTATAATAAATTATAACTATTATCATGTTTTATATATACAGGCACCTAATTAAATATAAAATAAAGTTTTCAACATAATAACTTAAAGCTTTTTAATTAAATTATTTCCTAATATTATACTTTTAATTGAATTATTAAATCTTACAGTATTTTATATAAATTTTACAATAATATCTTTTATTTTATTTATTTTATATAGTTCATTACTTATTATATGCTATCTTTATGAATTCATGCCCATCTAAGTTACATAAACTAAAACTTTTTAACTTTTACAGCCAGTTAAGCAAAAACTGCTTTTAATTCCAACTATTAAATACTAACTTTTATAACAGCAATAGGAAATAAAGATAGAAAAAAAATTATAAAGCTTATAGTTTTGTATTGATACTTAAAAAAACATATTTAATAAAGCTATTAAGTAATTAAATAATAGAAATTAAATATAATAATTTTAAACTTTAATAAAATATAAAAATAAAAACAAGGCCAGGTTTAATGAATTTAGATTATTATAATAAATAAGCTATATTAGTATTAGGTTTTGGTGTTTTGTATTGTGAAGGTTGGTACTCAGTGGTTGGAGTTAAAAGCGGTTCTTGCTTGATTAACTTGCCTTGAGTCGAAGGGTCTTAGTCTATATAACTAAGATAGACTTAAATGAATAAGAATAATACGTAATAAGCTACGAACTATATAAAATAAATAGAATGGAAGATACTACTGTAAAATTTACGTTAGACGTTGTCAGAAAGACTTAATGGCTTTATTAATAGTACGATATCAGGGAGTAATTCAGTTAAAAAGCATCAAGCTATTATGTTGAAGAGTCTCTTTTATACTCCAACAAGTATGGATATCAAAACGAGAGGATAATATCCTTTGCAATATGAAGTTATAAATTCTCGCAGCAAATCAAAATAAGGGACTCTGAATTGATTGTGTTTGAACTTGAGAACACAACAGCTTAAGTGATTGTTATGTTATAATCAATCCGAGAGCTGATAAAGCAATATTTCACACTTGGTAATTACAATAAAAAATTATAGCTGTTATCATGTTTTTTATATACAGTTACCTAATTAAAATATAAGGGTGTTTTTTTGGTTTCATCACTTTTTCCATTTTTAAGCGCTATTTGAATGGAAAGATTGTTATTAGAATTCTTAAACAAAAAAATATATCCCTATATAAAAAGGATTTTTCAACATAATAACTTAAAGCTTTTCAATTTAATCATTTCCTAATGTTATACTTTTAATAAAGTTAATTATTTTTTTAAAAAGATTAATGGAATTATTGATAAAAGATCTAAACTATTAATAATAAAATTTAATTGCTTAATAAACAGTTATAATTAACTAATTAGTTATCTTCAATAATAATTTCAAACATTAAATTGAAATAAATAAATAAAAGCATTCAATTTATTAAAAAAAAGTTTTTTCAATTTAAAATAGCTTTAAATTTTAATAATTAAGCTTTTACATATAAGGATGTTCTTTTTGGTTTCATTATTTTTTCATCTTTTAAGCGCTATTTGAGTGGAAAGATTGTTAGTAAAATTCTTAAACAAAAAATACATCCTCAATTAGTGGTTTTGTTAAAGATATAATACCAGGATTAATTTAATTTAAAAAGCCTACAGTTATTAATTATGTTGAAAATCTATTTTATATTTTAGTTAGGTAGCTATATATATGGGACACGATAACAGTTATAATTTATTATTATAATTGCCAAATATAAATATTGAAATAAGGAGATAATGTTTTTTGCAAGTGGTAAAAATCCTTATAACAAATCAAAATAAAAAACTTTAAATTGATTGTATCATATTAATCATAATCAATTATAAAGCTGATAAAGCAATATTTCATAATATTAACAAAATTTAAATAACAGTAAATATTTTAAACTTAAACTTAAAAACAATATTTTCAGGTTTTATTATAAATATTTATAATAATAAGCTTTTTAATATTAATAAGCAAATTAATTATTTTAAGTATAGTGGATATTAATATAAATAATATTAAAAAGTTTGATAACTAATTATATATACTTCCTGTTGCTATATGATTTAATAATATCTGTATTTCTGATTTTAAGATAATAGATAAAATTATCAAACTTTACATCACTCAGTTGTTTAATTTATTAAAATTATTTTAACCTCAAAAAAATTAAATAATACTCATAAATAGCTAATTAATATTATTATTTTTATATAATTAAACAAAATTTTTATTAATGATATTTTATATTAACCTTTATTTTAAAAGATATTATTAATGAATATTAAAACTTTAATAAATATATAAAGGTGTTTTTTTAGCTTCATCACTTTTCCCATCTTTTAAGCCCCATTCAAATGAAAAAATTGTTAGTAAAATTCTTAAATACAAAAATACATCTCCCATATATTATTATGAAATTTAAATTCTAAAGCGATTTTTATTAACTATACTTATATAAATGCAATTATTAATAAAAAACACATCTATATTATATTTAGTGATAATACTTTATTTTTATTTTTAGTTATTTTATAAAGTGTTTATTATTTAAACCAGATATAAATTTTTTGAATGTTTTTAAAACTGTTAACACAGATACACTTATTGCTTTAAATGTTTATTTGTTGATATTTATTAAATTTAATAAATTAATGTTAGTTTTTCCAGCTATTATTTTAAAAAACAAAAGTTATAGTTTTTTTTCAAAACTAAGTTTTTGTAAAACATAATGTCAATTATTTATAATCCAAACATTTTAAGAATATTAAATTGATTAATTCTTATAATATAATAAGCTTAAAAATTTAGCCTAAAAATGTACTAATATAACAATTTTGAATTATTAAATAAGTCATATTATAATAAATTAATTAATATTTTTACTTATAATATAAAATTTTTGATCAATGCTTATTTAAATAAAGCTTATAAATAGTCTGGAATTTTATTATAGTCACTAAAATGTTATTTATTTTACTAAAGTTTTAAGCTTTACTAAATATTAAAATATTTATTTAAGTATTTAAAAATCTTATTTATCTATTTATGACATAAAAAAAGTTTTATAATTAAAACTTTTAGCTATGCTTAATATGCTAACTTATAATATTGCATAAGTTAAAAATAATAATAAAGCTTTTACCTTTTATTTTATTATAAAAAAATATTAATATTTTTGAAATTAATTATTATTAGAAATTTATTAAAAATTTTAATATTGCTTTTTTATTATTTAAGTTGCTGAAGAAAAAGTTAAATCTATGTAAAAATAAAATGCTAAAAAGCATTTAAAAAACTTTATGATAAACTGTTTTTAATATATAAATATTAATTTAATTTTATGAATAAAGTTTTAAATTAACTAAAAATAATTATAAAAACCATATTTTAACTATATGGGGATGTATTTTTTTGTTTAAGGATTTTACTAACAAAAATCTTTCCTCCCAAATAGCGCTCAAAAAATGGAAAAAGTGATGAAATTAAAAAAACATTACCATTATTAAAACACTGATACTTTAAATAAACTATTTAAATCTGTTTAGCTATTTTTGCTAGTAATAATTTTTATAGCTTTTTAGGTAATAAGGACAAATACTTGCACTAATGTCCTAAAATGATATAAATAGCATTTGTATATGGGGATGTTTTTTTGGTTTCATTATTTTTCCATCTTTTAAGCGCTGTTTGAGTGGAAAAATTGTTAGTAAAGTTCTTAAACATAAAAATACATCCTCATATGGGGGATATGTATTTTATAAAATAAATTAAAGCTAGGGTTATTTCAAATTAAACTTCTTTTTATATATTTAAGTATGTATATAAATATAGTTTATAGACATAAATTTTTTTAAATAATATTAATAAATAATGTTATTAGTTTTTTTAACTTTATGCTTTTAGAATTAGCTAAGTTAATACTTATTAAACATTCTGTTTCTGCTTTTTATTACCTTAAATCAATAAAACAATTAAATAACTAAACAGTATTTTAGTAGAAATTTTAAAAAAATTGATATATAATGGATATAGGCTTTTAAGATAAATATTTTTATTTTGTTATTTTAACTTATAAACATTTAATTTATAGTATCATTGAAAAGCTATTTTCTATTATGCTATATAATAAATGCCATGGTTTATTTATTTTTTTACATTATTAATTGGAAATCAAAACAGACTAAGTTATAACACTCACTTAGTTGAACTAGTTAAAATGCTGATTATTATTTAAAGTAATATTTTTAAAATAAAATCGCTTATATAAAATCATGTGAATGTTTATTAATAATAAAACCAATTTACAAAATAAAATATAAAATAAATAAATAATAAAAATAATAAAAATAACAAAAATAAAGTGTAAGTATTTAATAAAATATTCGTTTTCTGTTTAAATAATGCTTAAAAATAGAAAAAATAATAAAACCAAAAAAGCACTCTCATATTTTATATTATTTATAAAAGCTTGCAAGGTATAAAAATAAGTATTAATTTATATAGAACAATCAAGCCAGTTTTTATACCAAGCTTACATATAATAATATAATAATAAATATAATTTGACAACTGCTGATAATTAAATTAAAACAATAGCTTTATATACATATGAGGCTGTATTTTTTTGTTTAAGAATTTTACTAACAATCTTTCCACTCAAACAGCGCTTAAAAGATGGAAAAATAATGAAACCAAAAAAACGTCCCCATATCATTTTTGAAATAGTAAGATGAATTATTATATGGGGATATATTTTTGTATTTAACAATTTTATTAACAATTTTTTCATTTAAATGGGACTTAAAAGATGGAAAAAGTGATGAAACCAAAAAAAACATCCCTATATTCTTAAATGCTATAAAAATAAAATACAAATTTAATAGGTAAATAAATTTAATAAATATTCTTAAAAAAAACTTTATGAAAAAGTTAAAAAGTTAAAATTCTGGTTTAAAGTTACTTTATTATTATTATTTTTAGGTTTGAATAGATGTTTCAAAGCTTGTTTTAAAGTTTTTTTAATTGTTTTTTTATCAATTTATTTTCCATAAGCATAAAATATATCATTTTTACACAATTTAAGTTTTTGATATATTGGGTTACATTTAAATTAAATTGAATATCCAGGGTATTATTAACCAATAAAACTGATTCTAGTTTATAATTTTTGATACAATTTTAATTTGTTATATTATACCTAGCTAATTAAGCTATAGCTAAAGCATTTTTTATGAATATTCTCAGTTTAATTTCTTATATAAAGCAATTATAAAAAATATTTAATTAAAATTTACAAAAATCTAATTTTTTATCCAGGATTTAAACATACCTTTAATAAACTAATAAGTTATATTTTTTTAGCATTTTATGTAAATAAAGTCCTTTTATAGAATTTAAAGCTATTTTAATTTTTTTATAAAAGCTTACACAATAGTCTAATAATAAATAAATGAAATTTATTGCTGTTGCAATAAAATGTAAACATTTGCTAAAAAAGTTTAAACCTGCTATTAGATTTTTTTAAAAACACTTTTAACAATATATAGTATATTTGATAAAAAAACATGATTTTATATAGTTTCCATATACCAGAATGATTAATTATATGGGGATGTTTTTTGGTTTCATTACTTTTCCATTTTTTAAGCGCTATTTGAGTGGAAAGATTGTTGGTAAAATTCTTAAACAAAAAAATACGCCCCAAATCTTTTTAAATTTATAAATATGGATTTATTGCTAATTCATATATAAATAAATAAATTTTTGAATTAGTTCATTAAAACCCCTTTTAATTGAGCCTTTAGGTTAATTATAAAACTAAAAGCAAAAGTCAACGACTGCTTTTTTATAAAATAAAATCTTTTTGAGCAGTTGGATTTTGTAATTTCAAAATGACATCATTATTGTAATTAGTTTAAAGGAAATTCAACTGTTTTAAATAGATTAGTTTCTGTTGTTATTTTTTTAAAGAGCTTTACTTAACTAAAATCTCCTTAAACAAATATTAAATCAAAGAGATTTAAAAATTATAAAATTAAACTTTAAATACCAATAAATCCATGTGCTTGCTTTACTAAAAGGTTTATTAAGTTTCTAAAATATTTGGATAAAGTAAAAATAAAATAAAAATCTTGTTATAAACAAAAATATTTTGAGCTATGAAAAAATCAACTTATCAAAAAATAAAATAACCTATCTAATAATTTATTTTAAAAATTCAAGCTGTTAAATTATTTTACCAGGTAAAAACAAAACAACCTTTAAACTTTATGTTCAGTACTTAAAAAAAACTTACCAAAATTCATTACTGAAAATAATTGAATTTTTTCACTCAAATAAAAATATTGTAAGATCAAAATTTGGCTTTAAAGTGAATACTGAAAACTGTTCACTTTCTAGTCAAAGCAAATGCTTAACAGCCATATAAAGTCAAGTTCAAATTTAACTATTTAAAAAAAATTTATGCTACAAAACAATTAATTTTTGCCTTGGGTGGGCTTTATTGTAATTTTGAAAGTTAAAAATATCTTAGCTATAATTATTTCTATTTTCCTTTATAAAAATAAAAGCTTAAAATTTTTTGTTATGTTTTAATTCGATTGAAAGTGTTTTTGCTTTTTTCATAATTTATATTATATCTTCCTCTCTTATCTAACAATGTTGCTAGATTAAAAGTATACCTGTACAAAGCTGCCCAAATTGACTTGTTACAAACTTAATTAAAAATTTAAAGGATTAAAACTAGCAATACTGAACCTTGAGATATTTTATTATTTAAAAACACCAGCTTTCTAATATATTGAACTTTAAAGTTGGTGTTGGTTTTTATAATGAGAAGTGAGAAGTGAGAAGTGAGAAAAGGGGTTGGAAAATTTACATCAAATTAGTTCTTTTGGCAGAATTTAATCAATGTAACAAATATTGTTGTCATATTATTTTTTGTACGAAATAAAATCTAAAAACAAGAAACAAAATCAATCTAAAAATTCACTAATGTTTTTTTTATTAATTTTATAAAGGACTTTAAATTTCCCCTCAGAAACATTTTATAAACATGTTTTTTTTTAAAATTTTCTATCAACTTTATTGTATTAATAAATAAATAAACTAACTCAAAATATATTTATTATCATTTTGAGGATCTTTTACAACAAAAGTTTATTTTTATATTACCTCTTGCAGTTATATTAATTCAAGTAGATGGAAAATTATAATATGGGAATGCTTTTATCAATTGTCTTTTTTTACTATTTTTTAAATTTAAAAGTTAATTTAATAGTACTGTTGAAAGCTTGGATGTGTACTAGCTAACTATTTATTTTCAATAAAAATTAAATTAACAAGCCTCCAATTAATTAGCATAGTTGGCTATATAATTCGTACTTACCGGCGCACATTTTTGAACTTTAAGCAGCTGCATTGGTTAATCAATTTTTTTAAATTTCAAAAAAATAGCAGAAGGGTAAAAAAGCTAAGTAAAAAACATTCCTGTACATTAAATTTTGCTTTAATTTACAATACGGGAACAATTACTACACTCCAATTTTTTTGCTATAATAAGCATAATTTTATTGTGTTCAAAAGGGAGTAAACAATACATATAAGTAAAAATCAAAGTCATAGGTCTAAGCTTATATAAACATTACTTTTGATACTAAAAAAGCCAAAATACCATGTGTTCAATATAAGTTTATATTGTTTTTAAAGGGTTTTATATAAAATAAAGTACAACTATGTTAAAATTAGGTCCTTAAGGGTTTAAACTCAAAAACATTATTTTTAATGCTAAAAAACACAAAACAAATATAGTATAAGAAATAAAATTCAAGTAGTCATCATATGTTGAAATATCAGATGGTTATTGGTATTTAAAATATGTTATTAAAAAAGGATACTGTTTTATAAGTTACAACCCAAACAATTTGTTTCACATTAATTGTCCCTCTTTATAATTTTGCAAACAAACATAAAAAAATGAAAAACAGAAACCAAGCATAAATAAAGTAGGTAAGCATTATTTAAATGTAAATTTAGAACAATTTTTTCCTAGCTAATTAACAAAGTAAAGTGACTATGAAAGATTTTACTACAATTTTAATATTACTTAGAAATATAATTTAACAAAATGTGAAAAAACTAAGCAAAGATGATTAAAATAACTTTTAACACTGGTATAATAAATAATTGATCAAATGTGAAACAATTAAGTAAAAGTAATCAAAGTATGATTTTGATATTACCTTTGTAGTAATAACCATTCCAAATAGTCACTTTATCGAATGTGAAACAAAAATAAAAATGCTTGAATGATATTACTCTTACTATTATAATTTTTGCTTTGGTTCAAAAAACTTTGCCTAGTTTAAGATACAAAAGTTCAGCTATTTGATTTCAATAGTTTAATCAAAGGTGGCCCAAAAAACAAAGATTAAACCAAGCTTTTAGATCAAGAAAGCTCTTGCATCCATAAAATCATCAGACAAGTGCTTTTTGACCCAAGGCAAAAACTATTATGAGTAACATTGATTTTATATTTATAATATAAAATAATAACTTATTAAATATGGAACATTTTATATAATAATAGTCAAAGTATAAATTTTAAATGGCTATTTATATTTTACTCAGTCTATCATTTTGCATTGACCGTCATATTTGTTGTCAAAGTTATGGAAAAAGTATGACGGTTAATAATATGAAACAGACCAAGTATTAACTTTCAATCTTAAAGTTAATAAAGTATAAATATGACCATTAATCAGACATTTATAATACATATAAATTTACAATATTATATTAATGCCAATTTATCAAATATCAGCTGTGCTAACTTAAAACATTCAAGTGCAATTAATTAATATCTAACAACATATGGTATATATTTATTAATCTAAAAAAATTAATAATTTAAATTTTACATACAAATTGTCAAACTAAACTATAACCTGTAATTAGAAATAGATATAAAAAGATCAAATTTTAATATAGATTTAAGTACATAAACATTATTAGTAAGTTAAAATTTAAGTTTTAATAATTGTGTTTACTTTAATATCAAGAGAGGGAGAAAAAGGAATCGAAATATAACTAAAGCCTATTTATTATATAAACTTTAGTAATCTAAATTAGAAGGTATTTAATTTTAACTGAGGGGCCTATAGCTTTTTATAAAATAAATGCTTTATTATGTTGTTTAAAATGTTTTAGTACAAATTCTTGCATATTAGAAATAGCCAATCATTGGTTGTAATCCCATTAAAGGATTTATAATAAATATTTTATTTTTACAGTTCAAAGATCTACTACTATATGAGGGTGTCCGAATTGGTTTCAGAATTTAACTAGAAATTAATCCAAATTTTAAGCTTTTAAATTTGTAAGTCTTTAATGTGTGTGATTGATTAGCTAAATTTAAAAATTTGACTTAAAAGACTTATCTTATTTATTTTATTTTAATTATATATTTGTGAAAGTAAAGTCTCGGTACTCAGTGATTGGAGTTAAAGGCAATTTTAGTAGTTTAATTAACTGGCCATAAGTCAAAAGGCCTTAGTTCATGTAACTAAGATAGACTTAACTTAATAGGAATAGTGCCCAATAAGCTACGAACTATATAAAATAAATAGAATAGAAGATACTGCTGTAAAATCTACGTAAAATACTATAAGACTTACTGGCTTTACTAAAAGTATAATATTAGGGAATAGTTCGATTAAAAAGCCTCGAGCTATTATGTTGAAAAATCTATTTTATACTCCAACTAGTTTTGTAAACAAGTTAAGTGATTATTATGCGATAATCAATCACAGAGATGATGAAACGATATTTCACAGTGTTTGTATTTTTTATTAAATATTCAATAGCTATATAATATATAATTATATAATTATTTGACTTTATTTTTTATTAAAATAAAAACAAAATGCAAGCTTTTATAACTAAACTTCGAAATGGAATTTCTAAAAATTTTAATACGATAGGGAGAAGCACATTATATAAACATTGTAATTCATTTACATCAATTTTAACAACTATTCACAATAACCCAAAGTTTATGGAATTTTATAATAAAACAAAAAAAGAAAAGAAAAATTATTAAATTTTACTATTAATAATAACAAACTTAATCAAGCAATGTATAAAATTAGTGCTTTAAGGGAAACAGGAAATAAAAACGAACAAGTAGCATTATTATCGACTATAGCTTCAGTATATTCTTTTGATGAATGTAAAAGTTTTGGATTTAATATAAGTAAAAATCAATATGATTATTCAAAAATAACTAATAATAATAAAATACCAACGTTACGACCTACTATCAAAAATACAAAAAAAATTAAAGATGAGCAAATCGAGATTATTATACAATATTTACTTGATAATTCAACTATTTCATCAAGATTTAATAATGATAAAAATAATAATATATATTCGTCAGATAATATATATATTAAATAAAGGTAGAAGAATGATATACAGTAAGTATCTTAATGATTTAAAAGATAAAGCAGTAGCTAGGTCAACATTATTTAAATATATACCAAATGATTTTAAAAATCCAACAAGAAAAACAGATTTATGTAATATATGTGCCCAGTATACAGTTTAGAAAAAAGCTATTTGAAAATAAAATAAATACGACAGAAAATAAAGCAGAGATAGAGGAATCTTTTAATAAAGAAAAAAGGTTATATAAATTACATGAATTTTGTGTTGATACTCAAAAAAACATATTTAATGAAACTATTAAAAAATTAAATAATAGAAGTTGTATAATAATTTTAGACTTTAAACAAAATATGGAAATAGGAACAAGACCAGATCCAATAAATTTAGATCATTATAATAAACAAGCTATATTAGTATTAAAGTTTTGATGTTTTATATTTAAAAAACGATAAAACAATAGGCAAAATTTATTTTTATTATTTATCTGAAATATTAAATCATGATTCAGCATATGCAGGAGATTGTTTAATTGACTTAATATCTAAAGAGCTTTTATTTAAAAAGTTTACAAAAATTAATATATGGGCAGATAAAGGATATCATTTTAAATCTCAAGAGTTTTTACATTATATATTTGAAGAAATTTATTTTATAAATAGTAGTTTAAATATTGGTCTTAATTTTTTTGCTTTGATGTGAGCATCATGGAAAAAGTACAGCTTGACGGACATTTTGGAAATCTTTTAATAATGGAAAAATGGTTTTGAAGAATTAGGTAAAATAGAAGATATTAATCAATTAATTTCAAATGAGATTTTTATTTGTGAACATAGTAGAGCTAATAACTCAACTGTTAATAATGGGAAAGCAGATATAATTTTTAAAAAGGTATGAAAAGAAACAAAGATACAAAAAAAATAATAATAATACAAGGTATTAAAAAGTATTTACATTTTATTAAACGTGGTAAAAAACTACACACACTGTTATCCAGTATCTGATAGATCAAAAAAACAAGCGATATAATTCCAATCAAAGTTATAAAGTTTATAAAGAATAAAAATATCAAAAGATCAACAACCCCAGCTTATCTTATAAAAAAAACTGAAAGTTTAAGTTTCAATATTTAGTAAGCAAGTAAGTAGCTTATTAGATGATAGAAATCAATTATTAAATGTTGATATTACTTAAAGTAATAACAGTTAAGTTAATAAATAGTCAAAGACCAAGTAGTTGTAATAATAAGTAAAAACTATTATTATACTGCTTGTGTTACATAGGGTTGGTTAATTATAGTTTTGGGGCTAACCACCCCCTCCCATGCAGCTATTTATTAACTTAACTGTTATTAATTTAAGTAATTATAACAAAATAATTTATTTATTTGATAGTAAATCTGCAATGTTGGCTACAATGCAGTCAATAATAAATATTTCTCAATGAGGTTTTATAAAAGAGTATGCATTGATTTACATACTGCAACTTTGATCAATATCAATATATATGCCATATTGGTAAAAGCTTTGCTAACCCGGGAATTTATATTAAATTTGATAGAAATTCCGCTAATTAACAATATAAATTATAATAATATAATATAAAATTGTGTCGGGTACTTTTGGTTTTTAATAGAGAATTTATAGAATTTTAAGCAAAGTTTTAAAATATAAAATATTTAAAAGTTGGATAAAAAAATGAAGCCAATTCGGACAAACCCCCCCCCCCAATACTTACTTAATAATATTGAAGTAAATATTTATCAAATAATATATAATATAAGGGTGTTTTTTTAGCTTCACCACTTTTTCTATCTTTTAAGCGCTATTTGAGTAGAATAGTTGTTAGTAAAATTCTTTAACAAAAAAGTATATCCCCATATATATCTAAATAAGAGTAAAAAAATAATAGAATAATAAGTAAAGTTTATTTTGATTGCTCATTTGAAATATTAAATCATGATTCAGCATATGGAGATGTATTTTTTTGTTAAAGAATTTTACTAACAACTATTCTACTCAAATAGCGCTTAAAAGATAGAAAAAGTGGTGAAGCTAAAAAAACAGCCCCATAATTAACCTTATAATAAAGTGGGATTTGTGATAAAAGGTTATTAAATTAGGGTTGCCTTCCTTTAAGCTGCTAGCAAGTTTTAAGCTTTTAGCAGCAATTAATGGTGCTATAAAACAGGGTGATTGTATTAATATTTTGATTTATAAATATATCATCCAAAGCAAAAAAAGCTTTGTTTTATGAAAGAATAGTATTATTTGTGCTATACTGTACTTATATTAAATAATAATAAAAAATCTTACTAAATTTATAAATTTAAATACTACTAACATGCTCAAAATTCAGATTCAAATCCTATTAAGCATTATTTAAAAGCTTAAAAATCCTGCAGTAGGAGCCAAAGCTAATAAGTATTAATTGTTAAACAAAAAGCACATCTTTGTATTATTAAAACTTATCTATATGGGGGTGTTTTTTTTGGTTTCGTTATTTTCCATTTTTAAGCGTTATTTGAGCGGAAAGATTGTTAGTAAAATTCTTAAACAAAAAAATACATTCACATATAAGAATCCTTTCTTTATCCTATTTGGCTTAAAGCACTTTTAATTTAATTATTTATTAAAAGCATTTTTTTGGTTTTTAACTTACTTTTTTTATTATTACTGGGTTGAAAATTTTAATGTTTAAGAATTTTATTAATGTGTAATTCAAAATTAAATTTGAGGATGTATTTTTTTGTTTAAGAATTTTACTAACAATCTTTCCGCTCAAATAAATAGCGCTTGAAAAAAGGGAAAAGTGGTGAAAAATCAAAAAAAACACCCCATTTTATATGCTAATTTTTGACTTAATTTTTATAAATTACATGATTTTTGAAATTAAATAATAATTGAGCTTGCATATTCAACTACAACCAAAAGTTATAGTCAGTGAGAATAGTAGAATAATTAGACTACAACCTCTGCGTCGTGCTTTGTTGGCAAATGGTTAAAATTAATAATTTTATGTATAACAACAGGGTCCAAAAAACTAGCAATGAAAATACTATTATGATCCCGCCAGGGATCGAACCTGGAATCTTCTGTTCCGTAGACAGACGCCTTATCCATTGGGCCACGGGACCGTTTTGAATTCTTAATTCAAAAAAATATATAATCGACTAAAACAAACTATTTTATGGATTTTATCATTTGAACTTACATTAAAGTATTATACTCAAAAATCAGCCCATTTGAGCCAATTTCAAGCAACTAAATTTGGTTTTAGCTTTTTACATCAATTAGTACTTTATACATGTATAATTTAAAATATAGATATAATTAACGTTTGAAGCTTAATCTGTTATATTTTTTCATTTAAAATAATATAAATAAAGTTGACAAATTTATTAAATATAATGTAGTCAGTTTAAATAGACAGTTTAAAAAATATTTGTTAATGAACACTACTTTAAAAAATTAATAAAAGTATGGGGATATTTTTTTGGCTTCATCACTTTTTCCATCTTTTAAGCGCTATTTGAGTAGAATAGTTTAGTAAAATTCTTAAACGTAAAAATAAAGAAATCTTTCAATAATAATAAAAAGTTATATAAATTATACAGATTTTAGTTAGTATTTAAAAAACATATTAATAAAATTGTTAACAAATTAAATAATAAAAATTAAACTTTGATAAAATATAAAATAAAAACAAGACCAAGCTTAATGAATTTAGATTATTATAATAAATAAGCTATATCAGTATTAGGTTTTGGTGTTTTTATATCTAAAAAATGATAAAATAATAAGCAAAATTTATTTTGACTATTTATTTATCTGAAATATTAAATTTAATAAAAATTCTGCTAACTCATAATATAAATTATAGTAAGATAATTTGAAACTGTGCCTCTGTGAAAGTTGATACTCAGTGGTCGGAGTTAAAAGCTACTCTTGCTTAATTAGCTTGCCTTGAGTCGAACGGCCTTAGTTTATGTAACTGAGATAGACTTAACAATAGAAATAGTACGTAATAAGCTACGAATTATGTAAAACAAATATAATGGAAGATACTACCGTAAAATCTATGTAAGATGTTGTCAGAAAGACCTAGTGGCTTTATTAATGATACGTTATCAGGGAGTAACCCAATTAAAAAAGCCTCGAGTTAGTATGTTGAAGAATCTCTTTTATACTCCAACTGGGTGGGCTAATATATAAGGAAGATTATAACAGTTATTCCTTATTGTAGTTGCCAAGTATGGAGATTAAAACGTGGGCAATAAGTTCTTCATGATCAGGTGGTAGCAATTCTTACAGCAAATCTATATAAGGAACTCAGAATTGATTATCATATTATAATCAATCCTAGAGCTAATGAAGCGATATTTCACACCTCAGAGGGTTACTTTTGCTTTTCAACAAAAAATTTATTTTTACAAATTTTAAGCAAAGTTTTCAAAATTACTGTTAAAATTAAAGTTATCATATATAATAATTTTGTAACACCACAACAAAATGAAAAGCTATTTAAATTTGATAGATTTATGTTTGATTAGATTGTTTTTAATCAAGTTTAAAATGTCGAAATTTTATAAAAATACGTTTTAAGTGTTTATATTTTTGTTAAAAATAATAATTTAAAATGGTCCCGTGGCCCAATGGATAAGGCGTCTGTCTACGGAACAGAAGATTCCAGGTTCGATCCCTGGCGGGATCAGTCCAATATTTTTTTGTGATGGAGATAGATTTTAAGCTTGAGTTTGTGCACAAGTATGGAAAGTCGTGCCACAGAACCAATAATTAGGATAAAAGTTTCCAAGCTAAATAAAAAAAACAATGTGATTGGGGTTAACTTGGTATTTAAAATTAGATCAAAATCACGAAATTTAAATTTGCAGCTAGCTTTTTATTAATGCATGTTTTGTTTACTAACTTGAAAGTCTAATAAACATAAATACACGACTAATCAAATATGAAACAGCTTAGGCAAAAATGCTTAACATTTGATTTATATTAATATTATATATATCCAGAAATGCAGATAGTTTAAATTTTTAACTAGAATTATAAGTTTTATCATTAGCAAATTTTAAAAATTGTTAATACAAACTATGAGACTTGCAAAAACAAAGTTTTATAATAGTTCTAATATGAATTTGGACAAATATTTAAAAATAGCAAAAAAACCCCTACTTTTAATTTATAATATAAGATAATATTAAGACAAAAGCATAAAAAATAAATTAAAATAAATTAAAATAAATTAAAAACAAAAAACTAGTTCAATAAAAATAGAGAAAGTGATAAAACCAAAAAAAAACATCCTCATTTCTATCTCTTCTTTTAATTAAGTTATTCAATAAGTTTGTTTAAATTAAAAAACAAATCTTCAGCCAAACACTTGTCAAAGTGATTAAAAAAACTATTTTCAAATTAAATATAAGGGTGTTTTTTTTGGTTTCATCGCTTTCTCCATTTTTTGAGCACTTTTTGAGCGGAAAAGCTATCAGTAAAACTCTTAAACAAAAAAATACATCCCCATATAGAAAAAATATTACTATATGTTATATCAATATTGTTATCTTTTATTAATTTTTATTTAAACAAGTAAAAAAAGTAGTAGCAATATAATAATCTTCAATAAAAGCAATATTATCTAAAAATAGAAATGATTAAAAATCAAATAAAAAATTAGTATATTAATCTAAAATAAAAAATAATTAGGGGTGTTTTTTTTTGACTTCATCACTTTTTCCATCTTTTAAGCGTTATTTGAATGGAAAAATTGTTAGTAAAATTGTTAAACATAAAGATACATCCCCATATAAAATACATTTTTAATAGGTATGAAACAGCAAAAATAATGTTAAATTATTGAATAATATTAAAAAAATGCTTTTGTTTCAGATTAAAAACAACTAAAAGAATTGTTATATAGGATGTGCTTTATTATTATTATTATTATTAAATTTTGATCTATTATAAAAAATCAATATTTTAATTTTTAAAAGCTAATTATAATAAATTGATTAATTAACTAAAATGGTTTATTTATAGTTTTTTGAAAAATATTAAAAATCACTTACTTTACCATCCATATGGGGATATTTTTTTTGGTTTCACTACTTTTTCAATTTTTTAAGCGCTATTTGTTTGAGTGGAAAGATTGTTAGTAAAATTCTTTAAAAAAATACATCACCGTATAGTAAAAACATCTTATCAATAAATGTAATAACTTAAATATGATTTTTTACTTGTTTTCCATTAAATGATTTATTTAATTCAATACTTTTTTTTTATTACCTCATTTTGCTTAAAATACTTAATAGTCTTTATTCATAAATAATCTTTTTTTGTATTATTTAAAAATAAACTGTTCATTATATATGCTATTAATAAACTAATGTGAAATATTGCTTTATTAGCACTCGGATTGATTATAACACAACAATCACTTAAGTTGTTGTGTTCTCAATTTCAAGCACAATCAAGTCAGAGTCCCTTATTTTGACTTATTATCAGAACTTCTAACTGAATTACTCCCTGATATCGTACTATTAATAAAGCCATTAAGTCTTTCTGACAACGTCTAACGTAGATTTTACAGTAGTATTGTCTATTCTATTTATTTTATATAGTTTGTAGCTTATTACGTATTATTTTATCCATTTAAGTCTATCTTAGTTATATAAACTAAGAACTCTTCGACTCAAGGCAAGTTAATCAACCAAGAACTGCTTTTAACTCATACCACTGAGTACCAACAACTTTCATAATGGGGGCGTATTTTTTTGTTTAAGAATTTTATTAACAGTTTTTCCAATTAAATAGCGCTTAAAAAATGGAAGTAATGAAACCAAAAAAGACACCCCCATATTATACCTGGTAAAACAACTTAAAAGTTTAAAATTATAAGCTGGTTTGCAATTTAATACTTTTTTACAATTAATAATCAAAGTAAAAATAAATGACTACTGCAACACTAACAAAATTTAAAATAACTTGTCTTAATAGATAAAAATAATTATTATTCCAACCAATAATTTTTATTTTCTATATTTATGAAAATATGGATGTGTTTTTTTTTTTTGCTTCATCACTTTTTTCATCTTTTAAGCGCTATCTGAGTGGGAAAATTGTTAGTAAATTTTTAAACACAAAAATATATCCTCATATATTGAAATATAAAACTTAGTTGAGCTATTTAGCTGTTATTGAGTCTATTTTAATATAGATTAAGTTTTATTACTTTGTACTTACAGATACGAAAAACAAAACTTAATATTAATGTGTTGTTAAAATATTTATATAAATGCTTAATTTACATTTAAATTGAATAGCAGTATCATAAACCATAAAATTTAATCATTTAGGATGACTTATCTTTTTTAGATTTGTTAGAACTATATCATATAATAATTCAAAATATAAATTGGTAAGAAAAGTACATCTGTACTAATTAAAAAGTCAAATATATCTGCTATTTATCACTTAGCTATATTTATTTGTTTTTTGTTAAAGCATTGTTTACAAATTAATTGATTCTTAATAAAAAATGTAGTTATTAACGCATATGCTGTTCACTAACTTAAATGTTTAATAAATAAATTTAAAAAATTTAAAAGCAATTTAGTTATAACGGATTTTAGGCAAATCGTATACATTTCTTACAGCTTAAAAAGATAAAGTATTAGCAAATGAATTATACGAGTAAAAAATAAATACTTAATAAACAAAGAGTTCAAAGGCAAAAGGCTTTTAAATAATGATATTTTAATGAATTAATCTTTTTTGATTTTAAATAACAAGTAGCCAATATATTAGATAACTATGATATCAATACTAATAATAATTCTAATAGGAAACAAATGTAAAACCAACTTTTTATATAAATGCTCATTTGACTTATATGATAAAAAATACTGGATAAAAAGAAGATTACATAAGCATTAGGAATAATAAACATTTTAATCATAAGTATAATAATAATGATGAGAGTCAAAATAAAGATAATCTCAAAAATAGTATTAATGAAAAACTTAATACAATTTTTGTTAATTTCATCACTAAAATTGCAAATAATAAATTTATAGATGCATAGTTAATATTGTTAACTTTAATAATAAGGAATGATTAGTTAAAGCTCAAAAATAACGTGGTTAATAAAAAATATACTCTTTTTAACTTATGTGCTTATGCTGTTTTAAGTGTATTTGCAAATAATAGTGGTAACAAATCTATTCAAAGTTTAATTAGTAAATTTTTAATAGCCTTAAAAATATTATTTGATATATATAAAAAAGCTACTTTAAGTGATAAAGATCTTGAAAAACTTTTTTTCTATAATATCAGCTTATAACAAAAATAAAGCCAACATTTTTACTAATCGAAGTATTTAAAAAAATTGCTATAATTAACAATACTAAAGATAACTCATTTTATATAAATCCAGTTGATTATATACAGCTTGCTTTATTAATAAAAACAAAGCAAGCAAGATTGATTTAATCCTAGATTTAGTGATAATTATTTATCATTATAAGGTAAAAAGTGGCACACTCATCATTTATTCCAAAACCCTAAATGGTATGGTAATATAATAAGCTATTAAGTTAATGATGTCAAAAATATAAAAGTATTAAATTTAAATTAATTAATTACAATCAGCTACTTTTACTTTACCTATAAAACAAAATTATTGTTATTTAGTTTTAAAAAAAAAGAATTTTTTACAGCAAAATAAAAAAATGAACTATATAAAAAACATGAAAAAACATTTGAAATTATAGATTTAAAAAACCTAAAGTGGAAAAAATAAATAACATAAAGATAATAATAAAAGACAAATTTTTTTAATGAAAATAATAATACCACTTATAACATTTAGTGGTAACTTTTCTGATGCCAAAATGGTAATACTGATAAAATAGATACTCGTTAAATGAAATTTAACAGAAAAAAGGAATTTATTTAAAAATATTTATTTTGTAACCTTATTTCAGTGTAGAAACTTAGGTAATGTATAAACTGTTTTCTTTCTATCTTAGTTAAAGCTTCAAAAAATTGGAAAAAGGACTTTTAATGTATTTAGCAGATATTGCTAAATTTGTTCAAATAGGGGGCCACCTTTGTTGTTTATCAATGTTGACTAATTTAAGACATAATAAACTTTGTAGACTTTTAACTTATAATAGTTTGTTTAGTTGTAAAATATGTTTTCTAGAAAATAAAAACAATATTTAGATTTTAAAATATTTAATAAATAAACTAATCGTGACTAATAAAGATTTTAAAATTTTAAAATTATTATATGAGCACCAAATAAAAAGTAAAAGATACTATTAATTAGCTTTAAAAAATTGATTTTACTAAAGTAGAAATTACACATTAAATATAAATAAGCTGACTTTAAAAATAATCTAATATATGATTTATTGCAGCTTGAATCATTTGATTTTTATGCTAATACCCTTAATAAAAATTATATGTATTTTATTACTATATATAGTTAGTGTGAAGGTTGGTACTCAGTGGTTGGAGTTAAAGGCAGTTCTTGCTTGATTAACTGGCCGTAAATCAAAAGGTCTTAGTTTATGTAACTAAGATAGACTTAAATTAATAAGAATAATACATAATAAGCTACGAACTATATAAAATAAATAGAATGGAAGATACTACTGTAAAATTTACGTAAAATACTATAAGACTTAGTGGCTTTATTAATGGTACGATATCAGGGAGTAATTCAGTTAGAAAACCTCGAATTATCATATTGAAGGATCTCTTTTATACTCTAACAAATATGGATATCAAAAGAGAGGATAATATTGTTTGCAATATGGGGATGCTTTTTTTGGTTTCATCACTTTTCCATTTTTTAAGCACATTTGAGTGGAAAGATTGTTTGTAAAATTCTTAAACAAAAAAATACATCCCCATATGAAGTTATAAATTCTCGCAGCAAATCAAAATAAGGGACTCTGGCTTGATTATGTTTGAACTTGAGAACACAACAACTTAAGTGATTGTTGTGTTATAATCAATCCAAGAGCTAATAAACCAATATTTCACGCCATAATATTAACCAGGTTTTTTTAATAATTATAGATTAAGTATTAATTTAGTAATATTTTTTATTTTTGCTTTTTCTTGATAAAACAGCTTGATTTTTTACTTTATTACCTGAATCTGTATAGGTATAGAGCTATTTAATATAAGTTATTAAAATTTTTAAAAGCTGATCCTCAATAATACTTTTATTATTAAGTTCTATTATACTTTTCTTTTATTTATATAGAGAAAGATACTTAATTTTAAATTGTTTGATTTTATTTAAGTATGCAGCTTGTTTTTTAATCTTATATGCATTAACTAAATATTTATCAACATATACTTTTATATCTAAATAATTAAAGTTAAGATTATTTTAAGATAGTAAGATGCACTTGTAATTTTAATATACTTTAATATAACAAATGTACTTTATAAAACTGCTTATTTTTTTTATTTAAATTTACTGTAAAAATTTTTACTTTTTAATTATAAAAAACATTAATTTTACACTTTAATATCTATACTTGATAGTTATAAAATAAAAATATAGCTGTTATTATATTTTATGTGTATATTAAAATAATATAAAATATAAAAGACTTTTTAATATAATAACTTTTTAATAAAATTATTAAGCTTTTTTTATAAATATTTTATTATCTGTTTTATATAATTTATAGTTTATTATATGTTATTTTTTATAATTTAAGTTTATTTTAATTATATAACCTAAAATCTATTAATTTAAAAAAAGTTTTAACTTTAATTATTAAATACTAAATATTAAATACTAAATTTTATAGCTTTTAGTCAGAGATAGCAAAGCCAGAGAGTAATGAAAAAAGTAATCAAGGTGTTATTTTATATTAAATTATGCTTTTAAAAGGGTATTAAAATGTCATTTTTTTATATAAAACTTAAATAAAAAATTAAAATAAAACAATAAATTTTAACTATAATTTAATTATTACAAATAAATTATGATTAATTAATAATTTATAACAAAAAGATATTAACATGCATTAATAACTAATATTATTATAAAATAAAATATTATTTACTAAAAAAAATTAATAAGTTTAATTTGTTAAAATAAAATAAAATAAAATTTTAATAAAGTCAACTTTAATTTTATTATAACAAACTTTATCTTTTATGTTATTATTACAAAACAAGTTAATATAATAAATTATTTTTAGTTGGCATAAATTTTTAAATAAATCAGTTAAAATTTAATATCTTTTTAGCAACACTAATAACATCAACAAAAGTTGCCTTTATTTTTAACTAATTAATTAATTTTATTTACCTATTTGTTAAAATACTATTTAAAAATCTTATAATAAAATAATAAAAAGTTTGCTAATCAAAAAAATTAAAAGCCATATTTTATAAAATAATATTTTGTCAGCTTTATAGTTAATTTAATTCTGATTTATATGATGAATTTAATTAAGTTTAAATGATTATATTATTAAAATTAAATATATTTCTAAATTCATGCATAATCAATTTAAAATTTTTTTTATTTAAATTTGCTATGAAATTTTTTACCATTTAATTATAAATAATATTATCTTTATACTTTAATATCTATATTTAGTAACTATAATAAGAATTATAGCTATTATTGTATTTTTTTTATTAGGATTCGAGTATAAAATATAGTTTTTTTTTAAATACAATAACTCCTTTTTTTAAGATTATTCTTTAATATAAGGATGTCTTTTTTTATTTAAAAATTTTATTAAAATTTTTTTTGCTTAAATAATGCTTAAAGAATAAAAAGAGTGATAAAGCCAAAAAAGCACCTTTATATAATCGTATTTTTTATTTTATTTTATTTTATTTTAGCATTTTTTTAACATTATTATTTTTAAAATTTTTTAACCTATTTTATAATATAATATAATATAATATAATATTTTTTTATTTTTATAAAGTTTTATTGAAAAAAGTTTATTATTGTGAAATATTGGTTTATTAGCTCTCGGACTAATTATAAGATAATAATGATTTAACTTGTTTACAGAACTAGTTGTGGTCTTGTAATCAATTTGACCGTGATCCATGTGGTACAATCAATTCAGAGTCCCTTATTTTGATTTGCTGCGAGAATTTATAACTTCATATTGCAAAGGATATTATCCTCTCGTTCTGATATCCATACTTGTTGGAGCATAAAAGAGATCCTTCAATATGATAACTCAATGCTTTTTAACTGAATTACTCCCTGATATCGTACCATTAATATAAGCCACTAAGTCTTTCTGACAATATCTTACATAGATTTTACAGCAGTATCTTCCATTCTATTTATTTTACATAGTTTGTAGCTTATTGACCACTATTCTTACTAATTTAAGCCTATCTTAGTTACATAAACCAAGACCGTTCGACTCAAGGCTAGTTAATCAACCAAGAGCTGCTTTTGACTCCAATCACTGAGTGCCAACTTTCACATTATTGACTGCTTTATAACCAATATTGCAGATTTGCTATCAAATAAACAGATTATTTTAATGTTATAGTTATACTATTAACATATTATTAAATTAATAAATAGGTGAATGGAAGGGAGTAGTTAGCTTTAAAACTATAGTTGATTATTTTTATATAATATAAGCAATATAATAATAGTTTTTGTTTATTATTACAACTATTTGGTTTTTAACTATTTATTAACTTAGATATTAATAACTTAAATGGTATTAACGTTTAATATTAATAATTACTTTTTATCATTTAATAAATTATTTAGTTAATAAATATTAAAGTTTTTAAATTTTTTGTTATTTTTATAAAATAAGTTAGGGTTAATCTTTTAATTTTTTACTTTTTTATAAACTTTATAATTTTAATTAGAATTACATCGTTTTTTTTTAATTTATCAGATATTGGATAATAATATAATTTATTATTATATTTAATAAAATGTAAATATTTTTTAATACCTTGTGTTTTTATTATTCTTCTTATGTTTTTGTTTCTTTCATACTTTTTAAAAATTATATTTGTTTTCTTATTATTAATAGTTGAGTTATTAATTATATTGTGTTTATAAATAAAAATCTTAAATTTTGAAATTAATTGATTGATATTTTTTATTTTATTTAATGCTTTAAAATTATTTTTCCATTGTGAAAGATTTTTAAAATGTCCACCAATTATATTTTTTATAACACCCAAGCAAGAAAATTAAGATCAATATGGAGATGTATTTTTGTGTGTAAGAATTTCACTAACAGTTTTTCCACTCAAATAGCGCTTAAAAGATGGAAAAACTGATGAAGCCAAAAAAACACCCCCATATTTAAACTACTATTTATTTTGTAAAATTCTTTAAACATTAAATTAATTAAACAGTCCCCTGCATGTACTGAATCATGATTTAACATTTTAAACAAATAAAATAAAATTTGCTTATTATTTTATCCTTTTTTAAATATAAAATATTAAACCTTAATACTAATACAGCTTGTTTATTATAATAATTTAAATTTGTTAAATCTGGTCTTATTTTTATTTTTATTTTTGGTTTATTTTATTTTCAAATAGTTTTTTTAACTGCATATTAGGCACACATATTATAAAATATGCTTTTTTTGCTGTATTTTTAAAATCATTTGGTATATGTTTAATATATGTTAACCTAGCTACTGTTTTATCTTTTAAAGCATTAAAATATTTATTATATGGGGATGTTTTTTTTGGCTTTATTACTTTTTTCATTTTCTAAACAGTATTTGAGCGGAAAGATTGTTAGTAAAATTCTTAAACATAAAAATACATCCCCATATATTATTTGATAAATATATATTATTATTTATATTAAATCTAAAACTTTTATATTCATCAAAAAAACATATTAAAGCTATAGCTAATATAATGTTATTTATTGGTTTTTATTTCCTGTTTCCTCTAAAGCACTAATTTCATGTATCATTTAATTAAGTTTATTATTACTAATAATAAACTTCAGTAATATATCTTTTTTTATTTTTATAATACAAGATATTATTAGATAAAAATAAAGCATTATAAATAGCCATTAATATTTTAAGTTTTAAATCTATATAAATAAATAAAAATAAAAAATAACTATTATTACCTTTTTTAATATTAATAATATAACTGTTATATTTGAAAAAAAAGCAAAAATAAATTATTAAAAGGCATGATTTTGGGCTAATGTTTTTTTTAAATAATATGGGTAATTAGATAAAGCTTATGTTTTAAAAACAAACTGTTTATATAAAATAAACTAAATTAAAAGTCTTCAATCACTGCTTTACTAAAAAAAACCAAAACTTGCTAATTTTTTTTAATGTAGCTATAATATTTTGGTTTTTATTGTTAACTTTTTTTATAAAATCTTTTGTTATATTAAACCATATAATATAAAAAATATTATTATCAGCTAAAGTTTTAAACTTCTGGCTTATAAGTTAGGTTTTTTTTAGAATTTTTTTAAATCAAGCATTTCACTTCCAAGCTATTAGTTTATGCTTTTATTTATATACAAATACTTACCAAGTATTAATGCTCTTGCTAAAATAGTATTAAATAACTATTTTTTAAATGCTAATACAATTTTTTATCTATATCTAAACATATCGTTATATTTACAATTAATAACATTTAAATAGAATATCTATTATAAGTAAATGTAACTTAATTATTATTAACTTTATTAGCATGCTTATTAATATTATGAATAATGTAATTTTCAATAAATTTAACTATAAAAAAGTATAAAAAATAATTAGCAGGCGTTGCTATTAATTTATTAAGTAAATTAAATTTATTTTTTATATTATGATGATATTAAAAAAAATGAACTATATATCTATATGCACTTCTCTAGCTTCCCAACCGTTATCATTGATTATCATTTTCATTTTATCTCCTTCATTTTCATCCTTTTATAATAATCTAAAACTGTAGTTTACATCCTCTAAAATAAGTTCAGCATTATAAACAGTTTTTAAAGTTTGCTTAGGACTACTACATTTTAAAAAACTACCAAGCAAAGTAAAATTTTGGTCAAGAGGTTTATCAAAAACTATATCATAGACCACCTGATTATTGACTCCAATATCCCGTGGTATAATAACTCTATTAAACTTTAAACTGGGGGTATTAAAATTGTATTACCTTTTTAATAATTCTGGTGCTTTAGATTTTTTAAAAAATGCCCAGAAACAGAAATTCTAATATCAACACATCCAATTTACTGCTTATTATCGGCATTTTATAAAATTTGATATTGTAAAAAGCTGATAAAAAAGTAAATAATAACATAAATATTTAAAACAATAGTAAAATGTTTTTTTGAATGTTTCTTTTTATTTGTGTATCTTTTTGGCTAAATTGGACTGGATGGGTAGAGTTTGAATAGTACTTGTTAATAACAAAAGATGTTTTTTATTATTAATTTATCATAAACTAAAAGTGGTCCTGAATTTGCTAAAGTTTTAAAGTTAAAATTGTATTTTATTTTTGGTTTTAATTTATTTATTTTTATGAGCTTTTTATTAAAAATTTTAACTATAATAAATATAATTACTTATTTTCAGTACAATTTTAATTTATAAATCGATTATTATATATTTTTTTGTAAAATTGTAACATCTCAAAAGCCAACATTTTGTCTTTAGATAGCCTGTATAAATAATTTTAATATAATTTCTTTCTTTTGTTAATTTAAATCTTTAAAATATTTGTAAAAGATCTTAAGGCTAACTTTTACCTTTTAATCTTTATATAAATAGTAAATTGGTTAGAAAAATGTTACTCCTCAAGTTTTTAAGCATTTGTACAACAGCTACAAATAGGCTATCTATCTTGCTGACTGATCCCTTTGAACTATTTGAACGTTTATTCTATTTTAATAAAAAACATCTGCTTATTAGATTTAAGATAATTAAAAAAATAAACCAATATCAAACTAACAAAAAACATAATGTTCAAAAATTCAATAATAAATAAGCAAAAGCAATGATTTTTAATAACGATAAGCTTCCCCATTCAAAGCATCAGTGCTTAAACCATTTGAATTTTTCAAATCATCTTTCAAAATACTTTTGAAAATTTCACTAGCAGGCTAAAAAAAATTGAGCGTCATAGTTAAAGCATTGTTAAGAGAATGTGTTATACTAATCTTACATGT
This sequence comes from Batkoa obscura, assembly GCA_030770535.1. Taxonomy (NCBI): domain Eukaryota; kingdom Fungi; phylum Entomophthoromycota; class Entomophthoromycetes; order Entomophthorales; family Batkoaceae; genus Batkoa; species Batkoa obscura. Next base: position 758,417 of record JASVEC010000005.1, on the reverse strand, counting down.
ACATAATTGTCCTTTCTACAGTAGTTTTCAATAAATAAATTATTTTCATCTTTACTATTTTTTTGTAAACAGAATAGATATACTTGATCTAAAATGAATAAACATCATAATATTAATAATTCAACTCAATTCACATTCTTATATATACAACAATAATACAAACAACTACAGGTATACTTACTATGTAACATTTTCAACATATGAGAATAATAGAAAGGGTCCTCAATACAAATCGATTGAATAAAATTGATTGCCTCTAAATCTTCAATCTCACTAAAATCATGCCCGATTTTAAATAAAAAATATTCCCCTAATAAAAATAAAAAATATTTTAACAGCTTTAAAAATTTCAAGGATTCAATTCCTTACCTTTCTCCAACTTTTTTAATAACTCATATTTAACCGCGTTATCCGGTTCAATTAATATTTTATGATAACAAGAATAAGGTAATTGGTCCAGTTCTTTTTTTTGTTTTTCTTTAACTTCCAAAGTAATACCATTTCGGTTTTTCTTTAATTCCATCGATGTATTACATTTTGAAAAATCGCTATACAATTCAATGGAATTCTCCTCGCCCAATTGTAACTAAAAATCATTAGTAAAGAATGGACAATTTCAAGAATATAAGCCTTACATTAGTCAAATAATTTGAAATTGTTACTTTTGAAAGTTCGTTGTCTATTAGGAATAAAGTTTCTATTCTGGAATACAATTCTTGTACTGGGATGGTATATACGTTAATATTTACCCTTTTTGTTTTCTATTAAAACAAAAAAATTAAAAATCAATTTAACTAAAGCAATGACAACTAACATAAACGCTTTTAGAATAATAAACTTCTGTATCATTTGATAACTTGTATAAATTAACATTAAAAATAACATCGGTGCTAAAACAAAAAAGTATTGGCTCATGAATTTTAGATAAAGACGACCAATATTTATACTTACTTTCCCTGTTCCCTAATTATCTCTTCCATTCCATATTTCTTTTTTATTTCCATCTCCCATTCTCTACCGATACTTATACCGGCATTAAAAAGCAATAACCTTATATCATTCCCATCATCTAAACTAAAAAATCAACTTCTTATTGCTCATTTAATCATGATTCATTTTTTTACCTAAACCACTCTTCATCTTCATCTTTTATTAAATGAAATAAATTCAAATGATGGAAAGTAAATCCAAGTTCTCTATCTTCTTTATTGATATTGTTTAACTCTTCGTTTAGCTTTTTGATACTTTTTGTTATTAACTGCTGATACGATATTATAACTTTGTTTTCGGCAATATCATAGCTGGATGGGGTGAATATCTAAGTTATTATAAATATTGATAAAAGAAACTGTTTGAGATTATGTAATTACGTTTTCATTTTGATAAAATTTCTGGTTTAAATCCATTATCTTTGTCGGTATATACGTGCCATTGTTTTGATAGATGAAGGACTAATGTACGTGGATAAAGCTAAAGTTTAATAAAACCAATTCTAACATCTAAATCCTTACCTTACCGCTTATCTCAGAATAAAAACATCGTTGTATATTACTATGCTTCTCTATCACATTAGTAATTGTATTCCATAGATTTGAGTTTAGATCTAATAAGTTTTGTCAATGAGTACCAATTCTATCCTCTCTTTTTTATTATAGTTTACCTTGTTTATAGTTCTCAAAGTCAATAGATTCATTATTAAAATGAAGATAATCCAAAGGGTTATAAATTATCCATAAATAATTGTTTTTAGTACTTCTAGGTTGGGTTAAGTTGTAAAATAAATGCTCTTTTAGTTCCATTGAGTGTTGATGAGAAAGTTAAAAATATTGATGATATTTTTTTGAGTTTGAAGTTTTTGAGTTTAAAATAGCGTTAGGAAAATTCTAATTTTTTATTAAGGGAATTATGGGATCAGACCAAGTAAAGGTTGATATTAACTTATATATTGATTTTTATGCTATATACCATATAACATTATTTTATATTATCAACAACAATTAATATCATTTTTATGCTATTGTAATAGCATTTGTTACACTTTAAAAATTTCAAATAACATCAAATCAATTTTGACATAAAATCAAAAATCTTATAAAAAACTTTTATAAAAAATCCAACCCCTAAAAAACAAAATTCACTTTCATTTTTAATTTCAAAAAAAGATGAATTTAAACCAGAAATTGATGCCTTTATTCAGCTCGTTGGCCCTAAACGATAAGGCCCAACGAATCTCAGCAAGTGTACAGTTGATCACTTTGTTAAACGAATATCAAACCGAATTTATTCAAAAACAATCGAAAGGAACTTGGGAAAATCAATTAAATGATATAAAAAATATCAAAGAGTGTTTACATCCCGATGTTTATTATTCATTGAATAGGCTTATTAAAGGTTTGGCTTCCGCTAGAGAGTCAGCTAGACTTGGGTATTCTCTCGCTTTGGCTGAGGTAATTAGAGAGGATTTATAATTAAATCGATGGATAGTTATTAATGATATTTTTTTATTTTAGCTGCTAAGGTTATTAAATTACCTACCAGTAAGTATGGTAGTGGATTTGATTGTTGAACATACTCCTTTGGGTACTAACTCAGAGGTAAATAGGAGGTTATTTTTTTATACATTTTATTCATTTATTTGATTAGGAAAACAGAAATCATATGTTCGGAAGATTATTTGGGCTGAATAGTATAATAAGATCAAATCTACTAAATCAAAAACAAATTGTATTTGAAGATTGGAGGTTGATTATTAATACTATATTTAATATTTCCAATTATAAATCATATTTATTAAACCCTGCTTATGTGGTGTTAGAAGAGTTAGTGTTGGTGGTAAGTTGATTTTATGTAACAAATATCTTTTCCTTTTTTTAATATGTTACTTTTCTTTGTGTAGGCTAAAAAAAGTGAGCATCAACAAAAATTAGCAGAAACTCTTTGGGAAGCAGTTAATAAGATTGAGATTGGAAATAGTGAACATCTGGCTTTTTATCTATTAATTTTAACTAACTTTACGGTATGTTTTTGATGTTGTTTTTAATTTGTTTTATTATAATATTTAATATGTGCCTTTTATAGGATTCATTAAGTGAAATAGGCAAAGACTTTAAGTTTATTCAATTAGAAAATTTCGAAGATTTGGGTGAAATACTAGTAAGTTTATATATTATATTATATTATAACATTAATTATAAACTAATGCCTTTCTAGATTAAAAAATCAACACACACACCAACTAATTTACCAAGTAGTTGGCAATTATTAATGAACGCTTTTTTTAAGGAAAATTTATTTACTAGTTACTTTAAACTCGATCTCGGTAGATTTTGGGAGATTTGTGTTGAAAGTAAATAATATACTAGCATACTAGCATAATATAATATTAATAATTTATTTATTGTTAAAATAGATACACTATTTAAAATGTATAGGAAAAAAAATATTGAGTTCGAAATGCTTGGATTAAAATTATTAAAAGCAATTATTCCATTGTTAAAAACAAATCAATTTCCACTTATTTTTTCAGAAAAATTAGTCACATTTTTATATAATGTATCCAATCCAAACGGTGAAACTTTCGCTTTAGCAAGTGAAGTTGTAAGTTTATTATTAATTGTTTTTATATATGTTGATATAATATTAATATACTTATCTTAGTTTAATTTATTAAATAAAGTATTACAGTCAAATCCAATAGTAGGATTCTTAGTAGTAATAATGTTCAGTAATAGTTCCTTAAAAAGAAGAAAGAACGGATTAGTACATGATTTAATTAATGAGTTTACAAAAACATTAAGTTTAAAATCAATTAATGATTTTATAAATTATTTAATTAAGGTATTTAATGCCGAAGAAGAGTAAATTATAGTACAATAATATAATAATATTAATACTAACATATTGTTCATTACCATTATTAGATTACAAGGATTATCGCCTTTAGAATCTCAAGAGTGGTCTATTCATCAGATGTCTCATGTATTAAAATACGCAAAATTAAAAGGGAGTGAAGATAGTTATATTAAAGTAATGGATTTTTTAACACTCCATTCTTTTTTCAATATCTCATTACCTGATTTAAATTCCCCAATTGAAATTGTAAGTTAATTTATAATAATTTATATTATTATCATCATTATATATTAATACTTTATTATTTTTATTTTTATCTAGTTACGTATTAAGCCCAATTTCGATGTATCTAATGATATTCATCAACTTGCTCAAAATAAATTACTTTTATTACTAAAAGATAGTTTTAAGATGGCACCATTATCTGAAGGTAAGAAATAATAAAATAATAAAATAATAAAATAATTTTAAGAATATAATGATATACTAATAATGATTTATAAATAGAAAAAACAGATATAAGAGCTAGAAATGCAGGATTTAAACAAAATCAAGAATTATGGATTCAACATGTGAATAAATTTATACAACAATTAAATTTAAGAGTCCAATTAAATCCCATTTTACCTTTATCTTTAGAATCAAAAGAACAATTGAATAAAGTAGAACAATTATTAACTACTATTGAATCAGAGATTGATAACGATAGAACAAATCCTCACTTTGGTTTCTTTGTTTTAATACAATTTTTGGAATTGTTTTTAAATATTGATGGTAATGAAGCTGCTGCTTCTATTAAGGTAAATGATTTTTACAGTTTATTGTTGTAGAGTGTATTGAGTAATTTTATTTTTTATAGGAAGTTATCATCTGTTATGAAAATATATATACAGTAAAGAAAGGGAAAAGTAAGAAGAAAGCAGCGGTAGAAGGTAATAATAATAATAATGGTAAACATACATTTACTTATCAGTATTTTTTATTAGCTGATGACACTGAGCCAATTGATGTATTAATTGATTTATTGATATCTTATTTAACAAAGTCCAATACTTTATTTAAAGAAGTAATTGAATTAGTATTTGAAAGATGGTGTAATTTAATAAAACAATCCACCTTAAGTTTAATATTTGATATCATTAATAATAGCAATGAAGATGATTTGTTAGAAGGGGAAGATGATGATGAAAATGATGAAATTATTGAAATGGATGAAGATGAGATGGATGGAGATATGTTAAATATAGATTTGATTAAGAATATTGCTTTTGATGGCGCAAAGATGGATGATGACAACGAAGATGAAGATGATGAGGGAGAGAACGAAGAAGAAAATAGTGAAGAAGAAGATAGTGAAAAAGAGGAAAGTGATGATAATGACGAAGACAGTGAAGAAGAAGAGGATGATGGAGAACAGACAGGATTATTAGATGAAGAACTAGCGAGAAAGGTTAGAGAAGCTCTTGGAAAAGCTGCAGTAACAAGTGATAATGAATCTGACTTGGATGATGAAGAGATGTCAAAAATGGATGCTAATATAGAAGAGATGTTTAAACAGGCTAAATTGGCAAAAAAACAACAAGAAGGTAGAATGATTATGTTATAATATATATATATATTATTGTATGTTAATATTTTATATTTTTATAGAAACTAAAACAAGTATATCTCAACTTAAAGTAAAATTATTAGAATGGATAAGTATCTACATAAATAAACAAGGGGATAATTTAAATGTATTATATGTAATTGAACAATTATTGATATTTATAAAGAAACATTCAGAAACATCAATGGTTAATCAAGCTGACATACTTCCATTTGAAAAAGGATGTAATATACTAATTAATAATGTAAAGAAGATTAAGTTGAATCAAAAATTTCCAAAAGAAGAAATTAAGAGTGTTTTAGAAAATGCAATTACTTTAACAAATCTCACTAATGATTTGGTATATAAAACTTGTTCTAATGTAATTCAAAGTTTATTAAGTGAAATTATTGAATGGGAAAATAAGGATTATGATAAGGTAATTTATTACTATAATTTTATACTATTACTTATTAATATTAATATTAATACTAGATTGTATTAACAACATATACTAAAATCTTAGAAAACTTTTTTGAAAATGGAATGGCAACAACAAGGGATGGATTATTGATTGATTTGATGAGTTTATCTCCTAAATTTGGATGGCATTCTGCTACTAAAATTATAGAAAAAGTATCAATTGAATCTAAAGCAAATCGTACAAAAGCTTGGATGGCTTTTGATATCTTACTTAAATTAGTTACTACTAGTCAAAAGAAGGTAATATAATAATGATAATAATATAATAATAATATAATATAATAATAGTATACTAATAAGTTTAATTTAAAATAGAAATATTTTGATGAAGAAAAAGTTAGTTCATTTATTGAACCATTATATACTAAAGTTTATTCGATCTTTAAAGCATCGTCACTTTCAAAAGAGCCATCTTCTTTAAAATTAGATCAACTAAAAAAGTTACTTTCCTTTTTAATTAAACTTAAATATTATTTGGAATTTAATAATCATTATAAGGTAGTTATAATAACATAATATTTTTATTAATATTTTTATTGATATTTTTATTAGGAATATGATTTATTTTCAGCTGATGCATTTATATCAATATGTGATAAATTACTTTCACAGCCTAACTTTATGAATAACGCACCATTAAGGGATTTAATCTATCAAATTACTGGCAAAAGATTTGAATCTAAAACAAGGTAATTGTTTAACATTATTAAGTAGTAATAAATATTCATATTAATATTTTTTATAAAGAACTACCAAATCCAATTCAAGTTCCAAACTGAAAAAAGCTAAGCTTAATAATTAAGTAAACTAATTTTAAGCAATACCATTGATACATTTACTTCCTGCTTTAACCCCCCTTCTTTCTATTAAAAATATAGAGTAATGCTTTTATTTTCATTAATATGTTTTTACTTTAATTTTATATGCTTTTTTAATATTTAATACTCTAAATTAAACTAAATAAAAATAACTTTTAAAAATTAAAATTTTAACTTTACTAAACAAATTATAAAAAAAAGAGAATAAAAATGAATCCTATAAAAAAATCATACTTTAACTCAACCCAATCTTAGCCATTGGCCTTTTCCAAATTTTAATGTGTCCTTTTTTACATGTTGTAATAATTGCTTCTTCTCTAAAAACAATCGAACATAAAGGATCTTGGTGTACAGATTGGGCCTAACATTTATTTTTAAATAAATATTCTTTAAAGTTTATTATTATTATTGTTATTTTACTTACCATCAAAGGCTTCAACATCATCACTTGGTTCCTTGATTTCAATGGATGTAATACAGGTCCAATAGTATCCGTATCTTTAACTCCAACTGTAGAATGTACTGAGTGAATACTTTGTGAGCCTCTTCTAACTCTCTAAAAAATATATCAGTCCTCCATCTTTTCATCTTTGTTAATAGTGCTACTTACTCCTTTAACCTTTGGCAACGCCCTTAACGAAAAATCCCATAACAACAATTGACTATCTTCCCCTACGGAACCAAAGCGATAATTCTCTTCATCACACTTCCAAAAATCAAAAGCTACCCCAGTTACCCAAGCATTATGTCCTTGGCAACGTGCAATGATTTTTTGATCAGGATAGGACCAGATTGTAATCAAATCATCTTGTCCTCCAGTTAATATATATTTACGATCTGGACTCCAGCAGACGCAGGTCATACCACCAAAGTAAGATGTAAAGATATCAGTTAAGCTAAAGGGGAAAGAAGGGATAAGTTTTTACTATAAACAATGTGATTATATAATTGACTTACATCTCTTCATGATAATCAATGATTCTTAAACCACCATCTAAACTAACTACAGCTAATAATGAGAAATCAGGTGAAAAAGCAAATGCTATAGAAAGAGTAAAAGGAGAGTTTAGTTAAAGTTTAAAATATAAATCGTAGTATCAATTACCTGATATAGGTTTTGTAGAAATTTGCCAGTGAATTTGTGGGTTATATTTGGCAGTTAATTTTAAACTTGGTTTAGTGATGCATACTCTAGATGAATATGAATAAATAAACAATAATAGATAAACGCATAATAGTTTGATTACATGCTATTAGGTGTAGGTGAATTAGGTATAAAGCTTTGGTCATCTTTATCCTTATCATAAACAATTAAAGAACCATCCGAATGTCCAACCAAAACTAAAGTTTCTGAGCCTGGTACCCATTTAATACTTGTTACTGAGCTGTTGTTGATGATGCCCTGTGTTTATTATGAATATGGACTAATTTTTCATTTCAACTATATATAAAAAACTTACCTGTTTATTAATTCTCGAATATTTGCTAGATAAAGGATCAAACCAAATTACATCTCCACTAGAAAGTCCAATCACTACATCCAACTGTTCACCAGAACGTGTTAATTTATTTACATCATGACACGTGGGATACGATTTAGTAAATATTATTTGTGATAAGGGCTCCTAAGTGCAAAAATAATTAAAAAAAGAGCTCTTATTAATGTATAGCCTTCTACTGCTCCTATTTTTTAATAAAAAAAGTCTAAGCTTACATGAGGTAATTGTATATCAACCCAATAAAACGCTTTTCCCACATTATAAAAAGCATATGTATGTTCCATAGTCCTAGAGAGTAAAATCGAGACCAAATTTTCATGTTGAATTATCTTTTGTACTAAACTGGAATTCGTTTTTGCTACTGAAGCTTTACTCTTTTTCTTTAAACTTGGTGTAAATAAACTAAATCCTTCTTTATCTAAAATACTTATTAAATATTCTTTGTTTGTACTGACAGTACCACTACCACTACTGATACTAGTATTGTTATTGCTATTGTTAAGATTGGCAGTTGCTTCAGTATCTAAGGTTTCGATGAGTTCCGAACTGATGTTTGGACTTTCTTTTAATTTCGGTTTACTATCTTTAAATTTCACTGTCACTAAAGAGATACTCGTTCCCATCGTACCATTTGGTTGTAATGCTTCGCTAAGGTATATGTCTTCTAATAAATGATATCGTCCCTCCGCCGATATAAAGGCTTGTATTTGGGGTGGTGGGTGCATTTTTTTAGAGTTTTAATTATTTTTTAGATTACTAAAGGATTTTTTTGAATTAGGTTTTTTGTATATGGTTAAATTTATTTTGATTCATTGGTTCGTTCACTGGAGGAATCTTTCACATGCTTAAGGTTCAAGCTTTTAAAAAAATGGCTTAAAAGTAAATAACAAGTTTAGTCAAATATTTCACTTACATATCAAAATGAAGAACAATTTAATTATATAATAATTTATTAAAAAGAATAAAATATATAAAAAATTATGAAACACTTTCCATATGTTACAATCTATAGCTTAAGCCTAATAGAACAATTGAAATAGTCCTCAGCGAACTTTCGTTAATGAGACAATACAAAAAGTGGTAACTAATACAATCAAAGTTCCTATAATTTACAGTTTGTAACTACTTAATTAGTAAAAGTTAACGAAGTAGGGCTAGCAGGTAAATCTCCTAACAATCTAGTTCTTTCTGTCGCTGGTTTAATCATAGGACATATATCTCTTTTACATATCGGGCACTAAAAAATAAATGGATTAATTACAATTATTATTATTACTATTACTAATTAATAACTCTTACAAATTTCTTTCTAGTAGTTAGCCAAGGATCTATATTAAATAAAAAACATTAAATATTACTCATATACCATCTAACTAAAGCTCCTTACCTATACAGGCGATATGAAACTCATGCCTACAAGGTAAAATCCTTAATTCATCCTCATCAATATAATCTTCTAAACAAATTGCACATTCTTCAGGTTCATTACCCTGTCTTTTAACTATAAAAAAATCTCTAGTTGGTAAATTTTTAACAAAATCAGGTGGTGCTAATTGAGCTTTATAAAGTTGTCTTTGTCGAATCTTCCACATAACATAAACAAAAAACATCATTACCGTTGGTGATAAAATGGTTACTATGATGACATCTAATAAAGGTCTAGATTGTTATAAAGTTAGTTTTTACAGTAGTTATAAAAATAAGAAAAATTTTACTGAAAAAAATTATTTGGTTCCAATCGAATCAATAATGGGTCTGGTCCAAGTCCAACACATAAATCATGTAATGTTTTGTATTCTTTTTGAGTGATAAAAACGGAGGGTATAGCAATATCATCGTTATCGCCTAATCACAGCAGCTTTAATACACCTTTTAAAACAAAAAATAAGCAAGCTTACCATCCGCATACATAGTGACCAATCCACTCCTCTCATTGTTCCCTACCACTACCCCTTGGAAGCCACTATTTTGCATATACCTTACCTTTTCAATGAAACTACAGTTACCCCGTTTAATTAAAGCAATCAAGTTATCTTCTTGATAAAATTTGCCCAATTTGATTAAAGTTTCATTTAATGAAAAGGAATGACAGCCATCTGGTTCTTGTTGTCCCCAGTTAGGTAATGTTTCTATTGGGATTAGCTTTCCTATATACCCTTTGGTCGGTAAACGTGGGCCAAAGGAGGCGATTCGGTCCTAAAGAAAGTTTGTTAAGTTAATCCGTTGTTATAATCTGTGGTATTACTTGAAATGTATCGTTGGTTTTCTACATTAAATTAATTTATTAGTTTACAATAATATTATTTAGTATTTAAAATTTACCAAAACATGCAAGGAACCGTTAACTACATTGATAATGGATAGTAAAGGTATACAACCTAATATATAAAATAAAATTAAGATTATAGAGGGCATGTAAGTTGGGTTGAACGTTTTTTAAAAGTTTTCTTGGAAGAAAAAATTGAAGCTGGTAAAAATAAAAGAGAATTAAATACAAAAAAAGCTTGATTTTCTTTATTTTTTGTAAGTTGATTTTTTACCCCATTTTTTTTAGCAAAAACAGTCACTAGTTTGAAAAAAGCATATTTTTGGAAAAACTCCAAGCTTGTTCTATATGGAATACAATGTGATTCGTTCATTTTTAATAGCTAAAATCTTAGCAGTTTAAAATGTGGTAATTGTCAAGCAAATTTATCTGATGAAATTACACATTTGAGCTTGATCATTTGGTAATTATTGCTTAGAAAAACTCGGATTTATCAAAAATAAAGTAAAAATTTGTACATTTAGAATGAAATACTATAATAATTAAAGGTTAACAATAAATGTTGCTTTATTTTAGGTAGGAGTCATGTTTTGATACAGTTTATTAAAAAATTAAAAAATTGATTAATAGGGTTATATTTTATTCTACTTTGTTAATTTATTTAAATATTGAAGACGTAAAAACACTAGTGTTTATTTTTGGGAGTAAATTGTAGAAAAAGGGTAGATACAACTGTTAAAGTTCGAACATGCAATAGATAACTATCCATTTAGAGAAAAATTTTAAACATAAATCTCACCAAAGCTAAAGACTAGGCTTTTAAAAATAACAATAAAATAAATAGTAGACGAAGAATTTTTGCAGAAATTGGATATTTGAACTTTAATAGTTGTAGTTACAGGGTTTTAGAGAGCAAAGGTGAAATTGGATTAAATTCATGGGAGAAGTTCCAAAGGTTGTTTGATTTTAGTTTATAAAAGAGCGGGACCCTAAACTTGAGGTTTCTAAAAATTAGAATAATTTCGATAATAACAATTCAGCAATTATTAATAGAAAGTTAAAAAAAACAAAAAAAAACCATTAATAATAAAACACACTATATTTAATAAACATATAAAACCCATTTAAGTCCAAGCGCAAGCAATAAAAACACTTCATAACAACCAGCTAATCTCTACTACTAAGATAAAGGAATGATTCTATTATGTTGTAAATAAGATTTGAACATTAAGCTAAAATCTTTATAATCAGTTTGATCTGAATTTAAGCTGATAATGGAAGAGGAACGAGAAGATTGAGTAGTAATACCACTACTATTGCTATCTAAAAATAGATTGCATTCAATAGTCCCCGGTGTGTACATAGTATGCGAATAAGCAATCGAATTTGAACGTATCATTGGTAGATAGCTGACGGAGTTGGATCTCAGTGGCTGAGTGTATGAGATAGAATTGGAGCGGGTATTGGGATTCAAGGTAACGGGAACAAGATTATTTAATGAGGTGTTACTATTTTTATTATTTTTATTATTTTTATTATTTTTATTATTTTTATTATATAAATTTGTATCAAATAAATTATATCCATTTAACTCTTTTTTATAATTTGAGGGTAAATAAGTATTAATGGGTAGACTTCGTTTACGTTTTAAATAATTAGTTGATTTTAATTTCATACCTTGATTCGAAAGCAAATCATTTAATTTAGTATTATAATTATAACGTAAATTTAATTGATTATTTAATATTAATTGAAATTTAGGGGTACATATACTGCTTAATTGATAGTTCATGTCGTCCACTATATGATATAAGGTAAACTTTAATTGATATGTATAGTTGTGTTGCATTTCTTTGCTCAAATTAGTGAGTGTAAGATCATTAAATAGGAATAATCCGATCATCTCTTGATTGAAATCTTTTAGCTTGTAAATGCTTTGGTTTAATGTACCATTTAATTTGATATTTTTATCATTTGTTATTAAAGATACGTTGATATAAATATAAGGGCTAATTAAATAATCATCATTGTTGTTACTTAATGTATAGTTATCACTGTTATTGGCACTATCATTACTATTGTTATCCATAATATCATTATTATTTACTATAAGTTGTATAATAGGAGTAGGCTCAATGATTTTTTTATCAACTTTAGATTGATAATAAATATCACTATTAGATTGTCTAAGGATTAATTTAAAGTTCTTCATTCCGTTTACTATAAGAAAAATAAAAGTATAATAAAAGTATAATAAAATTTAATTTTAATTCTTCAATAAGTTTTTTAAATGTATTTATATACGTTTATTTTATGCTTATTATCAATAGTATTATTAATTTATAATAGTTTAATATAAGAAGGAGGTTAAGTTTTTGTTTAATATTTATGCCATAATGTTAAATTCTTTATTATACATTGGTAAAATTTCGAATATCTTGAATGGTAACTAATTAATGCTATAATTCTATTCCAATTCCCATTTATTCATTCAATGATATCACCACCGCCAATATATTTTTAATAATAATTTTAATATATAATCTATTACGCTATACTTTTATACTATTATACTATTATATTATCATTACAATGTATATAATAATATATTATATCAGTATACAAATACATCTATACAACTATATGATAAATAATAAATAATAAATAATAAGTAATAATAGTAAATAATAAACAATTATTGATTTCTTATTTGAATAATAATTAACTTACCTTAACTTTTAATAATATAAAGAAAGAGTATTAAGGTGAAACTTGGTTTTATTGATGAACCGAATTATATTGAAATAAATAAAGAATTATAAAAACTACAAATAATAATAAAATATTATAATTAATTAGCATTTATTATTAAACTTAAATAATAAAATACCAATAAATTAAGTTTTAGATGATTTTTATTAGGTATCCGATTGTTTTAGTTGTTAATTTAAAAATGAATTCTTTTTTTAATGAATAAAAAATAAATGAATTTAAAACCTAAAAATAGTTTTAAAAATTTATTTATTTATTTATTATAAATAATAATACTTATTTTTTATAGATCTTTTATATTACTTCACTTTATAATTTTTTTAAGGTATTATAATTTTCAATATATCAAAATCGGAAAAATGTTGAACCTAGGAGTAAAATTATCCCATATTAAAAAATAAGATAAATATTAATAGTATGAAATTAAAAGGTATCTTTTTATATCTAAAAAAATTGATTAAACAGTTTAAAAATATAGAAAAAGTAGAATAAATTTTATTTATTCTGTATTTTTTGCTTTTATAAGGCCGAAGCTTCGACTGTTTTATTAACTAAAATAAAATAAAATAAAATAAAATAAAATAAAATACTTAAGCCAGTAAAATTAAGGAGCTAAACCATTAAGAGGAACCACCTGGTAAAGTAGGAAGTAAGTCCAAGACTTGTCTACCTTTGGTACAAAGTTCATTCTTGAAACTTTATTTGAAAAAAGAATTTAAGATTAGTTCACTTAAATGTTACAAGTATTTTTTAAATCAAATTGAGAAAGATTGCTTTAAATTTCGTTTACTGCTTTTAACTCATCCCACATTAAAAAAGTAATCATACTTCCACATGCCAACTTTTTAAATTCCTGCTACTTTTATTTTAAAACAATAAAAATTCAAGCGTTGCTTTAACTTAGTTACCAAAATTGCTAATTTTAACTTTATTTAAAAAAGCCTTTAATTTTTATATGGGAATTGTTTTTGAGTGAGATTAGTAAACCTCCATTTTTAATAAAATAATTGCTTGGGTTTTTGGAATCTGCTAGTTTCTTCTTATAGTTGAAAAAATAAAGGTTTAATAAATTTTTCAAATGAACAAACTTAAATTTTAAAAAAAATTAACCCACCCTAATCCTAACCCTAACCATAACCCTGACCTTTACAATGAAAACTGGTCTATAAGGAATATAGTTTTATTAAAATGGGGGTGTTTTTTTTGGCTTCATTATTTTTTCCGTTTTTTAAGCGCTATTTCAGTGGAAAGATTGTTAGTAAAATTCTTAAACAAAAAAATACATCCCCAAATAATCTATTAATCAAGAATGAAACTGAGCTATTTTCCTCATCTTCTTTTGTTTTCTTTAAATGTACTATAGATATTTTTAAAACAAATCTCAAAGCTATCGAAGTAGAACCCCTATTAGGTTTTAAAGAAATTTAGCGAGCTAATATATCTCCTTGAACTCTATACTTTCCATTTTCTATAACTTCTTCCATATTTGCACCCTTTTGAATTTTTTTAATGATAATTGGTCTGTATAATAAATATACTTTTAGCTAATGATAAAACTAAGTTAATCCCTGCATCTTCCATTTCTTTTATCTAAACTGTAGTTTGTATGAAATAAACTGAAATCATCAAATAAAGCCATTATCAAGTTTAAAGGAGTAAGAAATTAAACGTTTTTACCCCTTTAACATATATAATAACAATTACACTATGGGTAATATACTTTTATTTCATTTATCTTTTAGCAAATGGGGATGTTTTTTTATATCTAAGAATTTTACCAACAATTTTTCCGCTCAAATAATGCTTAAAAGATGGAAAAAGTGATGAAGTCAAAAAACACCCTCAATAATGAAATTAAATTATTAAATTTTATAAAAAATCACAAATGAAGCATTCGTATCCCTATAACATTTATGATGACAGTTGTACTGTGGATAAAATACTTTTGCTAAACTAATCCTTTAACCAAGAATGGAGTTTGGATATTTTCCAAGACTTATTCTAGTTTCTTTATCTGGACTGTAGTTTCTATTAGACGAGTTTTAAAGCTATTGAAGCAGTATATTTATTAGATATAAAAAGAAATTGCTAAAATTATTATGCTCATCCCAACGTTATGTCACCTTTTTTATGCAGCCTCTTCCACATTCATGCCACTCAAAAATATCATAACAACTCCACTATAGATAATATCCTTTTATTGTAACAAGCTTTAACCGTCTATAAAACTGAGGTAATTTCCACATGTTTAATTTTTTTATTTAACTGTATTTATGTGAAATAAAGTCTAAACTTATCAAGTAGAAACATATTAAGCTTAAAAGATAATCATATATTAAACATCCGTACCCTTCAACCTTTATGATAATAGCTTGCCTATAAATAATATACTTTCAGCTAATAATCAAATGAAGTTATTTTCCAAACATTCTTCTATTTTCTTTATATGGGCTATAGTTTTTGTTAAACAAAGCTTAAAGTTATCAAAGTGGAACCTTTATTGGGCTTAAAGGATTATAATTTCAAGTCATTGTCTCCAATTTACGGTTTCAATTTTTGCAGTTTCTTTCACATTTACAGCCTCAAACCTTTACTATGGCAACTGATCTATAAGCAGTATATGCTTACCATATCAAACCCTTAACCAATAATAAAACTGAGTTAATTTCCGCAACTTCTTTTAGTTCCTTTATATAGACTGTAGTTTATATAAAATAAACTTCAAAATTTTTAAACAAAATTTTTATTAGATTGAAAAAAGGAATATTAATTTAAAATTATATCTTTTTAACTTTTATAATAACAATCACATTATAAGTAATATAACTTTATTACACTGAACTTTTAGCTAATGAAAAAGTTAATTATCTTTCAATTTTCCTTTTAGTTTCTTTACCTGAACTATAATTAATATAAAATAAAACTTAAAGTTATTAAAATAAAACTTTTGTATATGTTAAAAAAAGCTTAAATAAATAGCTAATTATCTTAAGTTTATAGTTATGATGAAATAATTTAAATTTTATCCTTTTATTAATTTATATTTTATTTGATTTTTAATAAGATATATTAAATAACTAAAGCTTTTTAGGATCAAATCAAGTTTTAAATCCTTAAAATTTAAAATTTAATTTAATTTACTAAATTATAGAATTAGAGCTTTTACATTTTATATAAAAATATATTAATTTATATAATAAGTTATTTTAATATAAATTTGCAATAAAATAAACAGAAATTATAATATTAAAAAAACAATTAAAGTGTGTAATACTTAAAATACTAATATAAATTAAAGTGTGTAATATTTAAAATACTAATATAAATTAAATGTCAATTTTTAATTTTTAACTGTTTTTATTATATATATGGTGTGAAATATTGCTTTATCTAGCTCTCGGATTGATTATAACACAACAATCACTTAAGTTGTTGTGTTCTCAAATTCAAACACAATCAATTCAGAGTCCCTTATTTTGATTTGCTGCGAGAATTTATAACTTCATATTGCAAACAATATTATCTCCTCGTTTTGATATCCATACTTATTGGAGTATAAAAGAGATTCTTCAATATGATAACTCAATGCTTTTTAACTAAATTACTCCCTGATATCGTACCATTAATAAAATCACTAAGTCTTTCTGATAACATCTTATATAGATTTTACAGTAGTATCTTCCATTATATTTGTTTTATATAATTCGTAGCTTGTTACATACTATTTCTATTAAGTTAAGTCTATCTTAGTTACATAAACTAAGACCCTTCGACTCAAGGCAAGTTAATTAAGCAAGAGTAGCTTTTAACTCCGACCACTGAGTATCAACTTTCACATAAGTTACGAACTATGTAAAACAAATAGAATAGAAGATACTACTGTAAAATCTACGTGAGATATTGTCAGAAAGACTTAGTGGCTTATATTAATGGTACGATATCAGGGAGTAATTTAGTTAAAAAGCATTGAGTTATCATATTGAAGAATCTCTTTTATACTCCAATAAGTATGGATATCAAAACGAGGAGATAATATTGTTTGCAATATGAAGTTATAAATTCTCGCAGCAAATCAAAATAAGGGACTCTGAATTGATTGTGTTTGAATTTGAGAACACAACAACTTAAGTGATTGTTGTGTTATAATCAATCCGAGAGCTAGATAAAGCAATATTTCAAAAAAGTTATCTTATCAAATAATTAAAAAGTTATATTATTGCAAATTTTTTTAAATAACTTTATAGATTAATAATAATGTTTTAAGATAATAATAAAATTTAAATTTAAATTAAAAATAGTTAATATTAGTTTAAGTTTATAATACTATATTAAAATATATGGTGATGTTTTTTTTGGTTTCATCACTTTTTCTATTTCTCAAGCGCTGTTTAAAGTAGAATAATTATTAATAAAACTCTTAAACAAAAAAATACATCCCTATATTATTTTAAAAATACTTATATAAATTGTAAACACCCTATATTTATAAAAACAATTAAATAAAATATTATGTTTTTATTACCATTGCTATTATATTTTAGTTAATTTTATTATTTTCTTTGAATTTTCATTAAAATAAGTAATAGTTTTAAGACTAATCATAATAATAAATTTCCTTAAAAATAAGATAACGTTTTTTTATTTTAATAAAATTTAATAGTTTTATATTCTTATCAATATTATTTAAGTTGCTTAACTATTATTATTTATTATATATACTTTTGATATACAATTTAATTAAACCAAATTGTAATAAAATTAGCTTCAAAAATATAATCCCTTAGAAAAAAGAAGTTGAATTATCTACGGTGTCTAATTTGATTGGCTTTTAAAGGGATTAATTAAATAAATTGGAATAAATTTTTTTAAAGTTGTAAAATTAGAAACTAAAATTCAAAAAGCTTTTAATCAAACAATCTACTCAATGTCAATTTTAAGTCCAAAAAGCAATTCGTTATCAAGTGAGTTATCATATAATAATAATCAATCAAGTAAAAATATGGAAGAACCGTTAAGTCCAACTAATAATAAACACTCCATTTCAAATAGAAATACCATCCAATCAATTTCAGTTATAGAGCTTAATTCCCCTTCAATTGAACTGAAAGATTATGATAATTTATTTAAATTTAATTTAATAGAATTAAAACAAGAACCAGAGAGGTTAAAGAAATCAATGGAGCAATTGAAACAACAGAAAACTAGTATTATACAAAAAGAATATGAGTTTTTATTATTATCAAAACAAACTGTAGATAGTAGTGTTCTTGATTTATTTGATTTAAAGTATAAAGTAGATAATGAGGTAACGAATAATATTTTAAATTTAAGTAAAAGTATTGTTGGATTTACAACTAAAATTGAGGAATTGAAAAAAAGAAAAGAAGGAGTTAATTTAATACAAAAAAACAATGAGTTATTAATTCAATTAATGGAATTACCGCAGATAACAAATACTCTAGTTACTCAAAAACAATTTAAAGAAGCATTAAATTGTTATCAATCAATGAAGAAAATAAAAAATCATTTATATTTTCAAGGGTTAGAACAAAATAATATAATAGAAATAATAGAAATACAAATGGAACAAAGTATTAATAAAATGATAATTGAATTATTGAGATTATTAAAAAATGAAAAATTAAATTTAAAACAAGTTTTAATTTATATAGATTATTTAAATCAAATGGATACTTTTAATATTGAGAGTTTACAATATTTATTTTTAAATTGTCGATTAGAATGTTTTAAAAATAAATTACAAAACATTGATTTAGATTGGAATAATAATGAAGAGTTTACTTGTAAAGAATTTATTAAATTAATTGAATTATCTACTGAATTTATTAATGAATTAAATCAACATTATAAAGCAGCATTCCCAAAATTTAAAAGTAATAATATAAATAATATAAATAATAATAATATAAATAATAATAATAATAATAATAATAATAATCAATCTATCAATTTATATTATAATTTAATTCAATATAATGTTATTAATCCATTAATAAAACAATATAAAACAATATTAAAAAAAATACAAAATCCTAATTTAATAATAGGATTATTAAATCAAACTATAATATCAGGTAATCTATTAACTAAAATAGGATGGGATTATCGATTATTAATAATTAATGAATTTGAATTAAATACATTAAATTTATTTAATAATAAAATAACAATTATTACTCAACAATTATTACAATTATTAGATAATCATCAATTTCAATTATATTTATTATTATTAAATAAACAACAATTAAATAATTTTAACATTAATCAAAGTCCAACCGAATATTATTATAATTCAATAAAACGATATAATAATAATAATTTTAATCCACCAATAGAATTAAAACAATTTCCACCATTTGCTAACTATATTAATCAATTATTATTATTATTTAATCAATTAAGAAATTTGGCATTTTATAATAATAGTCAATTATTGTTAGATCATTTATTAAATGAATTAAAATTAATAACAATTAAATTACAATTTAATCAACCAAAACAATTATTAAAAGATAAAATATCACAATATAATTTTATAACTCAAATTTTATTTTTAGATTTATTATTACCATATATAACTCATTCTTATATATTAAATATTTATGGAAATATTAATTTATTTACTACAACAGAACAATCTATTGATAAATTAATTAATTTATCAATGTTTCGTTTATTATTACCAATATTAAAATAATAACATTATTATTATTATTATTATTATTATTATTATTATTTCTTTTACTATTCGATGATATTCAATAATTATTATTATTTAAACTACATTTATCAATTGCTTTTTTAACATTAATAATACCATAACCGTATTCATTATTAGGTAAAGAATTTGATGTATCTCCACCACAACCTAATTTAGGAAAATTAGCTGTTGCAGTTTCCCTTAATAAATTTTCAATTAATTCTACTTTTCTTTCGAGATGTGGACAAGCAGCCATAATTAATAAAGCAGCACCCGATACATGAGGAGCTGCCATCGAAGTACCTTGAAAAGCAGAATATTTACCACCACGTATAGCACCTGTAATATTGACTCCAGGAGCGGTAACATCAATAGCAATTTTCCTTTCTAATACTGGACCCATTGAAGAAAAACTTGGTCGATCTAATGTTAAATAGCCATTAGCAGCTACTGAAAAAGCAGAGGGATCGATAGCGGGAGGAGAAGTCATCGATGAACAACCTAAGCTACCTTCATTACCTGCTGATACAGATAAAAATATACCTGCTTTTTTTAAAGCTTTCATAGCAATACCAAAAGTAGTTCTAGAACATCCTTCCTCTGGTGGACAGCCATATGAATTTCCAATCACATGAGGACGTAATTCTGGCTTTGGATTATTACCATTTAAATCGGTGGGGGCTATAAAGAATTGTAAACAACCTAAATAAGATTCTGGAGATCCAAAATTTTGATCCATATTTTTACAAGCAATCCATAAAGTAGTTGGAGAAACACCAAGTCCAAATTGACCTACAACAGTTGACATTGTATGTGTACCGTGATTATTATCATCACACGGAAATAAACTATTAATTCCACAAATACCATTTGGTCTTGTTTTATTTAATTGTTTATTAGCATCCCACCAAGAATAATCATGACTTAATTGACCATTTTTATTACCCATATAATTAGTAAATAATGCAGGATGAGTATATTCTACTCCAGTATCTGCATTACCATAAATTAATTTACTAGCTCTTTCTAATACATTACGCTTCATGCCAGTTGCATTAATATATTTAATACTCCAATGGACACCTCCAGTCCAATTATCATTTTCAATAGCTTTAGAATTATCAACATTAGGTAAATTACCTATTCCAGCTTTAAATTTACGATTAGTTGAGATCTCTTTTATTCCTGGATAACTCATTAATTGTTCAATTAATTCAGGTTTAGCTTTAATAGCGATAGTATTGGAAATATAATAAGATTGTAAATAATTTAAGTTACCTAAAACTTGTTGTTTTTGAAGATACAATTTTAATTTTTTTTGAGATTCATTGGAATGGGATTTCAATGTAGTAATGATATTTTCTGGATCACTGCTAAGTGCTTCTATATTGGGGGGTGTTAATTGAATTAAGCAATCTATTAATGATTCATTGTTTTTTAATTGAGATAAAACTGTAGACGATACTTGAGCAATACTATGAATGGATAATAAAAAATAATTGAATATTATTAATATTAAAAATAAATAATTCATGATTTAAATTGATTTAAGTTATAGTTATTAATGATTTATATATAAAACAAAATGAAATTTTGAAATTTTGAAATGTTGAAATGTTGAAATGCTTCAATGGATTTTTCTTTTATAATTGAAGATAAAATAAAATCAATAAAAGAAAATTAAAATTAAAATAAAATATAAATTTAACTTGAATAAACTTATATTACCTTTATTTAAATACTATGCATTAATATCTTACTATGAGTATATTAATATTTTTTTATCCATCTCATTCAACTCGTTTTGAATCATATTAGTATTAATTAAGTCGACTATTTTTTAATTCCCGTAATTTTTTTTAGATCATAAAGAAATTGATTTTAAGAATATTTTAAAAATCATTACCTTGAAACTCTCTTTATTGGTCGGAACATTTTAAATCTTTTTCCATGTTGATTAAAACTATTGGGCAAAGAAATGAAATTTTTTACTACTAAAGTTTAATATGTTAAAAATTAACTTATCATTTACTCTTTATTACACTATCAATGTCAATAATGGCTTTACAATTTATTTAATAACTTCAGCTATCTAATAAAGAGTTCCTAGTTATCAAGGACCTTATCTCATAACTCATACTAAAAAAGTTCTTAAAAATTAAGAATTTATAAAAATCGTAAAAGTGATTGAAAATTTAATACAGTAGTTTGGTTATATTATGACTATAGTAAGAAAAAAGTTTAGCAAACTGAAGTCAATGTTTGTAAATAATAATTCCTTCCCTTTATTGAAATTGATTTCTTGCTATAGTTATGATCTAATAAAGCATTTGTATTACATAAAGTTATCAACTGATTGTAGGTCAAGAACTATTAATGTAGGTAGGTTTAAAAGTAGTTTTTTTATATTATAAATCCAAAATTAATATCCAACTATAAAGTATATTTAAAATATTCTATTTTATATAATAACAATATAAAAACCTTTAAGGTAATTAGAAATAGGAGCTATTTCAATACTATAAAAGTTTAGTTGTTTTAAATACTATTTCACAATAAGGATAGTATCAAGCTGAATATTCGATAAAGGGATATTTTTAAAAATAGAATATATAAAAATTTATTATAAAACTTAGTGTAAAACCTTATTATCATTATATTAAATTTTAAACTTAAAACCTCCTTTATAAAGTCAACTAATATATCAAAATATCCAAAAAATAAACGATACATGTTGAATTTTTAAGTTTTTAAACTTGTTGACTTCATTTATATATTTATGTATGTAGCATGTAATATACTTTAGTATTCTTTTTTTAACAGTAACCAATTTATTATACTTGATCTTTATAACTTTATTTATACAAATATTAAATTAAAAAAATCCATTTTTTAATTTGTTTTAGGAATCATAAATTTCATTTAAAAGGAGTTGATTGTTTAAGGTAATGTTACACTTATTTCATCTCTTTTACGACTTTTTTGGCTGTTCATTTAAGAATTCAACTTAATACAAATTTGGCTAGGATGTAAAAATCTGTTAAAAAATTGGACTTTACAAAGAATTTAATAATAAAAGTAGTCCTTAAAAAGATTATAAAAGAGTTGCAATAGCTAAAAATTGATAGTTCTAAATCTGTGTATACTGTTCTTAATAGTCAACTTCGTTCTTTTTTTACCTAAAATTACTAAATCTATGCTTTTACAATTTAAGTGGAATTAATTTACCCAAATATTTTCTAGTTTAACCCAATCATAATCGATTTTACTTTGAATGGCAAAAAACAATGTTCAGGATAGCCTAAAGGAGGTTTATTTTGATTGGTTGAAATAATCGAAGGACCAAACGGTTTTAGCTATAGCAGTGTTATTTTGGTTGAAATTTATGCATTTTCACACATTTTATTTTATTTACCCACTTAAGATCAGTTGATTTTTGGAAAGATTGTAATGTTCTCATATTATAGGGGAGAAATGGCACCAATTTAGGCATTCACTCTTGAAGATTGATAATAAGATCCAATCACCCACTTGATTTCGGAGTGTAAGAATAAGTATAAGAAGGAGGATTTCCATATTAAAATTGGAACGAACAATTATTCCTTAATTACAATAACTAAAAAAATTGAAATAAATAAAACTTTAACTTCTTACAACCAAATAGCATTGAATTGTTATTTTCAAATTTTCATTTTTTGCTTTTCTTTAATTATTAACTAGCGATTTTAATTTTCAATAATGACTGATAAAGGGAAAAGATCATTATCTTCTTTCTTTCGCCTTCCTAAAATTCCAGTCAAGAATTTATTCATTCAAGAGAATAAAGGGTTTATCTCATATTCAATTACCAAGCAAGGTAAGAGTTGGGAAGTTAAGGATTCCGTTGGATGTCAATTATTTTGGATCGAACTTGAAACTGAAAATGGTACAGGTAACGCAGCGGAAATGGTAGGTATATTTGGGGAACAGTTGGCCATCCTTAGGAGATCCGGTTCAATGGAAAATACATTTAAACTAAGTTTTATTGATACACCAGAGATTGTAAGTATAACTATTGATTGTGGTTCCGATATGACCAATATAAAAAAGGTACGTTTTGAAACAGTAACGAAAGATGCTTCAGAGAAGGAAACCGTTCGGAATTATGCTTGGGAAGCTACCTCTGCTTCCACCTGGAATTTATCCCTTAAAGGAGAATCAAAGATACAGGGAGGTTTTATTAAGCACAATGATACTTCAGCTACAATTAATTTTCCACTTGAGTTAGCTGCCGAAGAAATTGCCATTTTTAGTTTTGCCATTTCTTTTGCTACCTGTTCTAAATTTTAATGATGGTAAAAGTGTTTCTTTTAATATTAAATTATTAATTTCCTTAAAATTGAATACTTCTACTTTATAAAAGGTAGTTGAATTTATAAGATATTATTTTGTATCGTTTACAATCAACTATCAATCTATTTGCTCTAATATTTTTCTCTACAATTTGTTTAAAAAATAACACTTTATTATGGTTATACAGATTAATATAATGTTTAATTCTAATTTTATTGTTTCTTTAATGGTTTGTCATTCATTGTTTTTAAGTTATTTTTATTTATGTAAGTTATTTTATTCATTTGTGATTTATTTTCATTTATTGTTTATAATACGTAAAGTTTATAAAACATATTAGTCACTTTTTTATGTGAAAGCATCAATAATTATAAATAGTATATAATATATTACTTTAGTTTATATTTCTTAATTTATAAGTTAATATATTGTCAATTAATTATAACATTTTTAAAGTAACCTAGTTTAAAAAATAGGATATTTTAGATTATGTATTAGCAAAGTTGTGTATACGAATTTCAATAGATATTATATTATAACTATGCTATAAGAGATAATAAAAAACATAAAAATTATAATATTTATAGTTAAAAGTGATATTAAAACATAATAAAAAAAATATTAATCTTTTTACTTAATAATAGTATAACTGCTAAAAATGGCTACTTTCACTTGATGTTAAAATCTAGAACAACGCAAGATAAATTTTAAATTAGGATATATACTACTTTAGATAATTTAAATAATCAATAGAATTGAAAAAGCAATATGAAATATACTACTTATTAATAAATAAAATCAATTGTAATAGAAATATTATAGATCAAAATGGAATTCAAGCTTAATAATGGCAATATGAAAATCCATTATTTTATTGAAAAATTTGACTACTAGTTCTTGAATTTTGGGTGGCGTACATAGTATAGTGGCAAGATACTAAAATGAATGCCACTTTCATATTTCTACTACTTAATGCTACCCTTATATTACGACTTTATAGCTATAGTTTTTATTTATTTTTAAGTTTATCTAACCTTACTTAATAAGTATTATGATAAAGAAAGCTGTTTTATTTTAACTTTTAGTATATGAATAAGTTTAAAAGCTTGGTAAAATTCAAATATACTTTTGTGGTTTAAGTTGAAATTTCAAGCCTGTGTTGGAATGTTTATGTATCATTGTTTTGACCATTTTCTATGGAGTATAAAATCAAAAAACATTGCTAGTTAAATACTGAAAGAAAAAACAATTCAATTGAATATAAAAAACTGCTAAAAAGCAACTATTTCCACAATTCTGTGATTGATATGGGGGTGTTTTTTGGCTTGATCACTTTTTCCATCTTTTAAGCGCTATTTGAGCGAAAAAATTGTTAGTAAAATTTTTAAACAAAAATACATCCCCATATCTAACTTTTACAATATTTTAAAGCCGGAAAATAGTTGAGACTTGGGTTGAAATTAATTCATATTGGATATTGTTTTATACATTAGTGAAAAATTATTATTGATTCCAAAATTTAAAATAGTTATAAAAATAATCTACAAAGCTTTACCAATTGTAATAAATTAATCTATATTTATGCACTGTAAACAGCTACATAAACTATTTATAAAAGACGGCTAAGTAACCTTTAGAATATAAAATTTGTATATTATAAATATCATAAGGTAAAGCTAAAAAAGTCCTTGAATATTAAAGATATTTGAAAATTATTAGTTTATTTATTTTAATTAAGTACATAAAGTCAGTTTATGAAAAAACTTGGCATTGTAGTACTTCTAAGCATAAAAAAATGGAATATAAAATAGTTTTTATATGTATATGAAAGTGTTTTTTATATAATAAATCAGTATCACATATAGAAGGATAGAAATATATATACCCATCTTTTTTTTATTCGAAAAAGAAATATAATATGCATAAAACAGGCTTTAAGATTAAATACATTTGCAAAAAGTAACTTATCATTAACTTTAACAAAACAATAGCCCACTTTATAATTTAAGCTATTGTTTTAGAAATAGAGGTTTAAATTAGCATATATCTTTAAACCTTTAAAACAAGTTAAAATACGTTTTTAGAGGATGTTCTTCTTTATTTTTATAAAAACTAAAATTATTATACTTTGTATATGCATTGTAAGCATAAAAAGATTCTTTTTAAATTAATAGTTTATTTACTTTTGAAACTATTGTTTTTAATCACCAACATAAGATTTGTGGTCTTTATTTAACTGTTGAAAGAAAAACGCCAAGTGTTTGTTTCATAAATTTAAAAGGAGCTTTAATTCCAATATTCCCAATTTGATTATATTCTAAGACAATATCTTAAATTATGGGTAGTATTTTTTGAATTAGTGTGTAAACCCTGAGAAAAAGTAAAATCTAATGGGCAAATGTTTTAGGATTACATTTTAACAAATATGATTGCCCAGGCATCAATGTTTAAAAACTTTAAATCATCTAGAAAGTAAGTGTAGTTTGCTTATCCAATGACTTGGGTGGGTTCATAAATAAATTTAGACCAAAAAAACATGTTTCTGAGAAATATTATCCGTTGTATTGATATATTGACCCGTGCAATTATAGGGTTGGCCTTTAACTGAGAATATTTTTAGTATGCTTATTATCAGGTTCTTTATCTTCCAGGTTTATTTTAATACCAAGAACAATTAATTTTAATAACTAACATTATATAATTTCACCGCTGTAGAATTCATAGTTAATTAAGCATTTAATTTAGCCTTAGTGATACTCGGTTTAAGCAAAGAGTTTATAGAATTATAATTATTGTTTGCTAAAAATAAACATTACTGTTATGAGTCAATTCTCCAGTTCTTTTAAACTAAGTTACAAACTTCTATATTCTTATTTGCAACGGATTCTTTTTTAAAGAAATATTTCTTTTTAATACAACAATATTTTCTATTGTAATTGAGCTTGATTTAAAACCTTACTTCTAGAACAAATATTCTAGTCTATAGAACATTCATCACAAAGTAGTTTCATTGTAAATTTCTACAATATCAATGTCTATTAAATAGATATTTATAAGAAGTATTACTAATCTACTACTAATTTACATACACATAATTTATAATATTTCTCCACTTTTAGATAGCATGCAATTAATTTTCATGAAAACTAAGAATATTCCTGTATAAAATTTCAACTGGTGAGAAATGTTTGGAACATTCTATACCCAAACATTTACCATATTTATCAAATGATAGGTTAATAAGTTGAATAACGTAATACTATTGGTTATATAAATAGCAATTTACTGCGTGATATTCAAAGCAAGTAATGAGGTGGGATCAAGGAGAATGAATGAAAATGATTATTTTTACAATAGGTGGGGTTAATAGTTTCAGTTTAAGTGAGCGTTTCTGATCCGGTATAAGGATATAAATACAAGTGAAAAGAAAATTCTTGAAATTTAAATTTTTTTAAACTTTAAATGGGAGATTATTTGAATGACAACTTTGATAACTTACCAAACTATGATAACTTACCAAACTATGATGATATTTATAAAGATAAACTCATTAAAAGTAGACGCTTAACTGTACATAATTATGGGTTTAGTAGACATTTCTGGGGAATTTACTGCCCAAGATCTAATAAACCTATATTAAAATATTACAGTGTAACCAATCATGAGTCCTCAACGTTGTGTACCTATAAAGAAAAGAAGCTAGCTAAAGTTGAAAGGAAAACTATAAAAGGGGAAGAACCAACTTACGAAGTTGAATTAAACTTAGACAATACTTTTCATAGTTTATTCAATATTAAAATCACCTTAGCACCATATGCCAAACTAGAATGCTCGGATATCGATGGTATTTTACATACTTTTAAATGGGCACCCGCTGGAAAGCTTAGAAAGAGACTTGACTTAATAAGATTAAGCGAGCCTGATATTATATTAGCCACTTTTACTTACAATTCTCATATCCCTTTTAAAGTTGGAGAAATTAAATTCATGAACGAAATGGGTGATAGTGAATCGATCCTCTTATTATTATTTTTAACTTTTACATTGTATAGTCAACAAGTTAAAACCAAACATCTCGAAACTAATTCAAAACTCGAGTGTATTTCTAATCATCAAGCTTTGACTTATATACATTGATTTCTGTGTTTTATTTATTAATTTGTAATAAACTTTTATTTAAGCTGACATTTGCGTTGAAACTACATTGCTATTTTTTTATTGGTTTAACAAAGTGTTAAACAATTCTTTTATAAAATAAAACCTTTTGAAATGAGTTCACTAAATAATGCTACTTCAAATGAAGAACGAAAGGATAGGAAAAATAGAAATGATAAAAATAATCCAAATATTAAACTTAGTCGGATGCTCTCAAAACTGTTAAGGCACCAACTTCCTAATTTTAACAGAAAACTTATTATAAAAGAAAATGGCTATGTGTTAGTTGAATCGATAGTAAATTATATAACAATTAATTTTTAAGATAAATTTAATATTTAGTTAGCTTTGCCTTTATTTAAAGGACATACGGTAGACGAAATTTTTGAAGTAATTAAGACTGATCCAAAACAAAGGTTTAATCTTAAATCAATAGATGATGATTCTGGTCAAAACAGTTTTTGGATTAAAGCAAATCAAGGACACTCGTTTGAAGTAAATTATCAAGTCACTTTATAACTTAATTATAACCCATATAAAAGATAAAAGATCAAGATTTAGTCCAAATTATAGATCACTGCGATATCCCAGTAGCTATCCACGGTACAACATTAAAAAATTGGGGATTAATAAGTAAAATTAGATTGTTATTTTGAGAAATACTAAAAATGAAATAGAAGAGTCTGGTGAATTAAAAAGAATGAATCGGAGCCATATTCATTTAGCCCCTGGGATGATTGGGGAGAATGGAGTAATCAGTGGTATTTATAATCTATATAACTAAAACAAATCAAACTAAATTAAAATGAAGGTATGCGTTATAATTGTGAAGTGTACATTTACGTCGATACGGAAAAAGCAATTAAAAGTAATTTTTTATATTTATTTTAACTATCTATAGCATAAATTTAGGTGGAGTTACTTTTTACAAATCATTAAACAATGTTATTTTATGCCCGGGACCCATTCCATTAAATTTAATTAGTAAAGTTTTAGATAGAAACTTAAAAGAGATACAGTATTAAATGGTGATATAGTTTGATTTAATTAAGATTTTATTGACTATTTGTTAATTATTTAAAGTAGTTTATTATGCAAGTTTATTACTATTTCGTTTATAATGCTACAAAATGACTAGAATAATCGTCTTCATATTTTTCAACTTAAAACCAATACAAATAGTACTAAAAATTAATCTCAATTAATATTCAACTTACAAAATAGCAATGTGA
This sequence comes from Batkoa obscura, assembly GCA_030770535.1. Classification (NCBI taxonomy): domain Eukaryota; kingdom Fungi; phylum Entomophthoromycota; class Entomophthoromycetes; order Entomophthorales; family Batkoaceae; genus Batkoa; species Batkoa obscura. The sequence continues at coordinate 728,696 of JASVEC010000005.1, read as the reverse complement.
ATTCATGTAAGTTATTTAACAATTATAATACATTCTGTCATTTATTTATATCAATATTACCTATCATATCTATAAAACAATGCTTAGCTATATTCAATTTTTCTTTTAAAACTTAAAGAATATTAAGTTGCTCTTTAATTTTCTTGATATAAAATGATGCGAAGTTTGGGAATATCCCCCCAATAAAATCTCACCGGGTTTATTAAGGGGTGATGCCTTTTAAAAAAATAAAACAGCTTCTTATTTTTATTTTTGAAACTTCAAAAGTAAACGATATTTACTCATTGTATATATTATAAAATAGTAAGTTAACCTTTTTAATTTTTTACCTTTAATTCCATAGCTCTCACTAACTTTAACTTTAACTTTAACCTTAACCAACCTATAACCCAGACCCCAACTAACCCCGGTTAACTCCTAACCAACTATATTAAATTGTCTTAGTTTTATGGCCTTTCAACAAGTTTTGTATGTTAATTTTCAGATTACGACATACACTCGTTTTAAGGGAAATCTATATTTCATATATAATTTTACTAAATTGTTTAAATAAATTAATAAAGGAATACGCACTGATTTTTTTACTGAAATTTCTGCATAAACTTAATTCATAGCAGTTAAGCTTAGTATTCAAATTCAAAATACAGTAAGGAGTTGATAAGAGGTGTAAACATTTCAGCCATTTAATCTCCACGGTCATTCTCAACTGAAATCATTATTGAAACTTTACAGTTTTAAAGCTCCTTTAAAAGAAAGCCTTTTTTTATTAATCAGTTTTTTAATACAAAGATATCATAATTAAAAAACTAAATTTAAAAAACTGCAACTAAAGTTATAGTTAATGTATGTTTAGAACATTTATATCTTTATTTGGCTATCTCTATTTAATTCACATCTGTTTTTGTCTCCCCTTTTGATAATCTTTTATGTTCATATCTTCAAATATATGCTGTTTTTAAAATAAAGATAGAAAAAAGAACAAGTTAAAATATGATTTATTGGTAATCGTATTATTTGAAAGAATAAAAGAATTAATGAAAGAATAAAAGTTTATCAAGTTTATAGTTAAATAGCCAATATATTATAGTAAAGATTAAAGACCAAAATAATTTTAGTATTGGACTATTTTGTAATGAACCCATGCTATTATATTATAAACAAAAATTAAAAGTACTATAAAAATACTTTAAAATTATCAAAAGTTACTCACTAATAAAATTGTTGTTGGTGATGCTAAGAATTAAGTTAAGTTAAAAGCGGGGTAATGAGAGACTTAAAGTGAGCTATTCTAATTTAATTATTTATTAACTGATTATTAACAAAATCTTGAGAAAGTGTGGGGCGGATAATTTCCCCTTTTCATTTTTTTTTATATGTATTAAACTATCAACTAATTTAAAGCTAATGAATTAAATGATATGTTTTAGTTAGTAGTTATACTAATTCATTTATTTTTATTTTAAAATATTATAATATAAGCTTTTAAAATTTATAGAGTTATAAATTTATAGAGTTATAAATTTGCAAGAACAAAACGTGTATCTTTAATTAGTTTTACCTTTTATAATAAGTTAAAAACAAATGAAATGGATGATAGGTTTATATAAATAATAACTCGGATTTCAGTTTGCTACAAACAAAAGTTTTATATTTAAATTTTATTTTATATACGTTTAATACCGTTACATTTATTACTTAATAAAGATCAATATGTTTAAGGATCCAACTTGATTAAATCAATAAAAAATAAAATAAAATAAAATATTATTATTATTATTTCAAAAGAAAAACTTGTTTCTCTCTTTAATGACAAAATAGTAAAAGCCGGTCTTAGGGACACAGAATTGGATTCAATCTAAAAATAATATATGAACATTACTTCCCCAAAATATAGAAATATCTTTCTTTAATTTAATTATTTATTTATTATGAACATTATTACACTAACAACAGAAACTTCATTCAATGAAGAAATAATACTACCAAAGCAACAACCATGGATTCCTGATGATCAGCTATTCTTTCATCAATATAAAATAAAAGCAGCCGATAAAACATGGCAAATATTGGATAAAGAAGACTGCTTGCTTTATACAATGACAAGTAACAAAAGTACTGGATGTATTCTATTAAATAAAGAAAGCTTGAAGATATGTAAATTAAGCCCAAGAGGAATATTAAAGAGTGGGTATTGGATAGAAGTGATAGCACAATGTAAACAATTTAAAAAAATTACCATGAAGCAAATAACGAAAAAGTCATGTCTAATGTGCTTTCAAATTAAATTTACTGACTTTAATAATCAACAATTAGTATTCAAATGGATCTGTTACTCCCCTAAAAAATGGATATTAACCCAAGTCAGCCACCAAAAAAAGTCAACGGTGCTTGGCTTGTTTGATTTCAATGAGAACTTACTCTCTTTTCATCCCGCTTTAGGCCCTTCATTTACTACCATCTTTTGTCTATCTATTTTTTTTATAAGTAATAATCATATAAATATGCTTGATGCTTTAGGGATAACTTCGCTTGATTTAAGTCTTATTTGAATAATAAAAAGTTTATTTAATAGTTCACTTTTAATATTTTATATATACTTTTTTTATAAGCTAACATAAATAAAGTCAAATTCTTCAGTTTAATTGTAAGTTTAAAATTATTTAAAAACAGTGATCAAAAGTCGTTTTCAAAGGTGTATTAGTACAATAAAACATTAGGGGTATATCTTTTTAAAAAACTTAAAAAAATTAATAATAATTTAGGTTGCATTAACAAACTATTTTTTTAAATTTAAAGGGATCTTTTTCAATTACAAATTCATGTTTTTTATTTAAATTTTATAATCTTTTACTTGAACTGAAGTTTATAGTTTACTAAAATATAGATAGAGATAATTTCATTAGAAATGTTTCAAGTTAGATGAAATGGCCTAAATTTATTGATAGCTGAATAATATTGTAAATCATATTTTATACATTATTTAAAACCTATGTTTTATACATTATTTTCGATGCGTACCCGCTTATTTTTAATGTAGTTTATTAAACATCTACAGTATTGTGTATAATTTGTAAAACTTAATGTAGTTAGAATTTAGCTTTATTAATTTTATATTAAAATTTTATATTATAAAGTTATTTAAATAAGATTTTATTTAAAAGCGTTAATAACATTTTAAGAAAGGATTCGATGTACTACTCTACTTTTGAAATAGTATTTTATATGGGGTGTTTTTTTGGGTTCATTATTTTTTCTATTTTTTAAGCGCTATTTGAGTGGAATGATTGTTAGTAAATTTTCTAAACAAAAAATACATCCCCATATACAAAGTTCAATTATCTCAACTCTCATAAAATATAAAAATAGTTATTTAATTTCTAAAGAAATATCTGTAAATTTATAAACAAAAGGTGTACTATAATAAACAGATATATTATAACTTTCATAATAAACACTATAATAATATAATTATCCTTTCCGATAAAACTCTACCGATTATGCTATAGCAAAATTTAATAAATAACAAATAATTGTGCAACAATAAGAGATTATAAAAAAGGTTATAGTAATTTAAAACAAAACATTTTAAAAAACGAATACAATAAGCTTTGTTCTTTTAAAAAATCAATCAATTTACATTTAAATGAGATTAAAAAAAATAGTTTTAATATAAAAAGCCCCTATTAATATTTTATTTAAAAGTAAAATAATAAAATTACTATAAAGATCCTTTTCCAAAAAAATCATCTTTATTTGACCTTAAATAAAATTGTTTAAGATATGCCAAGTCATCGTCGACGTTCACTCCTATTAGTATGCCCATAAACTTAGTAAAATGGGTTTAAAATAAAGTAAACACGTTTATTCTTTGTACTAGTAATAGTAAAACAGCAATATAGTGGAAATTGATATTAAAGCACCTATTTTTTACTAAATTTAATCAAGTCTAGTTTATTTTATAAAGTTGTTTTAAAAGTAGCCCCTTTTTTCGGTCAAAAAATAATCTAGTTGAGTGCAACAGTAAGTACTATTTATTGGTAGAAACAAAAAAAAATTGTATACATTTTATTCTATTTTCCAGTTCTATACTATTACCGGATAAAGCTTTTTCAAAAAGAGTGGTTACTTTTCAAAGTACCTTATAGTTTATTTTAGCTTAAAATTAAATGACTTTATCCTTGAAAAAAACATGACCAATGAGTTTTCATTTAATTTTAATAAAATTTTTAACAACTATTGTTTAATTATACCAAAATTAAAAAACCTTAAATATTATATGAAGTAATTTGTTTTAGTATATATAAATAATATGAATGACTATAAAATAATAAATAGTGGGTAAAACAATAGAAAAGATTTAATAATAAATTAAAAGTGATGAGTTGAAGACTTCAAAAAGGGTAATAATTGTTAATACTGGTACAATTTTATTTGAATAAGTTAAAATGAGATATAAGGCTTTAGTAAATCTTTCTGTCGTCGATCTTCATCATATAATTTATCTTTCAAATTTTTGGATTCGCTTTCACTTAATTTTAACTGTGGCAACGGTAAGGGAGTCGTGGCTGGAGTGGTGTTGTTGTCGATGATTACACTGCTATGATTTTTTGGTGGTATATCTGCTTTGGGAATGGAATTTGAACGTGTATGTATTTTTGGTTTATAGTTTAATGCTCTTGTACTTAAATCATTCAAACTTATAAGGTTAAGATCCTTTGGTCTTTTCAAATAGCCCTTTACAATTGAATCAAAGTTAAAATAGTTAACCAAGTGTAATATATGCCCTTCTCGATTAATAAGAGAAATCGTTTTTTTCCTTAAAATAATTGAATCGTTTAAATTGCTCTTCATTTTTTTATCTAAATCGTATTTATCACTTATACTGCTTATTCTAACATAGTGAAAAAAACCTTCATTTAATCTACCAGATGTCCAACTCATTCCATCCGTCCATCTTTTAATTCCTGTTATTGTTTCATCATAAATAAATAAATCTCCAGATTGAATTTCCAATCTCTCACTGAAACTTGGCCTTTCTTTTACCATATTTAATTTGCCTATCTTTGTTGCTTCAAACAGCACTATTGCGTCCTCATAATCTTCAACATAAATAAGGGGCAAATCCATTTTTAAAATTATATCCCGGTTTTGAAATTGGTGTGATATTTATACATATTGAAGCATTAACTTTAAAATCCTTATATCCATGGAATTTTCTATATTAAGTAATTTAGCTTAAATTTTCTGAACAACTATTTCATTTCTAAGCCTCTATTTGAAATTAAGAATAAAAAATAAGAGCTTTAAAATATAATATAAAAATGGATCGTGGTTATCAAGTAGAATATTAAGAACTGCATTTCTAAGGCAGTTTTAATTAACTAAAAATAATAAAAAGGGATACAAATATAATAAATAGTCGCCACTTTTAAAATAAACATAATAACGTAATCTATATCTCAAATTTTATTTTACTTTATATAAGATATAGCCAAGGTTTTGATGTAATAAATGAAAGCACAAATTTAATAAATTCAAGTTTGAATGGTATTTTAAACATATTGTAATAAGTTATGGTACTATTTTAATACCTATGTGTTATTGAATTCTTTATTTCAAGAAGTGATTTAGAGTTTGATAAGCAATGTTAAAAAATAGTCAACTTATAAACTCAAATTTTAATATTATAAACCTTAGATTTTAAAACAAGATAATTAAAAGCATCTGATTTTAAATAAGTTTATTAAAATAAAAATTGAATTCGATTTTTTTTGAAAAATGTCTTAAAAAAAGAATACAAAGGAGCAAAGATATACAAGAAAACCAATTTACGCTACCAAAAGGATCTGAGATTAGTTATACTAAACTATGAATTCCTTTTTATGTTTATTTAAAGAATTTAAATATGTTTCTCCGAGTATTTTTAACTTACGATAGTTAAATATTTAAAATACATATTCAGATAAGCGTGGCTTACAATTCAGGCAATTTAAAATAAATGATCTCACCGACCTATAAAGCTTTCTATATTAGTATTGTATATCATTTATTGGCACCATCATATGAGGATGTATTTTTGTGTTTAAGCATTTTACTAACAATTTTTCCACTCAAATAGCGCTTAAAAGATGGAAAAATAATGAACCCAAAAAAAACACCTCCATATTAATATTGATAATAGTATCACTATTTTTTAATGCAAGTTTTGACTTGAATAACTCAACCAGAATATGGGTTAACATAAACCCAAGGCTCAATTTTTGTCCGGTTTTGCTTCCTTGGAAAATTACAAATTGAGGGTAAATACTATGAAAATACTTGTCATTCCAGCGGCTTTGTCTTTTTAGGCAAACCCAAAAGTGTAAAGGTATAAAATTGCAGCAACAAAGCATTTTTACCGTAAAATCGTTTTTATTTTTAACCAAAGAAAAGCTTGCTGTTGTAACCAATAACGCCCATTTAATTTTTTGGTAAAACAAACAGAAAACTCAAGTGACCTAATAGCTTATTTTCTAACTTGAAACTACATGTCAAAATGTTTTTTACTCTAGTATTTAGCTAATATTTTTAAAAAACTTGCACTACATAAAAAATCGACAAAATGAAAAAATATTGTCTATTAATTTTACTAAGTTAAGCCTATTCAAACTAGAGAATTTCATATAACTTTAAGTTTTTAAATCTACTGACAGGGGTTTCTACAAGCTTACTAGAGCACTCTCTGAAATCATTGATAGACTTTTAAGATCGTTCTCGGTTCACTTTTTGGCATAAGTTGCATTAGTTTTTAAGGTTGTGTTTATAGTTGATTATTAAACCTTGAAGTAAAATGGCGATAAAAGCTTTGTAGATCATCATTATGAACGTTAGTGTAGGCTTTAAAAACCATGCTGAGCCTTTGAATATTTGAAAGTATCTCTTTGCAGCTTACTTTTGACGGGAGACCAGACCTATTTAATTAAACTAAAAGTAATTCAAAAAGTAAGACTATCTTTAATTAGAAAGATGAGGTATAAAGACTAAAAAGCAAGCTAATAATTTCAGAAATGTCTTGACTGCATTCTCCTTGTAACTTACGTATTATTAAGAGTAAAATTATAATTCATTTGTAATCTATGATTTATAAATTCAACTTCATAAAGCAAGCAAAATTTATGATTAGCATTAGTAAAAAAATTGTATATGATTCTATTTTTATTTAGCCATAGTGATGCACTGTCAGCTCTATAAGAATTATTTTAACTTAAATTCTATTTTAGAAAACAATAAAAAATCGTAATAAAAAACAATTCAGTTTATATCATATTAGTTATAGAACAACATTAATAACTTTGCAAAGCCTTAGTTTATAATTTATTATCGAATTTTGCACATTGATCACTATTATTAAATTTAGGTAAATTTAATAAATCATATTGTTGCAGCATTTTACTACAATTTTAAGTATCTTTTTTATACAATCACAAATAAACCTTACTTTGGTATAAATCTACCTCCTAAATAATGGTGTTTACCTTTAAAATATTTAGCGCACTGTTTAGGCGCTGTTAAAGATATTAACATTTCTGGTTGATATAGCTTCTTTTTTTGTTCATCGTTTGTTTTAATATATTCCTCTAACAAATCAATATATGTCTTATTGTTTCTATTTGCTTTTACCTTCATCAACTGGCCAGCCGGATGGTACATCAACTTTAAATTAACTTGAGTAAATTAAACACAATTTTAATGGTATGAATACCTGCGGCAACGGGTAAATTCGTATTATTGAATAACTTCAAATTGTTAAAATAATAACTAATAATTATAATATTACATCAATAACTTCATTAAATGGGTCTTTAATTATTCCAGTATACTTAAAACTAAAACCTACAAACATTTTAATTTGTAATTTATAAATCCAAATTAATCAATACCAAATATACAATCTACTATAGCAGAATAGTTTATTTCTCCTAACTTACTGAACTCTTCATAAATTGGTATTTCTAATTGATTTAACTGTGTTACAAGTCCCTTTTTAACACAAATATATAAACTTATAATAAAAATCTAAAATAAAACTTACCAAAAATATTTCCTTTTCATTTTTTTTTGGATAATAAACAATTGGATTATATCCCATGTGTCTTAAATGTCTTGAAGCAACAAGACCTAATTTATTTGAGTAAGCTTGTATGAGATCTCATTTATTTTTACCATCTCCTCCATTGTTTCCTGGGCCACAGCAAACTAACAGGGTATTATAATTCTCTTTATTGTACTCTTTTGAAATGCTTTGTGCAATACTCAATCCAGCTTATATTTCTTTTAAGTCCAGTTTATTATTATTATATTTTAATAATACCTAATTCCATCAGCTGATAAATAGAAAACCCCCCGCCGGACATGAGTTCCACATCAATCTGCTGCGCTACTTTTTGACTTAGAAACTAGCAATTTTAATACCTCTTTTATAACTAGTGAATTTTTACTTTGACGCTCATAATTATAATGATTGTAAAATTATAATAAAGAGAGAAAAATAATTTTTCACTTATAATCATTTCGACGTCATCGTAAATAAAAGCTACGATTAGTAAGCGTTTTTAAAAATACCTACATCATTTTGTTCATTCTTTTTTTCACTCTCATTGGCTCTAAATTTCCCTCAATAATTTTCGTAAATATTAACATAAAAACAGTAATTTAACTCATTGTATATCAATAGGTCTTCATAATATATATTTTTATAACAATCATGATAATTATTCTTGAATGTATTTTTTATACGTCCCTAGATTTATAATATAAGAGCATCTAAATAGATGCATCTGTTTCTTTTAATGTTAAACAGTAATTGATGTTAAACTACAAACTATAGTAAATGGTAAGCTTTACTTTTACTTTCGAAAATAGCAACTTTCTTTTTAAAATAATCATTTTGTTTTATTAAACTATTCTGTTATAGTGAAACAAATGAACGGAATAAATTAAAACTAAAATATTTAAGAAACCCAAAATTAATTTTTTTATTTACTGTATTAAAAAAATGAAAGTGGTATACTTCTGTTATTTTATAGCACTGATATCAAGTAGATTATTATGGGAACAATCTGATATCGAAGGCAATTATTACATTAGTGACAATAAATTAAATGGGCTATATTTTGGGAAACACGAAGAGTTTATGAACATAGATACTTCCAAGAACACTATCTATTTAGGGCATTGGTATCGATTAGACTTTAATAATTTATTAGTTGGCTCGAAATATGAGAAGGATCATTCCATTCCATTTAATTTTACAAATAAGGACAGCATCAGATATAACAATGTTCATTACCAACGTGATAATCAACCCAGTAATATCATCCTCCTATTTTCTATGCTAGGCTATCATAATTATAAAATAGCAGCTAAAAATACAGGGGATAGTAATATAGCAAAATTAAACTTTATGGAAAACACGTTGACTATCTTCTTTAATAATAGTATGCCCCCTTTAAACGGAGCTTGGAATATTATTTCATTTAATAGTACAATAATCAACGGAATCCTAGTTAATGAAAAAGACAGTAATTTAAAATATCAATTTCAAATTCAGTATAAAGATATGAGTCACATTCTTTTTAATAATTTTTTATTCGATAAAGCAAGTTAAAAGTGTAAACATTAAACATATGTTTATTACATATTTATTCATTTATATTAATAAACTATTATCCTTGATAGATGTCGTATCTCGATCTTTATGTTAATCTTTAATAATATCTTATCTCGATTTATCTTTTATTTTTAAATTCTTTCTAGTAACTCTTTATGGATTATCATTATTAGATAATTCTATACATAATAGTAATAATTAAATCAAAGTAGCATGTATCCCTTACAATAACTTTAAATAAAAATTATATTTATATATGTATAAATGATTATTGAAAATTTCCACCACTTTTTCCCAACTTCCCATTTTACCAGAACTCCAAAAGTATTCCTTAAATTTTACTAAGATCTCCCAAAAAGCATGCTATAACATAAGCACATTTAAATGTAAAATGCTATTTATTTCATTTTAGCTACTTTTTCCCAAATTCCCATTTTACCAAAACTTTGAGCTTTTTTTATGTTTCCCAAAAAATCCTAAGCTTTTACCCTTAATTTTTATTTATTAAAAGATCCGCTTTATATTAACCTGTTTTATTTTAAATTTATTATAAAAAAATGATAATTATTTGAGTAAAATTAGTTAATATATTACTATATTTAAACAAATTAACCTTATTTTTTACCACTAATATTTAATATACTTTGGGTACTTCAATTAATTGGGGTATTGTAGTCTTTACTTTTGCATTTTAATGTATATTAAATTTCAGTGCGTCTTAGTTGTGATTTATTATTTTGGGGTTACATATTTTTTTATTACCATTTATTTTAAAAAATTTATGTATAAAATATATTCAGCATTAAATATAAAATAGGAACTAATTAAGGGATAATTCTTAGTATCTTAAACCATTCTGATGAGCTATGTAGCTATTCTCAAAAGTATTTATTTACTTTATAAAAAGCGATTCTAAAAACAATGTCAGTATATAGTATATTATTGTTCACAAAATTATTTGACATTTTAAAAAATAAAATAAACTCAAGGATAATTTATACCGTAAATTACTGCGAATTCTCTAAAAACGACACCATAAATTTACACGACTTTTTATAGTAAATTCTAGAAAAAAGTTGTCAATTTTATTTGACTTCATTTTATTAAATGAAAAGACAAGTATAGAATTGATAGTTTGTAATTTCATCTAAAAAATAATTTCTCTTTGAAGTATGACAGTCATCTTCAATCCTTATTTATTAGTTATTATAGTGGAACATAAATATTAGGAGAAGCATTATAACGTTTTTTATGACCCCGGTTTCATGCCCCTTTATACTTTCACAATAAATAATTCGAAGGGTTTCATTTAATTAAAATCCCTTCACTTTGTTTAACCACCTTTGTTAATAACCTGAATTAAAAACTTTGTTAATTTTAAACAAAAAGAATAATTTAATTAAAATGTATACTTACTACTTTTCGATCTCTATACTAAAGTAACCACTTTTTGTTTATGTCTAGATAATTCCATAACATACATTTATCTATCTAGTTACTTTGATACAATATTGTTGTGGCTTTTAAATACAATGATTTTTATTTCATAGTAACCAAAAACTATGATTTTAAAATAAAAGTATATTCTATCCCTTGAACTCAGCAATGAATTAAATGGGGATATCTTTTTTGTTAAGAATCCTACTACAAATTTCCACTGGAATAGTGCTTGAAAAATACAAAAATCAATGAAACCTAAAAACATTCCTAAATTGTTTACATAAATAGAGGATTACGATTTGATGTAAAAATATTTCTGAAAATAGTTACTATACTTACTCAGAGAAATCTAGGCCAATCTGTTACTATTTCACTGAACGTTACTATTGTGATAGAACCATTATACTGATAAACCTTATTTAAAGAGTTCTTTTTAATTTGCATGGCCAATAACAATACGGAAATACAACCATCGTGTTGAAACAATTCTATCTTTATGACTTTTTAAACTTGAAATTGCTCTTGGCACTGTTCTTGAAGCAAAGTATGACCTTGACTATTAGCTTTTATTAAATTTTATTAAATAAAGTTGTAATTAACTTCAAAATGACAAAACACATTATTATTTTAACTTTGTTTTCAGCTTAAAACTACTTTTGTTATTAATTAGAATTTAATATACTATCATAATAGTGTTACTATATTACTTATTCGTTCTATCATATATTGACTAAATACAAATTTAATAGATTAGGTTGTTTATCAATTATACTTTTAATAGTATAGTTCAATTTATTAAAGTACAATTTCATAACCAAATTTATTCTTTAATTTTAGTATGAAAATTTTTAATTTTTATATTCTAAAGAAACGTTTAATGTTGTTGCTATGAAAGTTGATGATTTGTATCTATTCGAATCATCTAGTTAACTATAACAAGTATAGTCTCTCATTTTTTAAATAACATAAATAACTTTAATATTTATAGTTAAAAAAATTACCTACCACTTAAATGAAATGGAATGTTTTCATTATTTTGATGAAACTTTTTAATGTTTTAAGATTAAATCATAATCTGATAGTTTGACAAATATATAACTAATCAAACGATGATTTATTGATTTAAAAAGGTAACCAATGAAAATAGTTCCTTATAGAAGCCTTTTGAAACAGACCAATCAATGCTAATCTTAGATATTGTTTATTTTTTTCAAATATGATGAAAAGAGGGGAAGGAAATTTATGAAGCCGAAAATATAACTTATTTTTTTGGCTAAAAATGAATAACTTTGGTGGAGAAACTAGCAAAAAAGGAAATATCACTGCTAATATAACAGACTTAATAGTAATTAATGAATTGCTAATTCAGTGGGAAGGATGATTAACGATGACAACAGTTTAGCAATGAATTTAAGCAAAGTAAATAATTTGTTAGAATCATAGCTTTAATTATAATACGCGATAAAAAAGGAACCAAAAAGTATAAATAGGACGGCTAAAACACAAATCTAAAAAATATTTTGTAATTTATATTATAACCACTATTTAAAGTTCAAAAAATTTAATAGACTATTTAATAACTCAATAATATACACTATAACTAATAAAATGCTACAAAACTCAACTTATACTAACCTCGAGTCATCGTTTCCTCTTAGTTTCGATTCAACCAGAAAAATAGCCATGAGCTTCAACGTTTCTCAAAGTACTCTTGCTAAGGGACATTTCAATTTTACTTCCAATCAAGCAATTGACTTACCAAACTGCGGGAGTACAACAAAAGACAAACTCTCTTTGAGATTTGCTCCACTTGGTAGCTCAAATTACGTCCTTTCTAATTCTAAAGGGATTAATCTTGCTTCTATAAGGCATCGTATAAAACAATCAAATGGTTTGAGTACCTTTCAAGCTGACTTATCGAACTCATGCAATGTGCCATGGACCTTTAAAGTAATTGCTATAGAATCAGACGAAACTGGCTTACATTTACCACGTTTGAAAGTTATCAATAGCCATGATGTTACTAATTATTATCGATGGACTGTAAACAGTTCAACCCTAGAAGACCACTTAAGCTTAGTAAACTTGAATCAACCCAAAGAATTGATAGCGTCTTATCCATTGCCCTCAAGATCAAGCCAAAGGACATCCGAACTTAACTTTTTTGAAGGCTCTTCTGATTTAACACACGAAATGTTATTATTGTTTATACTATTTTTATCTGTTACATTGAGTACAAGCTCAGACCCAGATATAAATCCTGGTACACCTTCCTCTACTCCACCTGGCTCAAACTATAACTCATGTAAAAGCTCTAGCTCAAGTAGATCGAATTCTACCAAATCTATTAAAAGCGTTAATTCGCCTAATATCCCAGCTTTGGTTACAAGGAAAAGCTCAGAAGTTTTAATTGGAGACCATCTCTGGTGATATGTATTACTAATTTTACTTATTATTTTCAGCTTTAAAAATCAGTATCATTATTATAATAAAAAGTTTTATTTATGGCATAATTTTAAACATTTTGATTTTGTTTTTAAACAGCTTTTTAATAGTAGTATACAAATACAGTTTTAAAATATTTAAATAATTACTCTAATCATTTAGTCATTCGATATTGTTTATATCTTAATATATTAAGTTCTTTATTGAATATATTAATAGTAGTTGATATCATATTTGATTCTTTAAATTGATGAGCATGAAATCATTAAATGAAGCTGAGAGATTCTGTAGAAAGTACGAGGATGTGTTTTAAGGTTATGAAATCAGAATGCTAATACTCAAAACTCGAAAATTTTAAATTAATTTAATGGGCTAAAAAGCATCAATTAAAAAATTAATTAAATTATCAATTGTATATTAATGATGTAAACTAATAATATCATATACTGGTAGTACAAAAATATAAGTTAACTTATTACATATGGAACGGATATTGGGTTAAATACAATATTCATTACAACTTTAATATATATGAAAATGTTATTTTTTAATCATAACTCATTGATTTCATCTAATAATATTAATTATACAACCTTTATTCGTTAACTTTACTAGTTAAATTTAATTCATTTAATAATACTCTAACCATTTATTATTTTATCTTTTAATGAAACCTAATATATTAATACAATGTGTTATGCTTATTATGAACTATGATTAATTTAATGGCAACATTAATTGTTTGTCAATTTCATATAAGATTGAAATGCAGACAGCTATTTTTAAACGAAACTTGAGCTAAATTTAAAATTTGAGCATGCAACTTTCTATACTAAGTTGCTATTATTGAAGGATAAACTTTAGAATAAACAGCCGATTTAAGAAATAATATTATTCCTTTAAAGCCTAAAGTTTGGCAATAACCTAATGTTATAATCATCGAATATGTAACGTAATGGGCTTTAATAACTCCGCTACTGAGTTTTAAACGAATGAAATAATTATAATTAGGTTATTTCCTCTACTAATTATCCATGAACTGTTATATAACATTTATAATGTTATTCGTTTATGGTAAACTTTTTCAGACTGGCTTTAGCTTTTACTTTATTAAGTTGATAGTTGAGGTTGATCTGCTATTTCTGCTGCTGTTTAAATTTTAATTTTTAAAAGTTAATTTAAAACAGAATATTATTGGTTTAAAAATAAAAACTAAGCTTTGAAACTTAATATTTGGAAAGTGGCATAAAAAAGAACATAGTTTCAAAGGTTTAAATTTATCATCAAGCTTCTTATGTTTTATAATAGTTTTTACGTCACATAGTTAATAGTTAGGTACTTATCCTTTTGAACAAAGATAAAGTTTCATTTAATTTATTTTAATCTATTTTCTATTATGTTTAATCAAAGAATATTGTCAATAAACTAGATAAAATAAATTTTAATTTTGGGCAGAGCTTAAGAATAGCCCAACATAAATTAAAAATGTGATTAAGCGGAGAACTATAATAATATCAGAAAACAAATTAGTTTTCATTTATTAAAATGTTAGAAAGATACATACTATCCTTAATATTAATTTTTTCAATCTTTTTAGAAGTAAAAGCATTAAATGTGGAATGTATTGAATGCTTACCACAGCTTAGTTTAGATAATTTGCAATATTTACAAGGGTTATCCATACCATCTCGATTAAAACCAAATGGTAAACTACTGAAACCATTTTTACGCAAAAGAGTTAGTGGAACAGAAAATAATACAATAGTAAGGGATTTTATTTATTCTGAGTTGGAATCTTTAGATTGGAAAGTGGAATTGGATTCGTTTGAATCAGATACACCTCATGGTAAAAAAAAATTTAGTAATGTAGTTGCAATAAAGAACCCCAATGCTAGAAAGTCATTGGTGTTCGCAGCTCATTTTGATTCCAAATACTTCCTACCACCAAATGATAATTTTATTGCTGCTACTGATTCGGCTGTCTCTTGTGCTTTATTATTAGATATTGCTCATTCTTTAAATAATTTATTAGAAACCAATATGAGAAATGTTACCCTTAAATTGATATTTTTTGATGGAGAAGAAGCGTTTGAAAATTGGACGACAGAAGATTCTATCTATGGAGCAAGGTATTTATTATTTTTTAAAAAGAAAAAATTAATATTTTAGACATTTAGCAGATAAGTTACATACAACATCATTGTTGAACCGTATTAGAACAGCTAATCTCGGAGAAAATGAGATTGATTCAATAGAACTATTTGTATTATTAGATTTATTAGGGTCTGAAGGCACACCTTTGGTATCAATTAATAAAGAATCTGTTCACTTTTTTAATAAATTAATCCAATTAGAATCTAAGCTATTCCAATATAAATTAAAACCAAATTCATTAAGACAAAGACAGTTTTTGAATTATCAATTTGATTATAAAATTGATGACGATCACAGGCCTTTCCAAGAAAAAGGTGTTTCTATATTACATTTAATTCCTGTCCCATTTCCAAAGTTTTGGCATACTTTAGGAGATAATGAATCAGTTGTTTCATCTAAAATAGTGAATCATTTAGCGCTATTGTTTAGAGCTTTTATCGCAGAGTATCTCTGTCTCTTTAATAAAGAATAAAGTGTTAATTTTAAATAGTCGAAAATAGCTAGCATATTTATTTTTATTAGTTTAAAATAAAAACTATCCATCTAAATCTACTTTAAATGAAGCATTTGAAGAAATTTCTTCAACCTCTTTTAACTTGGCCAACCTTACAATCGCTTTACTGTCTGCTTCCAATGCAATAGAATTGGAAATAAAGTATTGTCTGTAGTTTGATATTGTGCCTTCAGCTTTTAAAGAATTTAATACTTCAATTATACCTTCAACACTTTTTTTAGAATGATCTTGTAATTGGTGGATATAAGCTTCTTGATCCTGACTAGCTTTAGCGTGCACCTCTTCATCAGTAGGACTTAATTGTATCATTATAGGAATCATTTGTGGCATTTTACGTGAATTGGATTGTTCCATCATTTCTCTCACTTTAGGGTTTATCTTTGAATTATGATCGTTCATTTTAAATAATTTAGGAAAAGAGCAGTTTACAACACAAAACAATAATGAAATGTATACTATAAATATTATTCTTTTCATCTTAGTTTAATAAAAAATATTTTTCAGTATTTTACTTTAAAGTTTGGCTTTTGTTACTCTACTAAACATGTTTATCACTTGATTATAAATAATTGGGCATGTTTTTATTCAAAATTTCCGAAGGGTTTCCAGCTCATTTTGTAATCAATGTATTTGAGCCTTGTCAATTTTTAAACTTTGAGAATTTTGCTCTCTACTTAACAAGTTTTCATTATACTTTGTCATTAACTAATTGACCAAAAATAAAAACCTGAGTTGTAACGAATTAAAAAGAACCTTTATAAAATTAATTTTTGAATACTAAAATAAAAAAAACCATTAAAAGTTAGGATTTCAAAGCATTATTGTAAAAACTAATTATTTATTTATATGATAAGAAAACGTCTTATGTTATTTAGCATCTGGCTTTTTAATATATTTACATGTTTTTTTGCTTTATTTTACCAATATAATATTTATTAATTAACATATGGGGGTGTTTTTTTTGGCTTCATTACTTTTTCCATTTTTTAAGCGCTATTTGAGCGGAAAAGTTGTTTAATAAAATTCTTAAACACAAAAATACATCCTCATATTAAGTTTTTATTACAAATTTTTTTCAATAACTTTGATTCAAGTATTTTTAACATCTATTAGTGTAATTATTTAATATTTTTAGTTTAATATTACTAAAAAGAATGTAAGGTAGTTTCTAAATATACTAAATATTATCTTGAATCTTTTATTTTTATTTGTTCGATAGGGTTTTGATACAATAAGCAACTAATTCAAAACTTAAAATATATTGTATTATGAACCATATTAAATTTGTTTAATAATTACCAAGTTGTATAATGAATAGCAAAAAAAAAGGAGAAGCTCCAGAAAAAAATCGGATTGCTTTCAAATTTGATTTTTTTCAACCAATAAGATTCAAGAATTTCAACAGCTGCCAAAGTTCGATTTCAAGCTTAAACTTTCATAGAAAACAACTATTCTCAAAAGTCTGATTTTAAGCTAACTTAGATTAAATTTTCATCAAAAATTGTTTTAACATTGAAAAGAAATAATAAAAGAATTAAAGTCTTAAAGTATTAAATAAATATATATAGTATTTTTTTTAATACTTTTTTATATAAGTTATTATATATACTATATTGGTTTAATATATAAATTTGTATCTTTTATTTTTGCTAATTTTTTCATAAATTGAGCTTTGGAAGTAGTAGTCCGTTTTTTTGGGAGGCCTCTCCAGTTTTTTTCTGCTATTCATTATAAAAAAGAAAAAATATAGGAATACTTCTTTATCTCTATTTTTGTCCATTTTTTAAGACGTAAAACTTAAAAAAACATGTTAGCTAAATATTCAAAAAACGAGATTCTCATAAACGAACATTTTTGCTTGTATATTAAACCGATGCTTTTTTACCATTTTTTAGAAATTTTGAATCTCGTGACAGAATTTCTTAAATAAAATAAAACCCTTTGAACCATTTTAGTTGGTAATTTTAAACCTATTCTAAAAAATAGATTTTGGCTTCAATCGTGACCCAATTTTTAGCCGATAATTTCCAACTATTTTAAAGCTGTTTCATTTCTCTTTCAATCTCTCTCACTGTTTATTTAGAAGTAAAATTTATGCTAAAATTTGGCTAAAATAGAATGCTTAGGCTAGACAAAAAATCAGCTGTACAATTATTGACTAGTAAAAGCTATCACTAAATAGTTCAAAAACGAAATGAAATAGCTGTAAAATAAGAGTGCAACTTTAAAAATAAACTTAATTTCAATGCCCTGATGTGTTTAGAAGCTATATTGAATCTAATAGTTGATGCTTTTAAAATATAGAATTACTGAAAATTGTGGTAATTATTACTTAAATAGAATTATCAACAACACTTAAAATAGCGAAATTGTGACTATTGGTATGCAGTAAGAGGGTATAATCTAATTCTTCAATTGGCGAATAGTCGAGTTATTTATTAAATATCAATGCTGACTTGAAGCCAATGTATGAGCTTTCTGATATTAGTTTATGATTTATTACCAAAATAAAAGCAATAGATAATTCAAAACAAAAAGTATATAAAGCCCTTAAAATCAGAAGAGAAAAAATAAAAACAATAAAAATGAAGTTGTTATCACTTTTATTTAGTTTTGGACTCTTAAATAGATTCAATGGGTCCGCTCCTAAAGGTGAAGTGTTTGATTTAAACAGGCATCCTAAGTTAAATATCGTAGTACATTCAGCATTTGGCGGAAGAAGCCACATCAAATCATCTTTAGAAATAGGTGATGCGTTAGCACAAAGAGGACATAAAATCACGTATGCCACCTTAGATGATAATATTCGATTTACAAAAGGATATGACATTGGTAATTATTCTATAGGCGGAGGATTCCTTGATGACGAAACTATGAGGAATATAATGAGAGAAAGAATTTCAGATCGAAATACAGAAAATACGGGTAAAGCAATGGCAAGGACTTTAGGACCAGTTTTTATTATAAATTATGAACGCACTTTTCAACCACTTAAAGAATACTTGATAAAATCGAAACCCGATCTTATAGCTTGTGATTTTTTTGCTCATCCATGTATTGATTTAGCAAAACATTTAAAAATACCTTTAATTATTAGTTATCAAACTACAGAAGGTATTGCGTTAACTATGGAACCTTTTATTACTTCAGGTTTTGAATATAGTCCAATTTATACTAAAGATATGTCTTTTATTCAGCGCTTTTATTCTCTAACTATTAAACCAATAGTTAGTCTCCATTATATATCTAAGGTGGTCGCTATGGAAAATAAAGTACGACAAAAATTTGGAATTCCATCGAGTAATGAATTTCAACCTGGTTTAGATTATGGTTTAAATCTTGTAAGTACCTTTATTGGGTTTGAACCGGCTGCTAGATCACCTCCAAACTTAATTCATGTTGGCCCAATTGTATCTGAGAACAAAGATTTATTGACAGCTGAATTAAATGGGTTTTTAAATACTCATGAGAACATTTTGTTTATTGCTTTTGGTTCCAACTCCGTATTAAATGAAAGTTTAACCAAAAGAATATTAGAAGCCTCCTTATTAGCTGTTCAACAAGGTGTTATCGACGGTGTTGTATGGGGGTTAGGACGTACTAATCAAGATGACTTCCCACTTGAAGTAAATAATGGCAAAGGGGGTAAAATTAAGGTTAAAGAATTGTTTGAAGGAAAGAATGATAAAGTCAAGTTATTATCTTGGGCACCACAAGTATCTGTTTTAAATCATAAGAATACTAAATTATTTATATCTCATGGTGGAATTGAGTCTACCTTTGAAGCCATTCATTCAGGTACTCCAGTATTATGTTTAGCATTATTTGGTGATCAACCAAGAAATGCACGTAAATTGGAAGAAGTAGGGGGTGGGCTTTATGTTGATAAAGTTACCTTTACACCTGAATCTTTAAAACAACAATTTAAAACTATTATCGAGGACAGGGATAACAAATTTAAATCCAACCTATCAAGAATGAAGACTATTTCTCATCATAATTCAAGAAGACTTAGTTATGCAGCTGATTTATATGAACAACATGCTTATACCGCTAAAGCATGTAGAAAATATGAACCTTATGATCCTAATTCAAATGTACCACCTTGTGAAATCAAACATCTTATCCCAGTGTCCAACCAAATGTCCTCTATCAAAGCTAATGGTATTGACGTTTTTGCTACAGCTCTTGTAATATTGCTAGTAAGTATTGCATTGGCTTTATGTTCTTTAAATCCATTGTATAAATTTGGATTAGAATATTATAAGCAAATGATGGCTAAACCTAAAGTAGAATAGAAATAGATGTTTTTCTGATTCCACTAAAATTCTATTAAACTATATTACAAACGATTCTATTTTGTTTTTAAAGTAATTTAACAATATCTAAATTTTTATTAATAATTGTTTATTATTTGAATATAATATATATTTATATAGGATTTAATGCCAGCAATCTATGTTTTTATTCTTTATGTATTCATAAGGTAGTATTTTAAAGAAGTTAATATTTCAGAAGCATTTGTGACATTAAAAGTGTAGTATAATCAATAGACGAAATTTGAGTTTATTAGTTTAATAAGGACTATTAAATATTTTTACTTATACTTTTTTAATTTATTTTCTATTTATATATTGATATAATAATTTAAAAAAATTTAGTAAAAAAATTTAATTTAATATGTGCTTATTTATTTTTATCAAATGGGGATGTATTTTTGTGTTTAAGAATTTTACTGCCAATTTTTCCACTCAAATAGCCCTTAAGGGAAAAAGTGATAAAGCCAAAAAAACACCCCTAAATATTAATTTTAATATTCAAATGAATAGAATATCATCAATCATTCCATTTTAAATTTCTTGGAAATATTATTATAACATTTAAACCCGATTTTAGATAAATGATATATGGAATAGAAAGACAAAATTAGACTAGATAAAAGTAATAAAATAACTGTACCATAGATATCAATTCCTTTACCAGAAATAAAGGACATTTGTTGAGATACTGGTATAAGATGTTTAAGTTCACAAGGAGGTAAATCCGAGTTGGGGTCATATGGTTCCAGTTCTCTACAAGCTTTAGCAGTATAGGCATGTTGCTCAAATAAATCAACAGCAACATTAATTCCCTTTGAATTATAATAAGAGATCGTTTTCATTCTTAATAAATTTGATTGAAACTTATGCTTTTTATCTTCGATGATAGTTCTAAATTGTTCTTTGAGAGATTGAGATGTAAAGGTAACTTTATCCACATAAAGACCAGTCCCTATCTCTTCAATTTTACGTGCATTTCTTGGTTGATCAGCAATTAATGCCAAACATAATATAGGTGTACCTGAATAAATGGCTTCAAAGGTAGATTCTAAACCACCATGAGATATAAACAATTTAGTATTCTTATGATTTAAAATAGATACTTGTGGTGCCCAAGATAATAACCGAATATTTTTATTTTTTCCTTCAAATAAATCTTGTACTTTTATCTTTTTCCCTTTACGATCCTTGATTTCTACTGGAAAATCATTTTGTTTTGTTTTACCTAAACCCCATACAATACCATCAATAATATTTTCTTCAATAGCTAATAAACAAGCTTCTAATATTTTTTGAGTTATATTTTCATTCAATATAGAATGGGAACCAAAAGCAATAAATAATGTGTTTTCATGAAGATCTAAAAACTCATTTAATTCTGGCGTTAATCTATCTCTATTTTCTGATACAATCGGACCCACATGAATTAAATCTGGTAATGTACTAGTTGCTGGTTCAAACCCAACAAAGCTATTAGCAATATTTAACCCATAGTTTGCCCCTGGATTCATCCCATTAACAATAGGAATTTGATATTTTTTTCTTAATTGGTTAGTAGCATCGCCCATACTAGAAAAATAGTAAATTTTGATAGCAGGCTGAAGAATTTGGGCATTAAAACGTTCAATAAAAGACATATCTTTAGTATAAATGGGCGCATAATCCGAACTCATAGTAATAAAAGGTTCTACAATTAAACCTAAATTATCCGTGGATTGATAACCGATGATTAATGGTAATTTTAAATGTTTGGCTAAATCAATACATGATATTGCAAAAAAACTACAAACTACTAGATCCGGTTTGGTTTCTATTAAATACTCTTTAAGTGGTAAAAATGTATCTTCATAATATTTAGTAAAAAAAGAGCCTAATGATTTAGCTAAATATTTAGGATTTAATTCACTTGGTGATTGGGCTATCATTTGCTTAACTTTGGAACGTAATAATTTTTCCATTTCAGTATCCGTCTCAGTAGATCCTAAAGTATAATTTTTTATATTATATCCTGAAGTAAATCGAATATTATCATGAATCGTTGCATATGTTATGGAATGGCCTCTTTTTGCTAATACATCCCCAATCTCTAATAACGATTTGATATGGCTTCGTCCCCCAAAGGAGGAGTGTAATACTATATTGAGTTTATGATTGGGTAATTCTTGCTTCTCAATAGAAGCATTTCCAAAATTCAATAAAAACAAAGTTAATATTAAAGTAAATAAATTCATTTTAGTTGATTTTAGTTGATTTTAGTTTGTTTTGGTTTAGTCAATTGCTAGTGTTTATATACTCTTTTTTTTTCTTAAAAGTTTAATAATGTAATTTATATATAATTCTTCTTATTACGTCAATGGTAAAATGATTTCGGTTTATATCAAAAACTGGATGAATTTTTAATTCCATTTCTTTTTAAGCTTAAATTGCTTTCGGTGCTTAAAATTTAAAAGTTGAACGCCGATTATTAGGTTTTCCCATTAATTTCTTAACTTTCTTATATAAAGAAAAAACTAATATTATTATTTCAATTGGGTTGCTTTATTAATTCAATATATTAATATTTTTTTATTGAAGTTTAAAGAACCAATTTTAGTAGTCTATTGAAATAGTTTTTTTAGATGAATAAAAGTAATTTTAAATAGTTGATTAATATTAATAAATAAATAAAATAAATATTTAAAAGTCACTTAATAGATCGAGTTTTTAATTATGAATCTTTAAATGAATTGAAACTAAGTTCAAAATATTATTACATTTATTAAAATTAAGTACAATGTTTTTATCGCATCATAGTCATAGTATGGAAAAAATTCAAAATTAATTAAAAAAAAGATAGTAATTTTTAAAAGTGAACAAAATTAAGAATTTCCAGAGTGTGTTATTTCAATTTTGGTTATTTTTGTTGAAAATTATTCACTTAATTTTTTACTTCAGTTTTTTAATATTTTTTTCTTGCTATGACTGTAGTATGATAAAAACACTGTATATTAAACCATTTATTCTAAATTTAATATCATTTTCTAACATAGATAAAAAGATTAGTTAAATATTGAATTTAAGAGGGAAGGTGGCCAAGTGGTAAGACACACATTCTTTTCAGCCAAAGTTTGAGGTTGGAACCTTAGTCTTCTCAAAGAAGAGGGGATTACTTATCAAAGGAATGTCGCCTACATACCCGTTAAAGTATTGGAAAGTAACTTGTCTATTAAAGTATTCTCATATCTTTAAACATTTTTGATCTCATTTAATAGTTTGAATTGTTTTTAAAATCGAACGATTCAAGAAATTTAAAAATAAAAGATGGATAATTTATGTAAAAATAAAACAAATAAATTAAATAATTATTATAATTAAAGATTTAATATGAAGCTTAATTAAAATTAAATAAGTAAAAAAGTCAATTTATATGAAACAATTTATTTTTTATATCAATTTCTATTCTCATTTATAAATAAAAAATACTTTTAAATTAAGTTAGAAATCCATCCATCCGATATATAATTTCAGTGATAGTTTGAAGCAGCTTTATATAAATAAAAAACTAAACCTAAATAAATAAGTACTTTATATAAATAATTATTTGAAGCCCAATATCAAAACATATTTATTATCAATATCAATAAAGTCTACTCAACCTTACTTTTATGTTGAAACCATAAACCAGATAAGGTTAAACTAATTAATTTAATAATTAGATAGAACAAGAACCCTAATAAAACTAGTAATAATATAATAGTAGTACCATAAGTATCGACATTATAAGTAGAAACAAAGGAGATTTGACGGGATGGTGACATAGTATGTTTAAGTTCACAAGGTGGTAGATTAGAGTTAGGATCATACGATTCCTATTTTTTACATGCTTTAGAAGTATAAGTATGTTGCTCAAATAAATCATCTGCATAATTAAGTCTTTTAGAACTGTAATGAGCAATTGTTTTTATTCTTAATAAGTTGGATTAAAATTTATTATTTTTATCTTCAATTATTGTTTTAAATCGGTCCTTTAAAAAATCAAGTGTGAATGTAAATTTGTCAACATAAAGCCCAATTTCTGCTTCTTCTAATTTAGCGACATTTCTATGTTGGTCTCCAAATACTCGTTCAATTGAGGTGTCAATGTTTCCTTGTTTCCACCAGGAACAGGCCTAACATTCATCATATTTGAGGGCAATTTTAATACTGGTTCTAAACCAAAAAAAAATAGCAATAATTAAGGAAGAATTAAAATCAGTAAATAAATTATTATGTACTTTAATATTCAATTTAATACGTAAACTATTCAGTTGTTTTTTATATTATTTTATATAATTATAAGAAATATAAAAATCAATAATTTAATTATAAAACTTGGTAAAAAAAAGATATTTGTTTTTTATTTAATGATTCATATTTATTTCTCAAAGTTAAATAAGGTTCACATTCGATACTTAATCCCTTAATAGCTTCGAACCTAAGAATGCTGGGTATTTTTAATTGTTTTGCTAAATCACTACAACTTGAAGAGAATTAATCATAATATAACAAACCTCTTAGATTATTAGTTAAATATTATTTTAATAGAATTAATATTTTATTATATCTCATTTCTACATAATTACCAACAAGATCTAATAAATGTTTTGTATGATATATCTTGGATTTTAATAACACCTCAGTTTTCATGACGTTTTTTTAATAAGTCATCATTGGTAAGTTTATCTGTTATAAAATAACTGGTTATCTTATAATCTTGCGTAAATTTAACACTATCTTCAATGCTTACATAACTGACTTTCTATCCTCATGATATTAGTTTTTCTTTGATTTTTAATATACCTTGGATATGTGAGCGACTGCCTATACTTGAGTGAAGTCTTATGTTTAATGGAACGCTGGTTTTATACCAATGAATTGAGTTTGAATAGTCAAGTAATAAAAGGTAAAGAGTAAAATAAAAATTCATTGTAAAAATCAATGTTTTTTTTAACTATAATCAACCTATTAAAACCTTGCTTTTTATATATCTTTAATATGAAAATATAACTTATTAATAATAATACAACTTTTAGTTTTCATAATGTATTAATATTTATCTACTTAACTCTTTTGTACTAGTCGAAAAATTTAGGCTTGAATTACTAAACATTAAAATTTAACTTTTCAATTACTAATGTAAGCTTCAAGTAGAATTAGGTAAATTAATGATCACTTTGGATACTTTGAATATCATTTATCACTAGCACGAAGGTAAGTCTATTTTTGTAATGGCTTAGAAATCTTTTGTTATCGAGAGGTTGTTACTGGCCCAATAAAATATGGATTGGATATTTTCAATTTAGTATTATCTGAATTCTATCATGATGACTATTTCTAGTTTTCTATTTAGCAAATACAAAATTGAAAATGCCCAATCCACATTTCAATTGAGCCATACTAACGAAAATGCTGCATTTACAAATGTTATTAAATTTAATGTTCCAATTATGGTAATAACGTAAGGTAAGGTGTTTTAACAAAATAATTTTATAAAA
This sequence comes from Batkoa obscura, assembly GCA_030770535.1. Classification (NCBI taxonomy): domain Eukaryota; kingdom Fungi; phylum Entomophthoromycota; class Entomophthoromycetes; order Entomophthorales; family Batkoaceae; genus Batkoa; species Batkoa obscura. The sequence goes on along the minus strand of JASVEC010000005.1, from coordinate 702,662 downwards.
ACATCAAAATACAAAACTGTTATTTTAGAAACATTTGTAAGTTTTAATAAATTAAAAGCTAAAAGTTCATTAAAATTAAAACAAAATTTATACAAAACTTAATAAACTATTAAACCTTCTATTTGAATTCAAAACTTCCGATTAAAATGACTGAACATTAAAACACCTGTTATTAATTGTCAAAAAAATTAAATATTACTCAATATATTAATTTTACAGAAATTATGGCAAATTATCAACCAACACTTAAAAAAACAAATACAATATATTTGTTTCAAAAAGATCGGAGATAATTTAATATTAAAACACACATTGCTATTATTCACAAGATAATTAAGAATTTATTGAATTAACTCCAATTTTAAAAAAATTACTTAAGAAGCCTTAGCTATGCCTTCTATCGGAATCGAACCAATGACCTTCCGCTTACTAGGCGGACGCTCTGCCAACTGAGCCAAGAAGGCAACTTCTTACTAATAATTTTCATTACTAAAATGTTTATTATACTAAAAAAATATCGTTTATTAGCGGTATTCTGAAAGCTTTGTATCCATGACAACTTGAGCTAAACTAAACTAAATCGATAATTAAAAAGGAGTGTTGTTAACGTAAATTAGCTAACCAAGTTATGCTATTCACTATATTTAGATTAATTTTGAAAACATTAAAATATTTAAGTTAAAATATTATTATGAATTTACATGCTTCATTTTATTATATGTTAATAGAATGTATTATAGAAAGAATATACAAATAAGATAAGAAAAAAAGTATAAAATTGGAATAGATAGGATGATATAATAGAATTAAAAGAGTTTAATCTTTGGACTATCTTGGATTAAAAAATTGGTATATTTTAAATAAAAATAAGTGAGGGATAACAAATAATAAATGAGTAATAGTAGACTTGAGAAGATGAAAAATAAAAATAAAAAATAAATATCCATATTATATAATTGATAAAAATACTTATTTTTTTTAGGAATTAAATGACTTAATTCACACGGTATTTCATTCTTTTTATAAGGTTGTAATGGACGACAAAGTTTAGCAAGATTGATATGTTGTTCAATTAAAGTAACTGCATATTGAATTTTATCTTCAGTATTACCAATCATTTGATTCGTTTTTAATAAATTCATTTGCACTAAGTTGTTATTTAATAAATATAAAATATCTTGAATTATTAACTGAAAATTGATATTGTCTTTATCCATATATTTACTAATACCTAAATCATTTAACTTTCGAGTATTACGAAATTGATCACCAAACAAAGGCATACATAAGATCGGTTTCTTTGCTGCTATACTTTCAAAACTAGATTCTAAACCACAATGAGATAAAAATAATTTAACATTATCATGATTTAAAATCTTAGTTTGTGGTGTCCAGGAATAAAATTTGATATTATTATTATTATTAAATTTAATCATTTTATGTATATTATAATATTGATTATTAAATAATATCTCTTTTTTGATATCTTTTAATTCTGTTTTTCCTAAACTAATAATAATACCATCAAATATTTCATTATCAATCAATTTCAATAATAATAACATCAATTGTTCACTCAATTCTTCATTTAATACTGATAAACTACCAAATCCTACATATAATACTTTATTTTTCATATTTAAATAATTCTCAATTTCAGTAATTACTTTAATATTATTTTTATAACTGGAATTATTACTTTTAGATAAAATTGGACCAATATGATGAAGGTTAGGTTGTAAATTAATAGCTGGTTCAAAACCAGTAAATGTATTAGCTAAATTCAAAGAATAGTTTTCATTATCACCAAATACTGTATAACTTTTAGGTACATTATATTTTTTTCTTATTTTATTTAATCGATTAATTAATGGCATTAAATAATAAATCCCTTTAATAGGATTAATAATTAATGCCTTAATTCGTTGTAATAAACTTAATTCATTAGTATATAATGGTCCATATTCTAAGTTATTAATTACATAAGGTGAATGTGTAATACCTAAGCCATCTGTTGTTTGCATTGTTACAATTAATGGAATTGAATATTGTTTAGCTAAATCAATACAAGCATTAGCAATAAAATCACAAATCATTAAATCTATTAAATCAAAATTATTTAAAATGTATTGTTTTAAACTTAAATATGTTTGATCATAGTTTAATTCCATTAATGGGAATACTGAATTAGCCATTGCTTTCATTGGGTTATTTCGACTTTCTTTATTCATTATTGTTAATTTCATTTCATGTTGTATTTGCTTTTGATCTTTTTGTAATGGCGGTCCTAACAAATGACCAGTTATATTATATCCCTTTAAATAATCTAAGTTATCTTCTAATCCTAAATACTTGACTTGATGTCCCCGTAATACTAATAAATCACTGATTTCTAATACACTTTTAATGTGGGATCGACCGCCATATCCAGAATGTAATAATATATTATAACAATAAATACATGTTAAAAATGAATAGAAAAATAGATTCATTTTTAATTATAATTGAATTATTAACTAAGATAAAAAATACAAAAAATATAAAATATAAAAAATATAAAATATAAAGTATAAAAATAAAATTATTCTACAATCAAATTGATACTTTGAATCCTCATTTTATATCTAATTTTTTCTTAAAGTATAGATTATTATTTATTATCCAATTTCAGCTGATTTATCTTGAGTTTAATCTACATTAAGTTAACTTTATTTTACTCGATCTTTAGCATCCACTTAAGATTAATCCCTTCATTAACCTATCTTAGCATTATCCCCTATATTTATTGATCCCTTCATCATTATTCTATTTACAATTAACGAAAGTTGAATTATTATTTTTAAACATATCAACAGTATTGGCTTTGAATGAATGAAATTTCATATTATAACTGTATTTAATTAAGAATATAAACTCCACATTGAATAACTTTTAAAATATCAGTTTATGCTTAACAATTTGAATATCTGATAAAACCCCAACTGAAGAATTTTATCAACCCCAGATAGTTATGAATTATAAACCTGTATTATAAATTGAGATACAACGAATCAATTGAAATTTAACTTATTTAAGCTAGTTTTATTTTTTTATAATAAATTTTCAATGATTTTATTTTATTGCATTTGTAAATTAAGTTCCAGATTTTAGTTGAATATTTTCTATTTGCCACTATTGTTTTCAATATTGTTTTAGGGGTCATAACTTCGCTAAATCTATGCCAACTTGTTTTTTCAAATAATTGTTTGATATATATATTTCCATCAATTATTGTTAAACTAACTATTACCTCATTGAACTTCAGTTATCCTTAAATTTTATTCATTTTAAAAGTTAGTTGGTTGATATTAATATCATCATTATTATTATTATTATCAAATATAGTGATTTCCGTTATTTGAATTTAAATTTGAATCTAACTTTTATACTATTGAAATTTAAATAAATTTTAACAATTGATTATATATATTATCTTTATTATTATTACTATTATTTTAAAAACAATCCATTTAACATCATGATTATTAAATTGAATGATAAGATAAAAAATTCAATATTTATTTTTAATTACTTGAGAATTTTTCAAATACAACTAAATCTTCAAATTCAAATTCAAATTTGAATAAAGAAATCTATTTTTTAAAATTATCAATAATATCTCAATAATATTCAAAAATAAAGTAATAAAACTATTGAAAACTAAATTCGATAAACTAACAAATAGTTAATAATGGATTCAACTAAAATAAAAATAAAAATAAAAGATTGCATTTTATTGAAAATAAACTTCAACTATTGAATTGTTTTAGGTTAATTCTTTATAAAATTAAGTTTCTTTATTTAATTGTACATTATTATCTTATTTTTAATATTCAACCAATGATAATTGATTGAGATTTTTTAACTTTTTTATCCCTTAAATATTTTAAAAATATTTTGAATTTTAAAACAATTATTACAAAATATTAAAAAAATGGAATTATTTTGATCTATTTTAATACTATACTAATTAAAACATCAAAATTATAAAACTGAATTTTACTCTTATTTTTAAAATATTATAATAACAGTAAAAAGATAAACTTTAACAGATAATGAATTTATTTTATAAAATTTATGTTTTAAAAACTGGTTATTATCATATGCTCTCCCCCTTTAACTTGTTAAATTTAAGGAATTAAGGGTGGAATCCAGGTATTTACTAATAAAACAAACTACGACTATTTATTTTAAGGATCTCTTTTTTACTATTTTAGTTTTATTTTATTTAAAAGAATCAATGTTATCATAATTTTTAAAAAAGATGAAATTTTTTATTGCAATTTAGAGAGTTTATAATTTACAACATAATTGAAATGATTGATATGTTTCATTGAGTTTTATCTTTTATCTTTTTTTCTACTGTCTTAGATCGTATTTAATAAAACTTAAATTCGATTTTGAAATTTATTTAACTAGAGTTCTGAAGAATCATTTTATCATTCTAAAAGTTTTAAAACTTGATTCACAACTAATAATATTTCAATGAACATAAGGGGATGTGTTTTTTGTTTAAGAGTTTTACAATAGTCTTTCCACTCAAATAGCGCTCAAAAAATCGAAAAAGTGACGAAACTAAAAAAAACACCCTCATCTTATTTAAAAAATTCAATATTTTTTAATTGAAATGGTGAATTTGAAGTTTATATATTAATTTCAGTTTGATTTTTATAAACTACAATTTTATACAAGATTAATTAATATCTTTGAAATATTCAAACTTTTAAAATCAATTTGTAAGATTAATTAGTAAGACTATACAATTATCTAGTTGATAAAAAATATTATTTTATTAAAATAATATTCGAGTATTAAACATTATTAAAACAAAATAACAAAACATTGAAAATAAAAGAATAGAGTTTAAAAAAAAATAAAAAAAAATCCAATTTAATTTGAAATTTAATAAAAAATACTTTGAATTTTAATAGTTTAATATCAATTATTATTAATTTTCAAATTCCTTACGAATTTCTTCCAATTTAGCTTCTTCATCTTGGTATTTCTCTTGAATTAACTGCATTTCTTTTTCCAAATTTTGCACTAATTCAATATTATTTTCTTCTTTAGCTTTCGTAATCTCATCCTTCAATTTCTTTTCTTCTTGTTTGAATAATAAATCCAATGGTGTATAATTTTTTCTACGAATTTCTTTTCTTTCAGTTCTCTTTCTTTTCCTGTCTGATAATTTAGCTTCTTCTTTTTCTCTTTCTTCTCTTTCCTATTGATTATTAATTATTATTATTTTTTCTTAAATTAATTTTGAATTTTACTTTAGCTTCAAACTCAGCAACATGTTCTAAGTAATCTTGACTAGCTGGCATAGGAACGATTGGTTTTGTATTTTTATAAACAAATTCTTTTAAAACTTCCAACTTGGCTTTAATAGTCGTAGCAAACCCAAATCGATTTTTACACGTATCTAAGCTAAATATTATTCCTGCATCAATTGCTTTGGAACACTCATCAAATACTCTATTAATTTAATTATTATTTTTTCAATATTTAAAATCGGTTAATTCTTTACTTTCTTGCTTCTTCAATATGTTCCAGTGCAAAATCGACCATAGCTCTACCTACTTCTTTTGGATCCATGTTAGCTACCATTACACTATAACTTTGAAGTGCAATTCCTAAATCATATTTAAGTACATTTTGACCTTCCAGTTTTACAGCCTAAATGATTTATTAATACGGATTTATTATTATCTTTTAGGACTTACTTCTCTCATTGTATCGATGCAATTAAGCATCATTCGAAGGTTTTTCTTTTTTAAACTTAAAGCATGTTGTACCCTAGCTTTCATTTGAAGCACACGATAATCATGATATTTACCGTGTTTTAATACTTTTTCAAGCTAAACAATTAAATTAATATTGATTTTTTATTATTTATAGATTCTATTACACTAGCTAATGACTCTTCATATAATTCATTTCTATATTGAATGATACCAAGATTTCTATCCATTTCAACATAATGTAAGGATGATTTTATCTAAATTAAAAATTACTATTATATCTATATTTCATTAGTTAATATATTAAACTTACAATATTAAATATTTTTAAAGGTATATCATATATTTGTCTATCATTTAAAAGGGCAGCAAATCCAGTTAACATAAATGGATTACCAGGATCAATTTCACGAGCTAACATAAAATATTTAACAGATTCATTAAAATAACCTATCCTCTATAAATATATTAAGTTAATGTTAAAAGAATTTAATATAATATAAATTACTCTTCTTTTATCTCCATCTAAAGTTCTAGCAATACAATAATTATTATAAGCAATAGCACAATGAGCATATACATTTTCTTTATCCAAATGATCGATTATCCACTTAAATTTTTCAATGGATTTATCAAACACTTTAACATTATGATAGATTTGAGCCAAAAACAAATGTGCTTCTTTACAAAATAGTTTGTGTTCTTCTTTAGTGGAATCTTTACAACTTTCAACCACTTGATAAAAGTAAGATCTTGCTTTAAAATATTCTCGATTTCTATAAGCAATAATTCCTAACCTTAATGGTGCTTGGAAATAACTAGGATATTCTTCATTAAGTGTTTTATAAATTTCTTTGGCCGATTTAATTAAACCTGCACTCTCAAATGCTACCGCTGTGTTAAATGAATAAGTTATCCACACCATTTTACTTTCTTCATTATCAATATATTTTATTGCTTTTACTGCTTTTCGGAAGCTTTCAAATGCATCCTGATTTTGACCTAAAATTTTACTTTAATAAATATTGCTAGTATTGAGATCGATTTAATATTACCTAATGTTAAGTAGCATACTCCAATATTATTAAAATTTTTTGATAATTTAATCCTTGCAGAAGGTTCATCATTTTCTAAATAAATAGCATTGGCATAATTATATTCATTAATTGATAATGGTGCAAGAGAATCCGTTTTGGTATATGCTCTACCGTAAGCAGAAAAAGCATTGAACATATCATCCTTTAAATTAATATCCATAGAGGACATGAAAGAATCCAAATGCTTTTTTGCAACACGGACTGCAGCCCTAAATTCATCACTTTCACCTGGACCATTAATATACATAACTTGACAAGATACAATGATGAAAAACTAATGTTAATTTAATATTGATAAGACGTATAAAATAAAATAAAGTAAAATATGAGTCTTACCAAAGTTAATTTGATATCTTCTGTACTTTTTGGATCAAGAGACCAAAGATTGTTTTTTATTGCATGCTCACCTGCTTTTTTAGCAGCAACAAAGTCCCCTAAAGTAGATTATATTAAATTAATATACTAAAATATAAAAATTAATTTGCCTTTGATTACAGATACCAAAATAACTCCAATACTAGCTAATGAACAATATGGATTGTATTTCAATGCATGTTCGAAAAAGAATTTTGCATTATCATAATCTTTCATGAAATAATAAACTTTGCCTAGCATAGCTGCTGCTTCTGAATTAACGTATGGATCATAAGAACCTACTTCAATACTTGCTTTTTTAGCAAATTCAAATGCCTATAGAAATTTAATAAATTCAATTCTTGTCAATTAAATAATTTATACCTTTTCAAAATTTCTCTCAAAAAAATATAATTCAGCCTGAACAATATTAACCACTTGATTTTCTGGAAACTGTAAAATCGCATTTTCACAAGTAATTTGAAGTTCATCAATAATGTGTATAGCCTTATCGTCTAATTCGATCATCAACTTTGGATCTTTTTTAAACTGATTTAATAATGTCACTAAATAATAGGCTAACATCTTATCATCATTAGGAGACTAAATAAAACAGTTAGGCTTATATATGAGTAAAATTAAAATAACTTACTTGTTTAGTAGCTCCTTTAAGGACAAAAAAAAACTTATTGGTATTATTTAATTTAAGGTGGCACTGAGCAATAGCTACCCTTACATCAATAACCTTAAAAGGAATATCTAACTCACCTTTAACTTGAATAACCAATACCTTCAAAAAGTGCTTCAATGCCATTTTATAATCTTTATCAAAGTAGCATGCTAAACCCATACCGTAAAGTGTAGTAGCACTGTCGCTTTTGATTGTTAGAGCCCTTTCGAAAAATTCTCTAGACAAAGGGTATTTTTGAGAGAAAAATGCAAAATAACCACGTATAATACTATATTCAATTCTACCACCAAATTTTTCGGATACAAGTCGATCAGCTTCACTCAACCCAATATTCATTGCATTGTGTAATTCATCATAATAGAGAATGAATGTTTTTTGATGACATATAATAGCTATGATACCATATAGCAAGTTAAATATACATTTTAATACATTTTCTGAGTCATTTATTTGCTTATCATTAAGCTGAGCATCCATTAATTGACGACGAGCTAAATAATTTTATTCATTATTTTATCTTTCTATATAACTATTTTAATACTACCTTTTGAAATACCATAAACAACTGCTTCCTTTGCATCGTATAATTCCCCTCCTTTTAAATAATACATCTAAATTCAAAATTTGATTAAGGGTATTTAGTTTAAATTTAACAAAAATTACTGCATAGTTATAGTAGTCAGAAAGTTGAAAAGTCCCTCTTTTATGAGAAAGGACTAATTCAAACCCAGTAAGAGGAGCTGGAGCTGGTTTTTGTACCTCTTTTAGTATTTCTGGTTTTTTATCTTCGATTGCAGATTCATAATCGGAGCTCTCATTTCCATCTTTATTATTACTAATTAAATTAGTTCCTCCTATACTTCCATAACCCAAACTGTTTTCTCCAATTATACTTTGATATTTTTCTCTTTCTGATGTATACGTGTCTCTGGTTTTGCTTACATCCCTCCTACTTCTGACTCTCTCATCTTCTCTTCTATCAGGGTATCGACGTTCATCTCTAGAACTTCTTGGAATATTATCATATTCTTTAGTAGTTCTATGATCTTTTTTACTATAATCATCTCTAACATACCCTCTACTTTCACGAACTCTGCTATCTCTGGTGTAATAATCATCCCCGCCACTATTTTTTGAATCTCTAGTGTACTTATCACTGTTTCTTGATTCTCTAGTGTATCTATCTCCACTAGCACCATTTTTTGATTCTCTAGAATAATAATCGTCAGTGTCACCTGTCTTAGAATCTTTAGTGTATTTATCTCCACTTCCACCATTCCTTGAGTCTTTATAATATTTATCTTCACCACTACTATATTTCGAATCTCTGGGGTATCTATCACTATCATCTACTTTTGAATCTCTAGTGTACTTATCACTATTTCTTGAATCCCTATGATACTTATCTTCACCCCCACTATGCTTTGAATCTCGATGACTTCTTTCCTCACCTTTATTCCTTGATTCTCTTGAGTATCTATCATTGTCTTCTGTACGACGATAATAGTCATCTCGATTGCTATTCCCGCGAGCTTCTTTACGAGATCTATCACCACTGTCTTCCTTTTGGTATTCAGCCCTTGAGCTATCTTCTTTACTTGGTATTGTACTAGATTTATTATAGCTGTCCTCTTTCACTGGGTTATAGTTACTATCCTTCACCGGATTATAGCTATCCTGTTTAATTGGGTCATAGCTATCATCCCTTCCACTGTTATTTGGATTATTATCCATCTTTGCTTAAATAAATTCAAACTAACCGGTTGTAAAAACTAAACAAGCCAAAAAATTAATCTCAATTTAGTTGATTCTATGCCGAGATATCTTAGCTTATTGGGTTCTAATTGGTTGCATTTTTTTAATCACCTGAGTCCAGATCTTTTTCAAAAACTATGTTCCAAACAAAAAGGAATTTTATTTAATCAAAGAAACACTTGATGAATCCAACTCGTCAATGTAACCACCTACGCCCGTGGTTTTTTGATAGCGTGAGTTTCAAGTAAACAGCGTAAAGCTGTTGTACATTTCATGTTTATCTTGTGTTTATAGCTATTATTAGCTGTAGATTATGCGTATTTAGTATTCTTTATTGCATTTTTAAGCCTATTGTACTATGGATACTTATCCTTAAAAGCTAAATTATTCACTGGCTGTATTTATTTTATATGTGAATTAGAATTTGTATTTTTAATTAGTCTACCTACAACTGAGCCTTTATCTCGATATATTTTAAATAGTTGGAAAATTATTAACCAAAAAAAAACAATTGTAGCCAACCTATTCGAATTTTGGACAAATATTATAATTTTATACTTTTAGTTTATAATTGTGTGAGCACCAATAAATATTTAGTATTAACTATAACTCTTTGATATGTGTTTTTTTCAAATCCTATAAAACAATCAAGCCTCAACTATTTTTATTTCTAGAAGAAAAAGAAATGTGTATGAGGGAGAGAATTTAAAGAAATAAGAAGTGAAGTAGAGAAGTAAGTTATTAAACAATTAGAAGCAATTTTAAATTCAAGAGCATAGTATTTAGAGCGAGTAAGACTATAACTAAAAAACCTGTATTCCTATCTGCAAGGGTTTAATCAAATGTGAGACAAAGGAAGACTGGCTAAAATGGGAGCTGTGACTTTTCTGCTGAAAGTTTGGGATAGAAAGAGTGTATGGTCCGAAGACCGGCGACCAGGATGAAAGCTTAACGGAAGGTAAGAAACCTAAAAAACCTCAAACAAATCAGGGAAGGGCATGCTCAGAGCTATTAAAACTAAAGGTTGAGTGGCAATGTGATTTTTCCAAAGACTATTTTTCTTTAGTTTTAGAATTTTAACTTATTTATACAAAAGTAATTTGTAGATGTTCAACCATTGAATGGTTTAAGAGCAACTATAAGCTGTCGTGAATATCACCCTTTTATCCAAAACATTTTATGCATATGCCTTCTAAGCTTTTTCATTAAAGTAATATATTGAAATTGCTCAATAAAAATTGAAAAAGTGTGAGACTATTATAGATAATAATATGGGTTATTTATTTAATAAATGATTAAAATAATATCAGTTAATTTTGTTTAATTTTGCATTTCTCACATTTCTTAAAGTCTAAGATGGAAGGTTGATGGAATTCAGTAAGCTTTTGAATTGGCCTTGCGTTGTTGTCATGAACCGACAATTTAAAAACATTTAATTGAGCTTTAGAAATTGGCAATATCTTATCAGAAATAATAAATCGGACAGCTTCAGTGCATGGGGGGGTAGTCAAAGATCCACGATAAACATAACCTGATTTAAACCCATCAACTTGGTTATATAGTTGACCTAAATTCAACCCTTTAAAGTCAATTTTACTATCTTTAATATCCATGGTAGAGTTAGATTTATTTAGCACACTATTAAAGAATCCACTGATATCAGCTAGTTTATCATCTTGCTGAAAGAAAACGCCAAAGACTTGGAATAAATTACTTTTACTATTGGTAAAAACAAAATGGGCCTCCAAATCATATGTTTTACCATCTACCGTATGTTCAGCAGGTGTATGGACATGAAATTGTTTCAGTTCTAACTTTTTACAGTCTAATTTAAATGGTATTTTTAAATCCTTTAAGTCTACAGTCAATGAATGGCCGTTATTAGTATAGTCGAATGATTTATCACTATCTTCCCATGCATCTACATAGTTGTCTGTTTTAGTGAAATGCCCCCCTTGGTTTAATGCAATTGGGGATTGTCTTTTTCCTTCACCACATGCGCTATACTCTTTTTTTAATAAGCCCCATCTCCCTGGGCCATTTTCCCCTTTATAACTCCATTCTTGGGAACCATGGATTAAAGTTAAAGTGATTAAATTTAAAATAGCGTTAAGTTTCATTTTATCTATTGTATTATTATTATTATTTATTTTGAAAAGATACTACTTCAAGCTTTTATACCATTTTTTTCCATTATATTGAATCTACCACTTAATCTATTGTATTATGTTCCTAATAGGTACAAAATTTTCTTTAATTCATTCAAGATTCATAGAATTTTCTTATGATATCTATATTTGTAGAATAAATTATAAATTATTATTAGTTTCTTGGTTTGTTTTAATACTACAGCAAAGTTATTATCTTGATTTTCTTATGTTCTTGTTATTTTTAAAACACCTCAATGCTTATTGAATATAACACTCCCTAAAGCGGGCTAACTAAAAAAAGTTTATACCTCGATTAAACCATAATTGATCCCTAGTCTTAACAATAGTAGTAATAGAGGAGCCATTATCATTATTACTATATTATTATACAAATTGTTATACATGAAGCTTGATTTATTTTTCAACATTTATATTATGTAATCAATTTATTCATACATTAGTTTTCGAAAAATTATTACCTATTTAAACTTTTACAGCTGCATTATTTTTTAACAAATCATGTTATCACTATTTTAATTAAGGCTAATTCTAATAATAAATTATTTTCATCTTTGTATTTCACCATAATATTATTAAATAGTAAAATAAAATTCTTTTATTAAATCAATTTATTTTATGATAGCACATGCCTTTATTTTACTTATTATGAGAAATTTTGAGCTTATGTTTTTCACTTTAATAAATTTATTTAGCTATTAAATCCATTTTATTTTTCTGTTTATTGGGTCCTAGTTGGTTGAAGCTGTAGAGTTATTTTAAGGTTAGGTTAGTTTTAGAATATGCACAGGTTGAAGGCAGTATTTTTTAAATTTAAACCCAATGGAACAAATAAGAAAGCACTTTACAGCTGTTACAACTTCTATAGCTTTTTTAGTGGTGCTTTTTATAACTAGATTATTGGTAGAACGGGTTTTTTTAAAGCCTGGTCCAGATATTTTAGCCAAATTTTAATAAAGAAATTTTTCCTAAATAAGCGGTTAATTAAATCGCAAAAGAATTGGAATAGCTGTATGTAGGAATGTTTTTCCTTTTAATATTTATTTGATAATTTTAATTTATAGTATATAAGAAATGAGCAAAGTAAAATAAATGAATAATCACATTTTTATTTTTTCAAATATGAAGACCTTTAGTTTTTGTGTTCATTTAAGAAATGATGAAATCTATAAGCGAAACGATAAATTGGGATGGAAAAAAGGCAAACAGATGATTTTTACAACAATTAGTAGATTTGTCCACTATTGGGCAACCGAGGCTACTAAGAAAGTTTAGTGTCATGGCTTATTAATTTATGTGCTTGAATAAAGCAAGTTTTGATGGTAAAGATCAGAGTCCAGCTGAAGTAAAGCTGATGTATTCCAAAACTATGTTAATTGGAGATGGTGACATTGGGCGAGCTATTAGCTTTATATAAGATCAGGTAATGAAGAAGGATATGGAACAGATGATTATATAAAAAACGTTCTTTGTATTTTGACTCAAGACGCGATACCAAACTAGAGTTGTCAAGCCCTTATAAAGGGAATAACTCAAAAAGTGTCTCCAAATGGTAATCTTCATATATCAAACATTCCAATCCTTCAATTAGATAATCCATTTGATATTTTTAATACTTTAAAAGCATATGGATAAAAGTAGAAATAACAATAACAAATTTAGTAAACCTTAACAAATGAAGTATTTTCAATATATCAACAATATTTCCATTATTTGGTAACCAAATTTATTAACTTTTTTGAAATAATTAATTTATTTATACAGCTACAATTCTATTATGACTTAATTTGCGGTAATTTTTAGAGCCAATTATTCGTCTGAGCTAGGTTCTGTATATAGCGTATCCTTAAATTTAGCATGCTTTTAGAAATTTTTTTGCTCTTGAATCAACAGTTAGTTAAGTCCCAATAGAGTTGCAGCAGCTATACAAAAACAAAAATTTACATAATTAAATAGTGTAATAAAAAAACTATTATTAGAAAACACCCCTCTCCAGATTTTCACCAATACATCACAGTTTTTATTTTTTTAAAACAATTCTTCATTTTAATTCTAATTTTTGTAAAAATTAAACTTTATTAAAACCCCCCTTACCTTACGTTATTACCATAGCTGGAGCATTAACTTACCATTTTATAAATCCAGCATTCTCAAGTTAGCCTCTTAGTAAAGTTTATAAGACGCTATAGGAATAAGCCTATTAGAAATGAATGATTTATAATCAATAATAATAAAGATGTCTAAAGTGACCATTGATTCACTTCTACTTACTACTCACTTTAGTAGTTGAAAAATGGGATTGACATAAACTTAATGTTGAATGAAATAATGACTTTTTATCTATAATCCATACTTAGTAATTCAAGCCTAGGTTTTTATATTGAGTATAAAGAATTAAGTGGATTAGTATTGCTACATTATAAAAGATAAATGTTGAATTAATGATGTTAAGTTGTGCGTCTAGATTGAAAGAGTATATGGGGATGTATTTTTTTGTTTAAGAATTTTACTAACAATCTTTCCACTCAAATAGCGCTTAAAAAATGGAAAAAATAATGAAACAAAAAAAAACACCCCCATATAAAAAGCCACTTTTGGATCGATGAATTTATATTTAAAAAAGCCATTTTAACATAATGAACTTTTATTTTACTTTTTACCTTTTATTATTTGACTATTCAAACTCAATTCATTGGTATAAAACCAGCGTTCCATTAAACATAAGACTTCACTCAAGTATAGGCAGTCGCTCACATATCCAAGGTATATTAAAAATCAAAGAAAAACTAATATCATGAGGATAGAAAGTCAGTTATGTAAGCATTGAAGATAGTGTTAAATTTACGCAAGATTATAAGATAACCAGTTATTTTATAACAGATAAACTTACCAATGATGACTTATTAAAAAAACGTCATGAAAACTGAGGTGTTATTAAAATCCAAGATATATCATACAAAACATTTATTAGATCTTGTTGGTAATTATGTAGAAATGAGATATAATAAAATATTAATTCTATTAAAATAATATTTAACTAATAATCTAAGAGGTTTGTTATATTATGATTAATTCTCTTCAAGTTGTAGTGATTTAGCAAAACAATTAAAAATACCCAGCATTCTTAGGTTCGAAGCTATTAAGGGATTAAGTATCGAATGTGAACCTTATTTAACTTTGAGAAATAAATATGAATCATTAAATAAAAAACAAATATCTTTTTTTTACCAAGTTTTATAATTAAATTATTGATTTTTATATTTCTTATAATTATATAAAATAATATAAAAAACAACTGAATAGTTTACGTATTAAATTGAATATTAAAGTACATAATAATTTATTTACTGATTTTAATTCTTCCTTAATTATTGCTATTTTTTTTTGGTTTAGAACCAGTATTAAAATTACCCTCAAATATGATGAATGTTAGGTCTGTTCCTGGTGAAAACAAGGAAACATTGACACCTCAATTGAACGAGTATTTGGAGACCAACATAGAAATGTCACTAAATTAGAAGAAGCAGAAATTGGGCTTTATGTTGACAAATTTACATTCACATTTGATTTTTTAAAGGACTGATTTAAAACAATAGTTGAAGATAAAAATAATAAATTTTAATCCAACTTATTAAGAATAAAAACAATTGCTCATTACAGTTCTAAAAGATTTAATTATGCAGCTGATTTATTTGAGCAACATGCTTATACCGCTAAAGCATGTAAAAAATAGGAATCGTATGATCCTAACTCTAATCTACCACCTTGTGAACTTAAACATACTATGTCACCATCCCGTCAAATCTCCTTTGTTTCTACTTATAGTATCGACATCTATGGTACTACTATTATGTTATCATTAGTAAGCTTTATATTGTTGGTTTATTGTTTACGTTATCTATTAAATCTTTTACACAATTATTATGAGTGTGGTTTAAATAAGAGCAAAGTCGAATAAAGTTGAATGTCTTATGATTGTTATTATCAACTATATTCAATAGAATTCAATAAAATTCAATAGAAATTAAATTATTGTAAAATCGACATCAAAATTAATAATTTATAAAGTAAATAAATAAAGTTATAATAACACTCGTTTATTAGAATTAATTAGATAAAATAGACCTATTTGATTTTTATTGGATTTATATTATTATTTTAAAGTAGTCAGTTCATTCAATCCAACATTTAATTTTATTATTATTTGAATGTTCGATCAATTTAAAGATCAATTAACTTTATATTGTTATTTTAATAGGTTAGTTATCATTGACAAAAGATATTAGTATATAACATTGTATTATTTAATATCTTAAAACAAACATCCTTTAAAAGAAAGAGCCATTAATTTTCTACTCAATCGTCATATCCGTTGTAAAACGCTTCCATGACGTCATCATCCTAACTCTTTAATTGTGTCCACAAAACTCCTTCATAATTGAATTTTTTAAAACACCGCCCTTTAGATTGTGACACCATACTGTTAAAGACTCCAATAAATCATTATGATCTCGAATATCTACTTTACTTGCATCACAAAACCAACAATTTTCACCAAACCAATTACAACTTCTTGCTTTAGATGAAAATTCATTACATTTTGTTAATTCAATTCCAATTATACATTGGTTGTTTTTTACGCAATAATAATAGCCTCCACTAATATAAAGATCAATTAGAGAGAGAATAATGGGATAATACGAGAGCTTCATGAGCTTAGATCAATATATTAATAAATTTAATTCAACTAAAATTATGTAAAAATAAAAAATGGACTTGTATTTCTACTTTTGATTCTTGGGTTTGTAGTATCTTATTTCAAATTGATTACCCGAGATAATCAAAGATTTTTCTTAAATGAGGTTTGAAAATGGAATTTTTTAATAAAATCTATGCTTCAATTTATATCTTCCATTATTTTTAATCTGTAATCAATTTTTTTAATATGAGTTTAAGAGTTATAGATCTTTTACATATGGGGATGTATTTTTTTGTTTAAGAATTTTACTACCAATTTTTTCACTCAAATAGCACTTGAAAAAATAGAAAAAGTGATGAAATCAAGAAAAGCATCCTCATATGATTAAAGGATTATTATGTTTAAAAATACAATATAAAATTAATTATGATAAAAAAAATATTTTACGAACATAGCTCATCCAGAATATTCAAGTAGTTAGTGAATAATTTTAAAAGCTTAAACCGACTTGTAGGGTTAATTATGACTAAAAAAACTTGACAACCCAGACTCGTTCTTAGTAAATAAGTGATTGATAAGAGTTTTTGAGATAATTAAATTACAATTCCTTTTATAAAGAGCTATTTTTATTTAATTCAAAAATAGATATAATTTATGATTTATAATTACTAATTGATCGTCAATCTATTTTATTTAACATATTATTATTTTATTTTAAATTCATAGTAATTGGATATTGAATTTAGTAGAAATCTATCATTTATTCCGTTTTAGGTTTATCTGATGTATTCCTAAGGTATTTAAATGCAAATATAGATAAATGGTATAAGAAATAGAAGGATAAACTAAAGCTTATCAGTAATATCAAAATGGCAGTACCATAGATATCAATTCCATTAGCAGAAATAAAGGACATTTGTTCTGATACTGGTATAAGATGTTTGATTTCACAAGGTGATAAATTGGAAGTAGGATCATAAGGTTCAAATCCTCTACATGCTTTAGCGGTATAAGCATGTTGCTCAAATACATCAGCTCCATACTTAACTCTTCTAGAATTGTGATGAGAGATCGTTTTCATCCTTGACAAATTTGACTTGAACTGATGATCTTTATCTTCAATAATAGATTTGAGTTGTTCAGCCAATGACTCCGGTGTAAATGTATATTTATTAACAAAAACCCCAGTACCAGTTTCTTCCAATTTAGCTGCATTCCTTGGTTGATCTCCAAACAAGGCAACGCATACTACTGGCGTACCTGAATAAATGGCCTCAAAGACCGATTCCAAGCCACCATGAGAGATAAATACTTTAGTATTTTTATGATTTAAAACTGAAACTTGTGGGGCCCAAGATAATAGTTTAATTTTATCATTTTTACCTTCAAATAAATCACGTACTTTAACTTTACCACCTTTACCATCATTTACTTCAATTGGGAAGTCATCTTGATTAGTATGTCCTAATCCCCATATTATACCATCAATAATCTTTTCTTCAATAGCTAATAGAGATGCTTCTAAAATCTTTTGAGTAATAACATTGTTTAATACCGAATTAGAGCCAAAAGCAATAAACAATGTATTCTTATGAAGATTTAAAAATTCATTTAATTCTGGTTCTAATATGTCTTTATTTTCCGATATAATTGGACCTAATTGAAGTACACTTGGTGGTAATCTAGTGGCAGGCTCAAAGCCAACAAAAGTATTTGCAATTACTAAACTATACTTTAAATCCCCAAATCTTTCCATTGTTGGATTAATATTATGTTTACTTCTTATAGTATCTAATTGATTATATACATTTCTAAAACTAATAATTGATGTTATTGGAGTTATAACTTGACTTTTAAATCGTTGATAAAAAGACATATCTTTAGTATAAAGTGGGCCATAGTTATTTTCCGTAGTAATTGAAGGTTCATTAACAATACCAAAGCCATCTATTGTCTGAAATCCAGTAATCATTGGTATTCTTAAATTTTTAGCTAAATCTTTACAAGGATAAGTAATAAAATCACAAACAATAAGATCTGGTTTTTCATTGATAAGATACTCATTAAAAGGTAAATAAACTGTTTCGTAATTTTCAGTCCAAAAAGTGGACATAAATTTAGTTAATCTTTCCATGGAATTTGTCTTATCTTCGCTCAATAAAATATCTTCGGTTTCTTTTAGAATTAAACTTTCATCAATTTTTGGTTTACCTAATGAATAATTACCAATATTATACCCCTTTAAAAATCGAAGATTATGTTCTAATGTTACATAAGTTACTTGATGACCTCTATTGATTAATTCATCTCCTATTTCTAATATCCCTTTGATATGACTTCTACCACCAAATTCAGAATGTATTACTATTTTCAATGGTGCTGAGCTTTTAATATCGAATACAGTTCCCTTCGATTCATAAAAATTGAATGAAAACATTAATTGTAAATAAAGAAATAGATGAAACTTCATTTTTTGATAAATTTTTTGATGAATTTTTTGAAGCGATTTAACTTGTTTTATAGTTGTTGTTTTTTTACGCAGTGAATAGTTAAGTTATCATAGAAATGTTTAATGATAAATAGAAGCTTTCGCCTTATCGCAGTCAAATTATAGTCCATTTTAGATAAGGAAAGTTTCCAAAAGTGTAATAAATATTCTTAAATAATAGTTAAAATAATAATATATGTAAGCTATCTACATTAACAAAAAATCACAATGAAAAGTTTAATATTGAAATATCTTTTATTATTTAGCTATTTTATATCATTGAATTTTAAATAAATCATTAGTAAATTTAATAACCAAAAAAGCGTATATGGAGATGTTTTTTTTGGTTTCATCACTTCTTCCATTTTTTAAGCGCTATTTTAGCGGAAAGATTGCTAGTAAAATTCTTAAACATAAAAATACATCCCCATATGTAATATTCTAATTAGTTTTAGATTTTCCCTAAATGCGTAGCAACCCTATAACAGAGAGACCAAAAGAACAAAAATAGTATAAAACCCTGATTTTAATTTTTATTCTTACTTTTTATTATTACTATATTTAAAACTTCTATAGCGTTTAAATGTGGTTTATTCTTAAATATTACATAATAATTAGGTAATAATACACTTGTAGTTGAAATAATCAAATATTTTGATTCTTTGGTTTATTTATAACTTGAGTGACGACGTCAATAAAAATTTATTAAATTTAAATGAAGCAAGTATATTTAAAGATATTTAAGAATATTTAAAAATTAATTGCGGAGTATATATTGTCTAACTATTATTATGCAACCATTACGAATAAATAATAGCTTATTCTATAAACTCAATAAAAGTTATATAAATTTTGATTGTTTTTGATACCTAGTTAAGGAAATCTATATATTACAAAGGGAGATCAAAAAGTTCGAAGACATGGGGATGTATTTTTTTGTTTAAGAATTTTACTAGCAATCTTTCCGCTAAAATAGCGCTTAAAAAATGGAAAAAATAATGAAACCAAGAAAAACACCCTCAAATGTTGATATTACTTAAATTATTAATAGCTAAGTTAATAAATAGTTAAAGAGCAAGTAGTTGTAATAATAAGTAAAAACTATTATTATACTGCTTGTATTGCATATAGATGGTTAATTATAGTTTTGGGCTAACCGCTCTCTCCCATGCAGCTATTTATTAACTTAATGGTGTATCAATAATGTAATTATAGTATTAAAATAATTCATTTATTTGATAGTAAATTAGCAATATTGGTTATAAAGCAGTCAATAATAAATATTTCTCAATGAGGTTTTATAGGAATATGCATTTATTTACGTACTACAACTTTAATTAATATCAATATATAGGCTATATTAGTAAAATCCTTGCTGATCCGAGAATTTGTATTAAATTTAATAGGATTTCCGTTAACTTATAATATAAGTCATAATAGAATAATTTAAAACTGTATCAGGTACTTTTGGCTTTAATAAATAATTTATTTTTATAGAATTTTAAGCAAAGTTTTTAAAGCATAAAATATTTAAAAATTGGATAAAAGAATGAAACCAATTCGGACATCTCCATATATATACTATATAATCATTTAATTTATTTTAATAATATTGTAATTAGTATTTTGTTTTTTATTTTATTTTTGAATAATTTGTATAACATTTTTATTAATATTACTCAAGTTATAAAATAAACTATAAAAAAATAGTTTAGCTAGATTAACAAGTCGTTTTAAGATCTAATTTTCTGGAAAGAAGAGAATTGATTAATTAAAAACAAGGAAAAAAAAATGCTTTAAAAATTTCAATGCTGCGAGTCTACGGCTACTGATAGCTCTTTTGCGATCTATTTAATAGCACGTTTAAGAAAAAAACAATTTGAAATTTGGCTTAAACATAATAAATAGGCTTCAAAAAAATATTGTGAAAATAATTTAATTATAAATATTACCGCTAATAAAGTCGCAAAAAAATCATAGCAGCTGTATATCATCTATTTTTAAGCAACTTTAAAGCAGACCACAACTTATTCTAAAGTTAATTAAAGTAAAATAAACTATTCTTTAAATTTTTAACTAGAAAATTTATTTATAGCTTTTTATATAATAAAAATAAAAATACCAATAAAAGCTGTTAAATAAAGGTTTTATTTGCGTTTAAAATGATGCATATAATATATATAGATTATCATAAAAATTAATAAGATATATGGCTTACATGCATTATTATCTTGTATTATTTACAATTAGTATATTTTTAGAAATTTTCCCTATTTATTTTAACTAAAATTTGGCTGCGGCAATGTAGGAACATATTTTAATACAAGAATATGCCTATGAAACCGTCCATCAACTACAAACTGCGTCAAAAGGGTATAAAAAGGAAATTTTAATCTTCCAAAAGGCATCAGAAAAATGAAGTTTTATTTTTATCTTTACTTACATTTAATATTTTTATTTACTTTTTACGAATCAAAGGGTTCTCTATTCAATACTGAGAGCTCGTTGCCTTTGAAAATTGTACTACATTCAGTTTTTGGTGGAAGAAGTCATATCAAAGGAATATTAGAAATAGGCAATGAATTAACTAAGAGGGGCCATAAAGTAACTTATGCAACTTTAGAGCACAACATCAAATTTGTAGATGGGTATAGTATCGGCAATTATTCATTGGGGAAAGCCCCAATTGATGAAACTATTGTATTAAAAGACATAAAAGAGAGTTTATTTGAAGAAGATAAGCGGGGTACAATGGTAAGAGCAGCAAAACTTATCGCAAATCTTTGGGAAGGTGATTATGAGTCAATTTATCTACCTTTAAAAGATTATGTTATTGAAGAAAAGCCAGATCTTATTGTGTCAGATTTTTTATCATATTCTTGTAAAGATTTGGCCAAAAATTTAGGAATTCCATTGATTAGTGGGTTTCAA
The DNA here is from genome assembly GCA_030770535.1 of Batkoa obscura. Lineage (NCBI taxonomy): Eukaryota > Fungi > Entomophthoromycota > Entomophthoromycetes > Entomophthorales > Batkoaceae > Batkoa > Batkoa obscura. The sequence continues at coordinate 680,699 of JASVEC010000005.1, read as the reverse complement.
GCTATAGATGGGACCGGATTTATTAATATGCCTTATATTTCTATCGGCTCAGAATATGGTCCGGTTTATACTAAAGATCTGTCGTTTTATCAACGTTTCTATAGTCAAGTTATAACTCCGCTGTCATTATTTTCGAAATTTAGAACTTTATATGATGGACTTGATATAATAAGAAAAAAACATAATGTTAATCCAACAGCAGAAATATATGGGGATTCAAACTATGGGTTAAGTATTGCAAATACTTTTGTTGGCTTTGAGCCTGCCATTCCAATGCCACCAAGTATAATACAGTTAGGCCCAATCATATCTGAAAATAAAGCTACATTGACGGCTGAGTTAGATGAATTTTTAAATGTCAATGAAAATGTTTTGTTTATCGCTCTCGGCTCAAATTCCATGCTTATACCAGCAATTAGTGGAAAATTACTAGAAACATCATTATTAGCTATTGAAGAAGGTATTATTGACGGTGTTGTATGGGGATTAGGGCGTACTAACCAAGACGACTTCCCACTTGAAGCAAATAATGGTAAAGGTGGTAAAGTAAAAGTGCAAGATTTATTCGAGGGAAAGAATGATAAAGTTAAATTGTTATCTTGGGCACCACAAGTCCCTATTTTGGAACATAAGAATACCAAATTATTTATATCTCATGGTGGGTTAGAGTCGACATTTGAAGCTATTTACTCAGGTACTCCAGTATTATGTTTGGCTTTATTTGGTGATCAGCCAAGAAATGCACGTAAAATAGAAGAAGCTGGAATTGGATTATATGTTGATAAATTTAAATTTACACCTGAATCATTAAAAGAGCAATTTAAAACTATTATTGAAGATAAAGATGATAAATTCAAGTCAAATTTATCAAGAATGAAGACCATTTCTCACCATAATTCTAAAAGGCTTAATTATGCAGCTGATTTATTTGAGCAACATGCTTATACCGCTAAAGCATGTAGAAAATATGAACCGTATGATCCTAACTCTAATCTACCACCTTGTGAAATTAAACACCTTATACCAGTATCACAGCAAATGTCACCCATTTCAGCTTATGGTATCGACATTTACAGTATGGCTATATTAATGCTACTCTCAAGCTTTATTTTATTGTTATACTCCTCATATCAACTATCTGAATTTGTATTCAAATATTTTAAAAATATCTCCGATAAACCTAAAACTGAATAATTGATAGTTTATATGAAATTTAATAGAACAGCTATTGCTTACTAATAAATAGAGATGTATTGAATCATTCTGCTTCACAAATTAATAGTTTATTTAATGTATCGATTTTATATTTTAGAAAAATTAATAACCATCTAATTATAAAAATAGTAAAAAATAATCAAATTATCTAATTAGTAAATTCCTTAAGTTTTATTTTATCTAAAATACCAGCTGTTTATGTTTTATTTTTAATCTAATAAAGCAGAATACTCAATTTGTGATAAAAGTATTATTCTTAAACTATAAAAGTCAAAAAATTAACGGTATTTATCTTTTTATAATCATTTCAAATTAATTTGCTTCATCTAATATTCTTTATACACCTTTATATATTCGTAATAAAGGTGTAGTTAAATATGTTCAATCTTATTGATGCTATAGTAAGTTAAATTAAATTTATTATCATGATATAATTGAGTCTATTTGATGAATTCTTATTTTTGTAAGGCTGATGTTAATATAAAAAGCCTATAAACCATTAGGTGACGCTATCACTGTTCCTAGTTTGTTCTAGTAACTAACATTTATAACTCAATTTTAAATTAATAGGAATAATTATAAACAAAATATGAGAGTGTTTTTTTTGGCTTCATCACTTTTTCCATCTTCTAAGCACTATTTGAGCGGAAAAACTGTTAGTAAAATTCTTAAACAAAAAAGCATCTCCATATGTAAATAAAAATAATAAATTCTATACTATTATTAAAAACATTAACTAAATGAATTATGAAACCGGCTTTAATTCCTTTACTTCTCATTCAATTAATTGCTAGTTTGCAATTCAAAAACTACTTGATGATTCCAATTCAAGCTATAGTGCTTCTGTAAATAATTTCTTTTATAGTCTAAACACCAAAGCGGTTTATGGTCTCTTCCATGACAGCTCAATGTTCACCAACAAATATTTTAGTATTATTAGTAGATTTACAGAGTCATCAATAATTTATCCTAGTGAATGTAACAGTTATAGTCCAATACCATCTATTGTTAACAGAAAAGTTCTTTATTTTGGTATTATAAAAGACAAAAAAATATAAAACTAAATATGCAAGTGGTGGTATTTATGAAAATATAAAAGCTTGTTGTGATGTAACAGATTATCTTAAAATAAAGTTTCTGGTTTAGTTATAAGTAAGCGTAGAGGTTTATTAGCTACTATCATCAGTGATACCTTATTTCTTTAAAAAGGCTTAATACAACATAAGGTTATAAACGATAGTCTTTAACGAGCTGATACTTTAGCATTAATGATTTCAAAAAAATTACTGTTTTTAGTAATAATCAAACTGTCTTCAAGCGTTTCTTCTCTGATAAGGATGAGGTGAGTACATTCCCAACATTTGCAACTGATCTTCTAAATACTAAAAAAATAACTGTTACTTTAACAGTTAAAGGTGGCAGTCTTCTTGTCTCTAAAGAGGGCTTGAATATGATGTCATTGTATTCTAAAAATGTAAAATTGGTCTAAAGTGTTACTACTGCTTTTTCTAAACTCAAGCATCCTGTTTCTACTGATGCTTCTAAAGGTAAAGTATAGGTCTTAGGGAAGAATCTAAAATCCGATAAGCTCCTTGTTAATGAAATTACTCTTTAAATAAACTTATAAAATAACAGTTGATGTTTGTTTTGTATATAGCAATTAGATTTTATTGTATTGTATAATCACGCTTTAGAGTATCGACAACTTTGGTGATTTGGTTTGACTAGAATAATTTTATATATGAAAACTATCTACTATACTATTTGTTGAGAAATAAAACCTTAAAGTTGAGTGCTTCAATTTTTGGGACAATTTTTGGAGGTGCTGTGGTAATCGTATAGCTTTCAAACACAAAAGGTATATGGAAAAGCAGCAAACTACATGTAAGATAACAACTAAAATTGAACATAAACAATACAGAGATAGATCCATACGTAAGTTTACTTTTGTATAGTAAAATACATAGTTTAAAACATTTCATGTTTTAAATTAAAATTATATTAGATTCAAAAGAATAATAAATTATACTATAAAATTATTTTGGTTTTTTAGTAAGCTAGTTTCTTTTGATTTAACTTTTTCGATCACTAAATTATGTTCATAAGAATCTAAAAAAGTAAATTTAATAATACATGATGGCATTTTTAAATCTTATCGGTGATAAAAAATAATCGAAGGAAAGCTATCGGTGTTAATGTTAAACTCTAAAATAAAGTTTAGCTTATAAAGTTAATTTTACGTTTAGTCCGAAATCATTTTACCGTTAATGTAATAAACTAGTCAGCATTTATGAATCATAGAATTAGACTTTTAAAACAAAACTATATAAATACAATGGATTGATTAAACTAGAGTCAAAAAAATGAAATTTTTTACTCTAATTTTAACTTTTATTACCTTCAATAAATTGAATGCTTCTAATGAAAAACAAGCGTTACCTACTAATAGATTGAACGTCGTATTACATTCCTCCTTTGGTGGTAGAAGTCATATTAAGTCGCTTTTAGAAATTGGTGACGTGTTAGCAAAAAGAGGTCATGAGGTAACCTATGCAACAATACAAGAAAATATTCGATTTGTTAAAGGATACAATATAAAAAATTATACTTTAGGTAGCACTGAAGTGGATATTGAAGCAGAGAAAATGATGAACGATAAAGTGAAGCAAATGGTATCACAAGCTGGAGCTAATACGAGCCCAAAATTTATGGCAAAATCTTTGGACGTATTTTTTACTAAATCTTATGAAGAAACTTTTGTACCACTTAAAGAGTACCTTATTGAATCGAAACCCGACCTTTTAGTTTGTAGTTTCTTTGCTCATTCTTGTATGGATTTAGCAAAACATTTAAAGATACCTTTAATTATCGGCTATCAAACAACCGATGGTGTAGGTTTAACTAAAGAACCTTTTATCACTTCGGGCTTTGATTATGGTCCAATTTATACCAAAGATATGTCCTTTGTTGAACGCTTTAATTCCCAGATTATTAAACCAGCTGTTAAATTATATTATTTTTCAGGCGTTATGAGAGCAAATAATCAACTAAGACAAAAGTATCAGATTCCTCCTCCCAAAGGGATGAACTCTGGGGTAAACTATGGGTTGAATATTGCTAATGGCTTTTTTGGATTTGAACCAGCAGCCAATTTACTACCAGACTTGATTTCAGTTGGTCCAATTGTATCTGAAAATAGAGATACATTAAGTCCTGAATTAGAAGAGTTTTTAAATACTCATGAGAATACTTTGTTCGTTGCTTTTGGTTCACATTCTATTTTAAATGATGTTATGACTAAGAAAATATTAGAAGCATCATTATTAGCAATTGAGGAAGGCGTTATTGATGGTATAGTTTGGGGATTAGGTAAGACTAAACAAGGTGATTTTCCAATTGAAATAAATGACAGTAAAGGTGATAAGATAGAGGTACAAGATTTATTTGAAGGGAAGAATGATAAAGTTAAATTGTTATCTTGGGCACCACAAGTATCGATTTTAAACCATAAGAATACTAAATTATTTATTTCCCATGGTGGAATTGAATCTACATTCGAAGCAATTTACTCAGGTACTCCAGTATTATGTTTGGCTTTATTTGCAGATCAACCAAGGAATGCAGCTAAATTAGAAGAAGCTGGAATTGGATTATATGTCGACAAATTCAAATTTACACCTGAATCATTAAAAGAGCAATTTAAAACTATTATTGAAGATAAACATGATAAATTTAAATCCAACTTATTAAGAATGAAAGCCATTTCTCGTTACAGTTCTAAAAAAATCAATTATGCAGCTGATTTATTTGAGCAACACGCTTATACTGCTCAATTATGTAGGAAATATGAGCCCTATGACCCTACTTCCAATTTACCACCTTGTGAACTTAAACATCTTATTCCAATGTCACAACAAATGTCTTTTATTTCAGGTAGGGGTATCGACATCTACGGTGCAGCTATTTTGCTAATATTAGGAAGTGTTACATTATCAATTTATAGCCTATATCTAATTTCCAAATTCTTACTTAACTATTATAAAAGAACTATTAGTAAGTCTAAAACTGAATAAATTAAACTTAGAATAAATTATTTATTATAGTAGTTACTATGTAATGCAATATAAAATTAAATTGAAACAAAACATACTATAGCTATTAATTAATTAAAAATATTAAAATACATCAATTATTTGTCACAACAACATACAATAAAGAATTAGAATAACTTTATTTGGTAAATAATGTGTGATGCTATTTGCATTAAAATTTTAATAAAGTTTTATCTTGTGTTTAAAATGTGTAAATCTCCACTGTTTGGATTTATACAAAGCCTTTTAGTCTTTTGGATATCAATCTTGAAACTGTAGAGCCACCCTCTCTAATGTATGTCCTAATATTACAATGAAAAGGTTCAGTCATTATATTCTTATATTACTCCTTGCTCCAAACCGGGCAGGAAGTAGATGTCTAGCCTTTCTTACTTGCTTAGATCGCTTTACATTGACTATTCTTTAAAATTACGCTTGTTTATTAAAATATTTCACCGTTTCACTATTTGATGTGTAGCATGTGGGGATGTATTTTTTTTTAAAGAATTTTACTAACAATTTTCCCGCTCAAAGAGTGCTTAAAAAATGTAAAAGTGATGAAACCAAAGACACCCCCATGTCTAAATAAAAGATAAATATCCTTAAATGCCTTCTATCGGAATCGAACCAATGACCTTCCGCTTACTAGGCGGACGCTCTGCCAACTGAGCCAAGAAGGCAATTTCTTATGTATTGAATTGAAACCATAAATATTTACTGTTTAACGCGTTATTAAAAATGCATTTATTATCATAGTATAAGTATTTCTTACATTTTGTTTATTAGGATTCAAGGTAATTTTGTTTTACATTTATAAATCACAAGTAGATAGGTTTATGCTGGGGTTTTATGAAAGTTTCAGTAGAGGTTACAATTCTAATCCGGAATCATAAATTTTACAGAATAAAATGCTCCCCTATAATTTGAATGCATTTCCATAGCTTATTTTGTGCTGGGCATTTTATTTAATAAATATACGGGGATGTATTTTTTTGTTTAATTTTACTAACAATCTTTCCACTGAAACAGCGCTTAAAAAATGGAAAAAATAATGAAACCAAAAAAAACACCCCCATATGATACTTTTTTCTTTCAGTTTGATTCCTTAGCAAGAAAAAATCCACTTATATTTTTTTAGCATTTATTGTACTAATAAATAAACTAACATAAATCCCAATTAAGTGAAGATCATAATGAAGTGATGAGATATTTTTAATATTCTTGTATAAAATATAATAACTAAATAACAAGGGTGATTATCAAAAAAAATTCCATTAATAAACAAAGCTACAGAGTAAGGCTATCCGATACGTATAATAATATACAATTTATAATATTTTTAAAAACTATATAATTATTTTAAATCTGAAACTTTTTTTGATTAGTTTTAGTTTTGTCGCTTTTTTTATTTTCTTACACAGCTTTTTAAAAATAAGTAAACCAATATAATAACATTATACATCAATAGTTGAATTATTATTTTTATTCATGTTGTGAAAGTTGGTACTTAGTGGTAGGAGTTAAAAGCAGTTCTTGGTTGATTAACTTGTCTTGAGTCGAACAATCTTAGTTTATATAACTAAGATAGACTTAAATGGGTAAGAATAGCACGTAATAAGTTACGAACTATGTAAAACAAATAGAATAGACAATACTACTGTAAAATCTACCTAAGAAGTTGTCAGAAAGACTTAGTGGCTTTATTAATAGTACGATATCAGGGAGTAATTCAGTTAAAAAGCCTCGAGTTATCATATTAAAGAATCTCTTTTATACTCCAATAAGTATGGATATTAAAAGGAGAGGATAATATTGTTTGCAATGTGAAGTTAGAAATTCTCGTAGCAAATCAAAATAAGAGACTCTGAATTGATTGTGTTTGAACTTGAGAATATAACAACTTAAATGATTGTTGTTGTTATAATCAATCTGAGAGCTAAATAAACCAATATTTCACATTTGTTTTAATGATTTTTATTATCCATTTGATATCTTTTCTTATATTATAAAATCTTGTATATAAGTTTTTATATTACTAAACTTATAAACCAGTTTGATTATTTTGTTTAAGCTAAAAATTTGGCTAAGTTTTAGCTAGTGAATTAATATAATATAGTTTTCAAACATAAACAAAAGAATAAAAAGTATTACTTTTTAATAAAAAAGACACTCATATTTCAAATATTTACTGTTAACTACCATTAAAATCACAATTAGATTTAGTTATGATTGAGCTATAATGATAAGGTTTTATGAAATTTGAATTTTAAAAAATAAATATTTCAGATTTAAAATAATTATATAGTTTTTAAAAATATTATAAATTATATATTATTATACGTATCGGATAGCCTTACTCTGTAGCTTTGTTTATTAATGGAATTTTTTTTGATAATCACCCTTGTTATTTAGTTATTATATTTTATACAAGAATATTAAAAATATCTCATCACTTCATTATGATCTTCACTTAATTGAGATTTATGTTAAATTAAAGATTTGAAATCTATCAATTTTAAATAAAAGTAACTCAGTAGCGATACTGGTGATATCTAAAATAAAATATGGGGATGTATTTTTGTACTTAAGAATTTTACTAACAATCTTTCCGCTTAAATAATGCTTAAAAAATGTAAAAAGTGATGAAACCAAAAAAAACGTTCTCATATAAGGCTAGTGTTTCAATAATAATAAAAGAATCATGTTTTCAAAAATATAATGTTTTAAAGCAAATACTCCAAATCATACCAAAAGTAAAATAAAATAAAATAAGTAGTCACATTTTACAAAATAGATTCTATTCATAACACAAAAAGATCTATTCAACAATAAGCACTACTAAACTTAAGTAAACGGTTGTAGTATATTTATATTTACACATAAATTTTTGTAAATTTTCGTCTAATCAGATACTATTTCAGCGAACAGATATTTAGTATTTGTTATCCAAGCATTTTTTAACAAGAACTATGAAATTGATCTATAAAAGGACAAAAAGTATCAAGTAAAGGATATCAAAAGTCGCTTTCAAGTGATATTTCAACAAGTATTATAATTATGTCAAGCTTTTTTTATTGCTATAAACAGAAGGTAAAGGCGTGTGGGGGATATAAAAAAAACCAATCAATGAAGTTTTATGAACATATAACAATTCATTATTGGTTTATAACTTCCATTTTTTTGAATGTGGGGGGATAAGATGTGACTGCTAATTTTTAAAATATGACCTTAAAACAAGTTAGAATAATTATTCTTGATTGTTTTTGACTAAGTATTTTTCAAAAAAATCAAACGATTTAAAATCTAATGAAAATTTATAAAATAAAGCTTACGTTGTACACTTTTAGTCTAGGCAAAGTCCATAAACAAGCTACCATGCTCCTCCATTTTAATACGATTAAGCTTCTCGTTCTATTTAACTATAAATTTTTTTACCCCATATATCACTTATAACTTTTTAAACCAGTAAATCAGATGACGATATCAGTCTCCCCACACTGGTTGTAAAGCCAGAATTAAGCAGGCTTCAATTGGCTGAAATCATATTCTTTATTGTGAAACATCCCATCCAAAACTTCTAAGCTTCTTTGATTTCAACCAATTGAAGCGTGGTAAAGTGAGTAATAATTGAATCTTTTTGGTTCTAAACAACATCAACCAATCATGTAGCAATAGGAAAACTTAATTCAGCCTTACACTGAATACTATTTAAATTGCAGCATTCTTTGCCTTGTTGAATTATTTTTTCGTTTCTACTTTCAGTTTGAACAGGCGTGGGAATTTTATTTTAATTTTTATAAAAAATAGTGACTCTATCTCGAACTCAATTCCACCTTTCAATTTTAATTAGATTAGTATAAAGCAAATATATCAATATATCAATATATCAATACGCTTTAAACTTATCTTAAATCTATTACAAACTGTTTTCTTAAAATAATTTGATGTTAAACTTCTGCTTACTTGTATTATTACAACCTACCATCAAACCAAGTGTCCTTAACTTTCTCCTTCATTGAATAAATGGAACTATCTAAATTCAACGAACTACCCTATGAGCTTGTAGATGAGGTCTTAAACTACCTCTCTGAAACTGATTTATTAGAAATACGTCTAGCTAATAAATCCATTAATCAACTTGTAAATATAAGAATATTTCATACTTTGAAGTATTCAGACAACCACCGTTATCGCAAAGAGTTAACCAACAAGTATGGCAACCATACTAGAAATTTAGCTTTACTCAAATTAGATAATTTATCATTTGACCATATGAATATTTTTAATTCATGTCCTCATCTTAATCACCTCCAGCTTGAAGAAACTGATGTTAATCCAGATATAGTTGACTTTTTTACAAACTTTTATCCACGTATGAAAAGTATCAAAGTTTCATTGTTAGATAAAGGCCAATTTAGTCCAATTCATTCTGCTTGGATTAATTTAAAAAGATTTCAAAATTTGAATGTACTTCATTTAAATTATATTGATTATCGTGTTGCAGAAAAAGTGTTTTATTCTTTACCATTGCTTAAAGATTTTCGCTGTAAGTTAATCACTCCACCAGCCAAAAATGTCGTTATTAGCTCTGATTTATCTTATGATGAACTTTATTCAATTAGCTATGATTTTAAATTAAAGTATAAGAATCGCTACCTTACTTCCCTTCATTTAGAGTCTTGGGCTAAAGATATCGACGTTGATTCTAAATTATTTTATCTTCATCCTGATTGTTTTCCTAATCTTGTAAACCTTACACTTGTTTCTTATCAAACTAAAAATCAATCTTGGTTCCTTTACCCTTGGTTAAATTTAAAGAGTGTACAGCTCGATTATGTCCGCAATGATGAAGACGCAGAAAATCTTACAATGAGTGTAAGTAATGTAGAATCATTCGAATGCATGATGTGGTCGTCCAGTGGCAAGCATTTAAATCAATTCATTTTTCAGTTGCCAAAGTTACATACATTAAAAATTGAGGGCTCAATTTCGCAAGAAGTATTGATGGAAGTCAATAAAACTGAAAAGATCAAAAAGTTGAGTATTGGAGTTGTTAATTTTGATGCATCTACTTTACAATTATTAAATTCCATCTTTCCAAGTAGTGAATACGTCCAATTGGGCCATTGTAAAGCACAGCAGGAATTGGCTGATTCTATCTCTAGCTTGAACACTAAGTTAAATTGGAGCTATCTTAAAGTATTTCAACTTTCTGCTACTGTTGCAGCTATTGCTTCCAAAGCACCTAAACTCAAGGAGCTTTATTATGATGTTCCTACTCGTTTTTATTCTCCTTTAAAAGTGACTAAACTTTTAAAGCAGAGTAACCCTATTGCCGTCAAGGTACTTAAATCCTCAGAGATTTAATTCTTCGCTTTTTTTATTTTTATTATTATTCAATAAATTGTCATTTTAAGTATTAATTAAATAATTTGACAAATCTGTCGCTTTGGTATATTTAAAATGTAGAAAGTTGTTAAAAGGAAGTTTTTTCCCAAGTATTTAATTTAAAGGTTTTAACTTGCATAAAATATTTTAAAAATTGTATTAGAGAATTGCTTAATTATTATTAGTATTTTATATAATGTAAACGTAATGCTTTATAGTCAAAATAATAACTCCATTCAACAACTCCTCAATGAAATAATATATAAAACAACCGCTATCTTACAATAAATAACCCACCCACCTTTTAAAAGGAATTATACTCCCAAAACTTTAACCTATATAGCGTATTCATTATTTCCCATACCATTAATTCATTAGCAAGATAAAAAAAGACCAAAAGTAATTTCCAATTCCAATCCCGCCTTAATCAGAGAGTAACATCCCTTGAACTTTCACTTTCAGCTTTTTTTTTCAAAATTAACTTCGATTTTTAATTGCCCAAAAATTCATTTGGGCAATTTCAGTTCGACTATTTTTTAAAAACCATCTAACAGTTTTATACAATTTTATTTCAGCTGAACTAGGCCTAACCTATTGCAAGTTAGTTTCTAACTCAGCTTATAAAAAGAAGAAGGCTCCTATCTATTATCGAAGAGGATAGATAGGAGCCACCTGAAAATAAATGAGTTTGATGGTTTCTCTTGTGTATTAGATAAAAGGATTTAATTTTAAATCCCATAACTAGCAGTCACAATTTTAATCCTTTTTTTTTGTTACAAACTCCTAATTATGTTTTTATTAGCAAAACAACAACCTTTGCAGTAAGGTATTTATTTAAGTTTATAAATTGAATGAACAATTATTATAATTATACTATTGCATAGCCTAAATAGTTCTCATTTATAGCCTTTCCTATTTTCTAACCACTATTTTCGCTTATTGCTTATTTTACAATCATCAATAAAACACTTGGGAATCATTCGATTCTTTTGAGATTTAAAAAAAATTATTGCATTTATCCCTATACAATAAAATCAAACTTTGATTTATCTGTTTATTAAAGCCAAATAAATTTCTTAAGCTACTATAATAGATGCTCTTTTTAATGAAATCATGACTATAAATATACATGAGTCTATTGGCATTTCTATATTAATACTATTTCATTTAGGCTTTATCTTAACAAACTTAAATCCCAATCTCAAGTGAGGCTTGGAAAAACATGATGAAATAGCTAACACATTTTATTTATTAGCCAACGATGACATACCCAGCTTATCTAGTTATTAATTAATACTTTTAAAATCAAGTTTTAATCAAACAGTACTTTTTTGTTATCAAATTTAAATTGACGAAGAATGATGGAATTTTTTCCCTTCAGTTCTGTTATCTTTATCTTTAGTTTAATTGCTTTATATTCATTTACCAATCAAATTGAACTAAATACACGAATTTAGTCCAAAAGGTTGCTTGAAAGTATCCACACCAAGGTTAGGCTATCTGTAATAGATTGAAGTAGAGATTAATTTCGAACTTAAATTGATAGATTGATTGAAATAGAAGTTTACTAATATAATATTAGTGTCTATTAAAGTATCACAAATAATAGCTAACTTCAAGTATTAAATTATTTTTTTCTATAAATTATTGTATAGATTTACCAGCAATTATAAATATATGGCTAAATTAATTTTTATTCTCATTATAATATTAAAATCGGAAGAAATTATAAAACTCTCACTTAAATACAGTTTCTGCCCAAAACATTAAATAGTGTTTTATTGGACCATAAAGTTGGTGAGATTTTCGTGGTTGTGTTTTTTTGAAAGATAAGGAATATTTTTCATAATTACATCAAATTCATAAAAAGTATAATATTAATGGTTTATTTAGCAGTGGTTAAGTTTATAATACAAGTTCAATAAGTAGATCATATACCAGTAAGGCGTACTTTTTTAAAATATAATAGAACTTCGGTTTGGTTTGAAACTGAATCTGAAGAAACTTTAGTATATGAGATGGCCGAATCACTGGAAGGAGTTGAAATAGGTATTTTTGTTTTATCAAAGAAAGGTTGATTTGCTGGCTTTGAACCGATAGGAACAGTATGAATTGTTAAATCAAGGAAAAGTGGGTATTCTTGTTGGAATTTTTGTGCAGCCCACAACACACCATCGTCCTCACAACACTGTTGTAAAGTAAATATATGCCCTGCGTTGACATGGATGGCAACTTTGGCTAAATTTCCTATATAGTCAGCACCCTCTGCTTGAATTCTTTCAGTAATTGAAGCAGTAGTTTGATCAATTGGTTCTTCAAGAATCGGAATAATGGTGGTTGAATCAGCTGGGTTAGAAGTTTTTTCTACTAACCAACGCTCGAGTATTCTGGCAATTGCAGCAGTGCTGGCTGAACCATGTCTTCCGAGATGTGGAATTGAAAGGAATCCTCCACAATGACCATCATCAAAGAAATAAGTTATTCTGGCAAGGGTTACTGAGGTATCTTGGTTGATAAATTCATCAAAAACAGAATCATTAGCTTTTAGGACATCTTCAATTGAGGTTTCTTCAAATTGTTCATAGTAATTAGGCCTTGGAGAAGAAGGAGCGCTGTAATGAGTAAATATATGCTTCTTTTCGTTTTCTGATGAGGGACGAACTAGCTTCGATAACTGGGCTTGGGATGGATAATTTAACATAATAAATAGTAGCTATAATAGACTAGAGAGAAGATAGAAGTTTGAAATTGACTCGGTCAAACAGAAAATGTTCAAAATATACTAAAAATACGACTGATTAAATTCAGCTCAAATAATTAAAATATTTAGTTCCGAAGAATCTCTTTATATACTTTTTTAAATTCGCCCTTTCAGTTTAGAAAGTAATGACCATGAGAAAATTATGAGCTAACATTGATTTGAAACCTTATTCAATTAAAATGCATATTATGCCTAATAAAGGAACTTAATTGGCCAAACCATCTCATGCTTGGCTTTTTAAAATCAGCTCATAGGAAAAGTTTTATCATAATGAGCTCCTGATTAGGAAATGCAAAAATAACAAAGTTTATAAAATATTGATTAAGTTATTAAAATATCGTTTTAAAAATGGCGAATAGAGAGATTAAGGAGATTTTTTCTGGAGTAATAAAAGCGTCAAAATGATTTGCCAAAGGTCTCAATTTCTTTCTTTACCCAATAAAAAGGGTAGTTCTCTAATTTATGATTTAATGATTTGTTAGAAATTAAAATTTAAATCACAATGTATTTTGGCTATAAATTAATATTAGTTGCCCAAAACTATTATTATTTCTATAGTAAGAGCTTATGATAAAAGCAAATACTATATCGAAAATAAATATAAATTATATTATTTAAAAATTAACTATTAAATATTTGGTTTATTTTATTACTTTTAAAACAAGATTTTCAAGTAGATTCAACGACAATTAATTAAATTTTATTTACTTAAAATCTAAATTTAGAAATAAATATGCGTGTATAGTTAATATTTTAATATATTTTAAGCTAGTATATTTTCATATTTACTACTTTTATACTAATGATCAATATTTTAAAGAATTTGTTATAGTAAAAAGCTAAACCTAGTTCAATAAGTATAACTCGTTATTTTTCTAGAAATTTCCAAGCAAAATAATGTAAATAAAATATTAAAACTTTGTGCTATTGCTTGTTCACCTCAGAAATTGAAATTAAAACTGATAACTTTTAAGGACCAAAATTAATTTGAGTTTAGAAATAGCTTAGAAATGGGCATAATTTCAAATATTATTTTGGGGTAAGAAATTGGGGCAACTTGACAGGTCAACTAATAACTATTAATGGTCCCAGTTCTTAACCCTTCTATTAAGATCTCACCTGATCTAGTTGAGCATTGATTTATAATAATTATCCTATTCTATTATGTAGTATAAATCTAATATCGCTTATTGACAGTATACCTAAAACTATACCATCTCATACATTCACTTCTAATTTCAATAGTATACTAGTATATTTAAGTAAATAGACGTATACAAAAAACAAGCATACAAAAACGTTAGTTTACAACCTTTAGCCTAATGATTTCTAAGCAAAAAAAGGCAAAGAGAACAAAGAACAGTTGGTTTGTAAGCAAAATCCTTAATGTTTTTTATGTTGCTAATACTTACAATTGTAAAGTATAATAATAAAGGGGGGAGATAAATAAGAATTTCCCACCTATGTCAATATCGTTCTACAAAGTTTATATTAATAAATCGCCAAAAGAATCGAATTCTTGAAATGATATACCTTACTTTATGGTAGTTATTTTTAAAAATCCCTATAGCTAATTAAAAGAATTGTAACCCGTTTGGTGGCAATTTTTACAAACAAATAGTTTATTTGGGCAATTTTTTAAAGCCTGACCCTTAGATTTTAACTTAATTTTAGTCAGGCATTTGCTCTCAAATGAACAGCTAATTAGGCCGCAATTCTCTTAAATTAGCTGTAAAGTCATGATTAGCCCGAATTAAAGTAAAATTTCGTTAGTATTCACTAATAAAATACTTTGGGTTTGGCCTTCAAATTTTAAAAAATCAACAGTAGGAGCTTTTTCTATCCAATAGAAATAAACTCTATTTAGAAGCTAAGAAAGAGCTTTTTAGTTTTATTATCTTTTAGTAGTTTCTCAATGAAGAATTTTTTAATTTTTTGTTAAATCAACAACTTTTATACTTTGTTACTATAATAAAGCTTTTACGATATAATTAAAGAGCGCAAAAGAAAGCTTTAAAATGAATATATATTTATATTAATCATTTTCAAGTACATTTGTTCATAATAGCCATTATAAATTATTTTTTTAGATAACATGATAAAACCAAGGGCTTTTATCAAACATTTTTGCCGCGTTAATTTTTTGGCTAAAAGTGAGAAATTTTTATTATTATTTAGTAAAAACAGAATTTTTTTAGAATAGCTATGATATAAAATTAAAACTATTTTATAAAAATTATATATTAATTGATCTTCTTAAAATGTGTTGTCATTTTAAAGTTTATATTGAAAGTGCAGAACGTTTTGTACTTTGATGATATGTGTTTATTTAAAATTTGATGTAAACAACAACAAATCGGATCATTTCTATGTTATAATTTAGAAACAATAAGTAGGCTCTATATAATAGCGTCATTTTAATACTTGAATTTAACATTAAGATTTCGGGAAGCGGGTGTACTTATATGAGTTGCTTTTTAGTGACATTAAATGTGTTATATAAGCTAGTATATACCAGTAATAATAGTATAGAATATTGAGTCATACAGTAATTCTTACGTTTAATGATATAATAAGTAGCCTCGCTTTCTCACTTAAATTATAATTTTCATATATTAGAATAAACAAAACACATGAGCCTAGACTTTCAGTGGTTTATTGAAAGACAGAAACAGATAAACCATACCAAAATGGTGAGAAAAATGATAACATTTCTTTATTAAACTACATGAGTTATAGCTTTATAATACAAAAATCAGGCTATTGATTTATTTTAAAATATTTAAATGATGAAATTAATAGATAGCAGGTAATATTAATGATTTAATAATTATTTATAAATCTTAAAATGTAACACCATTTGACTTATGGATATTAAACTTTTATTAATTGCCCAAACTATGTATCCCTGACTTTTAATTTCATTAGTTATATTTTTGGTTATATAATTGTGTAGTAGTTTTAGTTTAAAACGGTAGCCTATAATTTTATTTAGCTTTTATAAATTATGTACAAAGCCAAAGATCATCGTTAAGTTTACTTACATAAACAAAAGATAAAGAAGGAGGGGAACTGATCACAGTTTGAAAAAACAATATACAAAATAAAGTGTCATTTATAATCTAGTTATATTGTAATGTATTATTAAGCTATTATTTGATTTTTTTTAAAATTAAGCAATTTTTTATATGGGGGTGTTTTTTTGGTTTCATTATTTTTTCCATTTTTTAAGCGCTATTTGAGCGGAAAAATTGTTAGCAAAATTCTTAAACAAAAAAAGACATCCCCATATCTTCTTTAGCTGGATAACAGTTTTATGTACCATCAACTTAAAATCATCAATATATACGATAATGTTTTATCATATAATACTATATATTAGAAGCATAAATAAATTGTTGGTAAAGTTTAATATAGGATATAAAGTAAAATATTAAATGTATAGTAGTTTGCTCAATAAAGAAGATATGGGGGTGTCCGAATTGGTTTCAGAATTTAACTAGAAATTAATCCAAATTTTAAGTTTTTAAATTTGTGAGTCTTTAATGTATGATCAGCTAAATTTAAAAAGCTTAAAACTAAATATAAAAATTTAACTTAAAGACTTATTTTATTTATTTTATTTTATTTTATTTTTTTGATTATATGTTTGTGAAAGTTAGTACTCAGTAATTGGAGTTAGAGGCAGTTCTAGCTTAGTTAACTGGCCGTAAGTCAAAAGGCCTTAGTTTATGTAGCTAAGATAGACTTAAATCAATAGGAGTAATACACAATAAGCTACGAGCTATGTAAAATAAATAGAATACAGGATACTACTGTAAAATCTACATAAGATATTGTCAGAAAGATTTAGTGGCTTTATTAAAAGTAAAATATTAGGGAACAATTCAATTAAAAAGCCTTGACTTATTATGTTGAAGAATCTCTTTTATACCCCAACTAGTTTTGTAAACAAGTTAAGTGATTATTATGCGATAATCAATCACAGAGCTGATGAAACGATATTTCACAGTGTTTTGTATTTTTTATTAAATATTCAATAGCTATATAATATATAATTATATAATTATTTGACTTTATTTTTTATTAAAATAAAAACAAAATGCAAGCTTTTATAACTAAACTTCGAAATGGAATTTCTAAAGACTTTAATACGGTAGGGAGAAGCACATTATATAAACATTGTAATTCATTTACATCAATTTTAGCAACTATTCACAATAGCCCAAAGTTTATGGAATTTTATAATAAAACAAAAAAAAGAAAAGAAATATTATTAAATTTTACTATTAATAATAACAAACTTAATCAAGCAATGTATAAAATTAGTGCTTTAAGGGAAACAGGAAATAAAAACCAACAAGTAGCATTATTATCGACTATAGCTTCAGTATATTCTTTTGATGAATGTAAAAGTTTTGGATTTAATATAAGTAAAAATCAATATGATTATTCAAAAATAATTAATAATAATAAAATAACAACGTTACGACCTACTATCAAAAATACAAGAAAAATTAAAGATGAGCAAATCGAGATTATTATACAATATTTACTTGATAATTCAACTATTTCATCAAGATTTAGTAAAAAAAATAATGATAAATATTCGTCAGAGAATATATATATATTAAATAAAAGTAGAAGAATGATATACAGTAAGTATCTTAATGATTTAAAAGATAAAGCAGTAGCTAGGTCAACATTTTTCAAATATATACCAAATAATTTTAAAAATCCAGCAAGAAAAACAGATTTATGTAATATATGTGCCCAGTATACAGTTAGAAAAAAGTTATTTGAAAATAAAATAAATACAGCGACAGAAAATAAAGCAGAGATACAGGAATCTTTTAATAAAGAAAAAAGGTTATATAAATTACATGAATTTTGTGTTGATACTCAAAAAAATATACTTAATGAAACTATTGAAAAATTAAATAATAGAAGTTGTATAATAATTTTAGACTTTAAACAAAATATGGAAATAGGAACAAGACCAGATCCAATAAACTTAGATCATTATAATAAACAAGCTATATCAGTATTAGGGTTTGGCGTTTTGTATTTAAAAAACGATAAAACAATAGGCAAAGTTTATTTTGATTATTTATCTGAAATATTAAATCATGATTCAGCATATGCAGGAGATTGTTTGATTGATTTAATATCTAAAGAGCTTTTATTTAAAAAGTTTACAAAAATTAATATATGGGCAGATACAGGATATCATTTTAAATCTCAAGAGTTTTTACATTATGTATTTGAAGAAATTTATAAAATAAATAGTAGTTTAAATATTGATCTTAATTTTTTTGCCGAGCATCATGGAAAAAGTATAGTTGACGGGCATTTTGGAAATCTTTCACAGTGGAAAAATAATCTTGAAGCATTAGGTAAAATAGAAGATATTGATCAATTAATTTCAAAATTTGAGATTTTTGTTTGTGAAAATAATAGATTTAATAACTCAACTGTCAATAATGGGCAAATAAATATAATTTTTAAAAAGTATGAAAGAAACAAAGATACAAAAAAAATAATAAAAATAAAAGGTATTAAAAAGTATTTACATTTTATTAAACGTGGTAAAAAACTACACTGTTATCCAGTATCTGATAGATCAAAAAAAAGCGATATAATTTCAATTAAAGTTATAGAGTCTATAGAGGATAGAAAAATTAAAAGGTCAACCCCAGCTTATCTTACAAAAATAACTGAAAATTTAAAAGTTTCAATATTTAGTAAGCAAGTAAGTAGCTTATTAGATGATAGAAATCAATTATTAAATGTTGATATTACTTAAATTAATAATAGCTAAGTTAATAAATAGTCAAAGAGCAAGTAGTTATAATAATAAGTAAAAGCTATTATTATACTGCTTGTGTTACATAGGGATGGTTAATTATAGTTTTGGGGCTAACCACTCCCTCCCATGCAGCTATTTATTAACTTAGCGATATATTGATAATGTAATTATAACATTAAAATAATTTATTCATTTGATAGCAAATCTGCAGTGTTGAATATAAAACAGTTAATAATAAATATTTCTTAATAAAGTTCTATAAAAGTATATATTTATTTACATATTACAACTTTGACTAATATCACTATACAGGTTATATTAGTAAAATCTTTACTAATCCAGGAATTTATATTAAATTTAATAAAAATTCCGCTAATTGACAATATAAATTATAACAAAATAATTTAAAACTGTGTCGGGTACTTTTGGCTTTTAATAAAGAATTTATTTTTATAGAATTTTAAGCAAAGTTTTTAAAATATAAATATTTAAAAATTGGATAAAAAAATGAAACCAATTCGGACACCCCCATATTACAACTTTGACTAATATCAATATACAGGCTATATTGGTAAAATCTTTGCTAATCCAGAAATTTATATTAAATTTAATAAAAATTCCGCTAATTAACAATATAAATTATAACAAAATAATTTAAAACTGTGTCGGGTACTTTTGGCTTTTAATAAAGAGTTTATTTTATAGAATTTTAAGCAAAGTTTTTAAAATATGAATATTTAAAAATTGGATAAAAAAATGAAACCAATTCGGACACCCCCATATCTTATTGAAACTAGAAGTAGAATATTTTGTCTTACAATATTTTTCTTTTTATAAATTTCCCATATAATTTTACTAAAAAATTATTTTTTTATATTCAAAAAGCACTTAAAGATTATACTATTGATAGCTTTAGTAAATTGATTATATTGAAACAAATAAATAAAATATTCAAGTTGAATTTGATAATACTATTATGTTTTACTACTGAAGTTTCAACTATAAGTGTTATAGTGTTAAAAATAAATCATTTATAAAATTTAAAAATCAGTATTTTTTAAAAACAAATTTACAGGTTTTATAATTTTTATTAGGAAATATGTACCTAGGGCAGCACTTATTTAAAGCTCAACAGGTAAAAAAAGCACATATATAAAGACAATGTAGTTTCTGGTACGGTGGAAAAAAAGCTAAAAGAGACTTCAGTAAGCTTTTTTCTCTAAGAGTTGTATGATCAAGATGGATAAGTATATATAAAATTGCCTCAATAACAAAGATTTTAGTCTATAAATGGAACGATGGACTAAAGAACCTGATTTGTTGCCAAAGGGCATTTTTTAATATATTCTATTCATAATCTAAACAACTGAGACAGCAATATGGACAAAAATTTATGAGTATATAAGGAAAGCCCTTTATCTGATAATATCTCACAACCATTGCTAACGTTACTTAGTCTTTTAGAACAAGATAACCAGAGCGATAAAATATAAGAGCAGCTATAGAAGCAAGGGTAATGAGTGCCTAAAGTGTAGTATAAAAAAGACAAAAAGGAGACTTCTCTTTATTATAAGTAAAAGCTTAAGAAAGAGGAAAGCGGACTCTTTCACCCGCTTCCACAATATTGTCCTAATTTTAGACACAAGATTTAGAAGGTAAACATTAAACACCAAACGATGCGATATTCTTGTCCAATGAACTTAAAAATCATAGAAATCTTATACAAATTGCTCAAATTATTGCTTAAAAATAAATTATCAATGCATTTTAATAAATTATCAATACATTTTAATAAATTATTTTAAAATAATATTAACATATGTGAATGTGTTTTTGTATTTAAGAATTTTACTAACAGCTTTTCCGCTCAAATAGTGCTTAAAAGATGGAGAAAGTGATGAAGTCAAAAAAAACACTCCCATATGTTTCAACTTGTCCAAATGATCTTTATTTAAACAATGAAATTTGATATGAATAACAAAAGATAAGCAACTTATTTATGTTTACCTAACGCACCCTTTGCTTTAACGACCGCATCTAAAACATTACCAGCAATAGTAGCTGAATAGTTATAAGCAAATCCAGCAGCACAATCACTATCTTTAGCTTTTACCGAAGCACTATTACATTTACCGCTTTGAGCAGCAAATCTAGCTCTTTCTTGTAGTTCTTTACAAACTTCTCTTTCACAGCCTTCACTACATACACCAGAAAATTGATGTTGGACTGCATTTACACCGTTGTTCCAGGCCTTCCATTCTTTATCCCCTAGAGAACCATCCATATGATTTGTAATTGCATTTTCATATTCAGCCCACTCCCATGAAGCAAATTTACCATTACATTCATTTTTTATAACTTCAACCTTATGTTCTTTATTGCCAATTTTTATAGGCTTCTCAGAAGCTTCTTGGAAATTACTTGCATCATTACGTTTTCTATTAAATTTATGGAAAAAAGGGAGAAATCGTTTAGATAAACTGTGGTTTTTTATAATAGCTTGGTTTGTCATATTGACAAATACAACGAGAAATACAATAAAAAATAACATTAGATATAATTAGATATTAGTTTGCTTATTTTTTTAATTTAACTATACGTTCTTTTTCGATTTTTATATTTATTTTTGGTTATTGGCACTTTAGAACTATATTTATTAGTTGAATTATTTAAGATGGAGTTATAGAACAATAACACTAAAACCAAAAAAACAGACATTTTAGTAAACATGTTAGAGTATAGTTATTACAAACTAATAAATATAGTTCTAAAGTGCCAATAACCAAAAATAAATATAAAAATCGAAAAAGAACGTATAGTTAAATTAAAAAAATAAGCAAACTAATATCTAATTATATCTAATGTTATTTTTTATTGTATTTCTCGTTGTATTTGTCAATATGACAAACCAAGCTATTATAAAAAACCACAGTTTATCTAAACGATTTCTCCCTTTTTTCCATAAATTTAATAGAAAACGTAATGATGCAAGTAATTTCCAAGAAGCTTCTGAGAAGCCTATAAAAATTGGCAATAAAGAACATAAGGTTGAAGTTATAAAAAATGAATGTAATGGTAAATTTGCTTCATGGGAGTGGGCTGAATATGAAAATGCAATTACAAATCATATGGATGGTTCTCTAGGGGATAAAGAATGGAAGGCCTGGAACAACGGTGTAAATGCAGTCCAACATCAATTTTCTGGTGTATGTAGTGAAGGCTGTGAAAGAGAAGTTTGTAAAGAACTACAAGAAAGAGCTAGATTTGCTGCTCAAAGCGGTAAATGTAATAGTGCTTCGGTAAAAGCTAAAGATAGTGATTGTGCTGCTGGATTTGCTTATAACTATTCAGCTACTATTGCTGGTAATGTTTTAGATGCGGTCGTTAAAGCAAAGGGTGCGTTAGGTAAACATAAATAAGTTGCTTATCTTTTGTTATTCATATCAAATTTCATTGTTTAAATAAAGATCATTTGGACAAGTTGAAACATATGGGAGTGTTTTTTTTGACTTCATCACTTTCTCCATCTTTTAAGCACTATTTGAGCGGAAAAGCTGTTAGTAAAATTCTTAAATACAAAAACACATTCACATATGTTAATATTATTTTAAAATAATTTATTAAAATGTATTGATGGTTTGTTTTAAAAAATATAATCAATCGTTTATTCATGGATGATTTTTGTTGCTAAAATTTTTTCAACTAAAGTTTGAACTATAATGTATTTGTCAGTTTGTAAATAAGCTAATAAATAGTTTATCAATATAACATTTGAGAGTACTAATTATTGGAACTTATTAGAAATATAAGTTTTGATTTATTTGCTATAAGTTTAAGTAAGGAAATACTGTATTAAATATATATTAAAACTACAACTGTTGAATAGGAGTTTAACGATTTATATTTTAGTTTGGAATTTTAAGTAAATTTATAAAATATTTTTTTAAATAAATAATTATTCTATTTTACAGGAAATTGAAGTTTTTGTCATTGTTTTTGATAATTGTATTTGTGTAGTTTATTTTAAATTGAATTACATAAATCAATTAATTTTAAACTTAGTAGTGGACATTAATCAAAATAAAATTTAATATATGAGGATGTTTTTTTTGGTTTCATCACTTTTTCCATTCTTAAGCACTATTTAAGCGGAAAAACTACTAGTAAAATTCTTAAACAAAAACACATATACCCATATGCTTTGAATTTAGACATAAAACCATTTGATTTAAAGATAATAATACAATGGGCTAAGCCTTTTGTCAACTTTTTATAAATAGAGGAGTAAATTTTCATTGATAATACAAACTTTGAACAAATATTGGTAAACTGCAGTGTTTTCTTATTTGGAAAGACTATGCGCTTGAGGCAGTGTTTATTAAGAATTTTAGCTGTATCTGGAAACGGTAATGAGAGCTTTAACTACCAATATGCCAAACGATCTTTATCAAAATATAGGCTATACAAGCAAGTGGCATATATACCACAAAGCAAATATTGAAAATATAACATGTTATTGTCTAATAACTACAGATTCTGGGAAGGGCACTTGATAAGCCTGTAGAGGGATCGAGCCTTTGGCAGGATTGTAATAATTTATTGAAAACAGTTATTTGTATACTGGTAAAATAATAGTTGATTTTTAAGTTTTTGATAAGATAAAAAACATACCGTAAATAAAACCTTTAAGTTTAAATGATCATATGTCTAGTCAACCAGATATCTAGGATCTATCTTTGTTTAATTATATATAGGGTATGAGGATAAATTTTCTTTCAATATTTGAAACTAACACTGTATGGTGATGTATTTTTGTGTTCAAGAATTTTACTAACAATTTTTCTGTTTAAATAGCACTTAAAAGATGGAAAAAGTGAAGCCAAAAAAAGCACCCCCACATATCAAATTTCTTCTAATATATAATGGTCAGAAAATTAAGTTGAACATCTTTAAGTTTTATGATTTCTAATAAAATTTATATAAAAATAAAAAAAGTACATATTAATAATGTTGAGTTTAAAATCAAATGATTAAAATAAGCAATGATGATTCAAACAATTAAAAGAGATATTAACATTTATTAAAAGTTAAATAAATTCAAAATAATAAATATCAAATTCATTATTTCTCATCTCTGCTTATTCATGACAAGAATAAGAAACAATATCAAATCCTTGCCAGTTTTGGGAAGCACCAGCATTACAATCAGGCATAGCACTAACTACATCACTCAATAAAATACGTTCAAATAAGTTGTAGCTTTCTCCAATGTTAGGAGTAAACCAACATTGACATCTACCAGCAGCACCATCTCTTACACCAGCTGGTGCTAATTTAACCATACATTCATGGATATCGGATGAAAAATCATTTCCTGGTGCTTTAGAAGTACATACACCAGCTGAGAGAGCAGTGGATACAAAAGCAGTAATTAAAAGAATAGAACGGTACATTGTAGTTATAGTTATAGTTATAGTTGATTTGTAAATTTATTTAACTCTTCAAGAGGTAATAATTAATATAATTTGATAATGGGGGAAATCAGTGACTTTTTATACTGTTTTTTTAATAAGGTATTGTTCTATCTCAAATATGATAATGTTATTTTCTTAAAGTACTTAGTTACAAAATAAATCAAGTTACATTCTATATCTAGTAATTTTATATAACATCTAAGAATTTATATGCATAATGTTCTTTAAGATTTTTGATTAGTAACAATTCAATACACTATTTTATTAATTTGTTTAATTGAAAACGATATATTTTAGAAGTATGGTATTTTATTTTATTTAATGTTATTGTTCTGTATGACTTAATAATAATTAGGTTTTTTGATTATTAAATAAAGTTAATAAAATCGAGTTGGGTTTATATAATGGATGGATGTTAGATATTGCATCAAGTGCATAATAAACAGTATTCATTTAAAATCATATCAGTAGTTTAGTTTGTATACATTTTTTAAAATAATACAATCCTATAACATTTACAAGCTTTATATGATATTTTAAATGCAGGTTAAAAATTAATGTTACTAAGCCTTACAGAACCGTAACGTTAAATAAAATCAGATATTCCATTATTATAAGTCAACAGTTGTTGCTGAATAAGTTTATGAAAATGGTTTATTTTATTTATTGAACAAAAATATATAAGAACAATTTACATAGAAGTTCTCGAATATTAAATAAAATTGGGTAAGTAGTAATAATAATTGTCGACTTATATTACTTTTAAACATTATGATGTCTGATTTGATGTTATTGTTCCTCAAGCTTTAACAACAATAATGAATTTTATCAATTAGTAAAACTTTGTTATTGAACTTAGAGATTTATTATTGTTATACTACGTTGTAAATTAGTAGTTTTGTCTATAAACATAACTTATACCAGTCTTTTTTAAACGATTTATTATATTTGAATTTATACTTTATTTAATAATCAAAAAACCTAATTATTATTAAGTCATACAGAACAATAACATTAAATAAAATAAAATACCATACTTCTAAAATATATCGTTTTCAATTAAACAAATTAATAAAATAGTGTATTGAATTGTTACTAATCAAAAATCTTAAAGAACATTATGCATATAAATTCTTAGATGTTATATAAAATTACTAGATATAGAATGTAACTTGATTTATTTTGTAACTAAGTACTTTAAGAAAATAACATTATCATATTTGAGATAGAACAATACCTTATTAAAAAAACAGTATAAAAAGTCACTGATTTCCCCCATTATCAAATTATATTAATTATTACCTCTTGAAGAGTTAAATAAATTTACAAATCAACTATAACTATAACTATAACTACAATGTACCGTTCTATTCTTTTAATTACTGCTTTTGTATCCACTGCTCTCTCAGCTGGTGTATGTACTTCTAAAGCACCAGGAAATGATTTTTCATCCGATATCCATGAATGTATGGTTAAATTAGCACCAGCTGGTGTAAGAGATGGTGCTGCTGGTAGATGTCAATGTTGGTTTACTCCTAACATTGGAGAAAGCTACAACTTATTTGAACGTATTTTATTGAGTGATGTAGTTAGTGCTATGCCTGATTGTAATGCTGGTGCTTCCCAAAACTGGCAAGGATTTGATATTGTTTCTTATTCTTGTCATGAATAAGCAGAGATGAGAAATAATGAATTTGATATTTATTATTTTGAATTTATTTAACTTTTAATAAATGTTAATATCTCTTTTAATTGTTTGAATCATCATTGCTTATTTTAATCATTTGATTTTAAACTCAACATTATTAATATGTACTTTTTTTATTTTTATATAAATTTTATTAGAAATCATAAAACTTAAAGATGTTCAACTTAATTTTCTGACCATTATATATTAGAAGAAATTTGATATGTGGGGGTGCTTTTTTTGGCTTCACTTTTTCCATCTTTTAAGCACTATTTGAGTGGAAAAATTATTGGTAAAATTATTAAATACAAAAATACATCCCAATATATTTAATTTAATAGTTAATTTTGGAATATCTTCACCACCTTTCAATTAGAATACAATTCATCCAACTTGATACATCACTATAACACCTATACATCGTAATCTCCGCTAAAGCAATTAATTCAAGCGAATAGGTTCAACAACGGGCTAATGAAATCCAAAAACTCAGCTCATAAGTTTTAAGAGTCGTATCCCTCAATAAAAGACCCCTCTTATTCAACATGTCAAGTTTATTAGTTTCCAGTTCATGTTATATTTTTTCAAGCTCAATTAACTCGAATTTAAAAGACAAACTTAAAATTTGCTCTTGAATATAGAACAACTCAAATCTTAAACTCAACTTTAAAATTCTCATAATACTAACCATTCAAGGCAGATTTGGTCTTTTTAATGTAGTGATTATAAACAAGGGATTTAGATCAAATTACTTAATAGGTCTTCATTTAACCCCTACTTCTAGCCTATAAAAACACATAATCAAACTCATTCGATTGACTAATTACTGGCACTGACTACTAATTAATCCCTTAATATTATTGCTTCCATTAACTATCTAATTCTTAAGATAGGCAGCATCCTTTTCGTTAAGTAAAAAAATATCTAATTTATACTAAACCTCTTTATCTCCACTTTTCCTTTATATTGGTCAATAAATTTCTCATAATAACACCAAATAAAGGACGTTAAGATATGTTTATTCCAAAACTTAACTTGACACTACCTGTTTACTCACCACTCACTATTCAAAACCCCAAACCTAGAACTTTTAACTATATGGAGATGTATTTTTGTGTTTAAGAATTTTACTAACAATCTTTCCACTCAAATGGCGCTTAAAAGATATAAAAAGTGATGAAGCCAAAAAAACACCTCCATATTTTGGAATATGTTTATTTAGCCTTCATTTCACTTAATAACCGTTTATAAACTCAAGCCTTTTTTTGAAAAATGATTCCATTGTCCATTGTCCGAAACATCACAACTATATTTCTATTGTCCTATTCCTCAATCTTTTACACTGGACCCAAAATCCACTTATTTTTTAAAATCATATAATCACCTACTACTCCTATAACCAACATCTTCATTAGTATCTGCTTTTTAGCTAATTAAAAAACATTAGATTAAGCTTTTATCTTTGTGGCTAACTTATAAAAAATTGATATAAGCTTTAGCTTTTTAGTTTAACCCTATCACTATTTACACACAATTTTTTTGTACCTTCTCACTGTATTAATCTAACTATAATCCTTTTAGAAATCAAAATTATCTGGATAAATGCCCATTTTTTTCATTCTTTTAAGATGAAGAGCAGTTGAAATCAAAGTCTTTTTTTTGAATATTACATAGGGAGAAAATAAAGTAAAATTTAGTGTTTAGTTTTTTATCGTTACTAATAAAGATTTGAAACAAGCTTTTAGATGACAAATATAACGTATTTTTAATATAATGTTATTGATATTAAAATTAAAAATAGTGTTTAAAATTTAAAAATATTGATAATATTTAAAATGATTTTTATATAACGAAATTTAATAGGGGTATTTTATAAATTCTATTTAATGATGATTATTATTAGTTGGATCATTGTTGCTTATTACAAAATTCAGTACAATTAATATAGAAAGTTTCTTGGGGTTAATAAATTTGTAATAAAATAAAAAATAAAATTTCAAAATATTTTAATGTTATAGCATTTTATAAATGTATATAGATTTTACTAAAAGAGATTTAAATCCTAATTTTTATTATCCTATATCGAATAATTATTAGTTTATAAAATTTGGAATAAAAGAAAAATTATAGTATTAGTTAATATAAAAATTAAAGTTATCAATTGTTATTTATCAATTTATATAATTATTCCAGTAAAAAATCCTTAAGAAATAGAAGATCTACCCAAAATAAAATCCTTTTTTCTAAGCTTTAAATATTATAACCACTACTAACTTTAAGTCCCAAGCTCTATCTAATCATCCTCCTTACTTTTTCCAAATGGTTTACTATTTAAATACAAAAGATAGCTTCAATCATATGATTTTTTTTGGTAAAGTTTCTAATTAGCGAGTTAAATCGAGTAATTTAGTCCAGTTGAGCAAAATTATTGATTCAATTAATTTTTTTCTATAAGGAAAACTTCTATTGGCATTAAATTCAGGGCTAATTTTGTACTCAAAGGATCAAAAAAAAGCTTCAATTTAACTTGAAGTTGATTTTATTTATTATTTTAATACACCAAAAAAAATCGATTCCAAATCAATGCAATTACAGAATTTAGCTAAAAGTTCCACTGCTGGTTTACAAGCCCATTTAATTACAGTAGGTAATTACCGAATCCTGTTAGATTGTGGATTAAGTCAACGTAACTCTTCTTGCATAACTACTCCCTCTTTGCCCATACCAGCTTTGGGTTTATCAGATTTATTATCTTTTTTAACTGAAAAAGTGAAAATAGAAAGCATTGATTTAATCTTAATATCCAATTATCAATTTTGTTTAGCATTACCTTTTATTACTGAATATACCAAGTTTAAGGGGAAAATATTAGCTACAGAACCAACGAGATATTTTTGTGGGTAAGAATTCAATATCTGTTTTATGTCAATTATGGTGTTAATGAAATGTTTTTAAATTAGTAAATTACTTGAAGAAATGGCATTATTATTTCAAAATAAAAATGAGATGAATGAAAATGGTAATGAAGGAAGGTAAGTAATTTATTTTGTTTTTGAAGATAACGATTGTTTGGATTTAATTGAAATTGATTATAATTAAATTTAGTTATTATACATGGGATAAAAATGATATGAATCGAGAAAAAGAGGAAAGCTTATTTTATTATAATTGTATATATACTTTTGAAGAAGCAAAATTAAGTCATAAGAAGATCCAAACATTGAGTTATAGACAGAAAATGGTAAGTTTAAAAGATGGATTTTTATTCGCTTTTTTTTAATTTGTTGATTAAATGATTGAATAATGATTATTAACGTAATTTTTTTTATAGAATTATTATCAAGAACTTTATATTACTCCCTTTTGTTCAGGTTATAGTTTAGGTGCTTGTAATTGGTTAATAGAATATCAAGAAATATCTGTAAGTTTATCATTAATAATAATATAATAATAGACTAATCATATATCAATACTTTTATATTAATACTAATACTAATATTATTATTATTAGTTTGGTTATATTTCTAGCTCTAGTTTAATCAATAATAATCCTAATAATCGATTGAAATTTCATAATGCTAAAATGGATCTCAATATCTTTAATTTAGCTAATCAAATCTTATTTAAAGATAATTTATCCAATTTAAATTTGGAAAATTGTCATCCGATAGTTAATTTAGATAAATTAGTTAATGAAGTTAGTAAGTTTTATTATACATTACATATTATATATAAAATAATATTATTTTATTTATGTATTTTAATTTAATTTAATTTAGGAATTGATTTAGAAAATAATAAAATGATAATAATACCTTCTTTAATTATGGGTATTACTTTTGATATATTAGAAGCTATAGCATTTAAATTAATCAATACAAATTGGGGCTCTAAATTAGAAAAAACACCAATATTAGTTATATCACCAAGTGCAGAATATAATTTAAGATATGCTAATATTTGTGCTGAATGGTAATTAATTATAAAAATAATTTTTATTAATATATATATTTATTTATTTATTATAATTAGGATGAATAGTGATTATCAAGATAATTTAAGAAGAGGGGAATCAGCCTTTTTATTTAGTCGATTAATTGAAAGAGAGGATATTAAAATAGTTAAAGATCACCAGGAAAGTTCCGTAGCTTCAAGTATTGAAACAGGAGAAGGAATAATTATATTGTGTAGTTATCCTAATTTAAACAATACTATTATTAATGATTTAATTAATTTAAAATATAAAAGAAGTATTTGTATTAAGTATTGGGATGGAATGTTCCTTCCTAAAAAAGAATTAAGTAAAGATATCAATTTTTTTGAATCTGAAATTAAAGTAGATATCAAGTTAACTATTTATCAAATTGTTCAATTAATTATCAATCATAGTAATACATTAAATAAAGTTATATTACCTAAAATAATGAAGAATGAAATACAAAATAGTATCTTAAATGAAAGTGAAACTCAAATATTATTTGAAGATTATGAAAGCGACTATTTATTAACAGAGAATAACAATTTAAATAATCAATTAAGATGTAGTTATTTTAAATTTGGATTAATGAATTTAAAATATGCTCAAACACTAAAATTAATTAAAAATCAAAAAAATCAAACAGCAACGTATTTAAAAGGTAATTTAAATCGTAAAGATAATTTATTTCTATTAGGAGAAAAAAACCAATTAAAGAAAGAATATAAAAAGATTTTAAATAATAATAATAATAATCTTAATGAAATGGAGAATCAAATTATTATTAAACAAGATTATTTGCCTTTTATGGGTTTTAATAAAATACATTTAAATGAATTGTGTACTCATTTAAATAGTTATGGTATTAAAACAGAAGTTTTGGAATTGAATAAATTGAATGAAGAAAATACAGAAAATACAGAAAAATCAGTTATTGATGACACTATTACAATTGATTGTTTAATGTTAAATTGTCAACTTGAATTTACTTTAGAAAGTATTATTATCTATAGTGAAGATATTATTATCAGTAATAAATTAAGTCATATAATCTATACTTATTTAAATCAAAAATTTATTCAACCAATTAAATTACAATATCAATTAGGAAAAGCAGAAAATAATAATAATAACAATAATATCAACGATAATAACAATCATCATAATAAGGGATTGAATAATATTCATAAATTAAGATCGCCAAATACAAATATCAATGGGAATGGGATGAGTAATAATAAAAATAGGTTTAGAAGTCGTAATAGAGGTGGGAATAGTAATGGTTATAGAGGTCGTAGACAACAAAGGGAGGAGTAAAGGAAAGATTAAGATGAAATGAAATGAGATGGAAGTTTATTTATATTGTTTGTATTGCAAATTGAAAAATGAAATAAAAAATAATGATTTTATATTTTATTATTATTATTATTATTATTATTATTATTATTATTATTAATTTTTATTATTAAAAAAATATGAGAATATGGGGATGTATTTTTATATTTGAGAATTTTACTAACAATCCTTCCACTCAAATAGCGCTTAAAAGATGGAAAAAGTGATGAAGCCAAAAAAAACATCCCAATATATTTTTTATTAAATGTATCTGTTTAAAAATTAAAATAAACAAGAATCAGAAAAGTCAACGGAATATAAGAATAGGGTTGAATTCAGTAAGACCAGGTGGAAGAGAGAGACCATATACTCAATTGATGCCAAAGGAGGACTTGAGGGCATTTATAAAGGCATGAAAACCATTTCTCTTAACAAGGGCAATCCAATCTAAGAAAAGAAGATTCACTAGAAGAGATGATATAATAGTTTTGAAGTTAGTGTTATAAAAATTTCAATGAAAGACTCATACAACAGATAATGGAAATAATGTTTGAACATAATTTGGAAAGTTTGGGGTAAAATCATTGACCATGTCCAAATCTAGGTTTTAGGATTGTGGTTTTAGACGAGGACCCTTGAGAAAAGGAATGTAATTTTTTTATTTTGTTTGATTATCAAATTTTTAAATACAATTGATTGGAAAAATGGCTAACAAAATCCTTTAATAAAAAATAGCACTATATGAAATGTCTTTTTTCCTTTCATTTAATTATCAATTTTTTAGCGCTATTGAATAGAAAACGAATTAGCCCTTTCTATCCTATAGACGAGATTTCTCGTTATAACTTTTTTTCCAAAGATTAGTTATGACAAGATTACTCATCCATATGATCGAAAGGGTTAAATAAAAAAGACATGTTGATATATTAAAGGAACAAGAAACTAATCATTGAACCATGCTAAAAGCCAACTTCTTATTAGAATTAAAAATCCAATTATACCAAACTCCCATTAAATAATAGAAATCCCTCTTTGTAGGTTCATGTAACAAGACCAAAAATAATGGGTTAACTAAATTAATACAATTAATAGTAATTGCAAGTAGCGCATCTGCTACTCTATCCCTTTCTTTAAATTGAATTATTTCAGATAAAGTAACTAACACATAGGGCAATATAGTACATAAGTAAAAAAATAATAGACATGTCATTTTAATTAATATACTTATACTTTGTCGAGTATTTCTTTTTTTGATATTGTAATTATGCATACGGTCTATATGGCCTATAGAAGTTGGTGTAGTTGCATCTGATAAACCACTTTGTCTCTCAATATTATTACTCTCCATAGTAAATTGATACTGATTTAACTTCTGCACAAATCTTAATGTAATAAACACATAAAAAATAGTCAAAGCAATGATTTGTAATCCATACATCACCGTTGTTACAATTAAATAAATTAAATCGAATTTGTTATCCAAATCCCATGGTTGACACCAAACAGCGGCACCCAATGGTTTCCATTCTGTAAACACCAATGCTAATGCAGTCAATATTCCACAAAACATTATGTAGCCTACTGTTATCCAAGCAAACACTTGGATATTTACATTCCATCCTAGTACAATTTTAAAATATCTTAAACTAGCTAATAGGGTAACTAATCCAATACTTAACATAATTGAAAAAGAGTTAATAAACATAGAGACAGCACACCATGTAGGATCAAATAGTATAAGTTTATCGGTGGAAAAACGAACACTGGTATGGATCACACCCCAAAGAGCATATACCAAGTCGGCAAGGGTAATGAGACGAACGAGTTGAAGATCAAATGCTTTACTATTGTTTTGTTTAATGAAGGCAAGGTAAATCACAATGAAATTAAGAATGAGAGAGAGGTTACAGATGACATTGATTAAGATACTAGTGATGTAGTTGAGGTATAGGAGGCTATCAGGTGGGGATGTGAAGGTAGGATTCATTTTTTTATTTTGTTTGGTTATTGTAATTATATACTGATTAATATGTTTCAAAACAACAAAAAGGATATTTCTATTTGATCGTTGTAGTTGAATAGAAGATTTTAAGAGTTAAAATGTAGTTGTATATTGAAACGATTTTGCAATATTGTTGACAATGATTTTTTAATTTAAAAGTAAAAAGTTTAAAAAGATTATGATAAATTCTGGTTTATTTTAAACTATATCTGTTTTTTATATTAGAGAATATTTCTCCTTTTTATTATGCTAATTATTCATGCAAGCTATTTAAAAATGATACCATATTTTTTGTGCTATGGTTCTTATGAACATGCTACATAAGTTAAAATATTAATTCTTAATCACAGTAGGCATTTTAGTTTTTTATTTATAGTGTGATTCAAGGAGCTTATTAATCATATAAATTATTGGCCAAACTGTATATTAAAATTAAAAGCTACTGCTATTATATTGAAAAGTAAAGCTACAACCTGACCCTCTCCTTTTAAAAGCATTTAGTATCATTTAATAGAAATGTTTATATTTGGTATATAGAAATTGAATCTCACTTTTAATAAAAAATAGCTTTCTTAAATAAACACTAATAATAAACTTGAACTTTATTCTTCAATTATGTAACCTTTCATTTTTATGGTTTTGAAGATTCAATCAAAAAATATGAAAAACAGTCACTCAGTTTTATTACTCCTACGGTTTTATGTTTGTTTTTCTATCCACATGACTATATATTATTATTACAAAAATATAGTATCAAGAATCTATTGGATAGTTATAACTTATTACTAAACTGTTTCATTATCATCTCTTTTGAATAAAAAATTAATTCTAGCCCAACCATTTCCATCTTAATATTAGATCAGATCATTTATGCCAATATAACTCATGGGCCTTAAAAAAACAGTAAAAATATAACTGGGACAAAAAATATTCTTAATATCTAAAAACAAAGCTTATTTTAAAATAATTATTTAAATTGTCGCGGTTATCTTTTTTACTGTTTTTTGACACGCTGTGTGATACTAGCATGAATCATCTGGTATAATGAGTAAGCCTCGCTTTTATCTTTTTTCAATGACTTGAATTTTATAGATTACTGAAATAACGCTACTCCTTCATAGAGAGCCTTCCAGCCACCTCATTCATTTATTAATATTTTAAATAAAATAGGAATTAATAAGCTTGAATACTATAATAATTTGAATACGAAACTTAATCGCATTTAAGTATACAATTCAGTGATTTTTTTTATTAATCTTGTCTATTTTTAATTTTAAAAAGCAATAAGTTTTATAGTTTTTAAAATTAGAGCTGAATTGAATTAATATAAAGTTAATATTTTTCGATCAATTACTGAAATTAATTAGTTTTGATTAGTTTTCTTTTTCATTCACTTTACTATATAATTTATTAAGGTAATGCTAATCCTCTGTAAAGATTTCAACGTCTTATTTATTATTTTAAATAAAAATGATACTACTAAAGTAATTTAAGTGTGACTTGTCTTACATAGTTTGAAGGTTTAGTAAAATAAACGTAGGAAAGTAATTAAATCATAACTACAAAGCTACATTTAGTTTACAATACCTTTAAATTACGTAAGAGAAACCATATTTAAATTACTTTGATAATAGCTAATCTAACAACTTTAATACCAAAACTCGGCATTTAAATTCGATCAATTTTTATAAAGAATCCTTTACTATTAAAATATAATTGCTCTTTACTTTATAAACCAATAAGCCATAATTGTTCTATTTTAAAAGATAACAAGGTTTTATAGATTCGTAAAAAGAATTAAAATTAAATTAGAGTTAATGTTTAGCAAGTTGGACTGTAGTTTATCTTTATTAAGGTCAATATATAAACATGCTTTTTCATATTGCTATTTTTTTCTCTTATACAGCATACATATGGGGATGTATTTTTGTGTTTAAGAATTTTACCAACAATCTTTCCACTCAAATAGCGCTTAAAAGATGTAAAAAATACATCGCTATATAAAGTAGTTTCTAAAATAAGTAGCTATAGTAGCAATTATATTTTTTTAAATTTTTTTCTTTAAAATCAACTATTATTTTAAAATCAATAGTTTTCACTATTGTAATTTATTACTTTCACAGCATTCCTTATTAAAAAATCTTTGCTTGTTTTAAAAATTAACTTGTTTTTATAAAGCTGTTTTATTTTTTTTAAATTTTTTGTGCATTAAACTTATGGTCTAGGGTATTCTTGGAAATTTATGTTTTTTTAATTGACACTACTCTCTTATCTCTTAGTTACCTTCAAGTCCTTCTATCTGATTTTGGATTTATTTTCAGTATATCCTTTATTGAATCAGCCCTATCAAGCACTTACCGTTTGCATTGTGAACATTCTGCCAGAGACCCGGATGCCGATTTATCAGCTCCAAATTTCTTTCCATAATGGCACATTGCATGGCCGATTGCAATCCATTTAACCTCTTCCCGGCGTAACCGCAATTCTGAAAAGAGATCAGAGAGAGTCAAATAGCCCTAGAATTTTTTTCATTCTGTATCATTAACTTAACTATAATAAACAAAGTACTTGCCCGAAAGGGTCTAGGGTTTCCAAAAAAAATAGAAATTCTTAGATTTTAAAAATGTTACCAACTATTATTGGTATCCTGTTTATTTGTAATAAAAAATAAAAAAGAATGTATGCTTTATTATACTTTTTTACTTGTTATTAAATTTTATTATTATTATTATTAAAAAAGGGCTATTAAAAAAAGGTTATTAAAAAAACTTCAACTACTTATTGAACCACAGTAAAAGCCAACTTCTTATTAGAATTAAAAATCCAATTATACCAAACTCCCATTAAATAATAGAAATCCCTCTTTGTAGGTTCATGTAACAAGACCAAAAATAATGGATTGACTAAATTAATACAATTGATAGTGACTGCTAATACAGCATCCGCTACTTTATCCCTTTCTTTAAATTGAATTATTTCAGATAAAGTGACAATTACATAAGGTAAGATAGTACATAAATAAAAAAATATTAAACAAGACATTTTTACCAATATACTTGTACTTTGTCGATTGTTTCTTTTTTTGATATTGTAATTATGCATATGATCCATGGAACCTATAGAAGTTGGTGTAGTTGAAGCGGAAATACCACTTTGTCCATCAACATTATTACTCTCCATAGTAAATTGATATTGATTTAACTTCTGCACAAATCTTAATGTAATAAACACATAAAAAATAGTCAAAGCAATGATTTGTAATCCATACATCACCGTTGTTACAATTAAATAAATTAAATCGAATTTGTTATCCAAATCCCATGGTTGACACCAAACAGCGGCACCCAATGGTTTCCATTCTGTAAACACCAATGCTAATGCAGTCAATATTCCACAAAACATTATGTAGCCTACTGTTATCCAAGCAAACACTTGGATATTTACATTCCATCCTAGTACAATTTTAAAATATCTTAAACTAGCTAATAGGGTAACTAATCCAATACTTAACATAATTGAAAAAGAGTTAATAAACATAGAGACAGCACACCATGTAGGATCAAATAGTATAAGTTTATCGGTGGAAAAACGAACA
This sequence comes from Batkoa obscura, assembly GCA_030770535.1. NCBI lineage: Eukaryota > Fungi > Entomophthoromycota > Entomophthoromycetes > Entomophthorales > Batkoaceae > Batkoa > Batkoa obscura. The sequence continues at coordinate 643,366 of JASVEC010000005.1, read as the reverse complement.
CTGGTATGGATCACACCCCAAAGAGCATATACCAAGTCGGCAAGGGTAATGAGACGAACGAGTTGAAGATCAAATGCTTTACTATGGTTTTGTTTGATAAAGGCGATGTATATTACTATAAAGTTGAGAAGGAGGGAGATATTGCAGACAATATTGATCAAGATGCTGGTAATATAGTTGAGATTGAGGAGGGAGTCGGATGGGGATATGAGGGTAGGGACCATTTTTATACTTTATTCGGTTATTGTTATAGGTTATTGTAAGTGAATGTTGATCGATATATATTAACTCAGCAAAAGGTAAATTATGTCTAATTGCTTGTTATAATTGTCTAAGAGCGAAATCGCAAAGTATAGTTGATATTCTAATTGAAATTGTTTCAGTTTTTCTAAAATTAAAAAAATTGAAAATTAAAAAAATAACAAGATATAAGAGTTTCTAGCTTGTTTTAAACTAACTCCTATAATGATTTTTTATATTAGAGAAGATTTATTCTTTATATAATAGTTCATGCTAACTATTTCAAAGAATGATATCAATCGAATAGGGTACTTACCATTTTTAATATATGCTTTGAATTTAAAGTATTAAATTTTTAATTTTAGTAACAATTTTAAATTAATTGTTTGTAAAATAGCAATTTTAATATTGAAATACTAAAAACTATCAGACTTTTTCTTTCTAAGATTAAAAATTACAATTATTATTAGTTAAAAAAGACATTCGATCCTCTCCTTTTAAACCAACATAAACTATTCGCACATATTTATTTTTAGTATATAATAGAAAGAAAGCAAATATACTTCATTAAAAGTGTGATTTGTTAAAATATTAGAATAAGCAATCTTAACTTATTCTTAAAACTGAAACCTTTCATTTTTCTTATGGTTTAAAATTATTCGATATTTTTAATTTTAAAATAATTACAACAGTCACTCAACCTTATTATTCATCAACTTTCTATCGATTTTTTATCCATATTAACAATATCTCGATTCCTAATAACAAAAACTGTTAAGAATACATTTAATAATTATAAATTATTATTCAATTTATCTGCTTTAATCCCTCTCCTTTTCATTTCTTTTAATAATACTAAAAAATAACTTCAACCAAACCTTCCCACCTTAATAGTAAGTCTCAGCTTGAGCTTTCCTCCACTTGAATTTCATAAATTCCCAAGAATTTGTTTTTAGCTCGGTAATAAGTATCCATCCATCCACCACATCTCAGTAAATAAAGTAATAACTGGAACAATTTGTAAACAAAAGAGCAATGCAATGATTTCAAAACCTACAATCCTTATTAAAAACCCTTTCATTATTTAAACTACAATTATTCTTAATTTCGAAAAGCAATAAGTTAATATTCAAGAATTAGTTTACTTCAATTTAATAAATTTATTAAAGAACATAGTGTTACATGAATATAAGATTTCTAATTGAAAAAAACGTTGATTTTAAACGACTTGGGGGTGCTTTCTCCCTCAAGAAATTAAACAAATGTTAATTTAAAAAGAACAAGATGTTTAACTAAAGATATGGATAATTTTATACACTGCCATAAATATAAGGTTCATTATCCAATCTTATGCCTTTATTTAGAAAAATATCTTTGAGATTTACGAAATAAAAGCAAAAAAATTAGAAAACAAATTTTATATACAGTTGTATACATTTTTTGATTTATATTAGTTTACTAAACTTTATTTTAAGTTGATTTAGATTTATTAGTGAATATTAATATCGAAGTTCAAATTAGTTTAAATTAGGGATAAGCTAATTTATTTTGTAATTATTTATTAGCAGTTTTATATTTGCTTTAAAAACTAGGCTATAGTGAAAAAATTATAATTTTGTGTCCATGTAAGGCCATGCCTTAATCGTTTATTATCAATGAAAGGTAGCTATTTTAAATTTAATATAAACAGCAGTCATTTTGTATTTTATTAAACTTTCGGATTTCTACCGGTTTTTCCATCAATCCAGAAAAACAAAATAACAATAACGATAAAATATGGAATACAATAACCAACTTACCGCTTATTACTATATTTTTTACCCATTCTCTTCTTTAAAAAAAACTTATCAAGTATTTACAAAAGTTTATGTGGGGATGTATTTTTTTTGTTTAAGAATTTTACTAACAACTTTCCCGCTCAAATAGCGCTTAGAAAATGGAAAAAGTAATGAAACCAAAAAAAACATCCTCATGTAGAGTCAGTCTATAAAGGTAGAGGTATAGGGTTACAGTAGGAAAAAAATTTACTTATAAAATGGGGTATCCTTCTTGGTTTCATTTGTTTTTCTATTTTTTACCATTATTTAGTGGAATTTTTTTAGTAAATCCTCAAATAAAAAAGATATGCTCAAATAAAAAAAATTCTGCTAATAAGTTTTATGTTGCAACCAGTAATATTTATTCATTTTTTTTATAAATAACGAAGCTTTCTATAAATGCCAAATCTCTTTACCAAAATTTCCCACCCAGAAGCCTCACTTTGAGTTTTCTGTTTTCACTTTAGTCCCTAAATTAAGAACAATTCGATAATAAGTAATCGTTCATCTAATCCGCTCTTAAAATTCTCATAATAATATTGTTATTAATAGTAACTCGAATGACAAAAATATGTCATTTTCAGAAAATCAATAATTACAAATATAAAACCCTATTTTTAATCCAACTACAATTGTCCTTGATTCTATAATAAACAGGTTTGCATCTGAGAATTACTTTAATTAGAATCTTATTTTTAACTTATATATTTCCACTATTCAACGACAAATGATGATAAAAATAGGATTTTTAAAATTATACATGAAAAAATGTTACTAAATTACAAACCTAGCATGACGATAATAGTGCTACATATTCATAGAATAATTACTCTTCTATCACGTTTAACTAACAACCGTAGACTGAAGTAAAAAAGAGAATGTGTATGCGTTGGAGGGGGGATTATGGGAGCGAGTGGGGATGATTATAAACAATAAACAATAGAAAAATATTAACAACATAGTAAATTTGGTAATAAAAATCCTTTAAAAAGCAATTATGTTTTTAATAATTAATTACTATATAAATAAAGGGAATTCCGTTAAAGTACAAAGCAACAATGATGGTGATTGTGCCACACATCTATATAAGAAACTGCTTCACTGTTAACCTTACCCAGTAACCTGTAGATATATAAAAAGAGAGGACCATTGATATTTCAGGAGTCATAAAAATTTTCTTTCCAAGTATTCTTGAAAATATCACCTTTGATTGCATAACGATGGCGGCGATGATGATACTAGATATCCCAAAAAAGTGGCTTTACTGTCATATTTAGCCAACAGCATTAGACTAATATAAAATAGTGGTTACATGTGGTACGAAGAAGGAGGAAGGGGTTAAGGGGGAGTATAAATAATAAGCAACATAAAAGAATAATAGCATACATAATAAACATTTTGATAATTAAAAGGTGCTCTAATAAAGAAAATTTCATTAAAGTATAAAATGATGATGGCAACAATAGTAACACATGCTCATGTTTATGAAGAAAAAGCCACCTTTATGTCATTATTAACAAACAATTTATACTAAAAAAGGAATAAGAGAGGGTATATGTTGTAGAAAGGAGAATAGAAAGAGAAGTTGGTATGACAATAAAAAAACGAAGTGAATACTAACTTATGTAATAACCTATGTAATGAAAATTCTATTCGTCAAAAAATTATAAATAGAGAAGTTTCTATCAAACTACAAGTAGAATAATGACTATGATAGTATCACATGTTCATAAAAAAGAATGTTTACCCAGTAACCACTTTTCACCAGTAACCCGTAGACATAAAGAAAGAGAGGATTGTTAAAGACCCAAGTGTAATAAAAAAACTACTTTCCGAGTACTCTTAAAGATCTACTACCAAATTACAAATTGATGAAAGGGATGATGGTGGTACATATTATTAAAAGAAAGTCTACCTAATCATCCCACTTCTACTTTAACTATATACTGAAAAATCCAAAAGGGAGGGAGAAAGGGAGGTGGAATGTTGATATTAGTGATCATTATAGCTAATAAACTATAAAAAGATAATAATTCATGCAATAAAAATCCTAATAATTAAAAAACATATGGGGATGTATTTTTTTGTTTAAGAATACACCCCCATATAATTAAGGAAAACTCCGCTAGATTGAAAGTCAATAGAAAAGGTGATGTTACTATATTTTCACAAAAAGAATGATTATTCGACATTCCCCTTAACTACCAATATAACCTAATAAACAAAAAAAGAGGGTGTATTCGGTATACTTAGTAGAGGGGAAAGTGGAAAAGAGAGGTGATAAGGAAAAATACAACTACTAAAAAATTGAAAAAAAACTAATAAGTAATAGAGTATGTAATAAAAAATCTAAATAATTAAAAATGTTGTAAATAAGGAAAATTTCATTAAAGTACAAATCGATAATAATGATAGTGCATATTCATGATAAATTACTCTTTTATCATGGTTGGCCGGCGACAATAGACATAAACAAAAATAGAGGACATATGCGGATATGTTAAAAAGAGAACATATATTCGTGGGTAGGTTTGTTACTAAAATCAATACAAGAAAAAAAGATATAAACACGTGTGTGCATTTATTATTTAAGAACAATGGTAAAATAATTCGCATTGACCCTCTAATTATTCTTTTTTTTTAAATTCCTATAATTACTATTATAAATATTATAAATTATATAAATATAGTAAAAACAATAAAAAAAAGAGCGAGTAATTTATATTTACTTTTACTTAAAAAATGAAAATAACAAATAGCCACCTTTAGAAGCTATGCTCTAACACCAAAAAAACAGCCGTTGTGATAAAAATATACATATTTTCATTGACCAATAACCAATGCAATATTTTCAATCAACTCGAGTGAGTAGTATATCATATTACAAAATAGTATCTACCATTAACATAATTGAAGATGTCCTCATTTACTGATAGATCAAATCAATATTACAAATTGAGTCTAATAATTAATATTTTCTATCCCTATACATTCCATTCCGCTTTCTCTAAATCAAAAACTCAATTTGGTTTAAAAATTCTTTAACAATTGGTGAAAACTTTTGATATTTCTTTAGAAACATAACTCCATCTTCAACTAACCCTTCTATACCACCATCCTTCATTCTGTTATCATTTCCCGTCTCTTTCTCCTTATTCATCTCCTTTGTTCTATCCCCATATTTCCTTAAATAATTCAAAGTTAAACAAGCCAGTGATATAGCATAAAAAGAATATGTTGAATATGATATTAAAAATTGATGGCTTTGCTCATTTGCTAAAGAGTTGATTATTAATTCTGAGCTGATATAGGCTAACTCATAATATTTCCTAAAGCCCTTCTCATTCTTCGGCGTCTTATTACTCTTCTCGTCATTATCATAATACTTTAAATATGGTAAGATTAAGTTGAGTATAATGCTCTCCTTTACTAGTATCAGGAAGATCATCAAAGGTTGATTTAAGTCCATAACCCAGCTCGGTTGATTATATGTTATTTTCAATAATTGTTGGTTATAACTTTTAAGTATGGATTGATTTAATTGTATCATCTTCTCTATCTTATTATAAATCTCCTGCTTGTCTTGTGTTATAGTATATTTTTTTTCCAATAAATCATGATATCCTATTAGATCACACAGTTTAGCAAGGGTTATTGAATAGAGGGAAGAGAGTGTATCTCGAACTAGAATGAATTGAGATTGTGTTGGGTTTGATAAGGGTAGTCGAATGTTCTCTAAATCCTTACTAAAACTTGGATAATTTAATTTCCAATCGCCACAAATTATGGATGAATTACGATTTAATAAAAAGATCTTTAGTTTATCTTGTATAAAAATAGATAGATATAAATTAAATCTTAATCTTCTTTCTCTTTTATTGAATTTTTTGGAATTAAATGGGAGATAATTCAAACCTAATAAATTACTATAAATACTATTCATATTAAATAAAATCCAAATGAATTTTAATTTTAATTTAATTTTAAATTGTAAAATTAAACTGATACAGATTGTTACTATTAAACCTGGTTTCAGGAATCGTTGATTAAATTCAATTGTTATCAGAGTTAACAGTTCGTTGACAATATTCTCGTAAACTTCTTTATATGTTTTACTACTCTGACCAATATATCTTGCTCCTATTGTGGCTACAATTTTGACTAATAATGGATCAGGATGTTCATTTAAAAACTGCTCATCGATTATTGGATATAAGATACAAAAGTTATAAAAATAATGATTAATACATAAATTAATATATTGTAGTTTAAAATATTGATTTTCCATAAACAGTATCCGATTCTTATTCACTAATTTACTTAATATTTCTTTGATACGTATTATATTAAAATTATGGTTATTGTTGTATATCATTATATTTCTCTCTATACTCTCATTGTTATTGCTTCCATTTTTTCTTAAATTAATATTATCATTTGCTATCCTTCTCCCATCCTCTATCTTCCTTTCCCTTTTCAACTGATTTAAACTAAGATAATTTAATATCAAAGTTCCTGCTGGACTAAACCCTAAATATTCCAATTTACCATCGAATCTTAAATATATTTTTAAACTAAAATCATCGATCCCACTCTTTTGAATCATGTATCTTAATATTATTTCTTTATTATTCGATAATTCTTGACGTTGATTTAAGATAACCATATTATTATTTCCATTCTTGTTCTTCTCGTTTTCTTTATGAATTCGATTCTCCTTCTTCTTCCCATCTTCCTTCTTTTTATTACTTTCTTTTTCCTTATTCCCATATCGCATCTTACTCACCATAAACCCACCCTCTTTCTTCTTAACACTAATTACTTCGCTATCTTCCCTTAAATAACTACAACTAATATCTCTCTTTTGACATTCAATACATGTTGGCAGAAGTTTATCACACTTTCGTTTATTTCGACTACAATTTTTACAATAAAATCGAGCTTTGTAGACATTGTTAGTAAAAGTGATCTCGTGGGAAGAAATAACGGAAGAGGGAAATTGAGTGCTGTAGAATAAAGGGTTCATATAGGTGTAGTCGTATGATTTGTACTATATGGATTTTATGTTTGTGTAGTTGAGTATTAATTGGCTATGAATTGTATAGAATGTGAATTGATTTAGAATGATAAATCTAAAGTGATTGCTCTATCTAATGAAACTAAACTTTAATGAAAAAATAGAAAAAAAAAGAATTTATAAGTGAATATTTTTTAGATGATAAAGTTTAGCCTGGTTTAATTAATTGGCTTAAATCTCAAAGCTTAGAAAAAGTTATTCTTTTAACTAGTTTAAAAAATTCAGACATAAATCTATTCTAACTCTTTTGCGAACTAATTTTAATTCCATTTAAGGATAAAGTTAATGCTTAAATTTGGTTACGATATAACAATAAAGGGTTAAAAAATCAGTTGGACAAATATTTTGACAGTAAAATAACTAACAATTAGTTCGAAAACAGCTGCAACAGCTATATTTAAAATAGAATTTTATCATTGAAGATTGAGGCATTCATAATGCTCTTTACTTTATTAATTCGATTATTGCATACCTCTTTTATCTTATCCATATTTACTTAACTTTTGAATTTTTGAATATTTTTTGATTTCTATTTTAAAAACAAAAACTACTTGAAAGTCTCATCGTTTCAATAGGTATCTTTTTAAAAAAATAATTGCTAATTTGAAGACGGAATTTGTTATCAAGATTGTTTTATTTTTTAGAAGCTTTTTTGGGTGGGAATATCGGCTTATTTTGTTGACGAATTTTAAAATGATTGCTAAAGTGAATGGATTAAATTTATTAGACTAATTAATTGAAACTATTGAAACTAAAGATAAATTATGAAAGAGATGAGATGAGAATGAGATGTTAGAGATAAAGTAGAAGATGTAATATCGTAATGTTTTATTATTATTTTCAATTAAAGTTGTATTGAAAACAATAAGATCAATAAGTAAAAAAACTCAAGATATTAATTTTAATAAAAAAGAAAACAGAATAAAAAATAAACAAGCTCATTAATTCACGAAACAAAAAAATTATTTATTTCCAACATAATCTACCTAACCAAAAACTTCTTATCCATATTAACTAGCGCAAGTGTCAATTGTTCTGGTTTAATAGCCATCAACGCATTCAAGTCCTCATCGTTACCCAATTGAAATAATTTATTATTTTCCCTTTTAAAGACTAACAACTTATTTTGAATTTCACTTACACACGAATATGAGTTTCTAAGAAATTTAGCTCTAATTTTATAAATCAAATCATTATAATGAATAGATCTATTCACTCTAAGAGAAACAATTTGATCTTTATTGAGTACAACTTTGACCTTGATCTTTTCATTTGGTATTAATTTATCCATACTCATTTCAAAATCTCTCATACGAATACCTCTTTCTCCTAATAACATACGGGATCTTCTTTTAATCATTATTGGCTTTAAATTTGAAATGATCTCTTGTTCTTTTTTTTCTAAATTTTTAATATTCCATGGGGCAATAACTCCATTTAAATTAGCTTCTTCTTCTCTTTTATTCCATGGAGCTGGATTAAGGGATTCTATTGAGGCAGTAGAGGACTTTCGAGATAAGGGTTCAATGGTTGTACGTTGACGTTGGAATAAGGATTTCGAACGTAAAAGTATTGGGTTAGTTGATAAGGTACGTTTAAGTTGTGGTAAATTGTCTAATTTCTCAGAAGTAAGAGGAGTAACGACAGTAGAATTAAGATCATCAACGGATTGAGTAGTAGTAGTAAGAGTTGTGATGTTGTCGGTATCAGTGTATTTTTTTGAACTCTTATTTTTTAAAGTATGAGATCTCTTTAAACCAATTTGATCTAATTTAAAGCTATTTAAATCTTGATCTTTTTCATTTAGACCGAAAAATTGACGGATGGATTCTTCATTTAATAATTGCTTATCTAAACAATTAAATTTTTGTAAATATCTATCGATCTCTTCATACTTCTGTAAGGAGGACATAAAACAAATAGTTAAAAAATATTTGGCTGGCTTGATTGTGGATAATTGACATTGTTTTGAAATTTGATTAGAGAACTTAACAAATTGAGAGAATGTACGTTTGATAAAATAAGACTTTGTAGGAAGGCGGGAGTAATTAGATGTAACTACAATAGTAAACCATAAATGATCATTTGCTTTTTCAAAGCCACAGATATTAGCATTAAAGTTTATTGGGGCGGCCATCTCTACCTTTGGAGTAGTTAAAGATTGGAATAACATGATTATTGTGATATTAGTTAAATATATATATTATAGGATTAAGAAGAGGATAATTAAAAAGGAATATAAAAATAAAGAAAAATAATCAATATTCTAATTTATAACTAAGTCTTATAACAACATGGAAAAACTAAATATAAAAATAAAAGTTGGGAACTTAAAAGAACTAGAGCTTATTAAGTTAAATATTCTTATTTTTAAAAAGTATTAGTTTTTATAATTGTTATTAATATTAATGAAGTTAAATTTAAAAAAAGAGTGAAGAATAATAGACATCATTAAGCATTCTTTATATAGCTTTATTATATTGAGTTGAGTTGTTATCGAAATAAAAAGTTGAAACTTTTGATTAAAAATAATCTTGAAATTAATGAGAGTTTTATAACTAAATTACTCAACTATCTAAGTTAAAACGGTTAAAAAAATTACAAATCAATCGAACATTTGAAAATTAACCAGGTTTTTTTAATTTGATTTTAAACTTTTTGTTAAGTTAACTTTATTTAGCTATTTTATATTTTATTTATAATTTTATATTTTATTTTTAATTCATTGTATTAACTATATTTAATTTTAATCATTTTGCTATAAAATAAATATATTATTTCTACTCGTATTTAACTTCCAGTATATAAAAGCTCATCAAAACGAAATAAAAGATTAAAATTCAAATGTTAGAACTTGACAGCTAGTCACGTTTCAGTTAAGTATGTTAATGAACCAATCAATTTCTTTAGATCAATTAGTTCTCCAGATAATTGATTCTACTGATGAAAAAAAACATTTCATCAAGATTTAAAAAAAGTATAAAAGAGGCTGATAATCTAAAAGCATCATCTATTTTTTTCAATCACATAAATTCAAACTATGGGCAAAAATTATTATTCCATTGAAGACGTAAGTAACCACAATACCGAAAAGGATTGTTGGATTATTGTACATAATAAAGTTTATGATATGACTCCATTTTTAAATGAACATCCAGGTGGTAAAAAAGTCGTTTTAAAAGTAGCTGGTCAAGACGCAAGTAAACAATTTGATACTTTTCACAACCAAGCTATCTTAGATAAATACACTCCAAAATTAATGATTGGTATAATTGGTGAAAATAACAATAGTAACCGTGAAGAAGAATTAGTAGTAAGTAATGAAGAAGAAGATTCGGATAAGATCGGTTTTGGAGATATGGTACCATTTGGAGATCCAATGTGGTATCAAGATTTTGATTCACCTTATTATAAAGATCATCATCGTAATGTACGTAAAGAAATGAGAGAATTTGTCGATAAACATATCGACCCTTACTGTTTTGAATGGGATGAAGCTAAAAAAGTACCAATGTCTTTATTTAAATTATGCGCTGATAATGGTATCCTAGCTATTATCTGTGGTTCTCCATTCCCTAAAAAATATTATACTGGTCGTCTTATTGGTGGCCTTCAACCTGAACAAGTTGATTCTTTTGTTGAATTTATCATCTGTGATGAATTATCTAGATGTGGCTCAGGTGGTGTTTTATGGTTTTTGATTGGTGGATTTGGTATCGGTTTACCACCTGTAATTCAATTTGGTAGTGAAGAATTAAAGGATCGTGTAGTACCAGGATGTGTCAATGGAAATAAAAGCATTTGCTTAGCTGTTACTGAACCATATGCTGGATCAGATGTAGCTAACTTGAAATGTACTGCTAAAAAGACAGCAGATGGTAAGCATTATATTGTTAATGGTGAAAAAAAATGGATTACCAATGGTGTATTTGCTGATTATTTTACCGTTGCTGTACGTACTGGTGGTGAAGGTATGAATGGAGTTTCTTTACTTTTAATTGAAAAAGACATGCCAGGAGTTAAAACCCGTCAAATGAACTGTTCCGGTGTATGGGCCTCTGGTACCACTTATATTACTTTTGAAGATGTTAAAGTACCAGTCAATAATTTAATTGGTAAAGAAAACAAGGGATTCAAATATATTATGTTCAATTTCAATCATGAAAGAATGGGTATCTGTATTCAAGCCAATAGGTTTGCACGTGTATGCTATGAAGAAGCTTTAAAATATGCTCATAAACGTTCTACCTTTGGTAAGAAATTAATAGACCATCCAGTCATCCGTAATAAGTTTGCCCATATGGCCCGTCATATTGAAGCTACCCATGCTTGGATGGAGTCTTTAATTCACCAAACCTGTATCATGTCCAAAGATTTACAAGCCTTAAGATTAGGTGGTCCAATTGCTTTATTAAAAGCCCAATCTACTCAAACTTTTGAATTATGCGCTAGAGAAGCAGCTCAAGTATTTGGTGGATTAGCTTATACACGTGGTGGACAAGGTGAAAAAGTAGAAAGATTATATCGTGAAGTTAGGGCTTATGCTATTCCAGGTGGTTCCGAAGAAATCATGTTGGATTTAGGCATGCGTCAATCTATTAAGGTTCATAAAGCTATGTTGAATGCTAAGCTTTAACAAGATATTTATAATAGGGTTTATTATATTTATTAAATGAGATTTATACATCATTAGTTTTGGTTTTTTTGATTTGCAGTTTTTAGTTTGTATATTTTATACAATTAGTATAACTGATAACATTTGGTATAAAATTTTAATTATCAATGTTTCCAGTGCTCAAAATTATAAAAATAACTAAAATATATAAGTGCTTTAAGGCAATCTCCCTTTTTGGGCAGATTCATTGACGTAAGGGTTTAAAATTGTTACAGTCAATTTTTTTACACGAAAAGTATTTTGTTTTAGATGCAAAAGATATTTGCTATTACAATAATAACTTCTCAATCACTTTTGCGTAGTAAAAAGAAACTACAAAATATTTTTAGTTAAATAACAACTTCAAAGGTTTCATAAAAAATAATAAAAGATAAATAAAAATAAAAAAGCAATAATAAATTAATACTATTTAATTTTTTTTTTGATTTTCTAATATTACAAAAAAAATTATTAAAAATTTTAAAAAAAGTATAAAACTATATGTCTAAAATCCAGTTTTATACTAAAAATCTTAATATTAGTACTTTGTAATATGGTTTTTTCAAATGAGTTATGTTATATGTATAATTAAGCTTTGTTTTTATATTATATTAATTTTGTAAAATTTTATTATATACATTTTTATTTAAAAAGATTTTTTTAATAAAAATATATAGGGATGTATTTTTACGTTAAGAATTTTACTAACAATCTTTCTGCTTAAATAGCGCTTAAAAAATAGAAAAGTGATGAAGCCAAAAAAACACCCCCCCTATATAAATTTATTTTTAAAAACTAAAGATTTTAAAATAAAGATAAATAAAGCATTATAAAGCAAACTTATTATAAATATAGAGGTTATTGGTTTTAAAATTACTATATTTTAGTTAAAAACATTTTAAATAAAATAATATTACTTATGTAAATCAGTTTAAATAAAAAAGCTTTAAAGTTAACTTAAATTTCTAACAGTTTTGAACAATTTAATAAAGCAATATAAACTATAAAGCTAATTTATAACTTGTACCTTAGTTATTTAAATTTTATTTTATTTTTATATTAAAACTTATATATATTTAATTTTTTTTTTAGCTATGTTTGTTTTTATATTTATGATATTTTATATAGCTTATTTTTTATTATGCCTATGAAATATTGGTTTATCAGCTCTCGGATTAATTATAAGATAATAATCATTTAACTTGTTTACAAAGCTAGTGGTAGTCTTGTAATCAATTTGACCGTAAATAATGTGGTATAATCAATTCAGAGTTCCTTGTTTTGATTTGCTGCGGGAATTTCTGACTTCACATTGCAAAGAATATAAAAGAGATTCTTCAACATGATAACTCGAGGCTTTTTAACTGAATTACTCCCTGATATCATACCATTAATAAAGCCATTAAGTCTTTCTGACAATATCTTACGTAGATTTTATAATAGTATTGTCTATTCTATTTGTTTTACATAGTTCGTAACTTATTACGTATTATTCTTATTCATTTAAGTCTATCTTAGTTATATAAACTAAGACCCTTCGACTCAAGGCAAGTTAATCAATCAAGAACTGCTTTTAACTCCTACCACTGAGTACCAACTTTCACAATGCCTTATGTTTATAGATTAAAGTCCATTTTAATCAAATAATTTAAAACTTGCCAACTGTCAGTTTTATACAAGATTATAATATATAGTATTATAATTATTTTTATTAAAACATGATATTCTATTATGTAACTAAATTTCAAAATTTACTTATATTTTTAGCTTTTTACTATAAAATACTTTTTATTTTTTTTAGCTATATTAAACAATATTTTAACATAAGTATTTATTTTTTTATATTTTTTTCTTTTTGTTATTATTATTATAATTTTATACTTTATTAAAAGACTTTTGTTTATATTTCATACACTTTTTTAATAAATTGTTATAAACTTTTTTTCTAACTTTCAGATTTTTATAATTAACATAAAACAACCAGGCTTTAAACATTGAATCTATAATATAAATACATGTATTATTTTTTTTTTAATAAGATCTTTTGTTATTTTTTAAAAAGTTGTGATGTAAATTATAAATATTTTTAGAAAAAATTTCATATATTCGAAAAATGCTAATAAAATTTTTATTAGTAAAGAAATCAAAATTTGAATATTATTCTATTATAAACAATTAAAGTCTAATATCAAAAAAGTAATTTTCATTTATCTAATATGTTTTTAATAATTTTTTCTGATTTTTTTTATTAAGTTTTAAAAATACTAATTTACGTTATATCCGCTTTGTATTTTAAAACTTTATATTATCAAAATTAAGATATAAATAGTTTTTAAACTAGAAAAATTCATAATAAAATAAAGAAGATATTAACATTTATTAAAAGTTAAACAAATTCAAAATAATAAATATCAAATTCATTATTTCTCATCTCTGCTTATTCATGACAAGAATAAGAAACAATATCAAATCCTTGCCAGTTTTGGGAAGCACCAGCATTACAATCAGGCATAGCACTAACTACATCACTCAATAAAATACGTTCAAATAAGTTGTAGCTTTCTCCAATGTTAGGAGTAAACCAACATTGACATCTACCAGCAGCACCATCTCTTACACCAGCTGGTGCTAATTTAACCATACATTCATGGATATCGGATGAAAAATCATTTCCTGGTGCTTTAGAAGTACATACACCAGCTGAGAGAGCAGTGGATACAAAAGCAGTAATTAAAAGAATAGAACGGTACATTGTAGTTATAGTTATAGTTATAGTTGATTTGTAAATTTATTTAACTCTTCAAGAGGTAATAATTAATATAATTTGATAATGGGGGAAATCAGTGACTTTTTATACTGTTTTTTTAATAAGGTATTGTTCTATCTCAAATATGATAATGTTATTTTCTTAAAGTACTTAGTTACAAAATAAATCAAGTTACATTCTATATCTAGTAATTTTATATAACATCTAAGAATTTATATGCATAATGTTCTTTAAGATTTTTGATTAGTAACAATTCAATACACTATTTTATTAATTTGTTTAATTGAAAACGATATATTTTAGAAGTATGGTATTTTATTTTATTTAATGTTATTGTTCTGTATGACTTAATAATAATTAGGTTTTTTGATTATTAAATAAAGTTAATAAAATCGAGTTGGGTTTATATAATGGATGGATGTTAGATATTGCATCAAGTGCATAATAAACAGTATTCATTTAAAATCATATCAGTAGTTTAGTTTGTATACATTTTTTAAAATAATACAATCCTATAACATTTACAAGCTTTATATGATATTTTAAATGCAGGTTAAAAATTAATGTTACTAAGCCTTACAGAACCGTAACGTTAAATAAAATCAGATATTCCATTATTATAAGTCAACAGTTGTTGCTGAATAAGTTTATGAAAATGGTTTATTTTATTTATTGAACAAAAATATATAAGAACAATTTACATAGAAGTTCTCGAATATTAAATAAAATTGGGTAAGTAGTAATAATAATTGTCGACTTATATTACTTTTAAACATTATGATGTCTGATTTGATGTTATTGTTCCTCAAGCTTTAACAACAATAATGAATTTTATCAATTAGTAAAACTTTGTTATTGAACTTAGAGATTTATTATTGTTATACTACGTTGTAAATTAGTAGTTTTGTCTATAAACATAACTTATACCAGTCTTTTTTAAACGATTTATTATATTTGAATTTATACTTTATTTAATAATCAAAAAACCTAATTATTATTAAGTCATACAGAACAATAACATTAAATAAAATAAAATACCATACTTCTAAAATATATCGTTTTCAATTAAACAAATTAATAAAATAGTGTATTGAATTGTTACTAATCAAAAATCTTAAAGAACATTATGCATATAAATTCTTAGATGTTATATAAAATTACTAGATATAGAATGTAACTTGATTTATTTTGTAACTAAGTACTTTAAGAAAATAACATTATCATATTTGAGATAGAACAATACCTTATTAAAAAAACAGTATAAAAAGTCACTGATTTCCCCCATTATCAAATTATATTAATTATTACCTCTTGAAGAGTTAAATAAATTTACAAATCAACTATAACTATAACTATAACTACAATGTACCGTTCTATTCTTTTAATTACTGCTTTTGTATCCACTGCTCTCTCAGCTGGTGTATGTACTTCTAAAGCACCAGGAAATGATTTTTCATCCGATATCCATGAATGTATGGTTAAATTAGCACCAGCTGGTGTAAGAGATGGTGCTGCTGGTAGATGTCAATGTTGGTTTACTCCTAACATTGGAGAAAGCTACAACTTATTTGAACGTATTTTATTGAGTGATGTAGTTAGTGCTATGCCTGATTGTAATGCTGGTGCTTCCCAAAACTGGCAAGGATTTGATATTGTTTCTTATTCTTGTCATGAATAAGCAGAGATGAGAAATAATGAATTTGATATTTATTATTTTGAATTTGTTTAACTTTTAATAAATGTTGATATCTCTTTTAAATATAATTTTACTTTTAATTTGAAAATTTGATTACTTATTACAAAAAAAATTATCAAATAAAAAGAAGCTTGTAATATACAATAAATTTTATTTTTAAAAACTAATAGACCCCGATAAGTTTAAATGGTTAATACTTTTTTAAAAGTATAAAAATCTTTTTAATTATTATATTAACAGGCTTTAAAAAAAATTATCTATTATATGGGGATGTATTTTTTGTTCAAGAATTCTATTAACAATCTTTCCACTCAAATAGCGCTTAAAAAATATAAAAAATAATGAACCCAAAAAAAACACCCCCATATTTGTTTTTAAGACGCAAATTAACACATTGTAGTTAGGTAATTTTTTATGTATACAAATTTTTCTTGAAGTTACACTAAAAGAAATTCAACTAATCAAATTGGCGTTATGACCTTAAAAGGTCGTTCTGATTATTTGAAATGTTAATATGGGAAGAATTCAATTTAACTGTAATATAAAAGGATGTATAGTGCATGACTGGTAGCAATATATTGATTTTAAAAATATTCACTAGCTTTGGAATTTGTTTCTATTTTAATAAAGCTGAATTCGAATAAGATATATGACTTTTCCTCCGCACTCTCCTATTCTACTTATTATTCTGTTTCATTTCACTTTAACCTGTCTCCAACAATAAACCACTTGAGAGTTTACCTCCTTCAAGATTTTATAAAAAAAACAGAATATCATGATACTCAAGCAGAAATGCATCATGCAAACTGTAAAAGAGCTATTTTTATAACTAAAATTAAGCTTTGAAAGCCGACAAAATAAAAATGTAAATGACATTTATATTGTTATACAAATAAAGTAATTTTCTGTGTTAAGTAATTTTAATTTTCGAAACTTCGTATAAACTAAGACATTTATTATAAATAATATTTGTTTTGTTATGAAGGCTTACTAAGAACCACCGAGAATCAATAATTTAAAATTTGATACTTATGCTACTTGCTATCTGTTATAGACTTTACTAGTACTGATTTAATTCAAATGTGAATTAAACATTTATAACTTTGTATTTATCAAGTTCAATCACAACGATTTTTTCTAGTTTTGTATTAGGCAAGTATAAAATATAAATATCCAGTCCACATTTAAATTGCATCAATAGTATTAACTCAATCGATGATGTAAAAATTAAATAAGAAGTTGTGGTTTAATCAATGTAAAAGTTTATAAATGCTAAAAGTTTATTGTGAGGTTCAGTTTGACATTAAATGTTATTACATCGATTACAATTTTAAAGTATAACCGCATTAATATTAACTGTATCAAATTTAATAAAATAAAATTTATTTAATTGTATCTCTATATAATATCACCTTCAAATTTAAAAGTCCATTTGAAGTATATTAAGATATTTCAACTATTTCATCTTGAAATTGAAATGTGATATAATCGACTAAAAGTTTAATTTCAATTTTTATTTATTTAAATGTTTAGTCATACTAACAAAATACTATTGTTTTGAGAACAAAACTTAACTCTATTATATTTTTATGATTTTTAAAAACTTTGAATCTGCTATAGAATTTGTTTGTTTATTGAATATTTCTTTAATAGACTTATTTTACTGATAGAATAACTTAGATTAGTCTAACGATTATTTTTTGAAATGAAGTCTTTACTTTAATATTTCTTTGCTTTAATAAGGTTTTGGTTTTAGGAGGTAGAAAAACCATGTACTTGAAATCAATATATAAAATTATTATTACTTTCAAAATCAATTCACATGCTGACACAGTTTCCTTTAAAGCCTTATTTATCAAATATTGCACTTAGTAATAAGCGTCTTATTTAAAATTATTCCATAATTTATACACAAATAAAATGTTATTTTATAAAGTTGCTTGGCTATCGGAAAATAATTAACTAATAAAGAAGGATACCTTTATTGTTATTTTTGATCATTTTAAAACAGTTGGTGGCATTAATGAAGACTCATTTTTAAAACATGAAATTATTCTAAACTTGAGTTTAACTATTAGTTGTATTTACAGGATACTTTAATGGAACTAAAAGCCAGCATTTAGCCTAGTTTAATGATGCTTTTATTTATGTTATTTAAAGCGCTATTTAAATTAAATTTTTAAAGTTAGTTCCAAATTTATAAAAAGGGGACTACTCAAAATGAAAAATTAGTAATAAATTTATCAAGGTTTAATAAAATATAAATTAAGCTGTTTATTATCTTTACTTAACTAGTTTATAGTTCACCACTAAAAAGTAATATAATAAATTCGTTCTATAAATTACTAACAGATCTCCTTGTTTTGTGTTATATTAAGAAATGTTTACATTTATAATTATTTTATAAAAAAATGATACAGGCATCAAAAACGAATATTACACTAGCATTTGGAGGTGTTTTTTTAGTTTCATCACTTTTTCCATCTTTTAAGCGCCATTTGAGTGGAAAGGTTGTTAGTAAAATTCTCAAACACAAAAATACACCCCCATTTATTTTATTTTTTCATTTTTGTAAATGACATTTATTACTACATATCATTTATGAGCTATCTAATGATTTTAAAACGCTTAGATATAATCCTTCAATCATATCTAATGAAATGTAATAATGAATCTTTGGTTTTAAAAATAGAATGAACTATATTTTGAAAGTAAACCTTACATCTAATATACTTGTTACTTATTGAGGTTTATAGTTGTATATTAAATTAAGATTAAATCCTGGTTATTGTTTGCATAATGTCCATTAATAAAAGTAAATTTATAAAAAACAGTTATAACAAAAATTTTTCAATATAAAAAAGCAAAGTAAGTGTATAGTTTTGTGTATTTTTTGGAAATTTAACAGAGCCCAGAAGTAGCATTCTATCTAGTTTTAATTTTTATACACTTCTAATATGAAATTCTATACAACTTTTATATCAAATAAAGTTAAAGTTTGAAAGTAATTAATTTTATACGAGATCAAGTTTTAATTTAATTGTCAAAAACTTGTACACAATAAAAGTAAGCTATCTTAAATTTCTAATCAAGATAGATTAATGAATTGTCTTAAACCAACTGTTTAAATAATTGGAGGTGTGATTATTCTTAAAAATTCTAATTATCATTTTTTAAAACAAACTCAATCGGATATATCATTGAATAAGATAAGTTTCATAAAAGGATAAAGAATAGGTTCTATTTCATTACTAATTGAATTTGTAATTTATAAACATGATTTTCTTTGTATCAAATTAATAAAGTCTTGTTATGAGATATTACAATTATATTCTTTCAAAAAAATTTCAATTTTTATAATTATTAAACTTTTGCTTTTTTAAATTATAACATTTATCCCACTAAATTTAAACCCATTATATTATGAAATAGAGGCATCAGCTTAAGTAATATATTTTAAACCATTGGATTATTATACTAATTTATTGATTCTTCTTAAATATTAAAATATTCAAAATACTATTTATTGACTACAAAAACCGCAAATAAAGCATAAGTTAGTAATAAAGAATAATTAAAAGTGTCATATCAGTGGATTTTTTTCTAGAAATAGACATGTATTTATTTTAGATACAAAATATAAATAATAGTTAAAACAAAATTTAAATAATAAATTAGTTATCATTCATAAACAAGGATTGATTTTGATAAGGAATAAATACAATAGATTCACCAGAAGTGGTTGCACTAGTTGAAGCAGTAGGGGCTGAGCATGTAATGACATTGGTATTTTCCGAGTTAGAATCCATGCTATTATTCCGTTTTTTAATAACATTTTTAGGACGATAATAAAAATTAATAGGTATGATTAAAGAATTAGAGATGGGATAAGTTGAAATGGTAGGAAGAGATATGTTTTTCTCAACATCATTGTACACATAATTTACTAATTGAAATTTCCTACCGTCTACAGTAGAAATACTACTAGTTCTCTTCATTAGTCCATCCTTTTTGTAAGTTTCTGCTTTACTCGTAGTAGCACTATCTGTTATATCGGTGTCCAATTCATGGTATATAAAAAAATAGTTATTGTAGCGAGAAGGAGACCAAGTATGTCCATCTGTCCATCTTTTCATCCCCCCAACTCCTATTTCCCATACAAAAATAGACCCTGGTCTTATGTAAGTACGGGTAGTTTCAGATAGCCTTGTTGTTATTAGTGGAATCATACCTAGCCTTGAGGCTTCAAATAAAATTAAAGCTTCGGAGACATCTTTAACATAGCCATAGAATGATTCTGTTTTAACTATAGGATTGTTTAAGTGAATAGATGTATGATTACTGATCATTTTCAAAATAATTTAAAATATAATCGTAAAAAAAAGATATTGTTCTTTTTATATAATCAAAACTAGATTGCATAATTCAGCATAACATAAAAAGAAATGGTAATTCATTTTAATCAGCAAATAATAAATAATTAAAACTTAGCATTGATAGTTCCAAACTTATCCTACTTTTTAAGTCACTTTCTAAAATTAACTATAATTCTTTTATCTGTCATACTTTAATATAACTGTAATGTTAATTATAGTTTTAATGTAGATTGCATAACTATTTTAATAATTTGATCAAATTTGCTTAAAAGCTATTTAAAAAATACCAATTTTGGTGTTCTATTTCTTCAACTTAAACCAAGGTTTAGTATTACTGTTTTAATAAAAAATTTGATAATTTTGCTAGATTATAAAAGACCCAAGGACCAAATGAAATCCATGTTTTTAGAGCTTTAGTAGGTTAAAATTCATGTCTCAATCCGCCTTTTTTATTCTTTTTTATTCTTTTTTATTTATTTTTATTTATTTTTATTCTTGTTTATTTATTTATTTATTTATTAGAGCTACTAGTGATATAGTTTAAATATTTAATTTGTATTAAAGATGATTAATTCATTACAAAAAAACGATCTCATATTATCTAGATTGTTAACTTAAATTTAGTTATATTAACTGGCCCTAATCTCGGTTTTAATGTTAAGGGGCGAAATGTAGTGCCTTAATTTCATTCAAGTGAACTAGTTTAAGGATACTATATTTTGGCTAAAACGTTTTATTTTTATTCTTCTGAGGCTTGACTTGTTTTTCATTTCTAGCTAAATTTAAGAATAAAAATGAACATTCAATTGAGTTGATCTTGTTTGAATAAATCTGATTGGCCTATTAAATTAGTAAAATTACTTTAAGTTTTATAAGTTAAACTATTATATAGGTTCTACTGTAATTGTTTAATATTATATTGTTTTTCTGTAATAAATATAATTGTTTTCTTTTATATTTAAAGCATATAAAATTTATTAAAGTTAAATTTTAAATATATGAATAAATAGTTCTTAAAACTTGTAAAAGCAGTAAAGCATTTAGATAAATATAAGCAAAGTTTATAAAAGTTTATTGCAAATTCTAATGAATAATTGATTTTTATCTCATGAAAAAGTTATTAAGAAATCATTATAACAGAAAAATTATTATCTTAGACCTAACGTGATATCAATCGTAATTCAAACTATAATATTGACCCCTAATATAATATAAAACACTAATAGCCGTTTCTCGATAATACCTAATATAGTGTTTTAAGTTAATGATTGTTTAAAGTACTTACACATAAATGTTAATTTTTGGTTTTCTATTTAACTAACTGTTTTTTTAATTGTAACCCTTATAGCAAAAAAATGATTATTATTTTCAAAACTTGTAAAAAATCTTTGTCTAGACACTTGTTTACATCTACCTAATAGATTTAGCTAAAAAGCAACATTTAAATCATCTATCCATTATTTTGGCTTTATTATACGGTTACCTAAACACTTAATTGATAAACATATATAAATAGTATAAAAGGTGAAAAAACAATATGGGGCTTGAGGGTATTATAATAGCTATACCTATAGCTTTAATAAAGGGCATTTAATGGGACACTTTAATGGGACACTTTAATAAAGTGATCAATTAAAAGTAAAGTTGTATGGTTCCTATTTTCTATAGAATTTAGCTTTGTAAACATGTTGTCTATAGCTTAGTTGCATGATTGTTTTTTTAAAATTATGCTGAGAAATAGTCTCCAT
Organism: Batkoa obscura; assembly: GCA_030770535.1. Classification (NCBI taxonomy): domain Eukaryota; kingdom Fungi; phylum Entomophthoromycota; class Entomophthoromycetes; order Entomophthorales; family Batkoaceae; genus Batkoa; species Batkoa obscura. The sequence goes on along the minus strand of JASVEC010000005.1, from coordinate 620,991 downwards.
CCTTGGTAAGTTTGCTTTGGATTTGTTATTCTTATTGTTGATAATTGTTTTAAATTGTTTTTTAAATGTTCAGGTGTAAACAAATATTTATCAGAATAAGGCTCAATTTAAATTTGCTCCAATTTATTGAACTTATAAGTTGATCCCCAAATAATATTAATTGTAACACTGGAGCACCTGAGGAAATAGCTTCAAGCTTAAATTCTAATCATTGTACATGTAAACAACTTAGTATCGTTATGGCCAAATTAGGAAGTCATGATGCCCAAGGCAACAGTTATCCTTTTTTTTCTTGAGCAATTCTTCAAACACTATTTTATCACGTTTGCAATCATTTGCTTTAATTGGAAACTTTTCCTATATTATACTTCAACTTCAAAACCACCAATGATAATAGTTCAAAATTTTTAGTCATGGGACTATCTAATTTTGAGTTTGAATAAAGGGTAACAAATAAAACAACTGTATAATCATTTAAGCATTAATCTAATTTGAACGTTAAATACAACTTTACTTCCAAGTACATCAAGTGCAACTAATTAATTCTGTAGTATATAATTTAAATCCAATAAGACTATTTACAATATTAAACAGATGGGTGCACGCAAAATATTAGTAGTAAATAAAACAAAATATTTTATTCTTACTTGATTTATTATTTGAGTGAATTGAGATAAATAATATGAGCTAATTGCTGATTAAATAAGTAAAATAAAAATGCTCAATAAAGGATAGCTTTAGTATAAAGTGTATCGTGTCCAAATCACATAGCGATAAATGGGCACAAAATTGAAGTGCTACCATCAGTAGTTTAATATCTATTAGTCTAAGGAATATCTACGCCTTCTTCTAAATTGATACTGTGTTGATTGTATAAGCCTCAAACCAAAGGATGCGATTTGCCTTCTACAGTTCAGAAAATAGAATTGCACTATACTCGATCTAAGACATCAAATCTATGTTATTCATTTAGTCGTATTTAGCTACTAGCTTTTAAGCCTTTATCTTTTTTTTGTATGTAGTGTTTAACCTTTATCAGCGTGCCTTTTAATTTATAATTTCTATAAGCTTTTATCATTTTATAAACCGATTATTGCTATTTAATAGCATATGTGTTGCTTTTAAAAATATCTTACATATTATTGCTGATCCAATTTAAACTTTCCTTAAGCATACTTTCAGTGCAAGCACTGGGCTTTATTTCAAAAAATATCATAGATTTCAATTTAACGCTCCAAGGTCAAGTGAGGATATAGAGTCTCTGGTTAATGGGTAGCTCATAGCAATTGACAATTCACATGGTAAAGGATAGCTTTTCCCAATGGCCTTACCAGGAATCGATCCTCGAACCTGACTATAAAAAGGCAGCGCTTTTACCATTTTTAAACTTTTTTTTTATATTGCTATTTGTAAAATTGACTAAAATTTTTAGGTCAATCCAAATTAACCAAAAAACCGATTTAATAAAACCAATTCATGTTTAGTGTTAAAGTTCACCATCAAACTTAATATTTAAAAAGTATATATAGACGTAGAAAGCTGTTTATTTTCTATTATTTAAATTTTGGTTTATTTGAATACTCTCTTATACTCATGTGTATCTATAGGAGAAGGATGTGTTTCGATAAATGAGTTTATTAGTTTTATTAGATCAATTTCATTTAGTGCCTTCAGAATGACTGTTTGGTTAACAACATCTAAGAACCCTGTAACTATCAGATGTTGACTCTGTTTTAGATCATCCTAAACCTTTGAGAACTTGTAAAACTAGCTATTAATATTTTAAAACATATTATAATATATATACATTTTGTATATATATAGTGCTAATATAAATTGTCTTAAAAATTGAAAGACTGAACTTTGAATAATCATTTCTCAATAAATAGTGATTAAAAAATACTATATAAATATGTATATAAAATATTGTCTTTGTAGGCTTCGTATTGAATTAATTATCTCACTTTTAATATTGGTTTAAAGTATTATAATTGATTCAATATATGTTGGATGGTATTTTTGTGTTTAAGAATTTTACTAACAATTTTTCTACTCAAATAATGCTTAAAAGATGTAAAAAGTGATGAAGCCAAAAAAAAACACCCCCATATAGTGCCACTAGTAAAATTTAAATATAGTAAAATTCAGTATTTTAGGATTTAATTATATCTAAACCCTCAGCCTATGTAATAAATATAACTTTTTTAATAATTGGCATTGCAAGCTAGTAAGTTTTTATTAAAGTAATAAAACTTAAATTTGATAAATAGGATTTTACTTGGGGTAGCTGTGGAAAGCAATAGTTGTTTTATCTTTTTGATTAAGCAGTTGCTTTTTTTTTGCTTTTATACTTTATGTTGTTATTTCTTTATTTTTTTTGTTTGGTATCAGCTTCTGCTCTTGTTGTAAGACAGCTCTCCTTAATTATATTGCTTTTTATTTTCTCTTTATCCTTCCTTTTTTTTAAAGTTACTCCTACCTTTTTACCTTTTGTTTTCATTATTATTTATTTTCTTTTTATCATTAATTATTGTTTTTATTATATTCAGTTCTTTTTACAGCTCTGAGCTTCTGTATAACTATTGCTGGTAATAACTGCATACCCACCTAAATTTAAAAATCAAAAATATTAGAAACTAAATATCATACGAATTTAAATGGAACTATCATACTTTATTTGTCTTATATATTTATCACCTAATCATATAATTTGAATAATAATCTTTTCGTATTAAAAATTTTGGATTTACTTGAAAAATATATGGCGCGTCTTTCTGGTTTCATTACTTTTTCCATTTTTTAAGCAAAAAAATTTACAAATATGAAAAACCCTATTAAAGCAACATCAATAACTTTTGTATTGAATTTACAGCAGCAGCTCTATTGCGATCTAACAACTGTTTATTTAAGAATAAAATTATGCTAAAACCTGCTAAAATCTATAACTTAAGCATTAAAAATACAAAACAAACAAATAGCTGATTAAAAACTATCATAAATTGAGTCGAAATAGAGCTGCTACAGCTGTATAAAAACACATCGATTTATCTTTATATATCCGCTTTAATATAAATGTAGTATTTCTAGATTATTTATTAAAAGTAGATACAAAACAAAATAAATTTTATAAAGATAATAATAAAAAGCTGTTTATTTATTCAGTTTTAGCTTTAGCAGATATTTGCTTATACAATTTGTACACAAGTTTTGATAAAAAATATAAGGAATATAAAGATAATAAAAGGCCTGATATTAGTGATAGAATAGCAGCACTATAGATATCAATACCTTTAGCTTGGATAAAGGACATTTGATTTGATACTGGAATAAGATGTTTGACTTCACAAGGTGGTAAATCGGAACTAGGATTATAAGGTTCATGTTTTCTACATGATTTAGCAGTGTAAGCATGCTGCTCAAACAAGTCAACTGCATAACTGAGTCTTCTTGAACTGTGGTAAGAGATGGTCTTCATTCTTGATAGGTTCGATTTGAATTTATCATCTTTGTCCTCAATAATAATCTTAAATTGTTCCTTTAAAGATTCGGGTGTAAAGTCATATTTGTTAACAAATAGCCCAGTTCCAGCTTCTTCTAATTTACGTGCATTTCTTGGTTGATCTCCAAATAATGCTAAACATAATACTGGAGTTCCTGAGTAAATAGCTTCAAAAGTGGATTCTAATCCACCATGAGAGATGAATAGTTTAGTATTCTTATGATTTAAAATAGATACTTGTGGCGCCCAAGATAATAGTTTAACCTTATCATTTCTCCCTTCAAATAAATCATGTACTTTAACTTTTCCCCCTTTACCATCATTTACTTCCATCGGGAAATCATCTTGATTAGTACGTCCTAATCCCCATACTACTCCATCAATCACACCTTCCTCAATAGCTAATAAAGATCCCTCTAAAATTCGCTTTGTCAAATTATCATTTAATACCGAATTTGAACCAAATGCAACAAACAAAGTATTCTCATTGCTGTTTAAAAAGGCATCTAATTCGGGTGTTAAATTGTCTTTATTTTCTGATACAATTGGGCCGACGTTAATTAAATTTGGAACCAAATTGGAGGCTGGCTCGAATCCGATAAAAGTATTTGCAATATTTATTCCATAATTTAATCCTGCATGTATTCCACTACTAGGTGAAATTCCATACTTTACTCTCATTTTATTTTCCATATGAGTAATCTGAGATAAATGATATACGCTAATTGCTGGTTTTATAATTTGAGAATAGAAGCGTTCAACAAAAGACATATCTTTAGTATAAATTGGACCGTATTCAAATCCCATGGTAATAAATGGCTCCATAGTTAATCCTACACCATCAATAGTTTGATACCCAGTAATTAAAGGAATTCCTAAATGCTTTGCTAAATCTATACAGGGATGTGCAAAGAAATCACAAACCAAAAGATCCGGTTTGGTTTCTACAATGTAATCTTTGAAATTCTGAAAGGTAAGGTCGTAGTTTCTAGCAAAGAGTGGTCCAAGCGTCTTCTTCATCATTTTAGCAGAATCTTCTGTACTCTTTTCTAAAATGTGCTTTTTCATCATATTTCTCATTTTACCTTCATCAAGGAGTCCGCCGCCCAAAGAGTAATTCCCAACGTTATACCCTTCGGTAAATCTGACATTTTCTTCTAATGTTGCATAAGTTACTTTATGTCCTCTATATGCTAGTTGATCTCCTATTTCTAACACGGATTTAATATGACTTCTTCCTCCAAATGCTGAATGTACTACAATATTCAATTTGGGACTTGTGTTTAAATCAAATAATTGTCCTTTACCAGCGAGTCCATTTAACCCACCTAATAATCCAGTCCCAAATATAAATGATAATAATTTCATTTTCCAATAAATATTTAATCAAATTAGTTGAATTTTATTTTTATTTTCGATTTTTCATTTTTTATTCATTTTATATAATTTTTTTCATTTATAATACTCAATTATCTAATCGGTAAACCTTTATTTTGAATTTCGGGCTATGATCGGATAACTAGCATTAAAATTACTCAATCATTATTCAATCTTGACAATTGAATTAGTGGGTACAGTAGCGTAGTCATATTCCAACCTTACCCTTGAAACTACTATTATTTCCATTTATATATAATTTACCCAACTTTGATTAGCAATTCAATTTTTAAAATGAAGGACTATATTGATAGCATAACATGGTATTAAGACTATTAACAATTGATAAAAATGTATGTTGCATTTACAGAAATGCAGGCTTTTTGCCTTTATTATTTAAAAAGTACAGAATTACTAGTTTAACAGATAAAGGTATTTGTGTTGAAATAAAATTTAAGTTGAACTCCAAGATTTTAGTGGAGAATATATCGGGCTTTAACCCGATTTTAAAAAATATCCTAAATTCAAAAAATTTGTTTACTATTGAGTAAAACAAATTGAATTTTTATTATTTTTATCAAATTAAAGCTCAAATTATCTGCTTTGACCATAGTTCCAAACTCCTGTTAGTGCAAATAAATTACCTAACTCCATCAACCCCGTTTTGTTGATATTTTCATGCCCTCAAAGTTTGATTAGTAAGCTTGTAGCGAAAGCTCCTTTAATTCATGTTAATAGATAAATAGATATTTTAAAATATGTAGTTTTCAAAATGATGATTTAATAAGTATATTGTATAAAATTAAGAAATATATAACTTGAGCATCTTTATTTAAAAAAAGACCTATAATCCAAACTATATGACTATATAGAAGTTGATTAGAACTCTTCAATTTCTACTACGTACCAAATTTATATTGAGGCTATTATCTATATTGCCATGATATTATTTATTTCATTTATTGTTTTTGATTACAAATTTTAAAGTGTCTTTTTGCCAATAAATACTCCACTATTGCATAAAATCTCTTTATATTAAGCGCAGTTGCATGATTTAAAGCAAAAAGATTAAATGAAACTACTTTCATTTGAAATTTAAAAAATCTATTTTTATAAAACTATATAAGGATGTCTAAATTGGTTTCATTTTTTATCCAATTTTTAGAATCTAATTATAAATAGAGTAACCAATAAAATGGCATTAAAATAAGACTTGACTTTTAAATATGGGGGTGTTTTTTTTGGCTTCATCACTTTTTCTATCTTTTGAGCACTGTTTGAGCGGAAAAATTGAGTAAAATTCTTGAACACAAAATACACTTCCATATTTAAAACTATCTTGAATTTATTGAATTGAATACTAAAGTTATTTATTTTAGTAGATATTTGCACTTCAATAATCATGTGACTGCCTTCTTGGCTCAGTTGGCAGAGCGTCCGCCTAGTAAGCGGAAGGTCATTGGTTCGATTCCGATAGAAGGCAATATGGGATATATTTTTTGTTTAAGAATTTTGCTAACAATCTTTCCGCTCAAATAGTGCTTAAAATTTTTTCTCGAAGTGAAATATGGAGATGTTTTTTTTGGTTTCATTATTTTTTCCATTTTTTAATTTAATTTATTATACAAAAGCATTTAAAGTGTATTTTATATATATATGAATACCAAATCAATATGCTTGTTAATTATAGTATATAACACAACCAATAAAGCTCTACAATATTTACTAAAAGTTGTTTTAAATTTTAGATTTAAATTATTTTTTAGTTTATATGATAAGACAAGGAGTGACTTTACTTCAAATAGAGAAGATCTAAATAATGTAACAGCATAAATGAGTAAAAGTCGATTTCCCACTTTTCTGAGCCAAAATGAACTTTAATTATTATGATTTTAGATTAATTAGATTATTAGTTTATAAACCATTGTTAATCTTGGTATATTTATAAAGACATAAAGTTAGAGTCAATTTGAATAATGTATTTAAATCCCAAAAAATAGACCATACTACAACAAATTTGAAGCTTATATAAAACATTTATGTTTTGTAACCATTTATACAAGTACATTCGGTACGAAATCAATCAGAATTTTGGATTAGAATAAGTAAAAACATGTTTTAATGAAATGTGGCACACAATGTTCCGATATGGGGATGTGTTTTTTGTTCAAGAATTTTACTAACAATTATTCTACTCAAATAGCGCTTAAAAAATATAAAAAGTGATGAAATCAAAAAGAACATCCCCATGTTTTCTAATGAATAGTAAAAAATTGCAAGCCACAAAATAAGTCCCAACCCATGATCTTTCAACCGATTTCAACAAGATTAGAAAGACATAAATTACTTAACTTTAATCGAAGTAGTAAAGTAGAACTAAAACAAAAGCAAAGATACAGAATAAAATCATATTTAAATGTTAGAAACTATTTTTTATTTGATTAGATTTGAATTATTTTTTATTGAAGTATTTATAATATTGTTGAGAATAGCAAAACATCATTAATTAACACTTCTATTTTGAATTTCTAATTTTTTATATTCCCTTAGATAGTATATCGGAACATGATGTATGAATATAATATAAAATTTTATCTCGTAAAAAGCAACACCGTAATTTTCACACATATAAGTAAAAAGTATAAAAGCTCAAGTTTAAACTCTAGAAATTATATTGTTTAAATTAGCTTTTCAGAAATGAAAATAAATATTTTAGTTGCAGTGGCTTATCTTTCGCAATTAATATCAGGCTACAACATACTAATTCATTCTTCAGCAGGTGGAAGGTCACATATACGATGGTTATTGGAGGTCAGTGAGACTCTTTCCGATATGGGACATACAGTAACATACTTAAGCGATGATTCTAATTTACAAAATAGCCAATCTAATAAGATAAAGAAAGTAAGTACGGGGGAAAGCCCTTATAAAGATGCGGGGATACACTTCCATGATGCAATCAATAATCTTCAAAAAAAAAGCCATCAAGAAGTTTCTGCAAAATTATTAGATGTCTTACTCATGATAAGCTACCGAGCAAATTTTAATGAGCTGCATAGGTTTATTGAGGCTAATAAGGATTTAGATTTAATTATATGCGATTTTTTGACACCAGCATGTGTGGATTTAGCTTTATTGAAAAATATACCATTAGCTATCAACTTCCAAAGCTTTGATGTATTTGGCAGCGTAAAACCTACATATTCGTCTAATCTTGATGATAATTTTTTTGACGTAATTGGGTTATTAAAAGAGTATTATTCTTATCGTAATACATTAAAAAAGCTTAATTTAGTAAGAAACTCTTTTGGTATTTCTAACCAAAACTATTTATCTGCAGACTACTCAAAAACACTCAATTTAGTTCATTCTTTCTCAGGGTTGGAATTAAGTAAAGCGCCTGGCCATTTTCATCTAGTTGGACCTATATTCAACTCTACTTCGCCTATAATAGAAAATGAGAGCATTTTAAATATTTTAAATAGTAAAAAGAGAGTCGTATATATAGCGTTTGGGAATAATGCACAGCTACCAATGGAAGCTCATGAGACAATAATTAAAAGTATGGCAAGTTTACTTGCAGATTCTACAATAGACTCGGTGATCTATTCTACTCGTTATTCATGCATAAATCCTAATATTTATTGTGGTAACAATTTACCACAAATTAATATACTAAATAGCCCTAATGTTAAGTTATTTGTATCTCACTGTGGCATGGAATCAGTGTTAGAATCTATTAATAACACTAAGCCAGTCCTATGTGTTCCTTTATTTGCTGATCAACCATGCTCAGCAAGAAGGTTATCAAATTTAAAAGTAGGAGATTACCTAATGTTCAAAGATTTGAACGAAGATAATTTAACAAAAAAAGTAAGCAAATTATTAAGCAGCCTGGATGATAGTAAAATGATTGCCCTCAACAGTATAATGAAGATAAATAGCAAAGATTCAAAAGAAAGGGCACTTGATCTAATATTAAATTACATTCAAAAAAGTAAGTCTTGCAACAATCAGTTATCTTGCTATAAACCAACTGTTGAGTTGGAATTTTATTGGCAGTACTATTCGTTATTATTGCCTGCCTTCCTTATACTATCTTGTTTTACTTTTGTAGTATTGTTTATTTGGATTAAAGCGTTAACTAAGTTTATGAAGTTATCCAAGAAGGGTAAAACTGACTAGACTAAACCAATTACAAATCTTAATCTTTATCCCAGAATTCACTCTAGCTTTAGGGATCATATCAAACGCTATAAATAAAGCAGAGCTATTGACTATTTTAAGTTTATTTTATTAATTTTTGCTTAAACATTTCTGATACTTATTAAAAATGCATATCCATATTATGTCTTTTTAAAGCCCTATATTATAGCATTTTATAAGCATAGACGTCATTTGAATTAAAAAACAATTTAAATGTATATTCAACAGTAAATATTTAAAATGATAAAAACAAAAAAGCTAGAAAATTTTATTATCATATCTTTTAAAAACGATCCATGTTGTTAAATTTAAAAATGAATACTTAATAGGAATATCAAAATAAAGTACAAGCTAAGTTAATACAAATTTATCTTACCATTCAATCTAATATAGATCAGTTTGAGACAGCAAAAAGGACCCACCGGGAATCGGGCTCGGATTACAAGAGTCAAGACCTTGAGTACTAATTATTACGCCATGGATCAAGTCACTTTGTCATTTTTTTAAAACATAACATAATTTTCATTTTTCTTAAAAAGTATATGGGAATGTATTTTTTTTATTTAAGAATTTTACTAACAATTTTTTCGTTCAAATAGCGCTTAAAAGATGGAAAAAATAATGAAACCAAAAAAACATTCTCATATTAACAAAAATGCTTTTAAGAGAAAAATATCTGATAGCTATTTAAATGGTTCACTTACTTGAAATAATATCAATAAAAGATTTTGTATGAATATTGACTAAAGATTATTTTAATTTAGTAAAGTATTTAGAGATGACTTTTTGGTTAAGAACTTTGCTACCTTTTTTCCTTTCAGTAGCTATTGAAAAGTGGAAAAAATAATTAAACCAAAATAGACATCTTCTATAAAAAGGAGAAGAGTTTTTTTTACAGCTCCCTGCGGGACTCGAACCCGCAATCCTCAGATTAGAAGTCTGATGCCTTATCCATTAGGCCAAGGGAGCTCTTCTTTTTATTAGGCAAACAAAATATAATGCTACAATTTTGACGTGAAACTAATGAAATGAATTTTGATATAAATTTATTTGTATGATACTAAAAAGATCAAACAACAAAACTTTGTTTAATAAATAGTTTAAGAATTGATATTTTATTATCAATGGAAATTTCAATATTTCAATATTTTATAAAGTTTTTTGTTTTGTTTTTAATTATAATTATTAATATTTAGTTTAATTCACATAATAAAATTATCTCAAATTATAAATAACAATAAGTAGTTTAATGAGAGACAGAAGTTGATTGGTCTATTTTGATGTATTAAAAATCAGACCTTGACTCTAGCTTTCCTTAACTATAATTTTAACTAACAAAATATGCTTTAGCTTTGATTTTAACTTTAATTTTAACTTTAACTTTTATTATATATATGAGAATGTATTTTTATGTTTAAGAACTTTATTAACAATTTTTCCACTCAAATACCGCTTAAAAGATGGAAAAAGTGATGAAGTCAAAAAAGACACCCCCATATATTAAATAGTTTTTTTTAATATACTAATTTTAAAATCTTATATTTATTTATTTATCTATGAATTAAAATCTATTAACTTTAAACAAACATGTTAAGGAACAAGATAATATACAATGTTTTTAAATAATAATAATAAATGAATTTAATTTATTACCAATTAAGTAGAGAATGAAATTTAATTTGGTAGCATGTATGATACAGATCAATTTTAATTTGAACCAGAACTCGGAGCTTAAATTTAGGCATTTATAGATTCAAAGTTTAATCATTAGGAATTAGATTGAAAATAAAGTACGGCTTAATAATGAAATTTATTAGTATTATTAAAAAAGAGAATAACAATTAATTCACTTTGAACAAAGGTAAATGATAACTTTGCTTCAATTCTTTTATTGTCATAGTTAATTTTATAATATATTATACTATTAAGATATTGTTTCTCCGATTTTATTTATTTATAGTTCAAATAGTGCTAGTTAAATAAATATGGAAATTATCAATTGTGAAATTAAAACCAACTAATAGAGTTATCTAATCATTTATATTTGATTGATGATAAATAGCCAAATTATTTAATCTAATAGAGCTTATAGTTCATGATCCATCCTAAATTTACAATTACATGACTTTAAAATAATCTAGTAAACAATATTTAGTAAGTGATCCAAAGAATGAAACTATATAAAGATTGAATTATAAACGTCAATCTATAAACAAAAAAGTCAAAAATCATTTAAATTAAAAATACGCTCAAAATGAAGATGTCATTGTTAATAGCTGCTTTTACGTTTTTAGATTTGTTAAATGGATTATTTAGTGGTAAAGGAGAGTTATTTGATAGTAATAACAGTCCTAAATTAAATGTTGTAGTACATTCAGCATTTGGTGGTAGAAGCCATATAAAATCCGTCTTAGAAATAGGAGATGAGTTAGCGAATAGGGGACATAAAGTAACTTATGCAACAATTGAAGAAAATATTCGATTTTTAAAAGGATATAACATTGGAAATTACTCTTTAGGAAAAGGATTCTTTGATGATATTGCTATGAGGAATATGATGAAAACTCGTATTTTAGATAAAGATTCAGGAAATGCCGCCAAAACAATAGGGAGCGTCTTAGGGTCGATCCTTGCTAAAAACTATGAGGAGTTATATCATCCGTTGAAAGACTATCTTATTGAAACTAAACCAGATCTTTTAGTTTGTGATTTCTTTGCTCATTCATGTGCTGATTTAGCAAAGTATTTAGGTATTCCATTAATTAATGGCTATCAAACTACTGATGGTATTGGTTTAACTATCGAGCCATTTATCACCACAGGGTTTGACTATGGTCCTCTTTATACCAAAGACATGTCCTTTATTGATCGTTTTTATTCAAAAGTTATTAAATCAGGAGTTAGCGCATATTATTTATCTCAAGTCACTCAGCTGGAAAATAAGATAAGAAAAAGATATGGAATTTCACCTACATATGGAGTACATGCTGGTTTAGATTATGGATTGAGTGTAGCAAACACATTTGTTGGTTTTGAACCTGCTGCTCCAATGGTACCAAGTATACTTCAATTAGGTCCACTTGTATCTAAGAACAGAGATACATTGACATCAGAATTAGAAGGATTTTTAGATTTTCATGAAAATACTTTGTTTATTGCTTTTGGTTCGAATTCAGTACTAAATGAGTATTTGACCAAAAAAATATTAGAAGCATCTTTATTGGCTATTGAAGAAGGGATCATTGATGGAGTGTTATGGGGATTAGGACGTACAAAACAAAGTGATTTTCCAGTGGAAGTAAACGATGGTAAAGGTGGCAAAGTAAAAGTACAAGATTTATTTTTAGGAAACAATGATAAAATTAAACTCTTATCTTGGGCTCCACAAGTATCTATTTTAAATCATAAGAATACTAAACTATTCATCTCTCATGGTGGATTAGAATCTGCCTTTGAGGCTATCTATTCAGGTACTCCAGTATTATGTTTAGCTTTATTTGGAGATCAACCAAGAAATGCACGTAAACTAGAAGAAATTGGAACTGGGGTTTATATCGATAAATTTATTTTTACATCCAAATCATTAAAAGAGCAACTTAAAACTATAATCGAAGATAAGGATGATAAATTCAAGTCAAATTTATCAAGAATGAAGACCATCTCTCATCATAACTCAAGAAGACTTGGCTATGCTGCTGATGTGTTTGAACAACATGCTTATACTGCTAAAGCATGTAGAAAATATGAACCCTACAATGTCAACTCTAACTTACCACCTTGTGAAATCAATTATCTTATTCCAGTATCGAATCAAATGTCCTTTATACAAGCTAAAGGCATCGATATCTATGGTACAGCTATTTTATTACTATTATCAAGTTTTGTTTTAACATTCTGTTTCTTATACTATTTATCTAAATTTATATACAACTTTTACAAGCAAATTTCAGCCAAGTCAAAAATGGAATGAATAAAGTGAACTGTATTTCTTCTCATCATTAGTATTACTGTTTTTGAATAAATAAAGAGATATTGAATTATGTTAATAATAATTGTCATTTTTTTATTTTATAGTAATTTCTTTTAAATATAAAATATGTCTCTACTGTAAAAACAAATCAATATTTGAGTTATCTAACTTGTGGAACAAAGCCATCAATAAAGTTGCTTTATTGTAGTAAAAATAGTGTTTAGAATATCCTTACTTTTGAAAAAGTCAAGCTGAAATTAAATTTATGTTATTTTCATTGGAGCATATTCTGTTGATTATTTATAAGGTAATTTATAAAGTAATCTGACCTTTTTGATTTATGCAGAAAATAGACCATAGGTTATGATAGTAATTTTAATCTTTAAAATTTCTAATGAAGACCTATTTTTTATTATAAAATTTTAATTTTACTCTCACTATAGATTAATTCGTTCTATTTTACAATCATTAATAATAAAATTGACTACTTTTTCTTGATTTAAAATAGCTTCTCAGAAGATTAAAAGCTAACGCTATAGTGGAGAGCGTTATTTAGTTGCATTAATCTAATCAATAATGTATTCCCGACTGGAATTTGTTTCGATAATTAGGCCAAATTTTATAAAAATTAGTTTCATAGTTGCAGTTAGTTACTCTTGGGGTTTGCACCACAAAAAGAGTCAGATTACTTTATAAATTACCTTATATAATCATTAAACGTTGGTAAATAGAATGTTCAAATGGCTTAAGTAGTTATGTAAAAGTACGATATTTGATCTCATTTATTAAATAATTTAACTTGAAATTCCACTTACATAATTTTTGTAGAATTTTAGTATTTGGGGATGTATTTTTTTGTTTAAGAATTTTACTAACAATCTTTCCGCTCAAATAGCGCTTAAAAAATGGAAAAAACAATGAAACCAAAAAAAACACCCCTATTTCAAGCATTTGAATTTTAATCTTTTTAAATTACTCATTTACACAAAAGGTTTGCTTTATTTAAGGCAGGAAACTTTAAATAAAGGTAAGAGGTAAGAGGTAAAAAGCAAAGACTTTAGTCCAAGTTTGGAATAAGGTAAGTTAGATTCACTATATTGGTCCAATTCATTGCTTGAAAGCCTTGTTTGGATTTTTTGAAGAGCTTTGTGTAATGTTGAATGAATTGATACTTCTTAAAAAGATCTTCCTTCTATTCAGCAGTAATACAGCTATAGGAGGGGGATGAAAATGAATTTGTAGTGGAGCTTATTGAAGGAAATTCTTGAGCTTTGAAAACACTTTGTAACAGTGTTACGGCTGTTGTAGCTCTTTTAAAAAATAGTTAGCGGTAATTTTTATAATTGAATTATTTACTTAAGTGGTTTTTTTAAAGCTTAATCCTTATATGGGGGTATTTTTTTTGGTTTCATTGTTTTTTCCATTTTTTAAGCGCTATTTGAGCGGAAAGATTGTTAGTAAAATTCTTAAACAAAAAAATACATCTCCATATATTAGCAGAATTTTAGCAACTATTTTGCTCTTAAATAAATATTTAATAACTTTACAAAAAGAGTTGCAACGCCTGCATCTAAACAAAAAATAAAAGTCCAAATTTTCCTTTTTTTTAACATACTAAACCCAAAGGAAAGCAATGATTTCGTTTCAAAAAAAAAGGAAAAAGCCTTTAGAATTCTATGGAGGAGAGAGATTTGATGACCCAGGGGGAAACTTGTGGGAAAAAAACCAGCTCAAACATTTCAAGGGCTATTGAGTTGAAACAAAGGAATGCTTACATTCACGGTTGATTAGTGAAAGCCATTCTAGGAAAAGGACTGAAATAGGAAGAGGATTCATAATCAAATTGAAGCTAAGAAAATAAAATATCTTGTAGAAAAGTCTAATTATTGAACTTACAAATAAGGGTTGTTGTAATCATTATGAACAGGTAAAATAGTATCTATAAAATCAAAGTTAATTCTCTATAACTTAGGATTGGAAGAAGGGCTGTTGATATAAGCAGCTGCGCAAGGAGTCTATAAAGCTTTGGTGTAATAATATTCAAAAAATCTATGGGCTACTTTGACATCTATTTTACCTCAACTGAATAAACAATATTCACTGATCAGAGGTTTGAAGTTGTGGATCTGAGCTAGGATTGAGTAAACTATAAAGGAGACACATCATTTAGTTGAGTACAGTTTTGGAGATAAGTGTTTAGACTTGAATAGTTTTGAACCTAACTATTGGTTTTTTAGATAGCGATTAAATATATGTTTTATATGTTAATAAAGATCTGAAGTTAAAAATACTATTTTCTCCTTTAGCAAAGGTTATAAGATAGTTAATTAGATAATATAAACAAAATATTAAAGCCATTTATTTATTCGGTTTTAGTTTTAGCAGTTATTTGCTTATACAAATTGTACACAAGTTTAGACAGAAAAAATAATGAGTATAATAATAATATAAAACTTAATAATAATATCAAAATAGCGGTACCATAGATATCGATGCCTTTAGCTTGTATAAAGGACATTTGCTTTGAGATTGGAATAAGATGTTTGACTTCACAAGGTGGTAAGTTAGAGTTGACATTGTAGGGTTCATATTTTCTACATGCTTTAGCAGTATAAGCATGTTGTTCAAACACATCAGCAGCATAGCCAAGTCTTCTTGAGTTATGATGAGAGATGGTCTTCATTCTTGATAAATTTGACTTGAATTTATCATCCTTATCTTCGATTATAGTTTTAAGTTGCTCTTTTAATGATTTGGATGTAAAAATAAATTTATCGATATAAACCCCAGTTCCAATTTCTTCTAGTTTACGTGCATTTCTTGGTTGATCTCCAAATAAAGCTAAACATAATACTGGAGTACCTGAATAGATAGCCTCAAAGGCAGATTCTAATCCACCATGAGAGATGAATAGTTTAGTATTCTTATGATTTAAAATAGATACTTGTGGAGCCCAAGATAAGAGTTTAATTTTATCATTGTTTCCTAAAAATAAATCTTGTACTTTTACTTTGCCACCTTTACCATCGTTTACTTCCACTGGAAAATCACTTTGTTTTGTACGTCCTAATCCCCATAACACTCCATCAATGATCCCTTCTTCAATAGCCAATAAAGATGCTTCTAATATTTTTTTGGTCAAATACTCATTTAGTACTGAATTCGAACCAAAAGCAATAAACAAAGTATTTTCATGAAAATCTAAAAATCCTTCTAATTCTGATGTCAATGTATCTCTGTTCTTAGATACAAGTGGACCTAATTGAAGTATACTTGGTACCATTGGAGCAGCAGGTTCAAAACCAACAAATGTGTTTGCTACGTTTAATCCGTAGTTTAAATCCCCAAATCTGTCTAAAGTTGGATTAATGTTATGTTGACTTCTTAACTTATCAAACTGTTTATACGAATTTCTAAAATCGAAGAATAAGGAGAATGGATTTATCACTTGAGTATAAAAACGTTCAAAAAATGACATACCTTTGGTATGGATTGGGCCATATTCCATCCCTAATGTAATATAGGGTGTATTAATAATCCCGAACCCATCTGTAGTTTGAAAGCCAGCAATCAGAGGTATTTTCAAAGTTTTAGCTAAGTCTTTACAAGCATAGGAGATAAAATCACATACAATAAGATCAGGTTTTTCTTCAGTGAGATAATCTTTAAAAGGAAAATAAATAGATTCATAGTTGCCTGTCCAAAAGGTTGACATTGTCTTTGACATTCTTCTCATGGTACTTCGCTTATCTTCTTTAATTAAACCATCTCGCATATCTTTTCTTATAAAACTTTCATCAATTTTTGGTTTACCTAATGAATAATTACCAATATTATACCCCTTTAAAAATCGAAGATTATGTTCTAATGTTACATAAGTTACTTGATGACCTCTATTGATTAATTCATCTCCTATTTCTAATATCCCTTTGATATGACTTCTACCACCAAAATCGGAGTGGACTACTATTTTTAATGGAGAGGAATTTTCAGTAGTAAATGAAATACCCTTAGATTCATAAAAAGTAAATAAAAACAAGAATTGTAAATAAAGAAGTTGATAAAATTTCATTTTTTTGATAATTAATTGAACTGTTATATTTGAGTTTTTATTCTTTTTTTTTTCACACATCTCTTAGATTCAATGGTTAAATAGAACAACTTAATCGGCTACTTTGTTTATCCTAATTAATGCTGCCGTTTTTTTACTAATCGGTGGAATTAAATATTTGATTGAATTAATAAAATGAAGCATAAATTTACATGTTTTTATTATTATATCAATGCTATTTATTATCGGATTAACACTTATAATAGAAATGACATTAGGCTTGAAAATAAAAATAGAAAATATAATTTCATTTCAATTTAATAAAAAAAATTAATATCATTTAATATGATTACTATTATATATTACTTAATTCGAACTTTTTAATAAATTCCTATTTGTATCTTATTTCAAAACTTAGTTGTCCATTTTGATATTTTTTCATAAAAATACTATTGTTTATCCTAAGCATATTATTAGCAAAAACAAAAATTAAATGGAAGATACTAAAATAAATAATAACATCTATCTAAATTTGTGGGTGAATAAATTTTATTGTAAATAATGCTTGGGTTATATTTTTTTTAAGGTTTTATGATCGAAATAAAGCAATACTAGCCTTATTAAAAAGTTTATTTATTCTAAAAAAATATTATTTGTCAATTTAGTTTTTATTAAGTTTTATAAATATAACATATTATTTAATAATTGCTAATTGTTTATCAATAGTAGACCAAAAATCTTTAAAAAAGTTAATTGCAATTTACATATATGGGGATGTATTTTTTGTTTAAGAATTTTACTAACAATTTTTCCGCTCAAATAACGCTTAGAAAATGGAAAAAGTAATGAAACCAAAAAAAACACTCCTATATGTATTTTTTTTTAAATATCAAATTATCTTTGAAAAAAATTAACTTGTATAAGATTGAAATTTTTGGATTTATTTTTAGATTGTTGATGATAGTAGTCTAATTGGCTAAGATCAGTTTGATAATAGTTAACAATTTTTGCTTTTATAAAAATTAGAGAAATATAGTTTATTTATAATATTTAAATAATTAAACCAGTAACATTATTATAAATTTTTTTTTAAAAAGTTTTTTTATTTAAAACTAATATTAGTTTTAATTTTATAACTCAGTATTTATTATATTTTCAGCTTTGTTTTTTTTAAATAGATATTCTATTTAAATTAAATATTTTATTTTTAAAAAACTTAAATTAACTAGTTATAAAAGTAATAAATAATTTAATGTAAAATTGCTATTATTAAATAATATAATAATAAGTAAAGCTATATTATAAATATTATAAATTAATATTAAAATATAATATTTTTAAAATTTGATAAAAAATAATGTTATTTATTATTAATACTGTTTTTTATCTTATTTTAGTTATTGTGAAATATCGGTTCATTAGCTCTAGGATTGATTATAATATAATAATCAATTCAGAGTTCCTTATATAGGTTTGCTGTGAGAATTGCTACCACCTAATCACGAAGAACTTATTGTCCACGTTTTAATGTCCATACTTGGCAACTATAATAAGGAATAACTGTTATAATGTCCCTTATATATAGCCACCCAGTTGAAGTATAAAAGAGATTCTTCAACATGATAACTCGAAGCTTTTTAACTGAATTACTCCCTGATATCGTACCATTAATAAAGCCACTAAGTCCTTCTGACAATAATCTTACGTAGATTTTACAGTAGTATTTTCTGTTCTATTTGTTTTACATAGTTCATAACCTATTGCGCACTATTCTTATTAATTTAAGTCTATCTTAGTTATATAAACTAAGACCCTTCGACTCAAGGCAAGTTAGCCAACCAAGAACTGCTTTTAACTCGTACCACTGAGTACCAACTTCCACATTATTAAAGTTATTAAAGTTATTAAATTAAATAATATTATAAATAATATTATATCATATCATAAATAAGAAATCTTTGTCTATAAATAAAATGGCTATAATTAATATAATTAAATTTAGCATAAATAGTAATAACACCAGCAATATTTTAACTATTTTTATTATAATTCCAGTTTATATTATAGTTATAAATTTAAAAAAAAATGGCTATAATTGATTTTGCTTTAGATTGATTTTATTTAATATTTAATTTAGTTTAAATAATATGATAAGCTTTATATCTTTGATTAAAATCTAGTTATCAAAAACTTTAAAAATTTTATTTATTTAATAACTACTTAATTTTTCAGTTTATAAGCTTTTTTTGTTATGAGTTTCATGTTTTAAATTAATTAAAATGGTTGTATAAATAGATAACTAAAAATAATTTAAATTTATATAATATCAATAATAGATTTTATAACTAAAACTTAAATTAATCATTCATTGTCAATATGTTTGATATTTTTTATCTTTATAAATCTATTAATTATGTCTTTCTTTTTAACTAATATCTTTCAGTTTTTATTATTATTGTTTTTAATGATATAAATCTTATTTTTATGGCTAAGTTAATAAAAATATAGAAGTGTTTCTTTTGGTTTCATTACTTTTTCCATTTTCTAAGCATTATTTGAGTAAAAAGATTGTTAGTAAAATTCTTAAACAAAAAATACATCTCGATATGGTTATTTCAACATGTGAATGAATAAATTAATATAATTCATTAATGTTATAATTCTATTTAAAATACCCTATTAATTAAAAATAGTATACGGGGATGTATTTTTTTGTTCAAGGATTTTACTAACAATCTTTCTACTCAAATAATAAATTAGAATGAATTTATAAAAGTAATGAAACTAAAAAAAAACCATATCTTTTAGTTAATTAAAAGGTTAAGTATGATTATTCTATTTAGTTAATTATTTTTATAAATTCATTCTAATTTATTATACTATTTAATTATAACGAAATTAATATATACATATAATAATATAAAACAATAAACTTTTTATTTTATCAAAAAAAAGATGAAAAGATTCAAGTGCTAGTAGACTTTAGTAATCACCCAGTATTACTATTGAAAAAAGATTCAAACTAAAGGTAATATTAACTTCAAGTTCAAATGTAAAAAAAAGATTTGAATTACTATTATAAGTTTCTAATTAAGTTGTGTAATAAAATTAAATCTTATAAAAACCTATTACATTACACCGCCAATAGTCATTTACTTTGTATTAATGAAACAATTAAATTTCATAAATAAACTCATTAATTTACTAGAAACTCGATTATGTAAAAGAAGTAATAAAATAGGATTAGCAATACAAAAAGAACAAATAGAAGCGAAGATAACGATTGATAACTCATAACTCAACACAAATTTCATATTTAAGAAACTCATAATAACATAATAAACCATAATGAAAATAGCTGGTAAAATACAAATAGTATAACAAATAACGAATAAAATGGCCTTATTAAGTACTCTCTTTGATAAATTTTGATTTTTAGAATTTTGATCTATCAATTGCTTATCAGTTTCTTCTATTGAATTCTGTCCTTCTTCAGTTAACTCTTGTTTTGATTCATTATTATCCCTTTTATTATATGAATTTAATGAATAAGACATTAATTTTGGTTTCTTTATCATTATTGAGATGATACCTGAATAACAATAAGCTATTATACTGGTATTTAAAATTAATAAAATGGTCATAACGAAATAATACACTGATCCAAAAGTACCTTGGATTGGTAATGGCATACACATCATTCGTGATGGCATAAGTTGAAATTGATTATAAGTAGCTGTAAGTATAGATAATATAAAAGATACTGATATAATAATCAAACCACCTGACCATAAAAACCAATTACTTATATTAATTTGTTTAATAGTAAAATAACGTTCTAAAGTAAGTAATGATACACCACAACTACTACATATTGGTATCAATGTATGAAATACTCCTAATATTTGACAAGAGTGATTGTTGAGCATTATATTGGAATCATTTATTATTGATATGATTTCTTGTGTTAAGGCAACAATAGGTATTATAATATCAATAGTAATTGTGAATAAAATAAAACTAAATCCTAATCGAAATGATTTTTCTTTTACAAGTAAAATAACAACTATACCAACCATGATGTTTAATACCAATGCTATAACTCCTAAAACATCCCCAATGATTTCCACTATCAATTTAATATTGTTCATTTTTAAAAGATTTAAAAGGCTTTTGAGTATCAACTTAACTCTGTTCAATTTTATTCTAACTTTTCGAGAATTATAGGTATTTAATTTTATTGGTGGATTTATTATAAATCACCTTAATTCAAATCATATCAAGTGACCATTAACAAGCTTCAAAAATGAAATAATATATTTTATTTACTAATCATATATTAACATTTCTAATAGTTATTTGATGCTCATTTCATAACATAGATCGAATTCATAGCTAGTATATATTATAAATAAGAATGTGAAAATATTCAAAGATATTTCTTCTAATAGTTTAATTAAATATTATCATTTTACAAATCTATTCAATTTAGTAAATGTTCTGTGTTTCGAATTCCAACCTTCTAGATTCAAAATAAATTTGAATACTTTTTTAATAAAATAGTATTCTTAAAATACTTGGAACATCCAACTATCTTATTTTTAACATTTACAACAAAAATTATTGGATCAACTATAGTTAATAATTTATTTTTATATTTGTTTTTACAATTATAACTCGTGAAAATATAAATTAGTAATATTAAATAAGTTCCAATTAATGATATCTAATCTCAAACTTTTAACGCTTTATTGTATTTTTACTTACTCGCTTACCTTAAACTTATTTAAGCTTTATTACTTGTTAAATTGGAAGTTCTAGTACATTGAAATCTAAACTTAATGTTAATAGTAGTTTATCTTTTAAAATAGACTATAAAAGGCTTTAATAGTATTGCACTGAACTGGTAACTGGAAATTATCTAATTAATCTATAAGTTACTTTTATTAAAAAAGTTATAATAAATTTATTTATTTATAAACTTAACATTAATACTCTAACCCTAAATGTTAATGTTTACTTTATTAAAACTAATAACAATAAATATTAAAAAATACTTTTATTCTTATTAAATTATTCAACTATTGAAAAATATCAAATGTTATATAATAATAGCTTTAAAAAGTATTTTTTACTAATATTTTTTAAATGTATTATATTTTATATAAAAAAATTAATTTTTTTTAGTTTTAATAAAATTAATTTATAAATAAAAAATTAATATATAAAAGATTAACAAAAAATAAAATAATTGAAAATCAAAAATAAGCTTATTAAAAGTAACAAAAAGCATTTTGCAATAAAAAGTTCAGGATGTAAATAAAGTTTAAAATGTAATTATTTAATAAAACATCATGTTTTAAATAAAAATAACTGTTTATACAGGATTATAATTTTAAATAAATCTGATAATCACATGCTTTAAATTACATATTTAAAATAAATTACAATTTATGAATATAAAATTAGTCTTTATAGGGTACATTATTTTGTCTATAATAAATTTATATTATAATGTTATAATAAATATATGGGGATGTTTTTTTTGGTTTCATTACTTTTTCCATTTTTTAAGCGCTATTTCAGTGGAAAGATTAGTAAAATTTTTAAACAAAAAAATACATCCCCATATTTGTTCAGATAAGCTAATAATAGACAATCTAATTTAAAGATAAACTTAAATATTTTAAACTAAAACTCTGTTCTATATTTTAAATAAAACAATTGTAAAGAACAAGCTAATTAAGTTCATTGCTTTTATTAAAAAATGGTCCAAGTGATAGAAATTCCTCTGGCAGAGATTGTATTATTAATTAATATCTTAGTGGGTGTATTATTGTTTTTATTTAGGAAGTATAAATCATTATCGCTAGGCTTAAGCTCTATAATATTGACAATTTTGCGTGATATAGTTACTCCTGTTATAGGATGAGTTCAGGAAATTTTATCTTCATCAAAAAGTCATAACATTATGTTTGATACATACATATGTCAAATCCTTGGGATATTTCATACTTTGGTACCAATATGTAGTAATTCTGATACTGTACTGCTTTCTCTAGAGCGTTATTTTACTATCAAGTAACATTATATGGGGATGTATTTTTTTGTTTAAAAATTTTACTAGCAA
Source organism: Batkoa obscura (assembly GCA_030770535.1). NCBI lineage: Eukaryota > Fungi > Entomophthoromycota > Entomophthoromycetes > Entomophthorales > Batkoaceae > Batkoa > Batkoa obscura. The sequence goes on along the minus strand of JASVEC010000005.1, from coordinate 597,758 downwards.
TCTTTCCGCTTAAATAGCGCTTAAAAAATGGAAAAAGTAATGAAACCAAAAAAAACATCCTCATATGCATAAATGAATACTATGGTCCATTGGAATTGTTATTATGATCATATCATTTGTATTGCGTTACTTACCTCTTACTACAATGAACTCACCTTAATTGAATCTAGGGTAATATGTATGCCTTTACCTAACAGTGGATCTATTGGTAAGGTGTATTACTTTTTTGTGATGCTTAATTTCATACTCAACATACTAATGATTTGTGTGTGTTATTATAAAATTATATTGGTACTAAGAATCGAAGGATTTTAAAGAGTAACCCAGTAGTTGCTCTAAATAATATATATAATAATGAAAGTAATCCTAATAGCAGCAGTAGCTTACTTAGTACTATTCACTTTGATAAAAAAGCCAGTTATGAAAAAATTAAAGCCCCGGAAACAATACTAATAAAAGTGATTTTCTTTATCCTATGTTGTATCAGTTGTGTTTCCCCTGCTGTTTTTATAATGAGCTACCATCCCATAATGGTATGTATTCGTCAAAATTTTAGGCTGGGGTATTATTTTTCAATATCTGTCTTTGTATCCCTCTGCTCTTTTATTCTAGCTAACCCCATACTTCTATTACCACTTCATAATAAGGCTTATGAAAAGCTCATTAATTTACTATCCTTTCTAAAATCAGTAATACAAAGAAAATAATCTAACTTCTATTAAAGGCTACTGAAACATTATTCTTGGTGAGTTTTTGCTATCTTCAACCTTTCTATTTAATAAAAATTTATTGATTAAAGCAATAAATATTTTTTTTATAAAACTTTGGTTAATTAATTGAAATTTACGTATCTTAAATAACCGTATGGGTTTATCTGGGATGATTTGCTAGGAGTAAGATGGCTAACTACTCTTGTTACAATGCCTTACTGAAATCCAGTGTTGACCTAGAGAATAAAACATAAAAGTTTATAAATTCATATAGTAACTTACAGCTTTATCGATATATTTGTATGACCCGGTTCTTCTTCGAATCAATTGACATAATCATTAACTCTTGTACTTCAGAGTATTAATTTGAAAGCCGCTCTCCTTATCTATGGCAAAAAATAACAACGTATAAATAACTTACGTTATAAAGACTCTTGAATTTAGGCTGTTATTTTACAATAAAAATTGAAGGATTTTTTACCTTAAACCTTGAAGCTTGAATGTTAAGTGCAGGTAATGAGGCTTAAAAGGGGCATTTAAATAGTTTATAATAATAACTTATAACTCAAAAAACTGGTTCAATTTTATACCAAATTATTTAGTATCAACTTGTATTAAGTTTCTCTTTTTAAATAATCTATATTTTATTTATTAAATCATCTTATAAATATACTATTTATTAATTTAAATTTACTTGAAGACAACAATATCAATGACTATAATATTTAATATCATTATAGTACTAACAGTAAACTATTTAATAAATCAATGTAAAAAACTATATTTAAAATCCTTAAATTGTTTATTAATTTTTTTATTTATTTTCCAATTAAACCATATTATTGAAGCTTACTATGCTCCCACAACAATCCACCACCTATTTTAATAAATCTGTGCATAATGTAATTAGTTATATTATTTCCGCTTTTAAACTGAAACAAATGTGTTTACTTTTTAGTTCATAATACACCGTTTTTAGACAAGTTGGCCTATCTCAGTAAAACGTTGGTTTAACAAGCTCCAATTGCCTCTTATTTAAAGTAGCTATGTGTATTTATTAAAGAGTTATGAGAAGCAAATATACCTACAGAAGAGTAACTCATCTATATGTAATTCAATTATTACTATATGACTGTGGTTATTAAATAGTGAATAACACTGTCATCTTTAAAAAACAACCTCTTCGATTTTTATATATTAAAAATATCAGGGGTGTATAGATAAATTTAACCTATCCTTGTGGTTTCAGTTTCATTAAAGATAATTTCATATCATACAGTGATAAATCGCTTAACAGTGGAAAATACCGTATTTCGACTAAAAAGCACGTTTAATTTCTGTAGAATATGGAGTTTTTTATGTAACTACTTTTAAACTTTAGGGCCTTGCCTACTTTACGTTGGTAATTATTTATACCATTGTAGTTTATGAATAATATTAATAGTCCTACTTTTTTTAACAAAATAATTAATTTATTGTAAGCAAATAAAAAATAATTAATTTAACAGTCGGTCATGTTCTTTAAAGGTGGATTAAGTATGCTATTAATTCCAGTTGATGGGTTTGGGCATGATTTTGGGGATGGAGTAAAACTAACTGTATTATACATATCACCACTATCATGTTTCACACTATCATTGATATCCTTGTCATTATTTAATCCACCAATAGTGCCAAAATCATTGCCATTCAAAGTGACAACTTTACCATAATGTTTTGATTTGGTACGATAGTCCTTAATATAACCAAAGTCATTGATATTTTCATAGACGCTTGGGTTCAAGTTTAGTTCTGAAGGTACAGTCAAACAATTAGTTCTGTTCAAATAGAAGTAGTTTATAATACAAATGGTTTGATTTTTATAATACAATTTGATACTCTTTTTACATAATACATCGTTTAATATATAATTAAGCTCTCCTTTTTCTTTTTTCTCATAATAAATAAAAAAACCTTGTTTAAAATTGGACGTACTCCATCTCTTGTCATCTGTCCATCTCCTTATTTTACTGTTTGTTACTGAGTAAATAACTGTTTTTCCATGGTATATTTTGGTCCTTATTCTTTCTTTTTCAGTTAATATCATTCCTTTTATACTTGCTGATGCAAGCAAGATCGCTTCTTCAATTGTTGGTATATAGCCTATAAATTCCATTAATTTTTATAAAAAAGAAAGATTCATTTTTCTCTATTTATATAGTTATTCATGCCACATTCAAGTTCCATTGAAAATTAATAAAACTGAATACTCTAAAATCTAGAATTTAATTTTAACAAAATTGGGGAAAAATTAAAGTTAAACTTGTTAAAATGCTAAATTTGTATTACCTAATTATCTTTTATAAACCTCATTATTTTATTTTATTGTTTCTATTGTATTATATTGTTGTATATGTTATATTTGTAATTGAAATAAGTGGCCCATCTGTATATAATTAACCTTATGTAAATACGGAATAAATTAAATTTAACTTTTTAAAGTACCAAGTCCTTAAAATAGGCTATCCTTACTAGTAAGTACTGATTCCGTAAAAAATTATGAATACTTTTCATTTATTTATGTTCTAGTTAATATAATTTGCTAAAGTTATTGTAAGATAGCATTTTCTCCAAAGATAAAGTAACTGCCACCCATTTTAAAATTTAAAATTTAAAATTTAAAATATTAAAATATTAAATTGATAAATAGAGTAATCCCCATCTCGGCACGATTTTAATTCGTATAAAATTTAGAATTGATAAAACTCAACCTACTTGAAAATTGAATTTAACATATGGGGATGTATTTTTGTGTTTAAGAATTTTACTAACAATCTTTCCGCTCAAATAGTGCTTAAAAAGTGGAAAAAGTAATAAAGCCAGGAAAAACACTCTCATATATTATAAGGTAAGTTCTAAGGTAATATGACTTTTTGGGCAGATCCATTTAACTAAGGGTATAGAATTGTTATGGTTTAACTTGTACGGAAAAATTAACTTTTAGATAATAAATATTTTACATTGCAATCAATGGCTTTCGAATCAATTTTAGCCCAAAAAGTCAGATTAGTTTAAAATTACCTTATAATACAAGCTATATAGCTATTTAAGAAAATGTGCAGTTTTTTGGAAAATTTCTTCGGCAACTATTTATTTAGATGTTTTTTAAAAGCTAACTCCTTAGACTTTAGCAAAATTTGTGTCTAAAGTTATATTTTTAAATATATAAATAGTCAACACACACTTGAACTTAAACTTCTGATAACCCTGATTTAGCCCTGAAAAAAGTCACAAATATGAAATAATAGTACATTAAAAAGAATGGAAAGCCAACTTAGATCCAAACTATCTTATTTTAAAACAGTGGAACCTTATATCTAACTTAACAATTTAAAATATGCCTTCAAAACATGTGTCAAGTGTGATTAAATAGACAAAATATAATAGAAATATAACCTAATAGAAATACTGCATGTGATCGTTTTCTTGGCTCAGTTGGCGGAACGTCCGCCTAGAAAACGAAAGTCCATTGATTCAATTCCGGCAGAAGGTATAATGAATCCTTATGTGCTTTAAATTAGAAGTGTTTAATTATTTCTATTAAAAAACACCTACTATCCCTTTGACTTTTAGCATTAAAAAATAGGCATGTCTTTTGTAGTGCAAGTAGCAAAAGTAATCAACTGCACTATAAAGCTAATTTTGTAAAATTAGGCATAATTATTAGAAAAAACAAATTCCAATCAATAATATTTTTTGATTGGATTAACATAAATAGTTTCCACTATAGCGTTAGTTTTTAATATTCTGAATAGTTATTATAAACTAACAATAAAGTAGCCGATCTTTTGTTATTGGTTATTATGGAATACAAATAATTACTTTTTCTGCAGTGCAAGTAAAATCAAATATTTTAGACAAATAACTCTTTATTGAAAATTTTAAAAAATAAAATACCTATTGTAGACTATCGCCCATTTTTTGCATAAATCAAAAAGGTCAGGTTACTTTAGAAAATCTTAATATTTTTTCAGTTCAATGACGGCCTATAAATAGAAAAAGTAATGAAACCCAAAAAGACATGTCCAAATTGTAAGTTTATACAGAAATAAAAATGCCTAAAATGTTATTTTTTACTAAAAGAACAGTTACTATGTTTACTTTTAAGACTCATTTTTAATTATCAGCATTGTTTAAAATTTGTGGTTTAAGTTTGGGGAAAGGATTAGTATACTTTTCAGCTAATATAGGCAAAAAAACAATTTAGTTAATCATCACTAACTATTATTAAATCCTTAAACTAAAGTCTTAATAAAATTTTAAACCCCTTTGAAAACCAAAATATGAGAATTTTTTTTTTGGTTTCATCACTTTTTCCATTTTTTAATCCTATTTGAGCGGAAAGATTGTTAATAAAATTTAAACGCAAAAATACATTCTCATATATATCAGGCAAACTTGCTGTTTTAAAAGTATTTTCTAGCTGGATTTTTTTCATGCTTCAAGAGGTGTATATTTTTTTAATTAAGACAGGGTCAATAAAGTAATATGTTTTTCCAAAGATAACTAGAAACATATTAAAGGCTGTAGCGACTTTCAAAAGAGTTTTCAAAAAATAAGATTGTACTCCTAAATTTAAGAAATATTGAATATGAGATTTGTTAGATGTCTTATCATAAATAAAATAGGAAGTTATTCGGATAAAGTCGTACCAATATTTTACTGATATCAGTTAAAAAACCTATTTGTAGAAGTTTGATTTCTAACGTGCGAATCGCCATTTTTTTCCCTTAGAGCTATTTAATATATGTAAATGTTCTTTTTATTTCATCATTGTGCATCTTTTATGCATTGTAAAATATAGGGAACTTATTAAAAAAATTAAAAGAATATCTCCATACCAATCCTCATGTGCCCTTTATTTTCTTATTGGTTTATTATCTTTGTAAGACTGCAGCTATCCTTTATATTGTATTTTTGACAACCTATTATTATTTTGTTAAGCTTTTTTATTATTGATAGTAGCAACAAATTCATTTTTCTGGAGTAGATCTCTATTTAATAAACATACTTTTTGAAATCAAATTAGAGGGTGTAAAGCATTAATTTTTTTCAATTTGAAAAAAGAATAATCCAGATCCAAATTGTTATTTCACTTCCATTAATTTATCCGACTTGGGCAAAATTTAAATCTATCTCCATTTTCTATCATATTTTTATTATCATAATAGTTAAAACTAGGTGTTTTTTAGGTGTTTTGATACTTATAGTACTGTGTTCAAATTTTAACTTTACATTCAACATAAGACTCAGGAATAGCATTACAAATATTAAACTATTTCAAATTTAAAGCATAATAATAATACTGTAAATTGTATGCCAATTAATACTATGGTAAAATTTCAACAGATATTTCTTCAATTTAACAAATAAGGTGATTTTTTATTGTTTAATGATATGACAATTAATAACACTGTGTATAAATTTTACAAAAATTCTAAACTACTCATTAAATTGTTGATATAAAACGTGGTTTTTTTTTTGAAAATAAGTTCATAAAATTCTATAATATTATATCAAAGTTCCTTTTTTAAAGCAATTAATCTATAGTTGACAACTAAACAAGCCATTAAAAATCAGTAATGATGAGAAATAAAATTAAAGTAGTTTGAACATCCAAATCAGCAACAACAAAGTATTAATTTCCCCACCTTTTTAATTTATTTGATTTCTTTTTATAGCTTCAACTCTTTTCTATTTGGAAGTTAAAAAGTATAAATAGTTTGAGTTAGCAGTAATAACATCTTTTTTTGTAAAAATTGATGGAATTCGTAGGCTATGTATCAACCATTGAAGAAGCGATCTTGCTTGCATCGGCAAGTATACAAGGTATGATAGCAATGGAAAGTGAAAGAATTAGGACTAAAATATATCATGGAAAAACAGTAATTTATTCCACAAAGGATAGTAAAATAAAACGATGGACAGATGACAAGAAATGGAATACTTCGAGTTTTAAACAAGGTTTTTTTATTTATTATGAGAAAAAAGAAAAAGGAGAGCTTAATTATATATTAAACGATGTATTATGTAAAAAGAGTATCAAATTGTATTATAAAAATCAAACCATTTGTATTATAAACTACTTCTATTTGAACAGAACTAATTGTTTGACTGTACCTTCAGAACTAAACTTGAACCCAAGCGTCTATGAAAATATCAATGACTTTGGTTATATTAAGGACTATCGTACCAAATCAAAACATTATGGTAAAGTTTTTACTTTAAACAACGTTATATTCGACACTATGAACCCTCATGATAATGAAAATAATGACAACATTGGCACTCCAAATAACTATAAGATTAATTATATCTCTTCCCCAAAATCTTATCCAACCTCTTTATCTACTATCGATCTAACGTCTAATTTCCCTTCTTATGAATGTAGCAAAATATTACACCTTTCAAATTAGCTAATATGTTTGATTTAGCTCTAATTAATTAAACCAAAACTGTGTACATTAAATTTTTTATTTTATATGGGCTTTTTACAGTATTACATAATAAAATTAACCATATTGTATTATCACCTTTAAAAACAACTTTAAAAAATATATATCCCTGATTCAATGTTTATCAAACCAATATAACTGGTAAGACATACAAAAAAACCTTTTATTTTTCTAAAAATTTAAAACTGAGAGTAAAGCCATCCATGTCATAAACAACTGGGTTCAGTTATTAAACTAGTATTATTAAATTAATTAGTATAATTTACAACTTTAAAAGTTATGCACAAATTAAAAAATGCCAATTATAACAAAAGATTGTGTTCTGCCTTCTATCGGAATCGAACCAATGACCTTCCGCTTACTAGGCGGACGCTCTGCCAACTGAGCCAAGAAGGCGACTGTATACAACTTATACATAGTAAGTTTATAAGAATAAATTTGAATCAAACTAGATTTTGGAGCTTAAAGTGGCATAAAGTATACACATTAAATAATAATTTTATTTATTTGAGTATAAAACTAACTCCAACCTTAACTGCACTACTGACTTTAACTTTAGCTTAATCTTAATAAATTAAAGTTATTTTAATTCTTACTTTAATTAAATTTTTGTTTTTAAAAAACCTAAATTTATAATTTTTTTATTATTCAAACTAATTTTTAGCCGATTAACTTTAAAATAAGATTGATGTTAAATTTTACTATTGATTGATTTTTATATAAAAGTAAATTGAAAAGCTTATAAAAAAATAAAATAAAAATATTCAAAATAAACTTAGTTTTTATAAATAGATTATATAAAATATTATTTATACTTTGCTAAATTTTTAATCAATTAAGTCATTACTTTTCGAAATATACAAATAAAATATAGAAAGAAATAAAATATTTTTAGCTTAAATTTAATAAAATATTATAAAATAAAATAAATTTTAATATAATTTTTTTTTATAAGTTTGTTTTATAGCTTATATATAATATGTGTTTTAAATTTAGCATTATGAAATATTGGTTTATTAGCTATCGGATTGATTATAACACAACAATCACTTAAGTTGTTGTATTCTCAAGTTCAAACACAATCAATTCAGAGTCCCTTATTTTGATTTGCTGCGAGAATTTATAACTTCATATTGCAAACAATATTATCTCCTTTTAATATTCATACTTATTGGAGTATAAAAGAGATTCTTCAATATGATAACTCAATGCTTTTTAACTGAATTACTCCCTGATATCGTACTATTAATAAAGCCATTAAGTCTTTTTGACAACTTCTTAGGTAGATTTTACAGTAGTATCTTCTATTCTATTTGTTTTACATAGTTCGTAACTTATTACGTATTATTCTTATTCATTTAAGTCTATCTTAGTTATATAAACTAAGACCTTTCGACTCAAGGCAACTTAATCAACCAAGAACTGCTTTTAACTCCTACCACTGAGTACCAACTTTCACAAGCATTAAAAAAGCTATTTATTATTTAAATGTAATTAAAATTTTGAAATATAATACAATATAACAATATTTTTATTACTTTTTAATTAATTTAAATATTAAAATTTAAATTTAAAAAAATAATAGAATCCTTATTTAACTTTATAAAACTATTAATTTTTCTAACAATTAAAATATAATATATATAATTAAAGCTTTGAAGTATAAATATAATTTTTTATTTTTATTTCAAGTTTTATAATTAATAATAAGTTAAAAAAAATAACTATAAAACAAGTTGTAATTAAATGTTTTTTATTATATTATATGGGGATGTATTTTTATGTTTAAGAATTTTACTAACAGTTTTTTCGCTGAAATAGCGCTATTTGAGTGAAAAGATTGTTAGTAAAATTCTTGAACATAAGAATACATCCCCCATATATTTTCTAATTTCAAGTAATCAATATTTTTTTGAAAGTAAAAAATTCTATTAAGTATATAAAACACTTAAAAAAGTTAATAGTTTTCATCTAATTATTTTATTATAAAAAGCTTGAATGCTAATTAGGATCAAAGTTTATTTTAAAAAAATTATAAAGAAAAAACCTTATAATTACTAAGACTAGCAAGTTCCAAAATATAAGTTAAAAAAGTTCAAACGTTGTATCAAAGTGATCCAGATATTGTTATTAATTTGTTTTATATGCATAACAAGAATTTTTATTAAAAACTTTACCACTTTGTGACAATCTAGACTCTTATTCTTAACTATAAACACCATTGTTTATGTAGTTGAATAAATGTGGTTAAGGTTTTAAAGAACTTGAGCTTTATGGTACATATTACTGGATTTTATTAACAAGTATGCATTTTTAACTTTATTCTTAAAAGCGTATAGTTGTCTAATATGATGATCGTAATGCAAGAGTTTATTAATATAAAATTGAGCTAAAAATGATATATATAAAAATTAATTTCAGCATATTTTTATATTGGCCATGGATATAATCTAGCTATAGATTATTCGTAAATTAAGTTATTTAATATATATATTTTTAAACTCTTGAAAGAGTGATAAAGCTTTCGAGTGAGTCATTCATGGGTAAAATTGAGAAAATTAATGACGAAGAAAGATGAGCTACAAAACAAGAGCTTCTAGCATATTTCAGTTGTTAATTAATATTATATGTGAATGTTTTTTTTGATTTCATCACTTTTTCGCTTTTTCAAGCGCTATTTGAGTAGAATAATTGTTAGTAAAATTCTTAAACAAAAATACATCCCCATATGCTTTGCTAATGAAGTTTTATAAAGCTTACTTTTATAATAAAGAAGCCTATATTTTAAAAAAATTATTAAAAATAAAAGGTTAAAAAACATATAATTTTACTCTTGTATAAAAATAATTTTCGAATATAAATAGTATTAATATACAAATTAGTAATAACATACAACATGGCTAAAATAAAGAGGTTCTGTAATCAGCTTTAATGTCTTAGCATTTTAATTTTCAAAGATTCTAAAACGGTATGCATTTAAGTCTTATAAAAAAATGAATAGGATTAAGCTTTTAGAATTAGCAAATGAATATTTTAATGTTTTTAACTACAAGGGTATATCTCTTGTTTTGAAGTTTACTAATAATTCTAGACTTTAAACTGACTAATAATGAAAAAATGATAAAAGGGGAAAGAGCATTTCCATATTTGGGGGTGTTTTTTTTGATTTCATTATTTTTTTCATTTTTTAAGGGCTATTTGAGTGGAAAGATTGTTAGTAAAATTCTTAAACAAAAAAATACATTCCCATTTAAGTCCCATACGCTAAGTCTCTTATTAACAAAAAATCAAATTGCAGGAGGGTTTTTAAGATCAGTGACTGCTTTACTGTTTTTCAATATATGTTTATTAAAGTTTAATATTAGTAATTAATTCAAAGCTTGCTTGTAACATAATAATGTGGAAATCTGTTTTTGACATTGAAATCCTAAACTAAGTCTTTGGCCCTTGATTTTTTCATAAACGGCTCAACTCTCCCAAATAACTGATTAATCTAATTATTTTAATGAAGCTTTATTTTATAAAATTCAACAATGCCATCCTTTTTTAGTCAACCCCGGTATTTGTTTACTCCATAATGTTACTATTAAGCTAAAGCCTGAACTGAATAAACTCAAACTCATCTTTAATATTTTAAGAGTAATGTTCGATATTTAAATTCTAACATGAAAGTTTAAGGTAGTGATATTTTTAGAAGAGACCTAAAAAATAAAATTATGCAACTGAGGTGTTTTTGAATAGGCCCATATTTGGAAAATTTCTACTTTTGGACAAGTATAAAAGCTTAAAATGACATAAAATTAAAAAATTATGCAGTTGATATAGTATTGATTTTATTGATATCTGAGAATGGGTAGGAGGGAACAATATTAAATGATGGAGGAATGTTAATTATTATTTGTCAACTGAGTTAGACTTTCTTTTGTTATTTCATTTAAAATAAACTATTGATATAAACTTAGTTTGGACTATCCGGTACAAGTCATTATAATAAATTGTAATAAAACAAGTTGTAATAAGCGAAAGACTTCAAGTTTAATTAAATTTGGGATTTTGTATGGAATACTAAGCTTGACTAAAAATTAAGGCTAATTACGACTATTGCATTTTTTTTATAACTTTTTTAGTGATAATTTTTACAATTAAAATATCTGTATAACCAATTTTTTGAAGCCTAATTTTTATATTTTTTGATTTAATACGCCAAAAAAATTCTTAAATGGGTATTTAATTAATTTGAGATAGAGTTATAACAGTTTATCAACGGAGTGGCTTAAAAATATTGGGCTTTATGGAAATTAATACAAAATTAATCTTTGTTCAAGTTTTAAATAAATATATAAAAATAGACTAACAACCGAAATATACAAATATAAATAATAAAACAAGGGTCTAACAATGACAAAAAGCTAAATCATTGAATAATAAACACGGGTATGAATTGTGTTATAAAATTTAATATTTCATTTGTGTAAAAGGAAGGAATAGTTCAATATAAATTAAGATGGAACTAAAAGCTTTTATTGTTCATAGTTTAAAATAATAATAATCATTCAATATACGAATAGATAAAAGCTTTAGTTTAGTGACACAAGATAAATCGGAGAGTATAAATAAATATACAAATCAAACAATACAGAATCCTTTTAAGGAATAAGCTTGAATTAGTAATTTTTTCATTCTTTTAAAAATAAGCCAATAATTAACTCTCTTTAGTATTAAAAGCATAAGTAATTTATTCATTTATATAAACTCAAGGGCAAATAATTTTTACTTTTTTTAACCTTACTTTGGGATGGATCCTAAGCACTTCCATGGCTATTTACCGAGCATCACCGAAGCCATGATCTTACTTGAAGCAGCAAATCGGGGTCACTTTCATTTAAGTAATAAACGTCTAACTTATCAACAGAAACAAGAAATACGATCAGGTAGTACATTCATTATTAATGAACTCAAAAGTGGAATTAAGCGATGGTCCGATGGTATGTCATGGTCAAACTCTAAGCTACGAAAAGGCTTCTTTATTTATTTTCAAATGCCTCGTGAGGAGGATAGAATAGCAACAAATGAAACTTTATTGATAAAAAAAACATTAACTATTAGAACTAAAGATAATCAGCAATATCATATTATTAATTATTACAATCAAATGGAAGTAGATAAAAATGAGTTGGTATCCCCATCTAAGTATGGACTTAAGGATTTGGAGGATATTAAAATGAATTTGGATAAATATTATATTGGTAATCCAAATGATTCATTTGGGGATTCTAGGTCTTCAATGATACCACCACTTGTAGGACTAACAGAAAGGGATAAACCGAAACTCAATAACTTAACATCGGAGGATCAACGACAATTAGATCTTTTAAATCAATATATCAGTTTTAAATAATTAAATAAAATTCAAGTTTGTTACTTTTATTGGTCTATTCAAAGTCGCAAATCAATTGCTATTCTTTAATTCAAAATTCAAACGCTATTTTAAACTTAATTAAACTTTTAGTATTTAATGAATTCGAAACCAAAAAAACTTAAAGTTCGGGTTTGAATTCGGAAAGTGATTTCATAGTAGTCCAAAGATAGTGGACAATATTAGCATATTTTGTTTAAAGTCAAAGTAGAAGTAATATAAAGATTTAATTTTAAATATCAAAATTGAAAATAAGATATATAACTATTAATTCACCATCATTTGTTTGCCACAACTTTAAACTCAATAACCTCAGTTTGATCTGTATAGAACACTTCAGTTTTAAATTAGGTGGCCAAATTACTATAATTAGTTAAAGGTAATCTTTATTTTTATTCTTGACTTCGGATACTTTTGAATTATTAATTGTTACAATAAAATATAAAAATAAAATATAAAAGTTATTTTTAATTTGTGCTTATTTTTAAATTTAGTAAAAAAATGCGATCGCGTCTCTATCTTATGTATAAGTGGGTTATTATTTCATTGTGGTTATATGCTACGGTGGAGCTTGAAGGTGTTAACGAGCTAACTGATTTGAGGTTAGTTAATTAATATTCATTTGAAATCAACTTGTCACCTAGAAAATGTATACCGAGCTTCTTATTTGATGAACTTAAAACTTGAACGTGTACATGTCTAGTTGATTAAGGATAAAAGAAACTTTTTATAAAATAGCAGCAAACCTTTAACTTTCATTTAGTTGTTTATTATGAAAAAATAACTCAAGAGCAAGGTCAAAAGTTGACCGATTTTTAATTATCAGGATCAATAGTTTACCGAGACTTTCAACTGCTTTAAGAAGGATTACATTCCAACCCACCCTTGCTATAAAAAGTATATTGTTATTAAAGGCGGTTTTTAAAATGTTAATTGAATTAATGCGTAAACGGAATATAAAATGGTATTTTAATGAGCTGAAGTACTATTTTATTCTATGGATTAACAAGTCATGAATAGTTTCATCATAATGTTTCAATATACTTGATTTGTAAACCAATATGATATATCATCATTTATAATCAATTATCATTACTAATAAATCTCTCAATTTTCCTATAATTAGTATCACTATCACATATTACTACCTTATTTTATAGAATTCCAATTATTGAAAATGTTTAATTCGCAGACATCAATCAACATAATTAGAAGGTATAGTATTATTATAGCAATTTTACCATCAGCTTTAACACTAAATATTAAAATTGCCTTAGATAAAATCAAAGTTATAAAAAGCCATGGTTGAATTATTTTTTAGCTTTTAGTAGTCGTAAATTAGTATTATTTATAATATTAACTAGAGTCATTAACTTTTTTGTTATGGTTATTATTGCCACAATAATATATATAATTAGAAATGATACTTTATTCTATTAGTTGAATGATTGTTACACTGACTTAAAATGTGAAGCATTTATACAATATTTCCATTTTTTTGATCACTATTTAAAATACAATTGTTTAATTTTAAATATGACATATTTCGTAAAAATTATTCGGTTACTATTTGCTAAGTTAATTCTTTTAAAAACTAAATTCTTAGGCTTGGCTGGGTTTATGTCTAAAAGTTATTCCTAAATGAACGGTTAGCATAGAAATATTTGAACTTAGACAGCTCTAAAGTTGAAAAATGGCAAAAGTTCCGTATAATAACTAGAATTGACATAATTAATATGAAACTATTGCAGTTCTTTTGTTAAACATTTAGAGTTCATTTAAGAGCAACATTTGTGGCAAGATCCTGCTAAAATATAGAATAAGTGTTAAAAAATCATTTTCAAAATTTATTTAATTATAAGAATTACTGCTAAATATTTTGTAAAAGAGTTATAACAACTGCAAGATTTTTTTATTTCAATTATATTTTTTACAGTCCTGCATGTAGATATTTGCGTTCCTTGAAAACCTTTCTTTGTTTTTATGTGACTTGATTCGAAAAAAAGTGGTTTTAAATGAAATAATTGCTAAGAAAATACTATAGCATAACTGCTCTTGATTAACTTTTATTTCGAATCAAGTCACATAAAAACAAAGAAAGGTTTTCAAGGAACGCAAATATCTACATGCAGGACTGTATAATTATTCATTTAACTAGTTAACAATAATTCAACAACTAATGAAATAAATAAACTAAAACAACACCCTAATCACCATGTTAATCCCCATATTTTCAGTTCACTTCAAGCTCAAATATTAAACAAATTCTCTTCAAGTCAGCTTAACAGTTCCTTTTGTCATTGAAACCAAATGGTCTTTTCTCCACTTTTAATGTCTTTTAGTTTCACCAGCTAATTTTAGAATTTTATTAAACTTCAGCCATTTCAACCAATGATCAAATCGATTATACAATCATCAAGTGTTTAATATTGATGTTAAAAAGTTAGATCATACTTAAAGGATGGTTATAAATATAGCTTATATTTAATAGTAACTTTTATTTAACTTAACTTAAAAGCAAACCACTTTATAAGTTCAATTTCTTATTGTAATTTCAAATAAGCCCAGTGACAAGCCATTTAAAAGAACATTCTCTGATTCAAATAAATGGAACTTCTAAAATTTGCCCTTTCCTTTTAACTGAATGGAAATTTTAATGATTTTATGTTTTATAATTTTCTGTTGACAACTTTAATTTTTCTTTTTAGTTATGCTGATGACTATGAAACTCAATAAACACATTAAAAAGCTATTCTAGGCTAAATAAAATTTGCATAGCATAAATGTACAGTTTTTAAAGCAAGGAAGTATCCGCTGTAAAACAGTGGGGATAAAAAAGGTTTTAATTTTTGATACAATTTAATCTACCTTTTATAAATTTAAAAACGCTAATATTTTGTATAAAAAAGCTAAAAGAAAGGTCCTAAAGTTAAGTCGTATTTTTATAAAAGAAACAAATTCGTTAATTTAACCTGAAAAATTAATAATAAAATAGGGGCGGGACATATGCAAGTTATAGTAATAGTTAGGGTTAATTGAGGGTAGAAAGTTATTTATAACAAAAATTAACAATCAAACAATTGAAAAAAGAGTTCTTATGCTGAGTGTAAATTGTTAGTTTTGTTTTAATAAAATTGTTGAAATAAGCTTTATATTAAAATTAAGTATTAAAAGTATTAAAGTTAGCAAACATTCGCTAGATTAAGCACTTGAGGATATCTAAAAACTCAAATAAAATTAAAAGTATAAATTAAATAGTATGCTATCCCTTTCGCTAGAAATGGCATTGAAATGAACATTTTTATTTCAAATAATAAATTTCATTTGCTATCTTTTAAATTTACAAATAAATAATTTCAATTTACTTTTAAATTAGTAATCCAAATAAAATATTAAATTAAAGTGTCTTTTTTACTATCAATTTATAACAAAATAACATTATTACAAAATAAAATCCTTGAATTTTGCAAAGATCACTACTTTTTTTCTCCTTATTGAAATCCCCCAAAATCTAACCAACTGTACTAAGTCTGGCGATTCCCCGATTTGGACATTTATCTAAATATAGTAATTACTTCTAAATTAAGCTAAAACTACCCCCTTTTCAACTAACACTTCTAAAAAAAAGTATAAATAGTACAAAAGCTTCTCCTTGATTACACAAATTTTTTAAATCAAATGGATTATATAGGATACATTGAAACTGTTTATGACGCCTTTATATTAGCTGAAGCAGCGCTTCAGGGTCAAGTTAAGCTACTACAGAACCGTCCAAGCTTTAATAAAAATTCCATATTCTCTGGAAAAACGGTATTATTTGAAAAACAAAGTGGTATGCTACGATGGACCGATGGTAAATCATGGACCCCCTCCAAGCTCAAGAATGGTTTCTTTATCTATACCGAAGTAGATAAAGTGAATATTAAAAAGATTCATAGTTTATTGAATACAACGCAAACAACCAAAATTGTTAAAAAGGTGATTAATGTAGTTAATACCAATTTAAAAGAAATTTGCATTGTCAATTATTACTTTGAAGATGATATAGGTAATCTTATTAAACCTAGTAATTATTATTTCAGAGATAGTGAGCTCATTTTAAATAATATCAAAGAGTACTCGTACATCAAGAGTTATAGGGTTAATTCCAAATCATATAGAAAGTTATATAAATTAAAAAATAAAGATGAAAGTGTAGAAGTTGAGTTTAATCATAATATACCAAATTTAGTGAGCGGTACCAATACAAGTACTCCACCGGAAGGAGCGGTTACTCATTTTAACCATCCCTTAAATTTAATAGAATATGAAAGTGGCGTCAATTGTAATCCAGATAAGTCAACATTTAATAACCCATGTGGTTTGACGGAGTATCAAAATGGGGTCAATACTAATTTAAATATCAACCCATTTGATCAACCTTTACCTTCTTTGACTTCTCTATTTGACTATCCTACCAATGCTTCATCAAACATTTACTTTTAACATCATTTTATGATCTTGTATTTATATTATTTATGTGAATTATTTTTATTGAATAAATTATTTATGTTTTAACTAATATTCTGTAACTTTTTCATTGTTTTATTGAAAACTCAATAGATCTCAATACATTAAGTGTTTTTATAAACAACTTAATATTTAACAAAACAATTTGTAGGTGTACACAGTTGCAATAGTGAAGAAGTTACTACAAAGATATTCCCGTTTTTAGATAAAATAAATATCAATTGAAAGGTATTCTATATTAAAAAATTCAAATATAAAAATTACTGTTATAAACAATAGAAATAACTTAATATCTTTTTAGTAAAAAAAAGAAGTAGGTTAAAAATACATAACAGTAGAATAACATTTTTATTACAAGATATTTAATATTGGATTGGTTATATGGAGGTGTTTTTTTGGCTTCATTATTTTTTCCATCTTTTAGGGACTATTTGAGCGGAAAAATTGTTAGTAAAATTCTTAAACACAAAAATACATCCCCATATCATGATGATTTAAGAATGTTATAACTTTTACACTATTTAAAAACATATAAAATCCACAGCGGAATCGTTACCAAATAGTAACTATTGATAAAGATTTAAAAAATTTAATATATATAACTAACAGTATCTTAGCTTAACGCAAGTCAATAAATAATTTAGAAACTTGAGTAGTTTGGTGCCCACCGCTTCTTTTGTAAACTTTCTATTTTGATAAATATATACATAAATTTCCTTTTTTAGATTTATGCTAAGCATATTATTTAGATTCAGTTATAATAATATGTATTGAGCTAGTTTTTGAAGATGTAGAAATCGAACCAATCATAAAGTAATTTCTAAAGTAATCAAAGATTTTTGAGTAAAAAAACTAGCTATTGGTTACAATAGAAAATAACTTTTGCTCTTATTACAGAACTCAGTTAGATTCAAGAGCGTTTTTTTAAATGTGTAACTTTTTCAAAAGCTGCTTAGCTTAAAACAACTTGCTTTAAATACACAGTTGATCAAAAATTGGAGCAGCTTTTGAAAAAGCTACACATTTAAAAAAAACGCTCTTGAATCTAACTGAGAGTTCTGTAATAAGAGCAAATTATTGTCATAAAAGTAACTCAATGTTGCAAATCTATACCTTTACCACAAAAACCTATCCAAAATCTTAAATTATTTTAGAAATTACCTTATAAATCAAATTAAAACGTTGAAGATTTGATTTAAAAATAAATTTTTACAAATAAACTTCTCTAAATCACATTGTTTTCAACCCTATTTTAAATCTGAAGCTTGACTTTAGAATTAAAGTGATCCAAATGCAATAAAGTGATAAAAATACATATTTATCAACTTGCAGTTTGAATTACTTTTTTTAATATGATGAAGTGTGATAAATGATATATTAAATTTTTAACGCTTAATTAGATTTTATATTATTTAGAATTTTAATATTAATAATTGTAACTTCTTTTTATTAAATTAGGATTTTTATACGTTTTGATTCAACATTAATAATTTGATAAATAGAAAATTTGCCATTGTTATTATTTTGAATATTTTTAAAGGTTACATAGTTAAACAATGAAAAAGATAGTCTTGAATAAGGCATTAATCTTTTAAATTTATATTAGCATAAATTTTACTTTTAATTTCCATTATTCAACCTCAATTGATCTTTTTAAAAACTATGTTGACAATATAAACTCATTCAATATTTTAATAATAAATTAATAAGTTACTTTTTATAATACTTTTTTTATTAACCTTCAAATTTATATTTGCTAATTATAAGCAATGATATTATCGGTTAATCCCAATAGCATGATGACTTATAACGGATAACTTATAGCTGGTAACTCTATGTTATTATCATAATTACATTAGGCAAATCATATGGAATATAGGGGTTTTGATTTATTACATTCAATATTTCGATCTTTTGGTCCCAAAAGTCTATTGAGTTACTTCTTTTACCTTTTATATATCCAAAGTATATTCAATGCTATTTAAAGTTAGTCAACTGCTATGAAAAAGTCAAAACTATTTAAATAGTTTATTAAAAAATTTAAATATATTTATATTTATTTATTTGTCAATAATAAAATTATAAAAAATAGGAGGATGTATTTTTTTGTTTAAGAATTTTACTAACAACCTTTCCACTCAAATAGCGCTTAAAAGATGGAAAAAATAATGAAACCAAAAAAAACACCCTCATATTTAACTTATTTAATATTATTTAAAACAATTTATTATATAAAAATATATTAAAAAATTAAAAAGTAGAAAGCAAAAATTTAATGTATAATTATTTTATATAAATATAATTTATAAGTTTTATTTAATATATATAATAAGTGTTATATTAATTAAATAGCTGATTTTTAAAATACAAAAATAATCAAACTAATTTTTTATTGTATGTGAAATATCGGTTCATTAGCTCTAGGATTGATTATAATATGATAATCAATTCAGAGTTCCTTATATAGATTTGCTGTGAGAACTGTTACCACCTGATCATGAAGAACTTATTGTCCACGTTTTAATGTCCATACTTAGCAACTATAATAAGAAATAACTGTTATAATGTCCCTTATATGAGGGTGTTTTTTCTGGTTTCATTATTTTTTCCATCTTTTAAGCGCTATTTCAGCAGAAAGATTGTTGCTAAAATTCTTAAACAAAAAAATACATCCCCATATATAGCCACCCAGTTGAAGTATAAAAGAGATTCTTCATGATAACTCGAGGCTTTTTAATTAAATTACTCCCTGATATCGTACCATTAATAAAGCCACTAAGTCTTTCTGACAACATCTTACGTAAATTTTATAATAGTATTATCTATTCTATTTGTTTTACATAGTTCGTAACTTATTACATATTATTCTTACTCATTTAAGTCTATCTTAGTTATATAAACTTAAGACCTTTCGACTCAAGGCAACTTAATCAACCAAGAACTGCTTTTAACTCCTACCACTGAGTACCAACTTTCACAACATGAACAAAAATAATTAAATAAAATTAAATAAAATTTAAATTAATTAAAAAAAGTAAATTTATTCTAATTAGTTCACAAATTAGATAAAAATTAATAAAAATAAAAATAATTAAAAAATAAAATAAAATAAAATTTAATAAAAAAAAGCTATTATGTTAAAAGGTTTTTTTAATATTTTACATTAAAATGGTGTATATAAAAAATATAATCACATACTATAACTACTAAATATAGATATTAAAATATTAAAATAAAAATTTTTATAAAAAATTTAGATAATAATAATAATAATAAAAATGATTTTAAATTTAAAAAATATAAAGTAATAAAATAAGTAAATAGCTTATAATAAGCAATAACTTCTTGCTTAAAATAGCTTTAGATTTAACATTTAGTCATAATTGAAAATGTGTATTTTTTTTAAATAAAAATAATATTTCAAATAATATTTTTTTCTAAATATTTTAATAATCAAATTAAAAGCAATAGTTTGAGTAACCAACTTATTTTTTAATTTGTTTAAAAGTGGTAATTGGAACAAACTTACTTTCCACTCCCATTTATAGTTTTTTAATTAAAATATGTCAAGCTTTTTAATATTGATTTATAAAAGATTAATAATAAAAAGCTATAAATTGCACCAAATGTTTAAAAACAAATCAAGTAATAAATATAGAAATTCACATTAAACTAGAACAAAATAAAACAAATTATATTTATAATGAAAGTTAACAGTTTAATTCTATTAATAAGCTTTAAGGAATGATTTAAAAAATTGCGGGACCATTAG
Source organism: Batkoa obscura (assembly GCA_030770535.1). Lineage (NCBI taxonomy): Eukaryota > Fungi > Entomophthoromycota > Entomophthoromycetes > Entomophthorales > Batkoaceae > Batkoa > Batkoa obscura. The sequence goes on along the minus strand of JASVEC010000005.1, from coordinate 576,857 downwards.
ATAAAAGAGATAAAATAGTGACTACAAGGGATTTATAAAGTTGAAAATAAAGTGCTTGGCTATTATTTAGTTGGAACTTTATAGTTGTTAAATGTAAGTGAATAATACAGTCATGATTTTTTTTTAAAAATTCTTGAAAACCCGAAGCCCAAGTATTTTATTGATCAAACATAAAAATGAATAAACAAGACCATACCTGACTGTGACACAGGTAGTTACATTTTTAACTTTCAAGAAGAATTAAAAAATAAAAGCGATAGCAACTGAATGGATAAGATAGATTTGGTGATACTAACGCTTTTATTAAAACTAGAACTTTATAATTGTTTAATGGAAATGGACGATATGACAACTTTGAGGGATAATTGATAAAATTAAGGCGATATTTTTTGATAAAAGGGATAAAATTAAGTGATACTATTGCATTTATTCAATTTGTAAATGTAAATGTCTAATTAAGAGTTAAAACTGGAACTTTATAGTTGTTAGATTGATGAGAATGATTGAGTGACTTTGAAGAATAGATAGGAAATTAAGGCGACGCTATTGAGTAAAAGGGATACAATTAGGTGATATTATTGTATTTATTCAATGTATGAATGGGATTATGATCTCAAACGATGAAAATAAATTAAATTTATTTATAAGTACCATACTAACGCTTAGATAATATTGTTCTCATTATACTTTTTCAAGTATTAAAACTTTCGGATATTGGGTAAATTTATATTTACTTTGATAAGGTTTAATATTAATGATTTAAAAGTTTATGATGCTTATTAACAAACAATTCACTTATTAAATTTGGACCAATCTTTTATTTCAACTTAAATTAAATTAATAGCAATTAAGAACATTGAACAAGTGTACTAACCGGTTATCATTGGTAATTTTAAGTATTTAAACTAAATGATAGGTTTAAAATATTAAGTAAAGAATTAATCTATTAATTTTGATCATTTAAATTCATACGGTTGAATTATAAAAATAAATTCTTTTTGAACAAAGTTACAAAGAAAAGTCCAAGGATAATAGAATAAGGAGCTTATTGAAAAAAGTATAAAAAGGATCCTTTTTAACTTTTAAAAGATTCAATTAACTTATTAAGCATTATAAATATAAATAAAAATGGAATTTAAAGGACATGTAAAAACAATTTTTGATGCGTTTGTATTAAGAGAAGCTGTGAATCAATGCGAATTCAAGGGAGTAGTTGTACGTCCCGATATAAGTAAAAGAAGTAAAATATATCATGGTATGACGATAGTATACAATGAAACAGTCACTGGAATTAAGAGATGGACAGATGGTAAAGTATGGTCCACTAGTAAATTTTATAACGGTTTTTTTGTATATGAAGATAAATCGTTGACGAACAATATGAATAATAATGAATTAAAATTATTTAAAAAAGTATTAACGATGGTATCTCCTACCAATCAACATATTCATATTATTAATTATTTTTATAATGATACAGCAAGGGATGATAATGTTAGTGAGTTAAAACGACCCATGGATTATTCATTAAAAAATATGCCCAGTATTATAACAAATGCTAAAAAATATCGATATTTTAAATGTTTTCGTTCGAAATCGAATTCATGGAAAAAATTGTATTATGCTCCAGAAGTAGAAAGAAGTATAGCGATGGGCACAAATAAGGAGATTAAAATATTTAAACCTAAATTTTTTAATAACAGTATTAATCGATTCAATGTAAATAATAATATGGAGAGTTTATCTGATAAAAGTAGTAGTTCAAGTGAAGTTAGATCATTGAATCATTCATCTATCTCCCCCGTTCGATTACCTTCTATTTCTTTTCTGTTAAATATTGAAGGGGATATCACTAATTCAAAATTAGATACAAGGTCCCCATTCGATATACAACAGATTGAAAAATTTTATCCAAGTTTTTAATTATCCATGAAAGCTTGGCAATTTTCTATTTATTCTTTATTATTAAAAATAAAATCTATTTTTATCTATATATTTCTATTTTATAAATTTAATGTATCTTTTAATTATTTATAACATATTATCTATGGGAATTTGATAACTGTTCTTAAATGTTCTTTTACTGTTTAAAAAGAGAACAAATATAAATTATAAACCAATCCTTAAAATTTAATTAAGGCTCATGTTTAATCCAATCATTTTCTATTGATTTGTAATAATTTTTTAAATCATATGAAATATCGTGTTTATTTTTGAAATAATATCGTGAATTACTATAATTACTTGATTATTTCCTTCTATCTTTTATCAAACATTTGGTATGTTTTTTGTTATCCCACTCGGTATTAAAATTAACCTATTATACAGTAGTAAAATAACATGTCCTTTTTTTTAAAAATAGATCAAATGTTTAATTAAAGATACAGATGTTATACTAAACTATAAAATAATTATAAAAATAGTAACAAAATTCAAAAAATTTACTTGAAAAGGTTGAAATGTAATTAATAGTAGAATTTTCATTTTCATTTTTATTTTCATTTGCTCTTGATTTTTGTTGAAAATTTACTTTATATTTTAGCCAAATCTTCAAATTTTGATCAAAGTCCATAAATATTGATCAATTTTAATTACTTAATTTATTTATGTTGAAATATGCTGGAAAGAAGTATAAAAATGTAAACTATCATATGCTCAAAAAGGGGCACTTTTTTGCACTATATCCCAATAAAAAGTAAATTACATTTGAATAAAATAGATCGTTTTAAACAAAAAAGATTATTTCAATACTTTTCATTAATAAAAAGCAGCAAAGAATAATATTTTAAACAATAAATCTTTATTTATTTTTTTAAAATTTAACCTAAGTTTTGTTATATTAACAGTTTATTGTCTTTAAAAGCTACATTTAAAGTCATTATATACACAACTATCTTTTTTAATACCCTTATTTTATATAAATTTTAAGCGCTATTATGTGAAAAAATATCAAGTTATTATTGGTTGCAGTGGTGAACTCCTTTCATACTTAAAACTATACTTTTTACTGTACTAAAAAAGCTTACTGTTGTTATTCTATATCCTTGCGGCTTTTTATTTACTCAAAAAAGAAACCCATAGAATGAGCTAATATAAAAGATTTCTAAAATAATCCTAGTTTTTGATAATAAATAAGTAAGCTATCATCAGTTGCAATAGAGACTATTTTCAATATCCAAAAAGAAAAAATAATTCATAAAAAAAATAACTCTGATATTACAATTTTTTCCATTTACTACTTTGAATTTCCTCAAAGAACTAACTACTTTTGAAACCATTTTGTTTTTAAGTTAATACACATTTTTCTAATATCCTTCTAGTAAAAATAAAACTCTACTTTCAATAGTAGCATTTCTAGTCAATTATTAATATAAATGATTGAATCCAAGCTTTTTAGTGTAATGTTTTGTTTTCTATAGATTTAACAAACCTTTCTATATTCTATTTTCTTTATAGATTTAACAAACCTTTCTATACTATTTGGCTTCCTGAGGCCCGACTATTTAAGTTCAAATATGTACTAGTTATTAACAGTTTTATAATCAATTAGATATATTATCGTTCTAATTTACAACTTAGTACTTCAATTTGAATTTTAGAATGAACAGTCAACTAGCATTATTTGAATTTAAACAGCAGTAAGCTAAACTAACAAAAGGTCATTTGCTATTGAATTTTGGTTTCATTTCATAAATAAAAATGACTTTAATTTTGGTGGGTGCTTAAAGTTTCAAATTTCTAGTGGTTTGATGAAAAAAGTCAAACCAATTATAGTTCATTCAATTGGTATTAATGAAGCTGGTTATTGGTTTTATATTTTATGACAAAATGAGTAGTTGAGTTGACTTTGTTAGAAAATAAAATTGATTATATCAGAAGTTAAATTCGGTATTTACTTATCATTAAGTAAAGATAAAACTTTTGATTTGTCAAAATTAAAGTGACTTTTTGATATAGTTTATTTTAATTTATGACAAAAATAAACTAATTACTCATTTTGTAAAAATCCTTAAAATATTAATTTCTAAAAAGAAAGTTAATTAAAGATTAAAGTGAACAATTAATAGAAAACAATGGGTTTCAATCAAATGATTTTATAAAATATGAACTATTAAACATCTTTATTGGTTATCAACTAATTGTTTCTGTACTTTGATATTAATTGCAACAAATAAATGAATGATGGCCTAAATTAGGCTTATTTCTTTTAAAAATGTGTAAATCGAAACATCTATAAAGAAAAACTCAAATCAAGTTAAGTAAAATCGTTAATAGGGAATTCTTCTGAGAAAGTTATATAAAGAAAACGAAAGAAACAAGAAGTTTAATAAAAAAATGGGAAAACAAAACAGCAAAATAACTAATAATCAATTAACAAAATTAATTCAATGTACTCATTTTGATAAAAAAGAATTAAAACAATGGTATAAAAAATTTATAATGGAATGTCCAACGGGACAAGTAGATATGGAGCAATTTATTAATTTATATCAAAAGTTATTTCCATTTGGTGAAGTGAAGCCTTTTGCTGAACTTTTATTTAATATTTATGACATGAATCAAGATGGGTTAATAGATTTTGAAGAATTTATACGAGTAATATCGATATCCTTAAGGGGTGAAGTAGATGAAAAATTAAAATGGGCTTTTCAATTATATGATTTAAATAGAGATGGCTTTATTACAAGAAGTGAAATGATTACAACTGTTCGTGCTATTTATCTCTTAATTGCTAATACATCTAATCTTCCAACTGATGAACTTACTCCTGAACAAAGAGTAGATAAATTATTTGATGCTTTAGATAGTAATCAAGATGATCAACTTTCCTTTGAAGAATTTTGTATGGCTTCTCAAAAAATACCTGATATTTTCAAAGCTTTAACTATTTACGATGGACTTGTTTAAATTTATATATTTTTCTTCTCATTTAACTTTTAATAAATTATATATCATTATTTTATAATTCACATTTTTAACTTAATTACTTTGAATATTTTTGTGTGAAAGTTCAAGTAATTTTTATTGAATTCACAACTCTTTTGACCTAACTATTTGTGATGTTAACTAAACTACTGTTAATAAAATTTCTACATTGATGATATCATTAGTTTATGACCTAAGAATTTAAAAGCAAAAATATTATTCAGACTCTTTTATGATTCATTTTCCTTGTTTTATCTCTAAATAAAATTATATAAGGGGGATTTAAAAATTATTTTAATACTTCCAATTCTAAAGTAGGAGCTTGTATATTATCCTAGGTCCTTTAGTTAGATATTTGTTCCCTTTCTACTGCTTTCTTTTTTATCGTTATACGCTTAATATCCATTTTCTACTTTACTTCCATAGATTTTTATTCATTAAAATTTCTATAAAATATGAAGGTGTTTTTGATTTCATCACTTTCTCCATTTTTTAAGCACTATTTGAGCTGAAAGATTGTTAATAAAATTCTTAAACAAAAAAATACATCCCCATATTGATTTTTTTGTTAGCTAATTTCATATTCCTTTTTTGAGATGATTCAAACTGGTAAAGGTATGAAATAACAAGTGCAATAAATATTGCTGAAAAAAAGTTCTAATTTTGATTAAAAATCTAATTCATCACTACAATCAACAACCCCTTTTCTATAGAAAAATAGCTATTTACAAATCAAGTACAATATTTCAACTTACTATGATTATTTGAAGGAAAATTTTTAGACAAAGAGGAAGGATAAATTGATAATGATTTTCAGTAAAAACGAGCAAAATTAAGGATTTACTATATGATATTAAAAATTTTGTTCACTTTTGTGAAAAATTAGTATCATTTTTTTTTACTTCGGTTTGTTTAAAGTTTACTCTTCAGATAGTCGTGATAGGTTGGAAATAGTATAATTAGTCAAACGCACTGTTTTAATAAAATCACTTGGTCTTTTTCCAAACTATTACATTTGAATTACATTTTAACCACTTGGACAATTCAATAAGCATATTTATCATTAATTTTTTTACCAAGACTGTTTGACGAATATACTTATGATATACAGCTTGTTAAATAAGAATATTCTATTCAAGCGGCTAAAATAATTGAGGCTATTGTAACTACACCTCTACTTACAAAGTGGTTTTTATAAACTTTAGTTTTAAAAAAAAAATATTAAACTCAAGAAGGGCAAATGGGTTATTAACCCATTAAACTGTTTTTTTAATATCAAAAAGTTCTAAAGTTTCTAACTTAAACTTTTTTGTAGAACACGTATAGGCGTCATAAGCAGTATGTATGAAAGTTAGGTGATAAATGTGCAAAAAAATCTATTTTTGAAGTAAAAGTCAAATTAAAATAAAAAATTATCATTTTGATTACAACTAAATATGAATAATTATTTCTCCTGCTTAAATATACTGACATATTCCAAGACTTCATAATAACAATATAAAATATATTATTGTTGTGGTCTCTAATTAAAAATATTAATCTATGCACTATAAAAATTATTATAAAAAGTTTGTAAGATAAAATAATTTTAAGTAAAGTGTATAATAATTTTTTATAAAAGTTTATTATATTGATTATCAATAAATATATACGAAAATTAATATTAATTAAGATGGACATTTTTGAAATATAGCTAAAATTTTAAAGATGATATGGGGGATGTTTTTTTTTGATTTCGTCACTTTTTCCATTTTTTAAGCGTTATTTGAGTGGAAAAATTAGTAGTAAAATTCTTAAACATAAAAATATATCCCCATATAAAAGAGTTATTTATAGCATTTTATTAAAATGCAAAAAGCTTAATATACTTAAAATATATGGATTCAATTCTTATATTTAGAAAGCCAAGCTGGTCTATAAATCTCAATATCTCTAGATTATAAAACTTTACCAATATATTTTTTAATGTCTTTAAAACATATATAAAATCTCATTAATTGAAATATCTATATTAATGGAATTATCTTGAGTGTATTTTCACTATCTACAATTTAATCAATTTTATTGATTTAACTCCGCTTATTCAATTGATGTAAAACCACCCTTAAAGGAATACAGCTAAAATCACAACTATAACTATTATGGTTTAAGAATATTATTAAAGATGTTATTCAATTAAAAGTAGTTGCTTACTCTAAAATAATAGACCAAATTAGGAGTGAGTAAAAGTGACTGATTTTAATCAATGCAATTTTAAATAGCTATAAAAACTAGATGATAATATAAACATTGAATTTAAACTATCTCGAAGGTTACTTATAATAAATACAACTTAAAAAATCAAAATCAAGATATTGAAATAGAAATATGTTATTGAGGTTATATTATACTTATTCAACTTAAAAACATCAACCTAATTTAGCTCTTATCGCGCATGTTTCTAAAATTAGTACGGCTATTACAGCTCTTTTGCGAATTTTAAAAGCATCTATTTAAAAATAAAGTTTCTGCTAAAATAAAACTGTCTATAAGGATTAGGCTGTAATAAATTTATTAAATAAATAATTTAACTATAAAAATCACTACTAATTATTTTGAAAAGGAGGTGCAACAGCTATACGTTTTAAAGAACGAAATTTATAATTAAGGTATAAGAATACTGGAAATAAATTATAATTTGAATGGTGCATATCTAATCTACCCTCAGTATAATTTAATTACTTATTCTACTCCATAATTTTTATTTATATTATAAAAAATGCGAGTAACTAAATATATTGTATAATTGTTTTTTATTTTTTGTCTTTTATTAAATATATACCTTATTATTCTATAGTTGTTTTTTATACCAATAAAATCATTTGCAATCTTCTATAGTTCTGTATTTTCATTTTAAGGTTATAATCCCACCACCTGCTTTTTAATCACTCTATGTAATCTATTTAATACTTGGTTTATTTTTATTATACTTTCCACAATTAAATGGGGATGTTTTTTCGGCTTCATCACTTTTTCCATTTTTTAAACGCTATCTGAGTGGAAAAATTATTAGTAAAATTCTTAAACATAAAGATACATCCTTAAATATTCGCCATGCTCAACTCCAGCTTAATGGCCATTAAAAAATAAAATAATAGAATTCACCACCTATAGCAAACTTGAACATCCTTAATTTCGCTTAGCTATAATCCATCTCACTTTTTTCTTAAATTGTTACTCTCAGGTTCTTATTAAAAGCATCAAAGCTGTTGTTTGAGAATAAAAGTCGAATTAAAGGTGTTAATGCAGAAAAGAGGAAAGCTTATGCTTTAAAAATAAAAAGTAATTTGTATCTAAGGGACTTTAATTCATTACATTGCCTTCTATTAAATCTATGTTAAGCCTTTTTGAAACCTTGAAAGAGTCATAGGCTCCCAAATATTGTATAAATGAAAAATGAGAAATGGGAAAAGCAAGTTGAGAGAAAAAAGGAGTATAAAGAGATAAGGGAATAATTCTTTTTAGACAAGGGAAGAAATTTTAACTCAAGGACTCCTGTTTTCGACTCGAAAAAATCATATGGGCAGCTTGATCTTTTTTATACGAGTTTGTCCACAAATAGTACTATGAAGTATGGAGCAAGGAGAGGGAACACTTTATCGGTGTATAGTTCGTGTAGCATGAGTGAACAACTTAGTAAAGGCTTGAGAGTAGGAGAAAGTATGACTCATTTGATTTAGAGGTGTTGACATGAATTTATAGTCGAAAAACTTCTCATAATATATACTTTTACTACTATCATTAAATACTTAATCAAAACTATCCTTGTAAAGATTCAAAAGAAACCTTTGATAGTATAACTTGAAAATAAAGGATTAAAAAAATCAAATAGTACTAAAGAATTTATCCTATCTTTATTTTATTTTTAGTTTAGTTTAACAAAGGCTTTGCCTTTTGTTTTTATTCTTTGTTATCAGACAATTAAATAAATTATAGAGAAATATAAAAGTTAATTATGATAATAGGTTTTCCATCCTAAGCTTATCATGTGATCCCTGGGTATTAGAGGAATCTACTGGTGGAATATCACTAAACTCTGCTTTGTTACTTGGTGATATTGGTGGGAAACTCGAAGATGTTAAAGCCGCTTGCCCTATACTGCCTTTAGCCTTTTCAACCATAAATTTCGACAAACTGTTCAAAACTTTATTTGGCTGCCTATAAGCTTTGGAACTGCTGCGGAAACATTTTATATAAGAATAGTATTTGATGTTTTCTGATATATAAACTAAGTCTTTAAAAGGATAGCTTGATGGCATAGCTAAACTCTTAACGTCTTCTTCATAAAAATAATTGACAATACTGAAGCATTTGGAATCCCCAGACTTTACTTTAATGGCTTTTTTTATTAACTTTCTTTCATTGATTAAAAAGTTTACATTCATTTTATCTGAAGGACTGTTCAATATCTCCTGATAAACAAAAAAGCCGTTTTTGAGCTTAGAATTACTCCAGCGCTTCCCATCTGTCCATCTTTTTATCCCAGACGAGTCTTCTTCGAATATTACTGTCTTGCCATGAAATAAGGTTGTTTTTTCATCTATAGTTGGACGCCTATCTAATAATTTAATTTGACCTAACCTTGCAGCCTCTGCGATTAAAAAGGAGTCATAAACGCTTTCGATATATCCTACAAATTCCATTACCAATTTAAAAGATTAAATTTTAATATTTTAAAACTGATGTGATGCCTATTTATATTCAAAAGATGTTCTATTTTTATAGATTATGTAAAAAATTAGTAAATTAAAATTAAAATTGCTATACCAATTCTATAGTTGGATTTAAACTAAAGGACAATCTAGCCCTTGACGAATTATTTGTTGGAACATCTATTGAACCCATAAGTTAATCTTATAGGTTGGAATTGGAAATTGGACAACTTAATATATTAAATGTAAAAACATTTAACCGGAATAAGTACAACCTAATACCAATTTAAGCAACAATTCATATAAATTCAATTTACACGATTTATTTTAGGAATATTGATAATTTAGCTACTTCAGCTATATAAGCACTACTATTTAATCATTTCCACTATCCCCTTACTGCTTAGAACTGTAATTTAATGACTTCTATCACCTATTTCCAGGATTTATTTCCGTTAATAACTTAATCATAAAAAGGAAATCGAAAAAAAATAGTTTAAATAGCTATCATAGTCAAAAATGAGTTTATGTTATTTATGAACACTATCTTTTTATATATATTAAGTTATTAGAAACATACCCGAATAGTTCAAAATCTACTATATTGTACTTGATTAGATAAAAAAAATCGTCTAAATAAACTTAAGTTTTATTGGACTCTACTTAAATAATTTTTAATGGTGAAAATCCATATATGGCATTGTCCGTGACGCCCTGATCACATACAGATGTTTATTGGCAGTTTCAAAACTGTGTTATTTAATAGTAGAAATAAACTCAAGACATGATTATAATTGGGGATGTATTTTTTTATTTAAGGATTTTACTGATAGCTTTTCCGCTCAATTAACGCTTAAAAAATAGAAAAAGTGATGAAACCATAAAAAACACCCCAATTAATTAAGAAGTAAAATACTAAATGAATTTTTTTAATTCAGTTTAACAATATATGGGAGTGTTTTTTATGGTTTCATCACTTTTTCTATTTTTTAAGCGTTAATTGAGCGGAAAAGCTATCAGTAAAATTTTTAAATAAAAAAATACATCCCCACATATTAGTATTAAAGTAAAATATTTCAAAAGTTTGGCATGAATATATATCAAACATTACATTATTATCGGTTATAACAGATATAGCTTCTTGAGTTATTCTTACAATAATAATACTTATATTAGATAAAATAGTTAAAGTTGTAAAACTTAAGCCTATCAGCAGTGATCTATCTTTTCTGAATAAAATTACTAATATGTTCACTAATATGTTAATTAAAAATATAATTATTACCATAGTGTCATTAATAACTTTTACTAAAGAAGCTTTAAATACTATTGTTTAAGTAAAAAAGGTTGATAAATTCACGTTGTATTAGTATTTACTATAGTCTCTTAACTTGGAACTATTATTTTCTTAATCCAATGGTAAAATTAATGAATCCGGTTTAATACCTCATCTTACTTTTGAGTAAAGTTAATTAAATGTAATTATATACGGTCATTTTAAACTTTAGAATCGTCTGTTTAATGAAACAATACATGTTTTGATTTAATCATATGTTATATATACCAACTCAATATACGGCTTTAAAATTCACATACTATTTTTATTATAACATCTTTGCTCTTTTATAGTTTTAATGAATTTAAGATAACAAATTAATTAATGAAACAGTAATTGATCAAATAATTCATGAAATGAAAATAATAAAGAGTAGAAAATAGATTGCTATCATATTTATTGCACCTTTGTTTTTCATTATGTATAGCACATGTCCCTTTATACCATTTATAAATTATACTTGTAATCTATTATTCTTGTAATATCGAAGCAACAATTAAAAATAGTGTAGCTTAACTGTAGTAAAACTTAGAGTTAGTAAAATGATAGGAAATAAAAAAAGACTTATTAGAAATAAGAAAATCAAATTTTTTAGTTAATACTAATATAAAGTTAAAGCAAAAAAATATTGGCTTAATAACTATTTTCTTGTATACAGTCTAGTGATAAAACAAAGAAATAAAACTATACAAGTGTGAAATATTGCTTTATTTGGCTCTCAGATTGATTATAACACAACAATCACTTAAGTTGTTGTATTCTCAAGTTCAAACACAATCAATTCAGTCCCTTATTTTGATTTGCTGCGAGAATTTCTAACTTCATATTGCAAAGAGTATTATCTTCTCGTTTTGATATCCATACTTATTGGAGTATAAAAGAGATCCTTCAACATGATAACTCGAGGCTTTTTTAATTGGATTACTCCCTGATAACGTATCGTTAATAAAGTCACTAAGTCTTTCAGACAACATCTTACATAGATTTTACGGTAGTATCTTCCATTATATTTGTTTTACATAATTCGTAGCTTATTACGTACTATTTCTATTAAGTTAAGTCTATCTTAGTTACATAAACTAAGACCGTTCGACTCAAGGCAAATTAATTAAGAGTAGCTTTTAACTCCGACCCTTGAGTATCAACTTTCACACAAGGCTAAGATATAAATGCTTTTTTTCCTTTCAGTTTTGTTCACTCTTTAGCCACCTAAATTTTAGAAGATAATAATTCAGTTAAGCAAATTAAAATACAATTAATATGCATCAATGCTGATTTCAATATACCGTAAATAAATAGTCTGTAAGCTGCTATTCTCATTTGAAATACATAAATATATATATATATTGAGATGTTGAAAGATGAGTATAAAACCAAAGGACAATGACTTATAAAGTTGTAAAGGATTTTGCTTTTTTTAATGTTTTTAAAAGAGCAGCTAATTAAAATCAAAATATTATATGTGGATGTATCTTTTTTAAGACTTTTACTAACAATTTTTCTGCTTAAATAGCGCTTAAAAAAATGGAAAAAGTGACAAAATAAATAAAAAACATCCCCATATATTTAAAAGTTATTGTTTTTAATATTGATGTTTTTATACAAAAGTTGGAAAAGTCTTAAACTTTTAAAATAGGAAACATGGACATATATTATCCTAATTCTTATGATAAAACGATAAATATGAGCATAATAATTAAATTCACAAAAAACAAATATGAAATTTACTATGATTTATTTTATTTCAAAATAAACATTTTGTTTTGGTATCGCTTTTATTCATTAATTAAGTGCTAATATCTAAATATAGGCAAAACTATATTAAAATACATTAACAAACTTAAAATTGTTGATACTAAACTGATTTTACTTTTTATAAACTCTATATGGGGATATATTTCAATACTTAAAAACTTATAATATTTATTTTATTGTTTAGTGTATGATTATTTGAATCGTTTTGAATTAATAAAAAACTATGCTGGTATGATGCAAAAAAGTATTTAAGATAAGCAAAAAAAACTAACATAATTAAGAACGAAAAGAATAAACAATTAATTAAACAAGAAACTCTAAAAGTATATATGTAAAAAAAAAAAATTTTACTTTTTTACTTTTTTATCTCCTATTCATTTGTAAAATGACCACTGAAACTAATAATTCCGAGTTGAACTTTCCAAAATACAAATTAGCTGGTGATCCAGAAGGTGATAACTATCTTGAAAGAGAAGGTGGAAACGTACCTGAGGATTATTATAAGACATTTAATAAATTATCTGATATATTCAATCAAGCTAAAGGAGAAGGTATTTCAGCCTGGAAAAAATTTATACTTGAGCAAGGAACAGAAGCAAGTAAAGAGAAATTAGAAGAGTTTGCTAACAAGCAAAAAAATCCAAAAGTTATCAAGGAACTCCATCATTTTTTGGTAAAAGAACTTGATATTAAGATTGAAAAACAAAGCAAGGAGGAGCGCGAAAAAGAAGAAAAAGCAGAACAAGAAACTGGAGATAACTTTGGATTCCTTTTTGATCCAAACTTCCAAGCTATGGCTTTATACGACCAATGTGATCAATTGATTAAAAATAAGTTTAATGTTAATGATGATGATGAATAAGTATCCAGTTTGGATTTAGTCAAGTATTGGCATTAAATAAATTAATGTTTCTATTACCTGTTCATTTTCTCATATTTTAAGCAATCATTTGATTTAAATGAAAGATAATATGGGCTAACAAAGATATTCTGTAACATCAGAATTTATGTTCCATATTTGAATTTTATGATTTTAGTCAGTATAATAGTTTGAAAAGTTTATTTCGAATTTCTAATGTAGATTATATAAAGAATGTATTGGATTTTCGACTATAAACAATATAACATTTTAAGTGTAGTCATATGTAAATGAAACATATACATATAACATTTAAAACTCATAGGTTGATATTTATTTTAATCAAATATATGACTATGTAGTCAAAAGCTTAAATAAATTAATACTTACAATATAAAGGACAGAGTCAATTTGGCCGAGCGGTCTAAGGCGTTGCACTTAAGATGCAATCTCGAGAGAGGCGTGGGTTCGAACCCCACAGTTGACATTCCGATAGTTTTATTCAGTGAAATAAACACTTTATTTTTTTAGAATTATTTCCTGAATAATAGTTAAAGTTATGTTTACTTTATTTGATTTATTTTTTTATTAGCTACTGTTGTAATACCCCTTTAAACATCATATTTCTATAGTGGCGTTTTTATTTGAACTTTTAACTATAAGATACATTTAATTTTAAGCTGATTAAAAATAAGCAAATGCCCAAATGAAATAGGGATTCTCATAGTGTTTTATAGTTCTATCTTTGAGCTATAAAATCTTACTATTCTTTGTTATTTATTCTTTTTTCAAGCTTTTAATTAAAATATTTAGCTTATTTCCTTCCAATGCTTGATGTATACTTCTGTTTTTTACATTAATCACTAAATGATACTAACTTCAAATCTATGGTTAAAAACGCTCAAGGACACAAGATATGGGAATGATGAAATAAACGGATAATAATAAAATAAGATAAAATATTATGTACTCAAAATCCAAAATTTAAAAAAGATTATCTATAGATATTTCTATTAAGATGTTCAAGTAACAAATACAATTGGTTTAATACTCAAGGAAAGGAAAGGAAAGTATAATAGTAAACAACATCCGAATTTACAAGTATACACTAATAACTTAGATCACATAAAGGAAAAACTTTAAACTGTCAATTTATACCAAGCCATATTGTTTGAAGTGGTTCTAATCTTTACAGATGTTAAATTTCAATTGTGCAGTGGTTAACTGCTCATTCTAAAACAAAAATTTGAAAATTAACGGAATTCAGTATGATTATTAATTTAGTGATTATAAAAACTACCGCTAACCAGTGATAAATAAAATTTAACCTATATTAAATTTCAAATCTCTACTTGGAAAATAAAATTTAGGTCACGTTTCATTTTAGAATAACCAATAAACCCGCATCAAAATAACAACAAGAAGTTGAAAATGGAAATATACAATTTGTACTTTTAATCTATAAAAGTTGGACTTAAATAACGAGATTAAGGATATATAAACAAAATAAATCCAACAAATAAATTCTTAATAAAAATGGAAGCAGAAACATATCAATATATTGCACCAAGATTTAAAATGGAGGGAGATATGATCAAAGATAAACCAGAAGGTTATTATTTACCAGAAGATGATAACAAATATGTTGAGATTGCAAAGAAAGAGATGCCCACAGAATTTTTTGCTTTATATAACCAATTAGCAGATTTATTTACTAAGAGTGGAGCTGATGGAGTAGTAAACTGGGTCAACTTTGTAAAGAAAAATGGATTGATTTTGGACAATAATAAATTTGAAGCTTTTTTGAAACAACAAAGTCACCCAAAACAAGTTCGTGAGCTTCATCAATTTGTAACTAAAGAGATTAAAGAGTTTA
This sequence comes from Batkoa obscura, assembly GCA_030770535.1. Lineage (NCBI taxonomy): Eukaryota > Fungi > Entomophthoromycota > Entomophthoromycetes > Entomophthorales > Batkoaceae > Batkoa > Batkoa obscura. The sequence continues at coordinate 561,414 of JASVEC010000005.1, read as the reverse complement.
AAATTGATCAAGTTGAACCAGAAGAGGGTAGTAAAGATATAGAGCAAATGAAACAAGATACGGATCCCAATGACCATTTTAACTTCTTATTTAGCCCTGCTCTTTATGCCACTGTTTATTTTGAACAGTTTTCTAACCTTCTTGAAAAAAGATTTCATCCTCAGGGGAAAAATATATCTGAGCTATTAAATTAATTTATCATATATTTATTTTTATTTATTTTGTTAATGTTTTATTTATTTGATCTAGGTTAAATACCAAAATTAACTTTATCTTAGTGTTTCTACTGCTATGGATTCCTAGTTTTAATTGAATAGTTCAACTAGTTTTTTTTAACGACTATGAGCAATTGAGTAGCTGGGATTAGTTTTTAGTGTAATTAAATAACTTTGTAAATAATTTCTTCATACATGTAAACTTATAAAGCCTTTGGCACATAACTTATGCGCTGAATACCACGATCCCAATGTAATTCTTAGCTTTTTGTAATACATATAAATGGAAAATGGTTTTAAGCCTTGTTTCATCAATAATTCCATTCCATTCAATTATAGTTTTAATTCCGTTAAATCATTGATAATTTGGATATACTTTATAATGTTAATTAGTTGGATATCAATAATCCTTCAACTTTGTGTTGCACTTGATAGTTACCCAGATTTAAATGCAGATAAATTTGTGCAACTTTTAGGAGTTGGTGAGTTTGAAAGTCCAGCCAAAATTCCAAAATAATTATCCGGGATAATTTAGCCTCAAATTTGTAAATCTATGTGACTTTTATAAATTTAATAAAATAAATAAACACATATGTTCCACAGCTCTCTTGCGAACTAGCTAACTATTTATTTAAGAGTAAATTTTATGTCAAAACCCATATAAATTATGAGGATTAGCTATAAAAATTATTACTAGTTAGCTCGCAAAAAAGTTGCAGCAGCTGTATTTTCATAGTGTTGATGCTTAATTTCAGCTTTTGCAGTAAATCAAAAGCGGAAAATATTACTCCAATAGGTGTAAGCTTAGCACATTCGTAAAACGCTAATAATACCGAATTTTGTATTAAAAACAAGTTTGCTTGGCATCCTTGCTTTAAGAGTTGAAAATAATCTAAAAATAGATACAGGCTAAAAACTACAAACAATTTAATTGTAGCAACAAATAAATAGTGATGTAATTTGAATAATTAGAAATCAAAGTAAAACTATAATAAATGAATTTTACTTAATTACCTTTTATATCAACAGGCTTCTGATATTAAGTTTGTTAAAAATAGAAATATGCATACTTGTTATTTAACATGAGTCGAGATATGGAACATTTGACTTGAAAATAGTAAGACCACATCGACTGATGTAGTCTTCTTGTATAATATACTATTATATAGAATACATGATGTTATTTTTGTTATTAGATTTGTACTTCTTTTTAAAAGATGCTTTTTTTTAATGTATATATTTAAAATAAATAATAGTTTTAAACTAAACTCAAGGTAGTTAGTTATAATTTACAACTTTAATGGTAAATTTACACTCTGCAAATATGTGATAGTGCTATTTTTAAAAAATCAACTTTATTAAATTTTTTACTCAATCTTTATTAAGCTTTTAATATTAACTTTGAGAACAAATCACTAATTAATTAGGTAGAAAAAAAGAGAGAGATTATCATTCTATAAAATGAAAATAATTGATATTTTATACTTATAATTAAATAAATATTAAATATACATACATCTTTTAACAATATAATTAAATCTATATTTAAGCCCAATCTTATTTTCTTAAAAAAATATTGATGCTACTCCTTTTCCTTAAACTTTTCATTTATTTTTACGAGTTTTATTACTAAATAGAGTATTTTAGAAAGCAAAGATGGACTTGAAAACTAATTGATTGACGGATAGTATAAATTACTATTTAAACTAAAACAATTAGGATCTTTATTTCATTTTATTAATTATTTGTTATTAAGATTTCTTGTTACTATATAGTAGTATAATAAATAATTAAATATAGAAAGAGCGGAATATTAATATTTAAAGCTTAACTAATACTAATAAAAGGTTTCCTTTAAACACCCTTAAACATAATACGATGTATAGGCTGGATTTTAGCTTTAAGAATAACAGATGCTCATAACATTTATAATATCAATTATAAAACCTATTCTTGATTTTTTTAAAAAGATAATAAAACTATAGGGTAAACTTTCTAAAAATATATGCTCTTTTTATCCTTAAAATAAGTTATACCATGTCAAGTTAAGTTGCAGTAACAATTTTATTTTGGTTTAAAGATTAAACCACTTCAAAATTTAACTGGTACAATAAATTCAAAATAATAGGTAGCATTGCATTTAATAACTTAAACCTTATTGGTCCTTTGGAAAAATATGAATTTCTATCTCAATATATAAATAACTTTTTCAAAATTAAATTTAATAAACTTTTAGTCCATTCCTAATTTTTTGTGTTAAAGTTGATTTATAATGAAAGAATTTAAAGGTTATGTTGAAGACATCCAAGATGCTTTAATCTTAATTGAGGCTAGTGTAAATGGCTACTTAGACCAAAAAAAAGCACGTTTAACATTTACTGAAAAGATGCAGATACGTAGTGGTACCACGTTTATCTTAAATGAAAATGATACTAATATAAAGAGATGGAGTGACGGCATTTCGTGGACCCCTTCTCGTTTAATGGATGGCTTCTTCGTCTATCAACAACAATCCACTTTGCCTTATGACTCACATGATGCTGAAATTATAAAAACTGATGTAGATAAACATCAAGTATTACATAAGAAATCAATAGTGATAGTAGCCCCTAACAACCATAAATTTCATTTATTTAATTATTATCGTCCTATGGATGTATTAAATAATAAGCTTATCCTACCCAAAGCCAGCTCTTTAACTAATATCCCCGGCCTTCTGGATCAACTACAAAAATACACTTATAAAGTTCAGCCAAAGCCAAAACGTAAAAGAATCCCTCTTCCTTCTAGAATGGTCATTAACCATAGAAGAACTACACTACCTGATATTGATTTGAATTCCAAGACTAATAATGAAGAAGAAAGACTTTCGTTACCAAGTATTGGTGAGGCCATAAGTAAAGAGCTACCTTCTAATACTGTTCCAAACCCAAACATCTTCAGCATTGATCGTTATCATTTGGATAAGATCAATGAATTCATACAACTATAGTCTATTTGATTCTTATTCGTTTTTTAGCTTCGTTCCTTTTATCCTTTAATAAAATAAAATTTACTACTCTTGTTAGTATAGGTAACTTTATTAACTATTCTTTACTTTTCTCTCCTATTACTATTATTGTTATTGTAATTACGCATTAAATAACAACCTAAGCAATATTATATTCGTTTTATAATTATAATAAGGATATTATCCCTCGTATGATTTTTTTACTCTATTATAGTGTTATTCAATATGTAACCATAAATATTTATTTTATTGTTACTAAGCATAAAACTTATAAATAATTTGTGGAAAAAACCATAAAGTAATTATACTTTAAACCAAACCAAAGCAAAATAAATAAATGAAACTCAGCGAAAAAATGACAAATGAAGATTCATTTTGATGTACAAATAATAATCAATAGGTTCTTATTAAATAATAATACTAACTAACGAATTTCTTATCAAGATAGAAAAATACCGAAAAGTGCAAAAAGCTTGTTTTTAATGGGCTAAAAATTAACCCGATGGCAACCAATAAAATGAAACAAAAATAAGTTTAATAGCTTAATTAATTATGAAGTTAATTAAAAGAATAAAACTCCCTGACTTAAAAGGTGGTACGAGAGTGCAAAAATCCCAATAATTTATTATTAAGGTTATATAAAGTAAGCTTAAAATTAAACTATATTTTATTACTATTGAAATTACTTAGTTTAAAAAGAAAGTTCAGAAGAAAAAAAGGATACAAATCAGGTTAGTACCATTTCAAAATGATATAGTTGTCTCCTTGCACTTACTTTTTATATTTACCCTTTATCAAACGTGTCCTATCGTTTTACAGATATGTATAAATAGTTTAAGGATAGAATAAAATATAATTCAAATGGGTAAATGAAAATAGCACAATTGGCTTTCCAAAAGTTTGATTTTTTGTTGAGGTGCAATTATATATGCGCATAAAGTTGTTAAGGATTCGTTTATTTAGAAAAAAGGGGCACTAAATAAAGTAATTTTGAAATCCTCCTTTATTTCTTTTTGTTTTGCATAAAAAGTTAAATCATATCAATTCTTCATACAATTGTAAACCATGTTGATTTATATGCATATAAAAAGCTTAAAACGGCTGAGTCAATGTCTTTCATTTTATTAAAGAGGGGTTTCATATGGCTGCAACTATGGAAGGGGATTACCTATTATATTCTATTTCTTGTGTTATTTCTATTTTTAATGTGTACTTCCATCTTTTTTTTTATTCCTTCATATTGAACATTTAATTTAACACTCTTTTAATTCATTATTTCTACCCAACGATGCATTAATAAACAAAATAAGTTAACAACAATCACTACAAAATTAATGACAATACAAAATAAAGGGGATTTTAATATATTGAATTTCGGTTATTTTTAAATAAGATTGAAAATATTAATGCTTGTTTATAATACATCTTCTTTAACGACATAGATTACTGCATTAATGTCTTATTTTCTACCATTTTCCACTACTTTATTTAGAAAATGATAGTAACTACGGCTTAATTTACCATGTATATTTAAAGTTTTGTAATTTAGCGAATAATTCAACTGGTATATATATAAAAAAGGATTAATAGCGGAAGTAATAAAGTAATATAAAATGGATTACAATACAACTACTATAGAAACGTTTTATATCTTTGAGCACAGTATTAAAACTTAAGTTTAATTGCGTCTAAAATTAGGCTTTTAGTAAATGGAATTTAATTTAGTGCAAGGTTATAATTTTTCCTATATTGGTAAATAAAGGTTTTAATATGTTGCTTATTCATGCTAAATGAATTAATACTCTAAATTTATAGTTTGTGTTAGTTCTAAAATTAAAGTTTATTTACCTTTTTATTTTAATATCTTTTACTTTAACGTTTAAAATAGTAAATTATTTTAATTAATTTTCAAATGCTAAATATTATTAATACTAAAAACTTTGTTATATTAGTATTATAAGCTTTATAACATATCATAAAGTATTATAAACTATTGTTATTGTAAATCCAATAGTAACACAATTATTAATAATTAACAAAAGCCTTATTTAACCAATAATATTAATTTAAATTAAGTTTAATAATTTAAAGTATATAAAAATGAACATAAATGGAATTTAAAGTTTAATAATAAAATGATATTCCTAATGCTTTAGTATATATTTAGCATAAAGTAGTAAAGATAAGATAATAGTATGTCATTAAATGAAAAAGAGACAGTTGAAATAAAATTCAACTCATAATAAGAAGGGTTTCCTTAAAATAGAAGCCGAATTCAAATAAAAAGAAAGATTAAAAATTCTAAATAATGATGCCATGTTAAATGAAATAAGTGTATAATTATTTTCATTATTTTATCCGTTTTTTGTGCACTTAAACTTTTAGAAAAATATGGGCTAAGTCTTAAACAAAAAGACATTACGAAGTGGCTTAGCAGAATAGAGAACAAAGTTTAATATGGAGATGCCATATTCGTTTTGTTATCTTGTTTTTTTTGTGCAGTTAAAAAGTTGAAAAAATTATTAGTCAAATACTGAAATAAAAAGAATTTTCCATATGGGGATGTATTTTTTTTAAGGATTTTACTAACAAAATTTCCGCTCAAATAGCGCTTAGAAGATGGAAAAAGTGACGAAACCAGAAAACATATTCCCATATATAAGCTTTTTTAAAGTTATTATTGTTTAATAAATGAATTCACTATTATAGACATAACTTATATAGCGGTACTTAATGACATAAAAAGAAATGTACTTATATATTAATAAGCTTAAGTTACATTGGAGGACTAGAGGGGACTTTTAATACTAAATTGACTTTAAGTATAAATTTACAATACAAAATCATTAAAGGCAGTTAACATTTATTTATCATTGTTTTGAAATCCAGCTAGATATGTATTAGTTGATTAATTGAATATTGCTTTATTTCACAATACCAACTTACTTCGACATAGTTTAAATTATTTTATATATTTTTAATTACTTTAGTATCAGCCAAACTTCAAAATTAATTCCAAAGATAAAATTTATGCTATTTAATAAAACTAGTTTAGTTGCTATAATCGAGCGCTTTGTGTTTATTCTAAATTTGCTACATAACTAAGATAATAAACTAAAAGCCGCATATTAATGCATTGTTGTATTTAATATACATGTAAAGTGTTCTGATAATAGTTATTAAATATATCAAATATCCTTGGACTATAGTTTTAAGGTAAGACAGTTTACTTTTATAAACAATGATAAATACCAGACTTTGGTAATAGTGTAAGTAAACAAAGGTTAAAAATCACTATATCTAAATAAATTAAACTTGGTAAATATATTCATGTACTTAAAAGCCTGTTTTATTTAAGAGTATCCGACATTAGTTTTCTAAGCAATATAAAGATATAAAAAAGTAAATAAGTTACATAATAACCTATATAAAATTGTAAGCTTTCTATTCTTGAAGTGAATGACCACGCTTGTCCATCAAGGATCCTAATACAATGCTAAATGTTGTAAAGCACCTATAAAATGACCTGACGCTCCTGACCCTTTTTATTTAACTTAAGTAACACTTTTCTTTAAAAGGTCAAAGTTTTCCGAATAGATAAGCCTAATAAAACCTGTAAATGATTTAATTCTTAGACTAGTCCGATTCAATTTTATGTTGTTTGTCATAAATGATACCTATTTTATACATATGTAGTAAAAATAGAATTTATTAGAATTTATAAACTTTCAATTCCCAAAAACAAGTTGCATGTATCTGCTCTAATGTAGGAAATGATTTTATAGCACCAGATATAGTAATAGAAATAACTGAAGCCGCTATTGGAATTTTACAGTTTAAAATTAATTGGTCAAAGTCAAATCGAATAGAAATATCCATATTAACCAATAAAGTAGCAAAATAACCAATAAAACAATTAGCTGTACCATCAGCACCAACAGTTCTACCTTTAGGTTTATAGGGCTACAATTTGCAAACTTATTTTCACTAGAGAATATTAAAAAACCTTTTTTTACCTAAGTTTATGATAGCACATATCAATCGGTTATCTTCATCCATCTTATTTTTTTTACGATATCCTTTCCTATCTTTATAAATACTCTTTTACTTACGTTTTCATTGAGATCGCTGTAAGTCTTATTAAAATAATTGTTTAATTCTATAGCTTCAGTTTGATTTAATATAACCATATCCAATTTTTCCCATGGTATAATTCCACTCATATCGAGCAAATAAGGAAAAAGGTTATAAATGATATTCATATCTAAATATTTACTTTCTATTATAAAATATGTAAAGGTTCTACCATTTAGATAGATATGATGATTAATTTCATCAACGTTGTTGATTTCGTTTTGTATTAATACCAAGTCTGTTTCATTAAAAAAACAATCTTCAAACAAGGACCCAATCTCTTTTTTTCCAATCTGTTGGTTACACCCTGGATACAATATCTTACTCTATTCATCAAAATGTTTTGCTATTTAAGTAATAGTTTTTCCAGCATACTATTTTTTAATTCAATTTGATTTTGTAATTTAAATACCTTGGCTTCATCTCTGAAAATACATTCAGTATCTACTCCTGCTTTTATCACTTCTTTTGATATACATTCTCCATCCCTTCCTATTTTTCCACAATGATATATATCCCCGCATCCCTAATTCGATCGCGTATCAAATAAGAATATGGGATTCAGCCATTTACTTTCGCCGCAGCTACTGATTGCTTAGCTCTTATTTCGATTAATATTTCTATGAAGGGTTATATTGTTCTAATCTTACCATTGCGCTCTAAAAAATGACGAACTTTATTAGAATACTATGTATTTGTAGGGAAATCGCCTATAGAGAGATCATAAACTTCATTGATGTTGATAGATCCGAAGCATATTATTCTATCCATTTTATTTAAAACAAGAAATTAAGAAATTTACATTGACTTTTTACTCAAAAATAATTTTATCAAAATGATAAAAACAAAATAATGTAAAAATGATTGGCTAAGTAAGAAAGAAGCATAGATGCTCAACTTGAACAGAAAAGAAAAAATTAATTGTACATTGTGAATTAAAGTGAGCTGGTTGCAGTAGTTTAAGCCTTTTTCAGCAACACTTATTCAAATCATCTCTCAGATACGATAATTGTGAAAAAAAAAGATAAGGATTACTCAAAGTAAGAATTACTTTCTAAAGGCATTCTTTGAACATACTGTTTAAAATAAATAATGGAGGGCTGTGAGTTCTACTGAGAAATGCCAAGTTTTATGTGGTTTTTCAAAAATACGAAACACAATTTAAAAATTGATTATATTTTTAAACTAAATGGTTAACATTATCATTGAGATATAGATTTCAACTTTTAAAACCAAATTGATATTTTATACATGCTCCATACACCATCTCTTAACTCAGGTTTGAGATTGTATTTTTAGTGTAGTCCATATAGCAATATGTTATTAATTTTTCTACTTACATAATCGAGAATTTCAGCCAAATTTTAATTTCATGTAAACGATCATAAATCATAAATATAAGAAAAATTGACAATTTTATTTTGTAAAGGAATAAGTTTACTATTTAATACCATTTAAAATTATAAATATATAGCGCATTTCTTATATTGATATTTTATCTCTTAAGTGAACACCCAAAAAGAACAATATTTAAATTGATTAAATAGTTAAAAAAACTATTTATTTATTATTTTATTATTAATAAACCCTATTTGATACCGTTTAAATTAATTTCATATTTACAAATAATCCCGATGTTCAATGACAATGTACCAAGCGTGGATCATCCCTATTAATTGTTAAGCTATTATTCTAAACTATAGTAATAAAGTTACCTGGAATATATCCTAACAAAGTCAACCCAAGGTTGATCCAAAAATCAGCGCGTAAACCTCGTTTAATAAATACACCAACTGGTGGTAAGAAGAAGGATACTATGATCAATATGGCATCTCTATCCGATAAATTTATACCCATTTTACTCAGAGTTATGTGCTAAATCAAAAACCAATACAAAACTAAATCTGTTATAAAAAATAAGATAGATTTTAAAAGTTAAGCTTTTTATACTTTTGAGTTAAGCTTAGCTGAGTTTGGAAACGATTGAAATTCTCGCATCAGTTTGAAACTATCCTTACGTCATTATTTGTAAATTAAATTAGTTTTAGAATTAAATTACAAAGTTCAATTTATAAATATAAAATACAGGGTCAGAAGGTGCTATTAGTTCATTTATAAAAGAACAAAGTCGACAACAATGAGAATCATTCTAACTCACTGCCATAATTAGACTTTACCTCATCAAAAGCAGGAAAAGATTTCATAGCACCAGATCTAGTAACTGCAAGAGCTGAAGCAGCTGCACCAAACTTACAAGACATAATTAGTTGATTAAAATGATATCGAGTAGAAGGATGAGCGCGGCTTAATGAAGTGATAAAATAGCCTATAAAACAATCGCCAGCACCGGTAGTATCAATGACTTTATCTATGGGGCTAAACGAAGACAACTTTTCAACTTTGGGCTCATCAATAGAAAATAGTAAACAACCTGCTGCACCTAGGGTTATTATAATGCTTTTTAATTGGCTCTTTTGGTTCGTCTGGACTATTTTGCCCATAATACCTTTTCCTATAGCTATGTACTCTTCTTCGGTCCCTTCTTCTTTACTATTATTATTATTCGAGTTATTAAAGTAGTTATTTAACTCTTTAGCTTCAATTTGATTTAATACAATTACACTCAATCTATCCCATGGTATAGTTTTGCTTATATTTGTCGAATAAGGGGCAGGATTATAAACAATATCCATTTCTAAAGAATAAATATTGTTGCAAATTAAAATAAAGTATCATTACCATTTGAGTGAGCATGTTTAATAATTTTATCAATGTTATTAATTTCATTTTGCAATAACAACAAATCTGATTTTTTAAAAAACTTCTTTTCAAACAAATCTTCAATCTCTTTTTCTTGAATTTCATGGTTACACCCTGGATATAATATAATACTATTTTCTCCACTATCTTGGGCTACTTGAATGATAGCTTTTCCTGTGTTCTATTTTTATTAATACTTTTTTTTTCTTTTTCTTTTTTAATTACCTTAGTTTCATCTCTAATAGTAAAATCTAAGTTTACTCTAGCTTCTTTCATCTCTTTTAAGATAAAATCTCCATCTCTTCCTATTTTACCACAATGGTATACTTTCCCCCCTGCCTTATTTATTTAACTATTGAATAAAAATTTGAAATTCAGCAACTTACTTTTGCTCCTGCTACAGATTGATTAGCTCCTAATTTAAATTGATAAGTGTATAAAGTACGATACCATTCTACTTCTTACCTTTACCACCCGAGAAATGATTAACTTGATTAGAGTATTGAGTTTCTCCTGGTAAATTAATATGATGCAATCCATAGACCTCATCAATATTGATGGATCCAAAACATACTACTTTGCTAATTTCACTACTCTTTACGTGATCTTCGTTGCTCATTTTACTCAAAATTTAAAAACACATAAACAAATTTAATTACAATTTTATTTATTATTCAGCCAATAAAATCACTCATTTAGACAGGGATGAAACACAAAATTCCATAAGAGAAAAGGATTAATAAATAAATTCGATTTAACAATAACAATAGTATTATCATCGCTATCATTACTATTATTACTGTTATTGCTATTTGGTTTTATATTGCTAAAATAAAATAAAAGTAGCTGATGAGAATCAACATAAAACAAATAGGCCATCTTATCATTGACAAAATAAAGCCAATCAAGGTTTATTTTTAGTTTCGGAATTAAATTTAACTTAATACTATTTGTTATAATTATTAAATCAATAATAATAATAACAATAAGCTTATTTACCTTATCTCATATGAATTGTATAACTTAGTAAACTCTTGTTCACTTTTTATGTGGAGTATTTGATTATTGACCTAAAAGCAACGATTAATATATTAATATATTAATAAACTATTCATTGAATACTACTTTATTGATTAAATTATCTTTAATGATAAAAATGCTAGTTGACAATAACTGAAGATTATTTTTGTTAACTAGTTCATTATTACTCTTATCTTTATTGTCATCTTTATTGTATTTTTCTTTATAGTATAAAGCCACCAATTGATCGTTACAATTCAAGATGAACTTTTTGTATTGGATGTTTTTGTATTTCAATAAGTGAACTTCCCCTTGTCTAAATAAATCAGAGTAAAATTTAGGATACTTTAAATATAACCGGTATATCATGTCCAAGAAAAAATTCCTATTGTTCATTATTAAATTTAAATGGGCTATTAAATTACCATCTTTGCAATTGACATATTTGTTAATTAATTTACAATACAACCTTAGTAACTCTTCATGTTTACTAATAATATACTGATACCCTAGATTGCCTATTAATATAATAATATCGAATACCTTTTTGGTTATATCTTCATCTCCAATGCTACTAACGTCAATTAAGCTAATCTCAGCAAATAAAATAAAGCTAATTTTAATTTGGTCAAATTGGTTAGATTGATTTAATTTAAGATTAACAAACTGTATAATTTTCTCTAAAAAATAATCATAATAAATAGCATCATTATGAACTAGAAAACGGATAATTTGTTGAATGATAGCAAAATAATTGCCTTTTACTTTTGAAATGTTATCGATTATTAAATTAATTATATACTCATAGTTTTCTTTAATAATCAACTTTAACATTAATGATAAAAAGTATTCCAAATTACTTTCATTAGTTTGTTCATTAATATCAATTAGGTTAATAACAAAATTAGAGTACGTAGCCTTATTTTGAATTAAATACGCTTCATTTTTTTGTATTTTGCTAATTAAATTCCCCTTCTTTAACCAATTTAAGTACAAAAAATTAATCTTTTCTTTCTCCTCTTCTTTCTCTTCCTCATTTTCATAAATCTCATAATTGCTAAACAGATGATTAAAATACTTCAAGCTTAACACTATTAGCTCGTTATTATTACTATTTTTTAAATGATACTCGCTTTCATTCTACAAAAATATAAAAAATATAAAAAATATAAAAAATATAAGCTAAAAAAACAAAACTTACTTTGAAAAAATTCCTTATATCCTTATTCTTAATATCAAATATATGCTCCATACACCAAATTTTCAAATATAAGCTGTTAAATTGATATAAATAAAATACAAAGAGCTCTTGTCTTAATCCATAATTTATTTTAATTTCTTTGATCATTGTTTCCATTTTTTTCTCCTCTTTTATCCATATTACTTCTTGAATTTCTCTAATTGTATCTATTTATTCATTAGTAAATTATCTTTGTTTTTTTGTCTGTTACTTTCGTTTTCATCTACCATCTTATCAATTTAAACAAACAAAGTTTAAAACTGACTTTATTTATCTAATATAATCATGATCATAAATATTGGCGTAAAATTCTGTTTACTGTGACTAAAAAATTGGTTTATTCGAATAATAATCCGTTCACAGTTAAAATTTAAAATTTTGTGATAAATGCACTTTAAATTCTAAAATAGATTACTAAATTATTTCAAATAAAATGCAAACACAAGATTTTTATTCACAGTAAACAGAATTTTACGCCAATATTTATGACCATAGCTGTACACTATTTGATTAGAATGTAATGTAATTTACAAAATAAGTTATTTTAACGAATTACTTAAAAAAACGTCATGGTTTTTAACCATCTATCTAAGTAAAATTGATTTTTTGAAACAAAACAAAAAATTGTACTCTTGCTATTTGTAACTATAACTAATTTTAAAGGTATATAGCTTCTTGATGATACTATTCTTATTCGAGTATCCTTTTCCAACTTAAAATTAAATTAATAGCAATAAATTAAATTTTTTTATAAAGTAGAAAAATTTAAAATATTTAATAAATATTTCTCAGCTATCATAGTAAGTAGCGCCTTCTTGGCTCAGTTGGCAGAGCGTCCGCCTAGTAAGCGGAAGGTCATTGGTTCGATTCCGATAGAAGGCATTTTTACTAACTATAATTTTAACGTCAGATACTTAAACACAATGGAACAAAAGTATCTTTTCAATATTATTTATTTAGCTTTTCTCTAATATGAAGTAAATCGAGTAATGTAAGTAGCTAATTTGAATAAACAGTTTGAAAAAAATTAAATCCATTACTTTAACTGTTTTATTTATAGCTATCGCAGTATCATTTGTAGTCTTGGTATTGGATTTTAGTAGAATTTAAATATTTTATTAAATAAAAAATATACTGATACAATACCATCCCTTATTCCTTCCAATTTAACGAGTATGAAAGTGATTTAGGAACTTGATCAAATGCATCGGAATGATTCAAAAGATGTGGAGGAAGGAATTCTTCTATGACTTGGTCTTCTTGAATAGTTGAAGGAATACCGACAGACTTCATTTTATTCATATGAATTGGTATTGGTACAGAACTTGAATATAAACTATTACTCGTATCATCTACATTTTCTTGTTCTATTTTAAAAAATATTGTTATCAGTTTTTATTGTTGTATTCTAATAATATAGCATTTACCTAAATCCAATTTTATATCATCGTCATCAAAGGTCGAATATTTCTTAAATCGAGACGCATTCCATTTACCCTGAGCTACAAAAGAGCCAGGAATAACAGTGTTTTCGACCAATGAATCGTTAGCTTCATTAGCTTCAAGGTTATTACTATTGTCTATCTCGATATTATCATCATCATCATCGTTTATATCTTCATCTAGATCAAATAGATTTTCATCACCTTCGTCTTCGTTAATAGCGTAATGGTCTTCATCTGAAGAGAAATCCGACATTTCCAAGTTACATGCTTTAGGTTTTATTGGTGGTGAATGTATATCACCAATAGTAACGTTGATGCTATTTAAAGCAAAAGGATCTTTATTGTCTTGTCTTTGATTGATAATTAGTTTATTTTCAATCATTTGTTTCTCTTTTTTACTTTTATTTATCTTCTTTGAATGTGCTTTCTTCTGCTTTTCAATAAACTCTTCAATCTTTAATTCCATTTTCAATAACTCTTTCTTCTCAAAATCTTTTAATTTAGTTGATAGCAACTCATCGTCTAAAAAATCGTTACTTCTTGCTCACAAATTATTTTTCAAATACCTTACCTTTCTTTTCAATACTTTTATTTACTTCATCTTGAGTCACAACCATTCTAAAACATTTCGAATAATCCTCTCTCTTTCTTACAGTTTCGGCTTTTTCTTCATTCTAATTATGTAACAATTAAAAAAAAAAAGAATTTGTTTTGGGAACTTACTAACAAGTGCATATTAAATAAGATTGGCCTTGTATCAGTCTGAAAAGCGGTTGAGTCTGTAACGTCATAGGCGTACACTTCATAGTTGCAATTAATACATTTAGTAAAACTAAAATGGTTCTTTATCTCTCTTTTTGTTAGATTAATATATTCCTAAGACAACATTTAAAACATTACATATATTAAAGGAAATTAAATTTACTACAACAGCTCCGTTCCTTTGTAACAATGACCATTTAAAACCTTGGAATATTTCATCATGAATTCCATCATCAGCTTCTTCCTTTTTTAGTTCTGTTTTTAAATTTAATCTAATGTTCAAACACGGACAATAGTATGATTTATATTCTTTAGGTGAGCTATTCATCTTTGAAATTTAAAATTGGCTTTTGATGATTTATGGATGATATTTGATAAAATTTTGCTTTTTATTGGTCGTGTTGATTTGCATTTAGTATTAGTCATGAATGTTCAATGAGTAATTTTGGATGAACTTGGAGTAAATTTGCGAAAAATTTCTAAATTTTAAACAATTTGCAAATATTATAAGTTCAATTTAATGATAATTAATTGTTTTATTTTCTGTTTTTTATTACCCTTGGAATTCTTACATGCCTATACTTTTTTTCGCTATATTAATAAACGTAATGAATATTTAACTCTGTATAGAATATAACTTTTAAAATTTTATTCAAGCAAAGAAAACCATGTGTAGTGACAAAAAAAATAGTTGAGTCTAAAATAAACAATGTTATTAAAATTAGTTATTGCTATTTTAGTAGAATTTTAGATAACAATAAGTTATTAAATAATCTGTTTTCAGGTTTGATCTTATTTAACATTCATTCGTTTATGATGTATATTTATAAAACAAAATTTATTCGAATATATAAATGAAATCCTTGGAGTAAAAATTTATAATCGTCATTAAACGTATTCAATTTATATCAATAGAAAAGGACATTAAACATAATACTACATCGTGTTTTTGCTATCACTAAGGACCTATTATAACTTTTTATTAATTTTAAAACTATTTTTCATTCTTAATTTAAAAATTGGAAGATTTATATTAATAACATTAGAACTTATTTTAAAGAAAAATTTAATTACTAAACAAAATAGTGTTTACATTGCTTTTTTATAAAAATGTTTCAAGTTTGATATATTAAAACTACAATAGATTGACTTATAAATAAATAGTCATAAAAGTTTATTAATCGATAACACGTTTAAAAAAGTTGACTTTATAAGTTATCGAATTTTAAAGGAACAGAAACTATAGTTAAAGGAGACACTTAATATACAATTCAAGTTATTTAATTCCAATTAGAGTCATAGTAAATATGAACAACAATCAAATAAAATAAGGTTCCAAACTTGAGTCATAAGATTTGAGTACAGAAATAGTTAAAATTAAGACTAAAAATAAAAGTCAAGTAAAAAGAGTTGAGCTTAAGACTACACTTTAAATAATAAATAAATGTATTTATTTATTAAACATATTTAAAATAAGTTATTAAACTATTCAAATAATTTATTTTATTTTTGATAATCAGCTATATCAATTTGAAAATTAAAACACCAAAGTTATTTTATTAATCCTGCCAAACCAACTTGTTTAAAAATATAAAATTAGTAAGAACATAAAATAAAAGAAAGTTGACAAAGAACATATAAATAGATAAAGGTTTCTTTTTTAACTTCTAATTTTAAATTAAATGGGTTTAAACGTTTTTGCTATAGAGATAATTAGTGATATACTGGGGGTAATAAGCATCTTGTTAAACCTGATAGTAGTCATCACAGTCTTTTTTTTACGCAAAGAATCTGGGCTACTATTAGGATTAAGTTTCATTTTACTAACCATATTCTGTGACATTACACTCCCCATTGTTGGAATAGCCCAAGAAGCAATAACTTTATCAACAAACCATAATCCAATGCGAGATGTCATAGGTTGCCAAATACTGGGGGTTTTCCACAATGTTATGCCTATCGGAAGTAGTTGTGGGGTAGCACTTTTATCTTTAGAGCGGTATTTAATTATCAAAGATCTAAAAATGCCCAAAGTAATCCTTTGGATTACTGCAGCTGGTATGATTGGTGGTACTTTAGCCTTGGCTATAGCAACTGCTATCAATCATCAATTTGAATACACATCTTCTTATATGATGTGTATGAGCCCCCCAGCGGGTGGGATTGCTAGTAAGAGCTTATACTATTTCATGATCCTTATATTAATTACAAATACCTTGATTATCCTTTATTGTTATTACGGAATTTTAAAAATTAGGGACAAAACAAAAACATTGACTAATATGAATTTGGAATCAACGAATCATTCAAGTCAGTTTTATCCATTGGATGATGATAGTAATATTAAAGACTACAGTGTTACTAACAAGGAAAAAATAAAAAAAGGAGTTAAAATAGAAACCAAGTTGTTTTTTAAAGCAGTATCATTTGTGACTTGTTATGTGCTATTTATATTGCCGTCTATTATTTTAATGATCTATCATAGTATTATGTCCAATAGTAGTACAAATTTTACTTTAAACGGGGTATTGTCGTCTATCATCTTTGCTTCACTCTATTCCTTTTCACTCATAAATCCTATCCTTTTGCTACTTCTTCATAATAAGGTATATGCCAAGTTTAAATCTTTATTTGTATCACTCTTAAAGTTAATTCAACGTAAATAACTAATAATATTATAAATTGTTTTATTAGCAAAATTTTATTTTTAGTTGTAAATTAAAATAAAATGAGTTATAAATTAATGTTTAGTTACTTTGATCAACCATGATTTTTATTTATTTAAAGATAAAGCTCAATCTTTTTAAATATAAACAGTGTTACTGATTAGATAATAATTTAAGCCCCAAACTACAATATATTTTTATCAAAAGTTGGAATTAAAACATTTCTTTGGAGAAATACACCCAATGCCTTCTATCGGAATCGAACCAATGACCTTCCGCTTACTAGGCGGACGCTCTGCCAACTGAGCCAAGAAGGCAGTTAACTTTATTGGCAAAAGTTATTATCAAATATTTGTTTAATATTTTTAGCTATTACTAAAATTTTCATAATGTTAAGAATTTTGTTAAAACATAAATTAAAATAAGCAAAAATTTAGGATCTTATGCTAATTTTTAGCTTAGTTTTTTATAAATTACACGTTTCATTAAATTAATAATTAATAATCAATAATACATGAGAGGTGTCTTTTTTGGCTTCATTACTTTTTCCATCTTTTAAGCGCTATTTGAGCGGAAAGATTGTTAGTAAAATTCTTAAACAAAAAAATACATCCCCATATCATGTGATCAGTAAACCTTTTAATTTTTTAATAAAAGTCAATCTTATAGAAAATTCTAATAATAATTTGTCAAATTTTACGATAACAGATGACAAAGCGGGGTATTAGATAACTCAAACAAGTTTTTAAAAAAAGTATAAATTCAGCTGGGAAGGCCAAGAAGTTAAGTTAGTAAAAAATATACGTGTTTAACAACGAAAAAGAATCACCATTACCACCAAGCTATGATAAAATAACTAAGGAGCAGGGGAGCTCAAATGGACCATCAGCTAATTACAAGAGTCAAAAAGATTATGATTTTGTAGTTTACACGTCAGGAATATTTGAAACGATGGTTAGTATTAAAAGTGAAGATGGGATGGGATATATAAGTAATATAAAGGCCAAGTCAGCTAAATTCAAGAATAAAAGTGAGAATGTAGTATTAAACTTAAAAGAGTGTAATTTTCATTATATGCGCACGTTATGGGAGATAGTCAATGTTTCTGAAAAGCCAAAGTATAGAGATATAAGGTTTTATTCAGTAATTAAAGAAAATAAACCCTCATATTTAATTCAATTTTTTGATAGTAAGAATATAGTAGTAGAATATAAATGGGAGGAAAGCAATCATTATTCAATATGGAAATTATATGGACCAGATTCTAACGTTATATTGGAATATTCATATTCCTTCTTTTTTACGTGCACTTTAAAACAATTTATTAACGTTGATGAGCAAGATTTTGAGATTTATTTGTTTTCTTTGGCTATTATTTTGATTGACCACAAGAGTAGAAGAAGACAACTTTCTGATTGATGATCAAGCATAAATAAAGTTAGTTGTATATTTAAATCTTTGTTTTTTAATTAAATCAACATTTTTTTTAAATAAAACATTATTATTTAAATCAAGGTTGTTACATCTACTTTATCTTTACTGAACTATCTACTTTAAAGTAGTACTATTGTATAAATATTTTTCGAATATTTTGTTGGAATATAAAACCTTGTATAAATTGATATGTAATTACATAACTCTATAATACAAATAGATAATACATATATATTTATTTATTGTTTTCCATCCATAGTATAATGGAAACTACAAATAAAAAAGTACATTGGGAATATGTAACACTTTAAAGGCACAAACTTCTAATAGCTGTCTTTTGTCTTCTAAAAAATGAGTTGCTTTAATATTTTAATGAAAATATTATAAACATTCAGGGTATCAAGGGTGAATCTTTTATACTATTTTATTCCTTTAAATTATACACATTCAGTAAAAATTTCGATTTTTTGATAGCTAAAAGCATATTGTAGTATAAATATTACATAACTAAAATATACAAAATTTTCCAAAAAAAAGTGAGAGTAAACTAAAATAGTTATAATTTTTAAACTGTATAACAAGATAGGATAATAAAAAAATGTTTTATAAATATTAATTTTATTATATAAGCATTTGATGTAGTTGAATCTAGTTAAACTCATTAGATTGAGATCTTAACATAATAAAAAAGCACATATAGCTGGTCATTTAATTTCTATAATATTTCATCTTATTGTTAACAAAGTCATGAGATACTTGACAATTTTCCTTGTAATTTAATTCTTTACTTAAAGTTAGTATTGTATTATCTTCATACACTCTTAAATGCTCATCAAATTTCTATATTTAAGTTAGTATTCCTTTTATTAATAACTATATGTTTTACCTTAATTAAGATGTCTAACTTATCATAATACCAAGTATCATCAGGACCTAAATTGTACGCATATAAATCCTCAATATACTGTTTGATTTCAATATTCATATTGAAATACTTGGAGTGCTCGCTAGACCCCAATTTATCTTTAATTAATGGAAACAACACTTCCTTTTCGGCTTTATTAAAAGCAGAAACTAATAACTATAAGTATAGCTAAATTAATATTAAACTATATTACCATGAGATATAATCTCAGTACTCAATTTATATCTTTTATCACTGACTGTTACCTTATGAATAACAGAACTTAGATATGATATTAAATCGTGACTTTTTTTAACCGCCAAAAATAGGTTTTCATCTTTAATATGCTTGAAATGGTGTAGATGGATCTCTATCGTTTCACTCATTTAACTATTTATACTCAATATATAATGGTTTCTTAGCTTCGAGTTATAATACTATTATCCTATTGTTATACCAAAAGACTTAAATATTCAAACTTCTAAAAGGTAAAATAAGATGATTTTCTTTAGTTTAAGTATGAATTAAGTATAGCTTAATCATGAAGTAATAGCCAAGGAATTGTTTAGCATTTAGCATTCATTATAATTTTTTGAGCCTTATAACTACTTAGGATTTACTAATCCTATTAATTATAAAATTTATCATTAAGAGATCAATTTTTTATTAAGGCAATTTTGAGTAAAAATAAAAAATTCAATCACAAATTATTTATTATAGTGTAAAGGAGCTTTGTTTATTTAAAAAGGCAGTAGATAAAAGTATGTTGTTTTAAAAAGCACAGTTTAAGCAGTAGATCCTGGGAAGCTTCTGAAGGCTTTGTCACTAGCTTTGTCGATAGGAGCTTGCATTTTTCCAACAATACTCTCGGAGGGTTGAGTATCAGGAGCACTTGGGTGTGGTCTAATTGTATTGTTAGTCAAATAGAATGAAAATACAAAGATACTACCTGGTTGGGGCTTCCTCTCTTCCTTTAATAAAACCCTCTACCAACTTCTTGTTCTCACTCTCGCTCAATACCTTGGTTATTTGTGGTAACACAAACTCTTCTTCTTCATCAGAGTGTTTCTTGAATTCCTTTTATAATGTTAGTATAGTTGATTTTATTCAGTAGTTTATTTACCTCGAATACTTTATTCAATTTACTTGAAAATTCTTCAGAATCAGATCTTATATAATGAGCAGATAGGGAATAAAGGTCTTCTTTTACATGGCGGTGCTCATCTAAGGATTTAGAATATTGAGAGTCCCCTAACTTGTTTTTTATAAAAGGGTAAACAACTATTTCTTCAGCGACGCTATGGACAGATACTATTTATATGTTAGCAACTGTTTACTTTAGTATTAAATGATTACTTTGACGAATGATCTCATTGCTTATCTCCTCTTTGTTTTTATTTGTAGTCGCTTCTTGAAACAAAGAATACAGATACTTTATCATGTCATGATCCTTTTTGATAGCAGTAGCTAAATCTTCGCTTGTAGTATGTTGATACTTTTTTAAATCAATCACTGTTTTTTCTTGACCTGACATTTTTTAATAAGATACGAATTATATTCAGCTTGTTAATATACTTTTTTAGTTGATGCTATCATGATTAAGTACTTAGTAAATACCGATATCTTTATTTAAGCAATTTACTAACTTTTTTTGCTCAATAGAGCTTAAAAAATGAAAAAAGTAATGAAACTAGAAAACACCCTCAAACACAAAGTAGGGTTATGATGCTAAGTGTAATATACATGAGATCATTAACTAATTATTAAAACTTAATGATAAATAATGATAAAAAGCATTTATTAAACATGAGTTTAGATGATCTCTTGATTATCTTAATTATCTCAGATTTTAGCATCAATATTTAATCATCTTATCAAAATTAATACATTTTAAAATTATAATAAATTTAGTGTAGCATTGAATTTATAGCATCAACCTTTGATCATTTTATAAAAATTATTTTACAGATTAAAATAAAATAAAATAGTGCTGATCAGAAAACCAATTAATGTTTAGAATATTTCAATAGTAATAAACAAATCATAATTTTATTAACTAGTACTTTGAAGATTTCATTGACATTCATTTTAAATATGGTGCAATAAAATTTTATAGTATGTAATATTAGACAATAATATAAAGCACTTATTTTATTAATATCAGCAGTTTGGCGATTATAGTCAAATAGTAATTGTTTTATCAATAAAATGAACTATAGTGACTTATAAAATATAAATGAATTGCTTCATGGATTTAATCGGCCAAAAGTAAACTGTTATAAAATAAAGTAACATTTAGACTTGAACAAGTCAATGTAATAAATGCCAACATTTCGATATCAGCATAACTGCAAATTGAATTTAAAAGTATTAAATGTTCTATAGAGTATAAGTGGATTTTTGATAGTTTTTTAATAGTTGTAGATATAACAAAAATAATATAAAATGAAAAAATTAACGTAAAGACCTTGATGTCTCTAGATAACATTTTTATACTTGTTTTATTGGAAATGCTAGAATATTAAAAAGTATTAATGTTCTAAATACAACATTCTTAACTATAAATAGTAAAATTTATTAACATTTTAACTATACGCGTTTAAGATGTAATTTAGAATAAACACTTTTTGGCTATAACTCAAGTTATTCGCTTACAATAGTACTTATTGTAAATACTATAAGTTATATAACACAGACTAACTTGATTAATGTTGGCTAGTTTTTTAAATAATCTTCAACCATGTATTCTGAGTAACCTTTTCTAAAAAATATAACAATGTTTTGTCTTGAATGAAATAAATTTTGATATTACATAATATTTGTAATAAAATAAGTATTAAATAATTGATTCAGAGTTACTTATATTAATTGATATATTTTATACTAATTTTTATTATAGATATAGTTGACTAATAAAATTTCATGAGGTCTGCCTCTATTATATATTATGATAAAAATTTGAGGTAATCACCAATTTACACTTCTATAAACTTTTATAACAACTTTTTGTTATTGAACTATAAAAATCTTTATAGATAATATAAAAATAGTTTATTCAGTATAAACTAGATGTTAAGGATTTCTTAAAAAGCTATATTAAAATAAAGATGCAAATAAACTTACTTAATCAGCTTGACATTATTGTTTATCCTGATTTAATTGGACCAATTTAATTAATAATAAAGAATTGAAATAGATAGTATGATACTATAAAAAATATTCTGATTTAAATATAAAGTAATAATAATGTCCTTAATATAAAAAGTATTAAAAATTAAAAACTTTGTTGGTTTTGACATTGATTGAAAACTCTTTCCAATCAATATTATTTTGGTTTTTCGTAAAAACTAACACTTACATCACTATTTTCCTCCCTATAAAAGGTAGTATTTAATTTTATTTATATAAAGAAAGTTTACTTATTAATAGTAATTATAAAAATTTATTATAGGTAATATTTAAAAGTATAAAGTATAATTAAAAGACACACTATATTGTTTAATATGTAGAGTTATTAACCATTTCAACCTTCTATAACTTTAGTACTTTCGTACCAACTCGAGTGACCTCTGGGCTTATTTTCAAAGATAATAGCTTAGTGCAAAAATACAAATGATTTATAATTTAAAACCTTATTCACTTACATTTACCTAAATGACTCTAAATTTAATCTTAATCTGTCTTTGAGGTTACATTTAATCATATATATTAATTGACAATATTCATAGAGCTTTAAGGTCACTTATTAAGTTCCCATAGCTTAATTATTATATCCAACCATGGACTCGTTTTTAAGCTTGACCCAAAGTTTCTAAAATAATATTAATTTTTATAACTACTATTCTGAATTAATGTCTTATATGATACTTTAAATCAATAATTCAATTACGTTATAAGGGTTAACTGAAATAACGTGTTCATATCAAGGGCGTAAAAGTATTAAGGACTAGAGATTAAGCTATGAATTATATTACATATACGTATGCCCTTTATATAAAAAAATAAAATAAAATGAACAATTACCTTTAAACTTAATGGTGTAGGAAGTCATATTTTAGCTTTTAATATTCGTAAAAACTTAACTTTAATAAATACTATCAAATATAATATTAAATTTTTTACTTATTACATAATAACTGATCTAATAAAGTTATTAAAAATAACCAGTTCTCGTGTTATCAATACCAATTTCGTATTATATTATTATGCTTATAAGTGAGCCTTAAAGCTTTCAATTATTTCATAAATAGATATACTACTTCCTTAATACATTATCCGCTATCATGTACATAATTGAATAGACTCCAGAATCTTTTGGAGTTATTTATAAATGAAAATTTTAACTAAAAAAAGTGAAGCAAGAATATTAGTGTGGGTTATTTTATTAATTGAATTAATGGTTTTGATTTGTTAATGATTAAGTCATGCTTCCACTTGAAGCCAAGAATTCTAAATCGAAACAGGCCCTATTTTTTCTGAATAGAAAACTTAGAATTTTTTTGATTTTCTAATTAAAATTTATTGTAAAGCAGTTTTATAACACTTATTAAAATATAAAAGTTAATGCTTATCTTTCTAAGGTATAGCTACAATGAACAAAAATTGTATAACAACAAAAAAAAATCCCAATAATGGTTTAAAACCTTCTTTAAGGAGTAATCAGAATACTTTTGTACATAAATTGGGAACGTAAGTGTTTATTTAGTTGATGATAACTTTAATTAATATGGCTATTAGATTAATCAATGATCCAAGTATACAGGACTCTATCTATTGGAATACAGATGGGCGTTCATTTACTGTAAAAAATATCGATAAGTTTTCCAAAACTGTGTTGCCTTTACATTTTAAGCATAATAATTTTTCAAGCTTTATTCGCCAATTGAATATGTAATTTTAATATTGAACATTTAAAAATAATTATTAATTTCTTTTATATTAGGTATGGTTTTCATAAAGTAAATAGATCACCTAGAGGTCATAGAAGTGATCCAGCGTTTCAAACATGGGAATTTTCACATAAGTTATTTGTAAGGGATAAACTGGAACAAATCAATGATATTAAAAGGACAACGAATGATGCGGATTCAAGTATGAAAAATAGTCCATCACCCGACATTCATTCCCAAGTAGCCCTAATGTATAGTCAACAAAAAGAGATGGTTAATACAATCCATTCCATGTCAAATGAAATACTCCAACTTCGAAGGGAGTTAAGTGAAGCAAATAGGGTGCAACAAGTTCAACAACAAGTTATAAGGAAGATTACTAATCATTTGCAAAATATTAATAATGCAAGTAGTAACAATAATAATAGCAACAACATAAATAATTCAAATAATAATCAATTAGGTAAATTAATAAAACTCAATAATTTATATGTATATTAATATTGTTATTATAGTAAATAGCGATCAGGCACAACCTACAATTTTTATTACGCCACCACAGGCTCAAAACAATAGCAATATATATAACAGCTTAAGCCCCATGCCACATAATGGAAATTCACCAATTATGACTCAAGGACAAGATTATTATTTTAATACCTCAATGAATCAAGAGTTTCAAAATAATATGTTGAATATTAATAATATGAACTTAAACCATCTTTCGCCCGGGTTAGCACCTTTAGGATCAGAACACTCGTATACAGAAGAAATCAAATTTTCCCCACGTTCACCAATAGTTTATAAGCCTCATGATAACTTTTATAGGTCTAATATTAGTGATTCGAATCCAGATGAAGTTTCTCCAAAATAGGTGGTTATCTTTGTTGCTCTTTTTTTTCTATATTCTTTTAAAGATTTTAAATATTAGTTTTTATTTTTTAATAACATCTATCTATCTATGTAAATTTATTTTTATAAATTAGTTTCTTTTTAATTTACTAAATGTTCTACCTAAAATTAACTTTTTATGCTGAAATACACAGTTATATTAAAAAATAGACACTTTAATTATTATTTTCTAGATTCTACTTTTAAAGTTTGATTTATAAATTATTAAATTATAAATTATCTTGAATTATCCTGAATTATAGATTCAAAAATAATAGAATTTATATACCCATCACTTATATAAAAGCTCTAAATAAGAAATGACTTACTGCTATTTTTTTACATAATGCTAAACTATAGGAGGTTAAACTATTAGATGTTGACACATTTCTTTCAAGGAAAGATTTCAATATGCAAAGTATTCATTAATTATAACTGAAAAATGATATATCAAAACAATAAATTAAATAAAGGAACGTGGTTTAAAACAATAACCTGTATATTAAATAGGCACACATATTAAACAAATATCGCATATATTAAACAATTCAACAAGTAAAAGAACAAAGGCAACAATTAAGCCTTCTAAACAAAAGGAATTAGAAACCAAAGTTTTAATTCTATAAAACTAAAAGAAGACATGAAACAATTTTATTTTTAATCAAGCTCAAAGTATTAAATTTTATTTATTACTTTTTTGACAATGATTAATATAAGGTATAGTTATCACTTTAGATGGTTAATTAAATTTTTTAAGCTTCACTCTTTTCAACTTTTTCTTCAGTTACAGCTTCTTCAGCTGGAGTTTCTTCAGCATCAATAGCAGCTTTTTCACTAAAATTAAGTCAAGATTAACTATTATTCACTTAATATTAATTATTATAAAATTACAAGTTTTCAACTAAATCTGGGATATCATCTTCTCCATCTTTACCAGCATTTGGGTTTAAATGTTGATAAGTTTCAGCTAATTTACGGAGAGAAGCAAGGGATTCGGGGCCAAGTTGATTAAGGATACCTGGTACAAGTTCGGTAATTTCTATGTAAAAGTTAAAGTAAAAAAGAACAAAAAAGAAACTTGAAAAACATACCTTTATCAGTGGATGGACCGCTAATGACGAAAGTAGCACCATCAGTACCAGCGAAAACTTTAAAATATTGTTATTTAAAAAAAGAAGCATTGATAAAAAAAATAAAATAGCTACCTTTTGGATCAGCAAAGTGAAGTACTTTACCAGCGTCACCAAACATGTTAACTTCTTGAATATTTGATAATGGAAGTACATCTAATGTTTTGACCACTTTTTCTAAGTTTTTATCACCGAGTCCTTTAGAACCAGTAGATTTAAAAACTTTACGACGTGGGGTACCTTTACCACCAATACGTACTTGATTTTGGAGTTTGGCAAGTTTTTCAGGATTCATCTTTTATATATATATAAAAATCAAAATGTTAATCTCTTGACTCCATTTCTTTTCTGCTGTATTCGGTCCAACATATTTGAGATATAAAAAAATGGAACGAAAATGGATGGAGCTTTTATTACACTAGTTTGAAATAAATTGGGATTTACTAACCTTAATCAACTTAATATACAATTTTTAAAGTATACAAAGAAAGGACTTATTATGCTAGCTTGACCCCCTGCTGAAAACAATTTTTGATATCTTTATCCAATGTAAGCTACCTTTGTGAAAAAGTTAGAATTTGTTTTGAATTCAACCAATCATTATAAATTACGCACCTTGTTTCGAAAATTACAACCAATTATTTTGAAATTTAATTTTGAAATCCCATGAACGGTATCAGAAATCCTTTTTTTTGATCGTTTCGAGTTTTAGAATGGAGTGAAAATTTTGATTTAGATTTGTTCAATTTTTTGATGTTATATTTGGTATATTAGTTAATTTCTTTAAACTATGTGAAATTATTTATTTATTTTTTAAAATAAATTATAATCAACTTAGCTCAATTCTTTGATTATCTAAATAAACTTTATATTTACGCTTTTTAAACACTAAGACCCGTTTTCAAAAAAAACTTTGAATATTTAAATAATATTCCTATTAGCTCGTTTTTTTTAGCTGATTGAGATTATTCTACAATTCCACTTTGAAAGTGACAATAAAAATATTAAAAAAAATAAAAAAAATAGATCAATTATAACATAAAATTAATATTATTAAAATAGACTTAATTTTAAAATAAACTATTTTTGTTATTTGAATTGATAACTAAAAATACGAATATTTCATCAACAGAATCAAACTGTGATCTCAAAAGTAAAAGATAGGGAAAAAAATCAAAGTTTGAAAAAAGGAAATAACTGTTAAGAACATGCATACTAAAATAAAGTTTATAATTTATTTATTATACAATTCTAAACTATACTAAGTTACTTTATATTAACATCAAAAAATAAACAAAGCTAAAAAAAGGCTTAATTTACCATCAATTATCATTGACATCATAAAGATCATGTTCAAAAATTTCATTGGTTTTTTGAGGTGAATAAGGGAGGAATTCGTTCAATAAATTGAATTTACAAATTAACACCCGATTTTACTGATAATTCATAGATTTGATTCGCTTATTTTATCATCCTGGAGAAATTAGGTAGCTACAAAGTAAAGAATGAACATTGACAAAAATTTAGTTCAAATTAACTAGCTGAATTTTCATCACTTTAAAGTTTTTGAATTGAGTTTTAAAAGTTCAAGTTTGTATTTTCTATATAAAAAAGATAAGTTTTGCAGTTATTATCCAACATTGGATATTTATTTGAAAGTTGGAAATTGAGTTTTGGTAAGTATTCATTCGACTATTACTTATTAGTTAGTTGTAAACAGTGATTTGAGTAGTTTGTTATCGAATACTTTGTAGATAAAATCACTGTGTTTATAATTGATTTAAACTACCATTCCTTATTTCTATTTATACCTTCATTCATTCATCTTTAAGACACTAACACTAATTTCTCAATTATTCATCTAGTTAAAAAATGGCAGAAGAAGGCAAAAACAGGTGATTATTTATAAAATGAACACGAAAATCGACAATAAACTTACCATTTGTTTAATTTAGTGTTGTAATCAAAGTAGGTATGGTAGGGGATTCACAAATTGGAAAAACAAGTTTAATGGTGAAATATGTTGAAGGATCATTTGATGAAGATTATATTCAAACGCTTGGTAAGTGAAGTTTTTTAAAACTGAAGAGTTTATTAATTATTTTAAATTCTTCTTTTTTATAAATTAGAAGTGGAACTTTGATATTAATTTAATTCTTATTGTTTTTAGGTGTTAATTTTATGGAAAAAACAATATCTATTAGAAATACTGAAATTACTTTTTCAATATGGGATTTAGGAGGTGAGTCATTAACTCATTTCTCATCTGTTACAAAATATTAACCCATTTCTTCTTTCTCACTCTTAGGTCAACACGAGTTTGTTAATATGTTACCATTAGTATGTAATGATGCTGTAGCAATATTATTTATGTTTGATTTATCAAGAAAAGCAACTTTAAATTCAATTAAAGAATGGTATCGTCAAGCTCGTGGATTTAATAAAGTAATTTATTATAGATTGATAAAAGATGAGTAAATGAATGGATTCTAATATTTGATTTTAATAGACTGCTATGCCCTTTTTAGTTGGTACTAAATATGATCATTTTGCTAGTTTTAATAGAGAAGAGCAAGAGGAAATAACAAAACAGGTAATTAGGATTAATGATTTTATTAAATAATAATAAGATATATTATATTATATTAGACAATAATAATATCTATTCTAAAAAATTAATACTCATTATAATTTTAATTCATATAGGCACGTAAATTTGCAAAAGCAATGAGGGCGCCATTAATATTTTGTTCTACATCCCATTCTATTAATGTACAAAAAGTATTTAAAGTGGTATTAAGTAAAGCATTTGATCTTAAATGTACTATTCCAGAGATTTCCGATATTGGTGCACCTATACTTGAATATGAAGTTGGGTCGGAGTAAACAATGGTTGTAAAAGGAAAGAGATGTGTAGTTTTTGCAAAGTTTATTTGTTAGATTCATTTATAAATTGATACAAATTATAATGTTAAAATTATACGCCCCACTTTTTCTCAATGGTTAGTTTAGAATAGTATTTTAAGCTTCAATTTTTGTCCCGCCTCTTCACTTTCTCTAATATTTTTTCCTTTGCTATTAACTTTTAATCAGATCACCCTTTTTTGGCATTAAAGTTTTCAAACCTTTAGTTTTTATTATTTTCAAATAGAAATTTATAGAAAAATAGATGTTATTACATTCGATTATTAAAATCTCGATTATTGATTTCTCGAATTTATTTCTTGAAAGTTTTAAAACATTGAATTTTGTCATTTTTAAAATAAATAAAGATAGTTGAGGAAAGCTCATGAAGTTTGAAGAACAAATAGGTTCAATGAGATGTATAAGAGAGTGTTTTGGAGGACTATATTGTATGTATTAGAAATAGAACACATACATAATTTTCTATTAATTGAATCATTTATATGTAAGATAGAACTTTGGCAAATATTTACCATTAAGAAATCAATTTTTTAGTCATTTTCTTTAGTTTTTAATAAAAAAATCATATTTGATTAAGACATACTTTTAATGTTTGGATTGTATCTTAAAGATGAGTAATTCAATTAATATAACACTTAGTATGTGTTATATTTATAATACATATAGGGGTATTTTTTTTGGCTTCATTATTTTTTCCACTTTTTAAGCGTTATTTCAGCGGAAAAATTGGTAGTAAAATTCTTAAACACAAAAATACATCCCCGTATATTATTTAATCTCTATATTTTTATATTTCTATAATATTCTATAATTTATTTATAATATTTAATTTTTTAAAAATGGAGGTAAATAAGTTGGTAATTCATCCCATTCTAATGGTAATTCTAAATCTGGATAAGAAGTTTCATTTAAGGCACCTAATGGAACATTTGGATTAAATTCCGTTGAATTGACTAAACGAGGATAAGTAGTATTAACACTTAAATTCTCAGTTTCATTATTTGTTGATTCTAGTTTATTCGTGTTCTATAATAATAAAAATAGGTTAATAAGTACTGAGTGTAAGAGAGAGATAAAATAAATTTACTATAAATTGATGATATCTAGTTTCCATATCAGTTATTTCTAAAGTACTATTTTTTATTTTTTTTGTTATTGATTCGAAATTATTATCATCAATTTCGTGCTTTGAAATCTAAAATAAAATAAAATAAAATAAAATTCTTATTTAATAGATAGTAATAAACTATTTTAACTTACACTTTTCTTGGAATTAATAATTAATTTAACTAATTGTAATTGATTTTTAAAATCATCAATTAAATTGGAATTTAATGAATAAATATGATTTAATATCATTAATGTACTAATAATTAAATAAAATAATTAAATAAAATAATTAGTTAAATAAAAATAAAAACAAAAATATACTTACTAAATATTAGGTTTTCTTAAACAAATATGAATTATATAATCTAATTCAATTTGTTCAAAATTTTCTTCTAAATTAAAACTTAAACTAATAATTTCTTTACTCCAAGCGACTAGAAATTAAATTATTAGATTATATTATAATATTAATATTATGATATTACCTAAACTTAACATATAACTATCATCGAATTCTTGATTTTTATCCAAATTATTCTAATAATTAATTAATATTAAACCTCTGTTCATATATTACAATAAACAATAATAAACCTACTAATCCTAATAAATCCATTGTTGTAGAAGATAAATCAACTAAATAAGTAAATAAATATTAATAAATATCAACAACTATAATACAATAATAAATAAAATATATAATTTACATTCTATAGATTCTAATTTATCAATTAAAGCTAATAATAAAGCTTCTAAAAATGCTTGATATTTTTCAGCTAATAATTTCATTAATGGTAACCATAAATTTAATTGATTTTTATCTAATTTTAAATTATTCTTTGTTGGGCGTTTTCTAAAATTAAATTAAATTAAATTAAATTAAGTTATTATTATTAGTATAAATCTTATTCTTATATAAATAATATAACTTACTTTTTCCTTTGTGGAATTAAAAAGGAAGGTTGAATTAAGTTATTAATTATTAAATTTAAATATAAATTTAAGTTTTTTCTTTTAAAGAAATTCATCACTATTCCTTTTTCTTTACCAACTAGTTTCATTCCATCTTCTTCTTCTTCATTATCTATAAACATTCATATTCAATACTTATATTTAATATTGATTTATTAAAATAACAATAAATAATAAAGTAATATCGAATATAGTAGAATATTGTTATTAATTTACCTTTTAACCAAGCTTTTCTTAACTGTTTATAACTAATTAATAAATTATTAACTATTTCTACATCTTCCGTTGATTGATATATTATTTTATTCCAATAATGAACATTCAACCACTCCAAAGCCTATAATAAAAAATAAAATTAATATAAATAATTATACTCTCAAATTCTTAACCCAACCCATTCCTCAAATTTAATAAAACTAATTAATTAAAAATAAAATCTAAACTTACTTCTTTTGCATAATCTCTTAATATTTGAATTTTAGGTAAATTACCATGAGTAGCTGTATGACGAAGCATCACAAATTTAGGTGGTAATTGAATACTTTTAGCAATAATATGGATTGGTTTAGCATATTTACTTGTTTGTTCAGGATCAATAATACCATTAACAAATCTAAATTAAAAAGATCATTATTAAATAATAATTATTAAATGATAATAATATAAACATTAATAGGACTATAAAAATGGATATGAATGAATTTTACTTTTTAGTTTTTATTACCTTATTAAAGCCATTGAATATAACATTCTTAATTCAATATCATTAAATTTTTTTATTTGTTGTTCATAATCTTTAATAATAACTTGATAAAATAACATACTACACTCAATACTACAAGGCAATTTTCCACGAATATACCATGCTTTAATCTATTTAATTTTTTAATGGAATAAATAAATAAGTAATTAGAATTATATAAAATAATAATTAATAATAATATTCCATGAAATAGTTAATTGATTTTTACCATTCTTATTTTATATATTATTATTATTATTATTATTATTATTATTCTATTAATTATTATTAACTTACCCTTTTCAAAGCCCATAATAATTTATCATCATTATTGGGTTGTTTTGATATTGGAAACAAAGCCTCTTTTACTGATTGAAATTCTTCAATATTAGTCCATGGTACAATTGTTGGTATAAATTTCATTTCTTTTTTCTAATAAAAATAAAAATTAAGAATTCTTTTGATATAGAATTAAAGTTAAATCATCCTTTTTATTTAAGCCATTAATTTTTAATTGTTATATTGAAAATTAGCAATTATATTAGAAATGAAAAATAATAAGTTTATATAAGAAAACACATCAATTTTATTTCAGTTATACTTATCAATAAAGAGACTTGGCTGCTAACTTCCATTTATTAACTACCATATCCACATCTTTTTCTTGTACTCCCTTTTCTTTCAAAAACGCTTCCAATTCTGTCCAGAATTCAACATGCAAAAATTTCTGTTTTGTTTCCTCGCACACTGTCTTATCCTTTTCACTTTCCTTCCCTTCAATTAATGAATTTCCTTCCTGTTGATTCTTTTTCTGTAAATAAACTGTACTATTACTATCAATATTTAACTCAAACATTTTCTTATCATCCCCCAATGGTCTTCCTTTTAATAATAAACGTTGATTCGATACTGGAATAGAAAGTTTTTTTTCAATAATATGTTTAATATCAAGAATAGTATGGGTTTTAGTGATATTAGGGATCATAGATTCCATATTACTATTGAGATATTTGAGTTTTAAATGGAAGGGGACTATTTAAATTGAGTGGGTATTAATAACTAAATTACGTAATGAAAGAGTAAACAAAACTTACCATTATCTTCAGTTTCAGATAACAAATATAATTTTCGTTTGAAAACAGATGGTAACTAGTTAGGTGAAGAGTCGATTAGTTTTAATTTACATAAAATAATTTACTTACAGGTTCTAATTCACCAATTTTAAATACTGCATTAGGGAATAATTGGGATTGTATTGATTTGTAATTATAACTAGAATCACGTTGATCCAAAGAAGTTAACATATCTTGAATAAATGAATCCTCAGTTGTAGTCATCTTTTGTTTTGTTATGTTATAATTGGAATTTTTGAGAAAAAATGAAGTGTTGAAATTTAGAATGGTGATTTTTTATACGCAATTTCATTTTCGAATTAATAAAATTTTAATTGACAATATTAAAAAAGTTAGTTTTTTCATTTTTTTAAAACAAAAATTAATAATAACTTTTATAATGCTTTAAATAAAATAAAACAAATAAAATCTATTTATAAATTATTAGAGATTGAATTTATAAAATATTCTCAATTTATCTTTATTAAATTCAATATTCCATCTATTTATATAATAATTAAAATACTTGAGGGAAAATACAAAAGAATTAATTCTAATTGAAAATTAATTATTTAATAAATTATTATTATTATTATTATTATTATTATTAAATTAAAATAATTGTTTTTAATTTTCTAAAACTTCTGTTTTATTAAATAACTTTACTCATCTATCCATTTTTATTCCTCTTTTTTTCTCATTACATCACTAACTTTTCTACTACTTCTAATCGATTAACAATCTCTTTTGGTCCTAATAAATGAAAGATATCAAATATTGGTGGTCCCAACTAAAATATTATTAATTAAATAACTCCATTTTATATTTAAAAACATAATACAAATAAAAACTTACTGATTCTGTAGTTAATAAAATACGTGTTAATTTCATGGCCATATTTTTATTACAATTTAGTTCATTTATTAAAGAGTTAAAAGTAGCTAGGTCTATTTTTTTAATGTTTTGATCTTTTAATGATTCTTTCAGTTGTAAAATAATAGTTTCTATAATAAATAATAAATAATAAATAATAAATAATAAATAATAAATAATTAATTCTATTATTTCACTTACTTAATACTTCTTTGTTTTTTGAATTATTAATTAATTGATTTAATGGTGATTTTAGATCATTTAGTTGATGTTGATAATTTGGTATTATAAATAAAAAATAACAATTTTGAATTAAATCGTTTGAGAAATATAATCGATCCTAAAATAAATAATAATACATTAATATTAACATTAATAATAATATTATATACTAAATAATTCATTAATTACCTTCATAGAAATTAATACTTTCTCTACATATTCTTCTTTTAATCTAAATAAACTTTCCTTATCAATTCTAAAATTTGAAATCCACATTAATATATTATTATCTTTATAAATAAAAATTAAAAACTTGCTTTTCTTGAAATTCCAATTGAATTTTAGGTAACAATTCATTTACTAATTCTTTTCTTCTATTATTATTTTCAATTTTTAATTTTAAATGATTTTTATTAAACCAATTTAATTTTTCATTAAATACCATGGGATTTGATTTATTGATATTACTTAAATTAAACTAAATATAAAATTATTATTATTAACAAATAATATATATACTATGGTACTTTAATAATTAAATATATAATAAACTTACTTCATTTATCATTTTATCTAAATTCATGATTTCTAGATTTGGAGTATTAGGTGACCACCCTAATAAAGCAATAAAATTTGTCAATGCTTCTGGTAAATAACCTTTATTCTAAAATATTCAAAAAAATTTATTAATCAATTTTAAATTAAAATTCAACTATTCTATTTTTTATATTACCTTATAATCTTGAATAGTGACATCATCCTTTCTTTTGGATAATTTAGCTCCTTTATTATTTAACATTAAAGGTAAATGATAAAATTGAGGTGATTTCCAATTCAAGGCCGAATATAAATTGATATGTAAGGGTAATGAATTTAACCATTCTTCACCTCTTAAAACATGAGTGATCCTCATTAAATGATCATCAATAACATTAGCAAAATGATAAGTGGGATAAGAATCGGCTTTCATTAAGATAATATCATTATTAACTAATTGAAGTTTAAGGGGACCATAAATTATATCCGAATAAGTTTTATCGGTATAATCATTCTATTGAAGAGATAAATATTAATTTTATGCTACTTTTTTATACACATTAAACTTACTTTAAATCTAATAACATGTTCCTCTTTATTTTTTAATTTATCTTTAACTTCTTCTTTTGTTAAAGTTTTACAATAGCCATCATAATGAGTAATGATTCCATTTTCTTTTTGTTTTAATTTAATAGTTTCTAAACGTTCTTTTTTACAAAAACAATGATATGCTTTATCTTCCTATTGTTAAAAAATTAACATTCTTTCACTACTTTATTTTTATTTTTATTTTTATTTCTATTTTAAATATTACTTACTTCTATTAATTTATCTGCATGTTTTTTATATATAGACAACCTTTCACTTTGTATATAAGGTCCATAGGAGCCTCCTATCTCAGGTCCTAAAAAATAGTCATTATTAATAACTATTAAAATCACTATCCAGTTCCTAACTTACCTTCATCAAACTCCAACCCCGCCCATTTCAAATCCTCCATTAGCCCTTCCTTAGCCTCTGATACTAATCTTTTCTTAAAACATAAATCTCAATAATCATCATTTTTATATTATTTAATACTTACTTGATCTGTATCTTCAATTCTTAAAATTAGTTTGCCACCTTCTTTTTTTGCCAATAAATAATTATATAATGCTGTACGTAAACCACCTAAATGTAAACTGCCTGTTGGACTAGGAGCAAAGCGTACCCGGACGGAATAGTTGTGTATTATTGTTTTGGTTAGATTATACATCCGATGGGAGTGGAAATTAGGGTTTAGATATAGCAATACCATTTTTTTCTAAACTATTTTGAATTTTGAATTTTTTGATTAATGTGATTTTGAGATTGAAAAAGTATCTAAATCAACTAAAAATATGAAAAACAAAATTGCTTTTTATTTTATTTTATTTTATTTTACTAAAAAAGATACGTTAATTAGATAATGAGTAAAAGAAAAACGTAAAAACTTTAATATAAAACCAATAAAATAACAATATTAACATTTAGATATTAATTAGTAGAAGTCAAACAAAGTTAGAAATGGAAGATTCGGAGGAAGATTTGGAAGTGATGAAAGGGATGAAAGAGGAAATAGAGGATATTGAAGAGGTAAAGGTTTTAAATTAAAACCGAAAAGAATTTGAATTCATTTTATACTTTTTAGTTATTAGACATGAATAGTGAAGCTGATTCATTAGATAAAGGATTAGAAGAACTGAGATTTTTTTTTGATAGGTAAATTAAATCAACCATTCTAATCTTTTACTTCATATTAAACTAAATAATCTCCTACCCTCAGTGATACAATAAAGCCTAAGAAAATGGTAGAGAAGACGATAGAAAAAGAGTATAATTATTCTTTAGATAAATTACTGGATGAAAAAGAAAATGATAAATTTCTAGAACTTGAAATTAAACCATTTCATTTGATGTTTGAAAATGTAAATTTTTATATTTTTTTATGTTTGTTGTCGTTTGTAGGTTAAATAAATAAATTGTTTATTTGTTTTATTAAATAGGACTTTGATAATGATATCTTAGATCAGGATACAACATTGAAGTTTTTAAAGGAGAAGGAAGAAAATGGGAATGAAGAAAATGAAAATAAGATGGATAGATTAAAACAAGTAAGTAATCATATTTTAATATTATAATAAAATAAATAATATCATCCAGATAATGAGCGATAGTAAAAATGATAATAATACAATAGAAATTAAAATAACAATCTTTAAAACCAGTTATCAAAAACAAATTCTTGAATTATCTAATCTCAAAGACATTAAACTCCTCAATGATTTCCAGCAACTCATTGATGCTACTAAATTCGATGATAATGATCAATTATTAACTATAGTGGAAAGTAGTATCTATAATTTAGATTTTGAATTAACACAAGAATTTTATGGATTAATATGGGAATTTACAATCAAATTTGAATTTGAATGGGATTTATTCTATTTATTAGAAGAATATTTTAAATTATTTGAAGCTAAGTTTTTAATCTTAGATGACCTTAATAAGTTGAATTTAAATTATATATTTGATATTGAAGATAAGGAGGATAATAAAGTGAAGGAAGAAGAAAATGAAGAGAATAGAATTATGGAATATGTTAATGAAATTCAATTATTTTTTAATTTTATTAATCAACTGTTAAGTTCAAAGTAAGTTTTCATTATTTTTAATTGATTTAATACATAAATAATAATAATAATAACAATTTATAGATATTATAAGCCCATGACTTTTCATGAAAAAAATAATCTAATTATAGGATTAACACTCCTCTCTCTCGATACTCATTTAACATGCATTGTAAATAATGAATTACAATTAATAATAGGAAAAATCATCAATTCAATACAAGATTTGGATTCTTTATATACAATTATTATTAAAAATTTAATACATTTGATAACAAGAATATACGATATGGATGAAAAAAAGGGGCTTTATTTTATTAAAAATATGTTAGGTTTTTTATTTTCGGTTACAAGGACTAAACGAGAGAGAGGGAAGTATTTGTTTTTTCAATTAAGTAGTTATCATTGTTTAGAGTTACTTAGTGGACAGAAATTTAAGGTAGATTTTTGTATTAAATGAGTGAAATAATATTAATAATAATAATAATAGTTATTATCTAATATTGAAGATTATAATTTAAAAACATATTTAAAATTAATATATCCTAATTATAAATTAGATAACAATAATAAATTAATTGATAATAAGATTAATGAAAATTTAATATTAAAAAATACATTAGCGGAATCCAAATTAATTAATTTAATTCAATTATTTCAATGGAATTTGACCAATTTTATTTTGAATAAAAAAGATAAAGTAATTATTTTATTATGATTTTTCTATAACAATGTTAATATTGATTATTTTAGCTATTAATTAATCAATTAATTAATTTTTTTAAAGATTGGGATAGTCAGATAGGCAAGATTTGTATTTTAATATTAAATTATTAAATTATTAATTGAAACTTAATATAGATGTTAAAGGAGATAATATACTCTATTCGATAGTAAGTGGAATTAACAGATAAAAATGATGGCATAATTAAGAACTTTTATTTTTTTATTAGGCAAAAGAAGAATTACAATTATTGTATTTAAGGCTGTATTATTTCATCAAACAATAAACACATTCAAAAAGAAAACTCACTGGTCACTCCCCTCTTTTCTGCAGAATAAAATAATGATGATCGAACAGTAAGTTAATGTCATTGATAATGAAGTAAAAAACATCAAGTTGTCTGAGGTGCAAAAATCAGTTATAAATAAACTTTTTTTAAATTGAGCTAGTCTTATCTTGTTTTTTTAATAGAATTACATTAAATACGGGTTACTTAAAATACACTCTTTGACTAGGAAAACATGGCTGATAATATTTTTGTTATTTATTATAATCACTTTTTTAGGATATAGAATGTAAAAACAAAAGGGAATACTATTTTAAATTCTATGAGTTAAATCAGAACAAACTAAATAAAATAACTACAAAGTTTATTGTCCAAACTTCAGAAAAATGATTATATTATATCTAAAGCTATACTATTAAATCAGACAATAGTACGTAAAACAAGTCCACTTCTATTATTCTCTTCTCCCCCACAGTAAGATAAAAATCACTGCAGTATAAGCCAAAATAGCCAATAGCGAAGTAGCAAATACTAAATTCCCTGATGTATAAAAATATTTCAAAAACAAACTTTTTTTTAGCTCATTATCTTTATCTTCTTCATCTTCAATATAACTATATTGGAACTCTTTTAAATGATAACGTCTTATAATGTCAATGATGAACATTGAGATTCCAAAGGTAATAAACACCAAACCTATTAAGCGTAACTCTTTATCGAATAAACGAAGGGCGAGAAGACTTGCGCCCATTAATCCTATACTTGTACGGAAGTAAGCACCATCTAAAGTACGCTCTTTGGCTAATTAATGAAAGGTTACTTATTTGGTTGCTGTTCATATGTTTGTTTTTTTACCTCTTAAATCCAATACTTGATTGTCATTGAGTTGATCTGCCATCTTTAATAAAAATAGTTGCTCTTGAATAAAATTGAAAAATTTACAAAAAATAAAAAATAAAAAATAAAAATAAAGAATTCATTTTTTGAATTCATAAACTTATGCCAATTAACTAAAAATAAAAATTACTCATTTTAAAATTGATTTTTAGGCTTAACTAGTTTTTTTGATAATAAATAATTTAATTTCTTTGCCCAAAATCCTGGTTTCTATTTAGTTTTTATTTGTTTATAAATTCATTCTTATGATGAATTGACCAAAAAGTTCGAAAAAATTCTATTTTAGGTCAGTTTTTAAAAGCTTTGTTAAATTGAAGTTTCAAATTTACTGGTAAAATAGCAATGTAAAAATGAATAGAAAAATCTCACTTTCTCGTCTTTTTAATCACAGTCATTTTTACTGAATTCATTTTTTGGCTCAAATTTTGTTTATTTTTTCCTTTGATAAGACCATTGTTAGTTACTGATTTCATCTAAAAGGTAATAATTGCAAAGTTGGTGCTTTGAAAAAAATTAATTTTTTAAATTTATAGTCAAAAATAAAAATAAAGTCCAAATTCCCTTTGCTCAGCTCTTTTTTTTTCATGAGATCATTTTTCGACTACAGATTTGACTCATTTAGTTTAAAAAATGATCAAATTCAAGCACTTTTTAAAAGAATTTCTCTTTTTGAGTTTTATTTTTTAAACTACTCTGCTTTTCAAAGCAACGAATTTAACAAAACCCAAAACCGAAACTTTTTATTTACTAACTTATTTAATAAATCTTTTCATTTAATTAAAAGTTAAGCTTTATCTTAACTAACTATTTCTAATCGAAAAGAAGAATCTTTTAATTCTAAAAAAACAAACTGAAATAAAACAAATGGTTGGTAAAAGAGGAAGACGCGGTACTGGAGCTCCAAGCACCCGAAGAACAAGGGCAACGGCAAATAGTGAGCCATTGGAAGCTTCACAAACTATTACTTTGGAACACACTGGAGAAGGGGCTGAAAATTTAACTGTGGAACCTGAATCGGGCAGCCAAGTGGATTCAAACACTCAAGAAGCGAGTGAAACTCCTGTTCAAGCTAACGGAGAAGAAAGCTCGGCTGTAGAACCGAATGAGCAAATGGAGCTGAATCAAGAAGAGGTCGATTCTAGTGAAATGGTGGTTAGTTCCGTTATTAAAATTATTGAGATTCAAGAAGAGGATATAGGAGATAATTTAAACAAAGTGAGTGTAGCTGAAAGTGAAACTCATAGTCATCAAGTTTGGGAACATGGTGAAAGTACTTTTGTTTATACAGCTGATAATGAAACAAATAAGGTCATTGTTGAAGAGGCATCCGATAATCTTCAAGAAGAGGCCAACATCTTAGAGCAAGGTGATGAAGAGATGATTTCCCAGGAAGAGGTTAACGAAATAATTTCTAAGTTGAAAAAGGACATGATTAGTATTTCTGCATGTTTGAAATTGTATCAGAATAAGAATTTTGGTAATCTAAAATTTAATAATTTTGTATTTATAAAGGTTAATTGTTTTTTTTATAGAAAATTATGAAGCTCATAGCTATATTGAGAAGCTTAGGAGGAGTACTGATAAGATTGTGGAGGATTATAGCAAAGTATACGACCAAGCAGTCAAACTAAAAAAGACTTGTGACTATATTAAAGGAAAATATGATACCTTGTATAACAAAACTGTTGCTATTTTGGGTTCTGAAAGTCTAAATGAAGAAAAAGAAGAGCTTATAAGTAAAGTTAAATCTTTGGAAGTAAATCTTGTTTTACAATTTTATAAGTAATTGTAGTAAAGTTATTTTTTTAGTTTTATAAAACCCAACTTGAAGTTGAAGTGAAAAAGATTGAGCCATTAAGAAATATGGTAGAAGCACTTGAAAAAGAGAAGGAGAAAAATAGAAGAGATATTGCAGAAAAGTAAACTTATTAATATTGATAATATAAAGTAAATATTAAATGATTTAAATAGGAGAGATCACATTGATAGATTAAATGAACAAGTTAGACATAAAAGTCAAGAGCTTAATTCTAAAGACATTTTAATCCACGAGTTAAAAAATAACCAAAATTTAATTGAAGATTTAGAAATGGAAGTTAGAAGATTAAAAGAAACAAATGAAGATTTGGATGAAAACTTCATGGCATTAGAAATGGAAAATGAAGCGAATAAGAAATCTAAAAAAGAGATAGAAAAAGTTAATAAATTGTTTATGGATCAAAATGAGCAATTAGAACGCTATATAAATGGAAAGAAGAAAGATTCGGTATTTAAGGGCATTATGGAGTACATTGATAATAGTCATAACGCCGTTGATAATGTTATTAAAATGATTGACTTACTTCTAGATTCTATTAATGATATTCAAGCATTGGAAAATGAGCTGGAAGAAAAGAATGGAATGATTGAGTCTCTAAATGTCAATATCAAGGGTAAAGATCATCTCGTTTCACAAAGTAAAAAAGAAAAGGAAGAGGCCATAATGGAATTAAATAAAGTGCAAAGTAACCTTGACGTATTGATGAAAAATAATGCTGAGTTTTTTAATACAATAGAAACTATGAAAAGGAGAAAGGCTGAGCAAGATAAGGAATATAATGCAATGAAAAAGAAAATGGAAGATTATGAAAAAATTAGTGTTAGTCAAGGATTTAAGATAGAGCAAATGAAAGAGTTTAATGATATGAAAAAGAAAATGGAGGAATTGGAAGGAAAAAATATTAGCTTACAAGTTAAATTGGATACGACCAATAAGTATAATTATTTATTAATGCAAAGGACAGCCATTTCGGAAATAGATTATATTCAATTGATGGAAACGGGTGAGTTATCAGCTGAGCTTGAAGATACATTAAAAGATATGTCCGATCCACAAAGAGTTTATTATTTAAAATCCAAAGTTGGCAAATTACAAGTACAACTTGATACGGCTAAAAGGGTGCAAACTTATGGTTCTAAGTCAAATGCTGGTGAGATTAAGAAATTTGAGGATGAAAGTAAGCGTAATGCTAAACAATTAAAGAAAAAAGAAGAAGAAATAGCTAACTTTAATTCATTAGTA
The DNA here is from genome assembly GCA_030770535.1 of Batkoa obscura. NCBI lineage: Eukaryota > Fungi > Entomophthoromycota > Entomophthoromycetes > Entomophthorales > Batkoaceae > Batkoa > Batkoa obscura. The sequence continues at coordinate 518,802 of JASVEC010000005.1, read as the reverse complement.
GAAGAGAAACAAAAGGAACTCGATGATTTGAGAGTAGTAATTAAAGAGAAGGAGGTTATCAATCTCGATTTAAATGCCAAAATTAAGGAAAGTGATCAAATCAATAATGTCTTGAGTGATCAATTAGCCAAAAAGGATAACTATTGTAACGTTGTAGATAAGGAGTTAAGTCAAAAGATAGAGGAATGCGAAAACCTTAAAATACAATTGGAACAAAGTTATCAAGCCCAACAGGGATTCATTCAACAAAACCAATTTGACAAAAATGGCTTATTAAATCAAAAGATGGCAGAAATCGATTTCCTCAGACAGGAATTGAACCAAAGCTACGAAAATCAAAAGAGGTTGGGTCACCAAAACCAAGTCAGCCAAGTGGTTGTGGAGGGTACCATTGAAAACAAAAGAATGAAATTCGATTTCAATACTATGGTGGATAAGTATAAGAGATTGAAAGAGAAGTATAACGATGATGTTCGTAAGTTATATGAGAATAACTTAGCTTTAGAAAAACAAAAAAAAGCTATGCAAAATTCAATCACCGATTACGTTACCGTAATTGAAGAATTGAAATCTAGATTAAATATTAAAGTGAATGAATATGAACTTCCATCTTCACCAGTATATTTGTATGAAAATAAACCAGAAGTGGTTCGATTAAATCCGAATGGGGCAGAAGCTTATTATGATTTAGGTAATACTAATTTAAATAATGGTAATAAACAAGTGAATGTTCAGGTAAATCCAAATCAAACTGAAACGTATTATGAAGTAAGTAACAATAATTTGAATAACTCAATGGCTCGAAATGAGTTGAGTCAAACTCAAAACGTAACTTATCCACAAAGTTACCGTAACCAAAATGAGAACCTTGATTATCCTATTGAAGTAAATAATCAAGGACCAGTATATTATAATGATAATCAAAGAGTAATTGAACCTGTAAGAAATACTGCTTTAACTGTAGATAATCATAATTTAGAGGCTAGTAACAATGGCCGATTATCCAGTAGAACTAATCAACTTCTGGATAATTATAATAATATAAATGACATAAATGAAAACGCTATTGTTAATAATGGTACTACTACCAATAATCATACAGTTCACAATGTTAGTCATAATAATACTGCTAATAATGATGTGATTGGAAATTTGAGAAATGAAATAGATATTAATGAGAATATCAACAATACTCAACCACAAGCAGTTTTAAGTACAAAACATAAAACCCGCCGAAGGGAAAAGAAAAATTACAATAATAATCTTACTAATGGGGTTTCTAATAAAAGAACTTCTGAATATGAAAAGCAAGAAGAAGTTAAAAAAACTAAGAATGATCCAAATATAATATTACACTTTTTAGATCAAGTTAGTCTAGGTATTGAAAATGACAAGAAAGTCTCAATGAATCCTACTGGATTTAATAATTTTCATTATGATAATGAAATCCCACTTCATACTAGTAAGTATTTGATAGTACTTAATTGTTTCTAATTTATTGATAATTTTATTTTAGATATATTGAACTTTTTAAATCTTAAATTTTTACACAATACGTTTATACACAGTCAAATTACAAGCTTTGTAAATAATATTAAAACAGAAGAAGTTGATTCAATTTTAAAATCTATATTTTTAATCTTTGAACATGGTGAAAAAAATCAAGCTACATCTGATCATGATCGATTTGTTATTGATGGCAAATTGATTATATTAAAGGGATGTGTTTATGGATGGGAATTTAATTTAATATTATTTTTATGTTTATATACAGCGGAAACTAGAGATTGTAAATTGATTAATTCATTCTTATTTCAATTATCGACCCTCATTTACTTGATTTATGAAAAAGATGAAAAAAAGGATGATTTATATAGGTAAGTGAAATTATATAGTTATAATTTATTAATGATTTTATTATTTGATATATTTTTAGTTCTATGGTAAAAGTTTTTGTTACCATGTGTTCATTTCTCAATTTAAAGAATCGAATTGATCTGCTTTTAATTGATTTATTATCAGCCAATGTTCCTTCAGAGAGCATTTTACCAACCTTATTTCTAATCAATTATATATGGAATGAGCCATTCAAATATGACTCGAAAACATTTGATATTTGTGAGTTTAATGAGGAATCTAACTTACTCACTATTGTTTATCAGCATTGTCTTGCTCATATATTTTCAATGAACTTAAAAGATGAAGAAAACTTTAAAAGGCATATTGAAGAATTTATGCATGTTAATGAGTGGCCAGCACTTCATACTTGGTTACCTTTAGGTCAACTTTATACCTTTTATCTCATGCCTTTAGCTTTTAAGGATGAGTTTGTTTCTAAAATTGGTAAGCTTTTATCTGTAATGGTAAGTTAATTTATTAATGTTTTATTAGGTGAGACTGTGATCGCAAGATCCCTTTTATTGTTGAAAAACTTAGCCTAAATTTTATTATTATTATTAAATATCAGTGCTCTTTTATTTTAAATTTTATTTTAAATTTTTCTTTTTTTTAATCTTTTCTTTTTCAAACTTATAATCGAACCAAAGTCTTTAAGCATTTTATTAGTGCAAGTAAATTTTAGATAAGGTTAGATTAAAGAAGATACAGGTTAAGGGAAACTTGCAAAGGTTAAGCTAAGGTAAGGCAGGCCTAGGGTAAGATGGGAGTGAGAGGTAAATTATGCAACTGTAGAAAGGCCTTTTAATTTGAGAGGCCTAGTTTAGAAGATATCGTGTTCTTTTTTACATTTCCTTTTTACAAAATTAGTCACTTTGAAACTAAAATTATATATTTAGACTAAAAGTAAGAATAAATTAATCACCAATAAAATTGAAGTATCATGTCATCTTTTTTCGAAAAACACTTAAATTAGCAAATCATTGATAAAAAAGACTTAATAGCAATTCAAGTCAGCTGAGAATACTCAAAAACATAAAATATATATAAAGGAAAAAAATTCATCATAATAAACCTTTATTTCCTTTCAATATCTTAAATACTAAAAATTAAAGAGATGCTTCAAACAATAACTCGTCAAAGAGCAACAGCCAATATTGTTCAAAAATTATTATTACGTACTTTAGCTAGTAGTGCACAAGGTAAGTTTTATTATTGGATTAACTTGAAATATTGATATTAAATCAATTATCTCTATTTTCTATAGCTGAAGTAAAGAAGACAAGCTTACATTCCTTTCATGAATCTCAAGGTGGACAAATGGTGAGTTTTGCTGGTTGGAGTTTACCAGTAAAATATAGTGATTTATCCGTTTCTCAATCCCATCATCATACTCGTAAAAATGCATCTATTTTTGATGTTTCCCATATGTTACAAACAAAGTGAGTTTTCATTTCATAGTCATTGACATCCTTTAAAAACTATATTAACATGATAACCATTTTTAGATGGACTGGTAAAGATCGTATAAAATTCATTGAAACTTTAGTTGTTGGAGATATTTTAAACCTTCCAGAAGATACCGCTACGTTATCCTTATTCACCAATAAAAATGGTGGTATCATAGATGATACTGTTATCTGTAAACATAGCGATCATCTTTATGTAGTATCAAATGCTGGTTGTGCTGATAAAGATTTAGCTCATATTCGTCAACAATTGAAAGAATTTCAACAACAAGGCGGTGATGTTGATGTACAAGTAATTGATACTCATTCTCTTTTGGCTTTACAAGGTATGTTTAATTTTTTTATAGCTGAGATGAGAAGTATGTTGATGGTTTATTTTATAGGTCCTAAAGCTGCTGAAACTTTACAAGCATTAGTAAAGGAAGATTTAAAAGAAATGAACTTTATGACTGGTAAACCCATTTCAATTAAAGGAATTGAGTGCCATGTTGCTAGAGTTGGTTATACCGGAGAGGATGGGTTTGAAGTAAGAACATTTTATAGTGTTTATTATTTTATATGAAATTTTTCATTAGATTTCTGTCCCCCATGAGCAAGCTATTGAACTCACCAATCTATTATTGGAAAATGATTTAGTTCGTATGGCTGGTTTAGGAGCCAGAGATTCTTTAAGATTAGAAGCCGGGTTATGTTTATATGGTCATGATTTAAATGAAGAGATTTCTCCTATTGAAGCTACTTTAAAATGGACGATTGGTAAGTTGAATTTGATTTGTATACAAAATGTTGTGTAAATTTAATTTTATCTTTTCTTTAGGTAAACGTCGTTTACAAGAAGGTGGTTTCTTAGGGGCTGAAAGAATATTTAAAGACGTTAAAGATGGCGTTAGTAAAAAAAGAATTGGTTTAATTGTACAAGGTGCTCCTGCAAGAGGTAAATTTAACTCAATTCTTTATTTAAACTTTGCTTATTAATTCCTACTTTTTTGTATAATAACAGAGGGAGCTAAAATTTTAGATTCAGAGGATAATGAAGTTGGTTATGTTACCAGTGGCTGTCCATCCCCAAGTTTAGGCAAAAATGTAGCTATGGGCTATGTTGCTACTAAATTAGCTAAAAGCGGAACGGAATTAAAGGTTAAAATTCGTAATAAACAATATCAAGCTGTGGTTTCGAAAATGCCATTTACCCCAGCTGGTTATTACAGAAAACCTTAAAGAGAGGTTTTATAAGAGGGGGTAGGATATGAATATTTGGAAGGAAGTACATTCTTTTAATAAAATTTATGAATGATATTTACTTTGTCTGTGTATTTTTAATAGAATATTTTTTTATGATTTATTTGCTTATTTTGCTTATTTTTAAAATGGTTGCTTTTTTAAAAATATGTTTTAAAATTTAGAATTTAAAATCCCCTAATTTTTAGAAATAATCCCAGCAATTTTAAAAAAAATAAAATTGAACTAATAAAAGCAAACTACCCTGTTTTTTTGCATATAAAAATAAATATACAAAAGATGAGTAATCAAATCGAAAACGATCGTAGTGCTGTTGTTGGTTTAACCATTGGTTCATTATATTCTTCCGTTGCTGTTATCGATAAGGTAGAGTTAAATGATTATTGACAGAATGAATTTGAAATTAAAGTATAAAATTAGGATGGGCGTCCAAATGTCATTGCTAACGAAGATGGTGAACGTTTAATCCCAACCTGTGTTGCTTTCCGTGGTGATGAAATTGTAATTTTTTACAAAAGTAATAATTAAATACAAAACTAATTATTTTTATTTTAGTTCGCTGGTTCTCAAGCTCATAGCCAAGCTGTACGTAACCCAAAAAATACTTTATATAGCTTTTTCGATCTTTTAGGAAATGAGTAAGTCAAACTAATATTAATATTTGTTATGAACGTTAATAACAACTTATTTATAGTGAAACTAATGAAATTGTTTCTTCCCTTAAAACCAAGGCCAGTTATAAATTGATCACTAAAGATAGTCAATTAGGTTATGAAGTCGAATATAAAGAAAAAGCCACTACTTTCACTGCTCATGAAATAGCCGTTCATTTTTTCAAAGTATTAAAGGAAACTGCTTTAACTTTTATCAGTACTCAAGTATCAGCTACCGTAATTGCCGTACCAATCTATTATACTGAAGAACAACGTAAAAAGATTACATTAGCTGCTAACGAAGCTGGTTTAAATGTCGAACAAATTGTTAATGAGCCATCCGCTGCTTTATTAGCTTATGATTCTTTTGATAAATTAGTATTAAGTGATAAAACTGTTATTACCTTCGATCTTGGTGCCAATAGTTTAGATATTAGTTTATTATCAGCTAAACAAGGTGTTTATACTTTATTATCTAGTTTACAAGATAGAGAAGTTTCAGGGTTAGCTTTAGATCAACTTTTAGTTCAACATTTTATGAAAGAATTTAAAACCAAAAGTAAAATTGATATCACTGATAACCAAAGAGCTTTAGCTAAATTAAGAGTGGGTTGTGAATTAACTAAAAAGACATTGGCTTCTACTAATTCTGCTCCTTGTTCAATTGAATCTTTAGCTGAAGGTGTAGATTATCATGGTACTATTAACCGTTTACGTTTTGAAATGATGGCTTCCAAATTATTTAATAAAGCAATTGCCAGTTTAGAAAAAGCCATTGAAACTGCTGGTTATCATGTAATTGATATTGATGAGGTCATCTTGATTGGTGGTGGTTCAAGAATTCCAAAGTTACAAAATAGAATTCGTGATTTATTCCCAGAATCAACTAGTTTAAGATTTGAAATTGAAACTGATGAAGCCGTTTCTAGAGGTTGTGTTATGCAATCTTTACTATTAAAAACATTACATGAAACTGAAGACATTAACTTAGATACTTTAGCTAAAGAAGAAGGTTTATCAAATGCTCAACATTTAACTAAACCAATCGGTATATTAGATGGTGATAATAAATTTGTTAAATTAATTCCTCAAGATACTCCGTTACCATTACGTCGTATCTTTAGATTTGAGAATAATGAAGAATCAGCTTTTGTTCAAGTATTTGAAGGTGAAAAAGAAGCTACTACTATTCAACCAGAAACCCCAGAAAAAGATGATGATGATGATGATGAACCAGAAACACCAGAGCCATATACTGTTTATTCTTATAAAGCTGGTAAATTAGTTGCTGAGGTTGGTATCGATGGTTTAAATAATGAATCTGTTGTTGAATTACAAATTCAAGTTGATGAACAATGTAAATTGAATGTATTACTTCGTGATTTAAAATCAGGTAAAAATTCAGTCGCTAACCAATAAATTGGGGAACGATAAATGAGAAGCGTTAGTAGAAGGTACAAAATTCTGTGTTTTTTTGAAATAAAAGTGAGCTAGAATTCATCATTGTTTTGTGTTATTTTTGTTTAAGTCTCTAATTGACCTTTAAGCACATGACTTGTAGTTTAAATTAGATAAAAACAAATTATTTAATTGATGGTAATTTAGCTTAGTTAAATTAATAGAAATGATTTTTAAGCTTTCTAAATTTATTATTGCTATTTATCAGTTGCATCTATCATAATACTAATAAAAATATAAGCTTCATAAATTAAAAAGATAAATGAATAGTTAGTTTAACTTTAATTAGGAACACAGTATTTAATTTAAAAGATTCCATGGTAGTAATATTACTTTAATTGGAATGAAATCAACTGATTTTTTTTAAAAAGAAGGGAGCTTAAAATAAAGATCACACTGAAATTACAAAACTTATAGGTTATAAATAAATTTCTTTCTTTCTCCCTTTCTTTATATCAACTTAACAAAAGTGTAATCAAAACATGGTAGAAGCAAGTCAAATATTTACTTGCAATGATGAATTATTACTCCACAAATTAGTTTTCTTAAAAGATTATGAACTATTAAAAATGATCTTATTTAAAGAAAGAATTAAGATCGGAAATGAGTATAAACACCCATTAATAGATCAGTTAGATACTAGAGGCTGTACAGCCCTTCAATTAGCAATCATGACAAATCAAAGTAATATAGTAGAGCTATTAGTAAATTATGGTGGTGCCTCTGTATTGATTAGTAATAAAAATGGTTGGAGTCCGCTCAATGAAGCGGTTTCGATTGGAAATAAAGAGATACTCAGGATTATTGTAAGTTCACCTATGTAGATGAGTGGTAATGGGCGATAATATTAATTATTTTTGTTTAGTTGTTGAAAAAACAAGAAGAAATCAGAAAGAATTTTTATCAAATGATACCCAAAATTGCTAAGGTTATAGCTAAAGTAAGGATATTCTTTTTTTGTAAATATTCTGTTTATTTTTCGTTATTAGAACGTTAATGATTTTAAATTTGAAATAAGTTGGAATATGAAAAGTTGGGGTAAGTTAAACTATTTTAATATTCGATTTAAGTTTAAACTTTTTTAGTTCCTATATTATCTGGTTTTTGTCCTTCGGATACTTATACTATTTGGAAAAAAGTAATATTTGTTTTTATTAGTAGCAATATTTATTTATTCAGTAGGATTCTAAATTGAGGATTGATTCAACATTAAGTATTTTGTTTTTATTTTTTATTTTTATTGTTTATATCATACATAATAGTTGGATTTGAAAATCTCCGCTGGATTCGTGGAAAACAAAGTTTTATATTTCAATTAGAAGGTTCAGATGAAAGTAAGTTATTATTATAATATAACATTATTTAGTGCTTATTTATATATAATATTATTTTAGCTCCGACAATTATAGCTATAAACCACACGAATAAGATATTTCGTAAAATATTTGACAATCATTCCTTAGAAGGGGATACTTTAATTTATGATAAAACAAAAGAAAAAGATGATCAAAAATTAAACAAAAAAATCAATGAATTATTAAATGAAAGGATAGTAAGATTTAAATAATAGCAATAATATGAAAATTAACTAAAAGACTTATCTTCAACAGACAAAGTTTAGTTTATCTGCATCTTCAGTTATTTTTAAACCGGATAATAATTTTATGTGGGGTTATAAAACACAGCGTAAAGAAAAAATCAATGGATATTTATGTTCGATATGGAAGACCGAAAATTTAATATTAAAAGTGAAATCACGATGTGAACATATAGCATTAGAAACAAAATCATCAACAAAAGAAAATAGTAGACAAAAAATAACACTAAAAAAAGAAAATAAACAATTTAAAGGTTTAGATTCTATCTTACCGAATGAACTCATCACTTATAAAGATTATTTTGAAACGCAACAATCAAGTCATTTACATTTAGGAAAGCCATATCAACTTAAAAACTCTTTTTATAATTTAAGTTCCAGTTTATGGGTATGTGAACATAATTTAGATTCAACTACAACCCCAAAGTTTCCATTAGAATTAGCACATTTTATTCAATTAATTGATGTCTTAGCTTGGTATCAGCCTACTTTTGCTAATGAATTAGGCCATTTATTAAAGAATAAGTTTCCAACAGGTTTTCCTATGAAAGCGCAGATACCACTGTTGCCTACGGTTACATTGAATATTCAATTTGATAATTTTGATTTTGGTAAATTTGATGAAAACCTTTTTGATATCCCAAATGATGGCTATTCTTCTTGTTCGTTAAGTGAAAAAAGTGGATCAATTTAAAGAGATGTATGTGACTACTTTTTTAATTTGGGTTTGTGTGGCTGTTTTTGTTCGTTTGATGGATTGTTAGCAAGCTTTTTAAAAAAAGATACTAATAGTCGTAATTTATTTATTTACAGCACTATTAAAAATTAATACTTTAGTTTTTGTTTTTTATATTTATTTTGAGGTTATTTATGATATACTCTTTTAGAACTTAATATATTAAAGTATTTTTGTTAATTTTTTTATTTACAATATAAAAGTAATAGCTTAGAATACAATTTCATATCCTATTTATCAATTTTAACAACAGTAAAATAGTATATTTAAAAAAAGTAATGGCTTGTATAGATAATAAAATATAACAAAAATGCTACAAAAAATTTAATTTAATTAAATTCTACTATTTATCTCACCTCCAATTGAATAAGAAACTATTAATTATATTGAAACTATTTGAAACCTATATAGTTAAATGAAGGATCATTGACTTATTAAAGTTTTAAAAAATTAAAGTTTATTTTGTTTACAGAGTCAGACCAAAATTTCAATAATTTTAAAATTAAAGCAATCAATATTCTTTTTTCAAGACTATTATTTTAAAGCAATATAAGCGATTTTTACTTATTGTATTATAGTATTATTAACAGTTTTTATGCTTAATACACAATTTATATGAGAAAACAAGACATGAAAATAGTCAAACATTAAGTTTAAACTATTCAATATATATTTTTATTTTTATCAGTTTTTTTATTACGTATAGTTTAATAATAAATTATAAAAAGAATAAAATTAGAAGAGCTTATATTAAGCTGGATATCATTTTATAGTAGGTTTTTTCATTAATAACTTTGGTTTAAAAAATCTAGAAAAGTTATTGATTGCAATAGTAATTTTTTTTTGTTAATAAAAATGTTTCGGTATTGCAATCTCATACCTTTGCGACATTTTCTATATCTAAAAAGCCAGTTATTTATGGGGAAACTTAATAGTTTATTAACTCAGCGGAAAATAAGATTTCGTTTTTATGTTTATTCCTCGATTTATAACAATAGCATATATACTTATTTCCAATTTAAAATATAAGCTACTTTGATAATAATAATTGAAAGAATATAATTTAATTATATAAAATAATAGAATTGATTTAGTAACCTTATTCGAATATTAAATAGCGGGTAACTTTTGAGCATTTAAAATTCTGAAAAAAAGTGGATGAAAGGAGGACATCCAACAAATAAAAGACTTGAATTTTCGAAATTGTAAAAATAGGGCTTTCAAAATTAATGCAGACTAAAAGATAGACTATAGTGAAACATTGAATAAAAGATAAACCCAATATTCTACCGCACTTTAAAATCCAAGAAAATTTAGATGGCTTTATTAATAAAAGTTTGACTATAATTGAATTCATTTATTATTTATAAATAATAAACAATGCCATTGGATTAGTTGAATACATTTGGATTAAAACTTATTCTTTTATTTCATATGTTTTGAATTGGATAACAAATAAAAGTATATAAAGGAAGGTCCACTTGCATTTGTTGAAAAACTTGATTTTAAAAATGGATGAAGGGACAGATAAAGCTGTGAATATAGCCTTAGCAATAATAATTTTTCTATCATTATTATTCAATACGTTACTATTAATTTTACTAATAAAAAAGAGAAAACAAGATATTTGGACCTTAAACGATAAGTTAATAGTCGGGGTAGCAACTATTGATATAGTAGAAGGTGTATTTGGAATAAGTTCATCTATTTATCATACAAGTTATGGAGATATGTTGCTATATGATAAGCCATGGTATTGCCAAATATCAGGTTATATAATGACCACTCTTTTACTAAATTCCATTTTATTATTAGTGCTTATATCAATTTATAGGTATAGAATATTGAGTAAAAAGGCTGGTCAATATGATTTGAGATATTTATATATCATTCTTGGATTGATTGGAATTATTCATTTTTTTGGGTTACTTTGTTTAGGTTTTTCTAATTTTTACCCAGTTGGTTCAGGGGCTTATTGTTATCCTAGCTTACATTTAGGAATCCCGGGGATTATATATTATGCTGTCATAGCAATTATAAATTTTTTAGTCCCATTGATCTTCGGCTTTAGTTATTTAGGAATTTATTTTACATTTCGAAAATTCACAAAAGAAGAGCATGTTGAGTTGAATGATAGCAACAACGTGAGCTATAAAAATGGGAAACCTATTACAAGCATAAGTAATATGTCCAATGATATATCAAACAAAATTTTATTTCGTACAATTATTTATTTGTTTTTATACCTCCCAATTTGGTTCCCTAACTTAGTGTCCATTGGGTGGGACTTAGCTCATTTAAATGAAGCTAAAAGGCCACTTATTTTAGATGTATTATCCGTTATTGGTGTATTACTAACTATTTTAATTAATCCTGTAATGGTCTTTTTATTACGCTCTTCGTTGGTATATTCTTTGTTAGAACTCTTGAAAATAAGGAGAAATAGATTTTAGACTAGATGTAAAAGTAGATTAACATAGTAGATATTAGGATAGTATTAATTTCGAGTTAATTATACTAAACTATAAAATTTCAATTCATTTGATTTTTAACAAATTATATTATATTGTATGCCAATAAAAAATTTTTTTATATCAATTTGTTTATATTTTAATAAATTTTCATTCGATAAAAGTTATTATGATGTAAATAATATTTTATTACAATTTATAATAATTAAAATCCTTCATTAGTTTTGATATGTTTACCAAGGGCTTTAACAGCAGTTAAAATCTCTTTACCAGTAGAAGGAATGTAGGAAGGTGGGAAAGCAAAACCATAAGCACCAGTATCTGATAACTCAATGGCATAAGGATATTTAACACTATCAGTAACATAGGCCCAATCGACGGAAGAGCCATAAGCCTGATAGATTGTTAAACAGATAGTACCTTGTTGGTAAGTGCGATCATTGACAGCTCTAAGAACAGCATTGGCTTGTTTAGCAGCAGTATCTTGGGCATCAAAATCATCAGGGTTTTGATCACAGGTATAACCAAATGGTGACATAAATAATTGTCCATAAAAATGGAAGTCAATATAACTGATGACATTTCCTTTTGAGGAGATAAAATCAGCAACCGCTTTAGATTCTGGGGCTGAAAAAGCTTCAGATCCTGGATAAGTTTCATCACATTCATTATCACCCCCTTGTCATTGATATCCCCAGTTAAGATTAACATATGTGCCTTCACATTGACCCTCACTATTTGGTTGACGATTTTTGTGCCATAAACGATCACCACTTCTTGTATATTCATAACCGTCTACATTTACTACCGGGATAAAAGTATATTCAAAGGAGTCTAAAAGTTTAGAAATACCAGCATCGGAAGTGTATTTAGAAAAACCATTGATTAAAGTAATAACGGTGGCTGGTGAGATCCATTCACGAGCATGGATACCACCATGGTAAACAATACTTTTTGATGACGAAGCACCTGATTTATGGAAAGTTATAGCTTTGATTGGGCGACCTTCATAAGTGTTACCAATTGAGGATACAGTAGCAGAACCATGAGAACTGGCAGTAATAGAATCTAACCAGCTGTTTGTTTCGCTTATTGAATGGTAACTGTCTGGGAAATTAGCTACAAGAGTAGTAGTATTCTCTTTATTAAAAAGGTTTTGAATGTTTTCATCTAACACTTCATACTTTAATCGAAGTACTTCCTTTACTTTTTTGCTTTGTTCAGGTGTTAGACGAAGGTCTACTTTACCTACTCTTATTGCGTTCCAGCTATCTACTTTGTAGTTTTTTACATAGTCTTTGATTTTGGCAACATCAGACTCATTGGTCACATCAAAACGATAAAGTTTATGGCCAATGTAGTCTACCTTCTCGGAAATGACTGAAGAGGCAAGAGCAAGTAAAGTGATTAATGGTGAGTCAAATTTCATATTTTTTTATGAAGTTTAGTTGTTATATTTCGGTATTTATACTGTTAGTGTTGATTCGAGATATATCGAAATATTATTGTAAAATCAAATGACATATCATAACAGCTCTTTAGTTTACTCAAAGTCTGCATAGGATTAAAAATTACAATAAATAGTATAAGAAGTTGTCTGAATGACTTTGCGTAATTAAAGATTTGCTATAAAAAGCGATCCCTTTATTTTTTATTTTAGTTTAGTTTAGTTTTTACTACCTAGAATATTATGTTAGTAATAAGTTTAAACTTATTTTATAATATATAAGTATTATCCTAACTGTCTTTCCTCTCAATAAAAAGATATCACCCAGATAGCCACGATTCATATAACTTGTTTTAATATAAGTTAGTTATTAGCTTCTTGTTTTTATTAAAGTAGTAATAATTAGTTAACTACAAGTTAATGATTCGAATTAACAAATGTTTATAATTATAGCTGCGTGATGAAAATGAAAAAAATGTATATAGTTAAATAGGGAATAAGATTTTGTAGTTCACTAGGTAGTGCTGAATAGAGCTACTAAAACTATGTTTAAATACAATAATATAAACAATAGATAAAAAACGATATATAAATTCGGTACTATGATAAAATTTCATAATCTGGTGAGCTAATCTACTAGATATGATAATGTATTAAAGTAAAAAAATATGTGGGTAATTAAATAGATACGTTTTGAAAAATAAATTCATCTTTAAGTGAATGATTGAAATTAAATTAAAAATTATATATATTTAGCGATATCAATTGTTTTTATTGATTACTCAGATTTATTACATATGGTATTCTTTTAGGCGTGGACATTCAGAGATTGTTTTATAGTTATAGCTTATGTTATATTACAAGTTTCAATAATAAATGAATATTCGATATTGTGCTTTAATTTTGTATGACTACATATCAATCGTATAACGTTTCATTTCTGACAAGATACTCTATAGGTATTTACCCCCTAATAACGTTTCAAGTAGGCAGTTCACTAGAGATTAAGTAGAATGTAATAGCCCCAAACCAATTTTATTGTTTTTATACATGAAAACAACAATACAGTTCCAAAATAAAAACAAAAATATTGGGATATATTTTTTTGTTTAAGAATTTTACTAACAATTTTTCCGCTCAAATAGCACTTGAAAGATGGAAAAAGTGATGAAGCCAAAAAAATACCCCATATAAAGATATGTTTATTTTATTTACATTTAATTATTAACTAACCTCTAGTGACCTGCCTTGTTCTACTTTGAGAATCGTTTAAAATAACACCTAACGAAAACAAAAAAATATCCAAATTCGTTTCATTAACGTGGATAAACTGTTTTAAAGTACTTGAAGAAAAAAAGGCATATTTATATTCCAAAATTACAATATTATCAGGTCCATATAATCTCCATTTTAATTTAGATTTACCCTCTTCCCATTTATATTCAGTCATTCTACCTTCATTATCGATCAAATAAAGGAAATACAAAGGTCGGTCTTTATTAATTACTGAATGGAATTTTATGTTTCTATATTTTTGATTACCAGCGACATTGATAATTTCCCATAATGTATACATATAATGAAAATTGCATTCTTTTAAAGCTAATACCGAATTACCATCTTTATTCTTATATTCTGCTGATTTAGTCCTTACATTGGTTATATATTCCGTCCCATCATCGCTTTTGATATTAACTGTTCTTTCGATCATCCCAGATGTTTTGACTATAAAATTCATGATCTCCTTTTGCCTACTATAGTTAGGTGATGGCCCTCTCGAACTCCCAGGTACCCTATCTATTTCGCCATAACTTGGCGGCAATAGTAAGTCTTCTTTGATTAGCATTTATAAATCTCATTTTTTTAAAATATCCTTTGAATTGTATTTATACTTTTTTTAGCATTTCTTATTAGAAACTTTTGAGGTTCTTTTTAAAAAACACAAATAATGTAATCATGGAAAAAACCGGTTTAACTTAACTAATATTCCGCTTTACTTCTTGCTACTGTAAAAGTTGTTGACTTATTAGCCGATATATAAAGATATAATAAGTAAGTTTAAATAACAGAGCCATTTTGCTATTTTTTAAATAATTTCATCGAAATGACGATACGGTTTGTTATAAAGTAAAAAATTTAAAGACTCACAATAAGAAGTAGGATGAATGAATATAAGTTTAAAATTGAAGTTATTTTCGATCTTATAAGTTAATTTATTCTTATATCGTTTTATACTTATTATATTGAAAGTATGGTCAAATGAAACAACTTTTTATATTTTAATACAAGGAGGAATAAATCTATTAAATACTTCGAACTTTAATCTTTTGGAACCTTTCATAAATAATCCTTTAATTTGATATATTGACCTATATTGTAAGTAGTTTATGGCAACTATAAATACTAAAGTAGGGAATAGTATCTTTATTAGCTGATATAAATTAAAAGATACCTAGTAGAATTTTAAATTTCAATTATTTTATTTTTTCATAACTCTTTTAAAAAAATTTAATATTTCACTTTTATATCCAGCCTGTAAATAAATGTTATCATGATTGGCGTGATTAAAGCTCATAACTTGTTTCTGTTTACTTTCCAATCCTTTAAACATTTCTTTTGACATAGTACTTGGTACCATACTATCATTTTCACTCAATAAGAACAAATATTCTGTTTCAGCTTCCATTTTCTTTTTCTTTTTTTCATTGATCTCTTCAATTGCCTTTTTACCATCCCACCTCTCGGTTAGAAACCATTTAGTTAAATACCTATAAGGTAACCATTTAGGGTACATATATTTTACCATACCTTCAATACTAGATATTCCATTTTCTAGAATTAATCCATCTACTTTTCGTTGACTACTAAGATGTAAGCTTACAGCTGCCCCTAAGGAGTGACCGTAAATAATTAATTTATAATCACCCACACCATTTTTGATTATTTCTTTTTTCACTGTATCATAAACTAGTATAGCGTCTTTTTTGAGCTCATATTCATTGGATTTGCCGTCTGAGTCGCCATAGCCTGATAGATGATAGGCAATTATTTTTAATGAAAAATGCGGTTTTATTAATGATAATAATTGAAACAGTTTATCTTTCCTTAAATAAAGGTTCCCAGCATTACCTTGGAAATAGATGAGTATTGCTGTTGGTAAGGAAGAGGAAGAGGAGATAGTTTGATTACTTAAGCAAAAACCATGAAGGTATTGTCTCCTTCTTAATATAAGGCTATGCTTTGGTTTTAATATTGAGTTAAAAGTTAAGTTATAATTCTGTTGCTTTGCTTCTTTTTGTAAAGTTTTACTTTCTTCTTCAATAACGGCTGGATTATTGTTCCCCAAAGGTAAATAGGAACAATATATGATTTTTTTTTGGAATGCTATCATTATAACACTCTTATATATATATACTAGTGTTGGTATGCCAAGGATTATTGTTATTAGTTTACTTATAAATAGCATTTATTGATTTTTTGATTTAAAAAAATAAAAATTGTTAAAAGGATATGGGATTTATTTTTTTGTTTCTTGATTTTTGTTTTATGCAGCATAAAATTGAGAATTAAATTCAACGAATCTTGGTGTTTATTTAATACGATGAGTCGATATAAAGAATATGAGATTATAGTAGAATAAATTGAAAAATCGAGGAGTCCTTATATAGGAGAAGAATTGACTTAGAACTGACTTGAGAATGGAGCCAAGCAAGTGAGAGAAAAAAGTATAGCACAAACCAATGGGTCAATGAACTAACCCTAGATTGTTTTAGATGGAGGACTGAGGACAGTTCTTTGATTATTAATTGTTTACTATCAGGGGAAGGAGTTGATGAGATTAAGGTGTTTGGGTGAAAAAGCAGTTTGGTATGAGATGACATAATTCAGAGGAAGCCAGGACCAATAGTAACAGAAGTAACAGGTGGATGATAATTTATTTTATCAAAGTACGGAAGAAATATCCTATTATGTAATGTTAATCTTGCTTTGAGGGCCCATAGTACATGAATAAAGACTCCTTATTCAAAGGAGCCCATATTATTAACATATTATATTATACTTCGTTTTGAAGTAAGTATAAAGGAAAGTTTTAGAAAGTTTTAGTTTTGGCATTTTGGTAATAAATTGGCTTTCTCTTGTGTTGGTTAAAAAAAGTACAAAATAATGAAGCAGGAATAGCGTTCCTATATGGGGTGTTTTTTTTGATTTCATCACCTTTTCCATTTTTCAAGCGCTATTTGAGTAGAATAATTGGTAGTAAAATTTTTAAACACAAAAATACATCCCCATATACACAATTTTGAAATATCTCTTATTTATTTATACAAATCATTCATTATAAATCTAAATTAAAGTTGATGTTAGTTTCAGCCTAGCTTATTAAATAAATAAAATCATTGTCTTTTTAACCTATATGTTAGTTTAAAGGAACACCTACAATAACTAAAAGATGAAATAAATAAATAGTCAATTTTTATTTTTTGCTATAGCCCGTTTTTAATATTTATTTTATTATTGGTGTAAGGATGTAGAATATTAACCATAATGAAGAATTTTGAATATTAATAGAAATTTATTTTTTTGAATTTCAACAAGCTCAATAATGCATCAAACATTTTAGAATCGACTAAAAACACCATAATAGGATTAATTAAGATTGTTAATAAGATTCCAACAACAGGAATGATGACTAATATTTCGGTTCTTCTATCTTTATCTAAGTTTGTCAAATCCCATCCAACAGAGATCAAGTTGGGTATCCAGATCGGTAAATAGATGAATATGTATATGATTGCCCGAAATGATACTTTATTAACTAAATTCTTATTTGAAAATACACTATTCTGAATTTGCATTTTAATAGCAGTGTTACTATTGCTACTACGATTACTATCAGACTGTATTAATTCTAATGAATTTCTTTTTTGTTTTCGAATAAAATGATGGAAGTTGAAAAATATCCCTAAATAAGCAGCGCCAAATAGTATAGGGACTATTAAATTAAACAGACCGACTATGGTATAATATAACTTTCCAGAGACTCCATGTTTAAGACTGGGATAACAATAAGCCCCAGAACCAACGGGATAAAAGTTAAAATCAAATAAACAATATAAGCCAAAGCCGTGTACTGCAACAGTGACTATTAGAAATACATAGAAATACATTGGATTAAATATATTTTTTCTATATGTTATAATTTTAAATCGATATACTGCTACAAGTAATAATAGTAATATTGAAGTCATTAACAGGCCAGTCATTATATATCCTGAGATTTGGCAGTACCAGGGTTTGTCAAAGAGTAACAATTTGCCATACAATGTGTGATAAATGCATGAAAATGTACCAAAGACTCCTTCACTTATATCTATAATTGCTATCAGGATTATTAGTTTATCATTTATATTCCATCTAGTTTGCTTCCTTTTCTTTAGTAATATTATTATTAATAAACTATTTAATATTAAGGAAAGTATCACTATAACAGCTAATGCAATATTAACTATTCTATTCAAATTTTCCGACTCATTATTAGCTTTCATTTTTTTATTAAAGTTAATTTAGTTTATCTAGCTATTTATAGTTTTAATTTTAGTCTATCATTTTAGTTTTGTATAATTTTTATGCAGTTGCTTATCAATTTATTCTTTAATTTTAAAACACGGTATTTTAATATTTTGACTGAACAATACTGCATATTGTTATCTATATAATGTAACCTAAAATAATGGTGTATAAATACGACTAAAACCTATTTTAATTCATCTCAAAACTATTTATAAAAATAAGCATTTAAAAATATTTCTCTTCAAACTTTACTTAAAATGTTCGGCTTTTAATAAAAGAAAAGAAAATTTTGGCTTTGATATTGTTAATTTCACATTTGATTGCACATTTACTTTTAAAGTATAGATTATCACATACAATCTAGTCTCGATTAATGGGGATTTTATTCAATCAAAAGTAAGACGCTTAGTTGCTTTGGTAATATTCCATGAGATATGAGATAATTCAGTAAGGTAATAAGGGAAGTGTGGAAATATTACTTTGAAGAATACTTTGTTTTATAATTTGAGTTAGAGCCAGAAATCAAACTAACATCCCGCGTTTTGAAACTAGGACTTTGAAAATTCCCTGGATTTAAAAAAATATGCGTACTTTTTAATGTATTGAGCTATCTAAATCCAATTGTTTTTCAATTTCAATTTCTGTACATTATCATATTTACAATGTGATCATATGGGGATGTATTTTTTTGTTTAAGAATTTTACTAACAATCTTTCTACTCAAATAGCGCTTAAAAAATGGAAAAAGTAATGAAATCAAAACATCCCCATGTACACTTTCTAGTATAAATTTAACTCTACTCTTAAAATCGTTTCTATTTGCAAAAGTGACCAACTATAATCAACAAATGGAATGAAAATGAATCATTTGTATATGGGGGTGTTTTTTTTGGCTTCATTATTTTTTCCATCTTTTAAGCGCTATTTCAGCGGAAAGATTGTTAGTAAAATTCTTAAATAAAAAAATACATCCTCATATGTTTTGAAACTATTGAGTAACAAAAACACGGACTTGGCTATTTTAATATTTTTAATATTTTTAATGTTTCTATAGTATTAAATAAACATTATTTGAATACAGTTAAGTATTTTTTAATTGAGCGTATTTGACACCTTGGTTTATCAACAATAGCCTACATGTGAGTGTTGAAGTTAGTATTAGTCGTGCTATTAAACATATATTATGCAGTATACAATTTATAGCTTTACTTTATATTAGATAGTACCCAGTATAGTTTTATATTATAACTATGAATATATAATAACAATAATTAAATATGAATCATGACGTCCTGCATCCAATTATAACCCCAAATAATTATTAAGATTTAGCAAATTGGGCGAAGAATAGCATATAAATAAAATTTAATTTGTTTATAAACACCCAATAGCTGTAGAGAACTACAAAATTGAAACAAAATGTAAAACTATAAAATTAGCAATTAAAAATAATTAGATTACCTTTTATTAAAAAATGCTTCATACTAACTTAGCAGCACAAAACTTTGAACTCACCAATTTGAATATAATTCAACAGCAGATCAACAGCTCTCAAAAAGCCTCCCATCAATTTGAATGGTTAGCAGCTTACTTCGATCAAGATAATGTGAGTTTAAAAGGATTTCATAAATTTTTCCGTGAGTCTAGTGAAGAAGAAAGAGAACTTTGGTTTAAATTATCAAAGTATATAGTAGAAAGAGGAGGAGAAGTGCAATTTAAAACGGTAGATTATTTGCAACCAAAATTTAACTCAGTCACTGAGGCTGTTCAATTTGCTTTGGGTTTAGACAAAGAGCTCAATCAAAGTTATTTAAAGTTAGAATTTAGTGCTCTAGAACTTCATGATGCTCATTTGAATCATTTTGTTAAAAGCAGGATTTTGCAAGAATACGTTGAATCTATTAAAAAGCGTTCAGATATGATTACTCAGCTACATAGAGTATCTTCAACTGGGCTAGGGGTTTATCTCTTCAATCTTCGACTTTTAGAGGGGGAAAGTCATTAATTTATACAAATGATAAGGATTTAGTTTGAATGTGCCTCTGGATTTTCTAAAAATATTGGGTTAATAAATTTGATTTACAATTTTTACTTATGATTTTACATGTGATTATATTCATCCCTTTTTTATGAGGGGTTTTATCAGTGATTATTTTAATCAATCTTTGAGTACTGTTATTTTGAATAATTTATTTCCCTATTTAAATAATATAGTCAGAATAGAATATTAGACTATAAATAGGTTAAAAGAGATTAGTAATTAATATTTTTATCTTATATAAAGTCAATTATTATTTTTATTTAAATTATTTTATACATCTTAGAAGGACTATACTTGGAATACTATTATATTTGATGATTAAAATTAAAAGTAGTGCACAATAGTCGCCTAGACCACCACGCACGTTAGATATAGAATGATGCCAATAATATTCACCTAGCTTTATTTTTGAACTATACGATTAATGGAGCTATAAAGTAAGCGGATTTAAAATAATTTATAGATTAGATTAAATATTATAGATCAAGACAAACTAAGAGGTGTGGTGTTGAAACTCCAAAGACATTTAACATGTATACGAACTGAGTTAATTGAAAGTCAATAACATAATTACAGATCCCTTTATTTTTTATCAGATAGATTAAATAGCAAAAAATTGATAAAGAACTAATTTCTACCGTTATGATTTGTATAAAAATTAAAAAGTTAACTCATTTGAATGAATTGGATCCATACTATTTTGATAAATCAATAAAATCTTCCCAACTTAATAATATCAAATGCGTCTCATTTTTAATAAGAATAGATTATCTCATGTTTGGCTTATTTCCACTATAACATTTTTTAATACTCTACAAAATAGTCTAAATTCCAAAATTATGTCAAATTTTGATATTAATTTTTGTAGTGATTACTAATGCAATGAAATTTTACCAATTTTCCATAAGCACTTTACTTAAGAGCGGTTAATGATACTGATCAATACAATAGTAATAAACCAAGAGTTAAAAACAACTGTATAAATCTTTTCATCTAAAAATACTTCAATATAAGCATTGATTATTCTTAAATCAAGATTAAAATCAAAGATTAGATTAGATTATCTTTGGCCAATGTAGTTTTACTTTGCATCATATGGTTGAGATTTTATTTGTTAAATTGAGACATCACTTAATTTCAATTGGCTAGAGATCATCAGCCTAAAACAATTTTACAGCCCTTGTGGGACCAACCAATTATTTAACTGGAAAATATTAGAGGTTACAATGATTTGAAATTAAATAAAAATACATCATTTAATAGTGAAATTTGCTTTCGCAAGGTATAAAAGACCAAGCTAATAACAATAAATAACATTTTTTATTAAAATTTACAAATGGCTTCCGCACTTGCAAGACAAAACTTTTCCACCTCAAGTGAAGAGGGTATCAACCAACAAATTAATATGGAACAAAGAGCTTCCCTTGCTTATGCTTCTATGTCTGCTTACTTTGGCAGAGATGACGTTGCTTTACCAGGTCTTGAAAAGTTCTTCCGTCACTCCTCTAATGAAGAAAATGAACATGCTCAAAAATTGATTGATTATCTTAACCGCCGTGGTGGTAGAGTCGCCCTTCAATCTATTGAAGGTCCTGTAGTTGAATGGAAATCAGCTAAGAATGCCGTTGAAGCTGCGTTACAATTAGAAAAAGATGTTAACCGTTCCCTCCTTAGTCTCCACAAGATTGCTGAAGAATCTAACGACCCTCAAATGACTGATTTCTTAGAAGGTGAATACTTAAAGGAGCAAGTTGAATCAATTAAACAACTTTCTGATTACGTCACTCAACTTAACTTAGTTGGTGGTGATGGTTTAGGTTTGTATTTATGGGATCGTGAATTACTCAAGAGTCAAGAATAATTTTGCCTTCTATTTATAATACAAGATATTAATAAAGTATTTATTTTTTTTTACTAATTATTTGTTTAGTATTTAATGTTATCGTGAAGTATAATTAAATTTTTTATAGATAAGGCGTTAAACTAGAAGGTAATTTTAATATTTATAAAGTACTTTTATATTTATGTATTGTTTTGGCTACGTCACTTGTACACTTATACTTATATCTATGCTCAGTGCTTTATTAACATAACTTCAATTCAATAAATTCAAAAGGTTGTTAATGGCCAATTCATCTTGGTTAGCATGTCACACTTATTTAGTCTAATAAAATGATATTTTCTACAATTGTTTACTATCCTATCAATGTGATTCGAACTTCTAATGATAGGCATTACGTCGTGTGTCATTACTTACTAAATATAGAAAGGTTTTGGTAACAATACTATCAGGCTTTGTCCTTAAGTATAACTATAATGTATATAATCTAGACATTAGAATCACGATTCATGGTCAGTTGTGCTTAAATTACAGGAAAGCACTCATGTTAGTATATTAACTATAAGGGTAGAATAAATAAGTATCTTTGGCCTAGTGGCTTACAAAGAAATTGCGTGGATAACGATGTAATTATGTGGTTTTCGATACCAGCAACCTAAAGAATGGCAACTTATTTTTCTAATTAAGCTAAGAATCAAAAGCGATGTATACAGATATTGTTGCCCTGTTGACCACGTTCTCATCATAATGATTTCGCTCAAAGATTTATTTACATAAGACACCACGCTTTGCCATTTGTTATGTACACATTATGTTTTTTACACATGTTAGATTTCTGTCAATAATTAAATTTAGTATTATAACAGTGGTATCAGGTAATTTTTATTTAGTATAATAAATTGTGTTTATAAAAGAGACGTGTTATGAATAGACGTTATAAGAGGTAAGTAATGAATGAATTTTCTTTATTAGATTCCATCCTAGAGTAGATACAGCTCTAATTGTAGGCTTACTTTGCAAGTAAATTTTTATAAATTGTGCTATTAAAGCTAGCTTAGTCCCAAATAAACCCCATGATTATCTATATTTAGTGCTATTCGCTTTATAAATATTAGTTTTATCATATATATTAGTTTGCCTTTTACAAAGTTGACAAATCTATTTAATTTAATACAATTGGCCCTTTTGGGCTGATTTGACTCAAATAGGTTGTTTTGAAAAGTGCCATTAATTGCAAAGCATCAAGTGATATAGATAAATTCATTGTATCCTTTTTTATCATTAATCTAATACTCTTAGTCCAAAAGTTTATTTTTATTTATTATAATATCTTTTTTTAATGAAATTCAGTGGGAATATGAATTAATGCCCTTTATATTAAATCCTTCTCTTGATTTCAACACAGTGCTTTTAAATTGTATTCTTTAAACCAATGGAACTTATTCATGATTTTAATTATGCTCCAGTAGTCCTTGGCTTAATTTACAGATTTGAAATCATACATATAAATGTTTATTTATAAATCTAGTAAATAAAACAACAATGTTTTTAAGCCAAGTATTGTATATTAGTGTTGTTAATTTAACTTTTGCTCTACAAAGTAACTTAATATAAGTTTTGATTATTTAATACATGAATAATATTATAAAGCTTTTATATTTCAATACAGCTGAGAGCATAATTTTTGTGGTATAGTGTCAAATCAATTATTATTCGTGTTTTTTGTGTTTGTATGAGTTAAGATTTAAGCCAAATTCGAATTTCAAAAATGATTAATCAAAGCTAATATTTACTACAAGTATAAATATTAATATCAGAGAAGAGATTTAGTTGCAAAGAACATTTTGGTTAACTAATTTTTACTTGAATTCTATTTTAAGTACTTGAATTTTAATTCTTATAGCCATATTTAATGTTTATACTTGCAATATTTTTATTTATTGAAAATTTAGTTTAATTTTTAATCTAGATCTTAGCTTAAATTTTTGCTAAAAGTTACTTTATTTGAAAATAATGTCATCTAACTATGGAACTCAATATAGAATCATACATTGGCATGAAGATATAGCTACATAAAGAACATGTATGACAAGTGGCTTGGAAACTTATCACTAAAATTTCAAACTCAACTATAGTAAGCATCGGTTGGTAATCTAACAAATGTCATTGCTTTAATTTAATAAATAGGATACTTGGATCATTAAAGGTACTGTGAATAATTTTACTATTACAAAGTATAAATTGGCTTAAACAGGCTATGATAAATATTATAAATAAAATTTTACTAGGATGAGGGGACAAATTATTAAAAATAAACGCCCCTTTAGGTTACGTGTGCAAATGTTTAAAAAATACGATTTCCTTGTGCTATTTTAATGTCTTTATGAATATAACATAATTTTAGTCAAAGGAATTTTTCTAGTTATTTGTTACTATTTAATTTAAATTCATTAATAGACTAAATAATAAACATAAAGTTGGCTTTATAGCTCACATTTATTTTGTCCAAGTACTTGAGGTATTTAAAAAAAGTATATAAATAAAATCAAAATACATCAATCACATACAAAAAAATGTTTCTTACCTTGTCTCTCTTGTTTTTTATTACTAATACATTAAGTGAAAACCCCCTTGGGTTAACTTACTTGGATGCAAATTGTCGTGGCCTTAAACCCGATACTGCATGGTTTGAAATCGACATATCACCAAAGTATCAGCGCAATTGTGAGGCAATATTTAGCTCTATTTTTACATCAAAAGCAAGATATATTGCTTCAGCTGAATGGTATAAAGGAAAGAGTTGCTTTCGTCCTTCAAATGACTGTGGTTCATTCAGTCGTCAATATTGCACTGATGCTTTTTTAGCAGCTGCTTCGGATTCAAGTGCTTTACCAACTTTAATTCAACATGAGATTTCATCTACAAATAAAGAAAGGGATTATCTATATTTTAATCCCCCAGTTGGAACTGGAAATTACATTACTGTAGATTTAAGACAAGGTATAAAATCAATTGTCATCCCTATGGATAACGTGCATCCAGATGATCAAAACTATCGTCAAGTCTTTGAAATTATAATGACTGAAAGGGTAGTTAATACAATTTTAAACAATACTGGTATATATAGAAAAGATTCTCAAACAATTCAATCCGATACCCAAGCACTATCCATTGATAGAATTTGTCTTTTAGCTAATGATGTGCTACGAACTGCTTCTATGAAATACAACTTTAGTAATTGCTTTAGATTAACTTCTATGGCTATGGCCAAATCAGAATGTGCACCTGGTGGTAAGAAGCAAGATATTAGGCGCGGCAACTATTGTGCCAACAGTGGTGATAAGTATCCGGCATCTAGGGTAGCTTCATGTTTACATAATGTAAATCTTATTAATGCTTCTCAATTGGCTTATAATAACAAGGCTCTAGAGTATATGAGAACTGCTGTAGTTGCTGGAATTTCAGCCATTCCATACGCAGGTTTAGTTTTGGCTGCCACTACCAACGCTATTTTGGGACCCACTGCAGATGAAATGATCCTCGCTGAATATAAAGATGCCCAATATAATGAAAAGGCAGTTATTCTTAGAGGGGTTCGTCAACAAGTTCTAAAAGAAACTGGCGAACTCGCAAAAGGTTATATTAAAGATAATTGGGATGATATTGCTAAAAATATCAAAAAACTTTTCTAATTTTCTAATTTTTTAAATAAATTCATATTTCAGGATTACTATGTATAAATATAAATTTTATTTTTCCAAAACAACTATAAAATTTTGTGGTTTTGATCATACTATAGTGTATTGTAAACATATATTGCCAACTAAAATGTTTAAATGCTGCTGTTTTTTATCCCCAATCGACTCTAAATGAGTTTATTGGTTTACAATATAAACCAAATTTTAAATATCAAGCCATTGATTAAACTGTATTAACTTTATACTGAATGGATATTGAATAAACATCAAAGTTTAAAACCAACATACGAAGCAAAAAAAAGCTTTGCCAATTATATTATGCAGTCATAACTATACCAAAAACAAACAAAAGCAAAAATCCAACATAAGTAATTATAGTCTAGTAGTACATATTACGATAGCACAACAAACGCAAAGGCTATCACAAAATTTAACTAATACTATAGTTATTATAAAACTAAGCATCAAATTATTGATTAATACTTTAATGGCATATATTCCCCATACAACTTTCTATCAACTGAATTTCGCTTATATGAGCTCTATCTCTCCTATACATGGTCCCGAAGTTGAAAGGAGAGCTTTTATAATCTAGCGATTTAATTATATGCATTCTAGACTAATGGAATCGAAAATGGGTAGGCTTAATCTTAAGCATGTCTTCATTTTACTAGGTACATTACTCCACTCTAACTATTTATTTTCTTATGATTTTTTCAATTTGATAAGTCAAAAAGTCATCAATTATTAATGTTATTTTAGTATATAACTACTTATTATTAATGTACTACTATTGATTTTGATTGATACTCAATAATTAATGAATAAAAAACATCTTATATTAAAAATTTTGTGAAAATATTTATCATTAGTTTAATCTTAACTGTTTAGTCACTTGTTATCGTGACATTATCGGATTTTAATTAACTTGTTACTTTATGAAATATTATAACAAACAATTTTCAGAGTATATAACAATTCCTACTAAATCTATTATTTAACACTATGACTGTAAAACTGGGTATTAGCTATTCATTACAAATCTTACTTTAAAGTGGGTAGTTACATATATTATAATGATGTGATTCAGATATAGAGTTTTGGTACTTTTTCCTGTGAACACTGTATTTAACTATTTTGAAAAGGTAGGATTATGATGATTTGATACGAAAACTTTATTTAAAAGCTATTTATTTTATTAAAAGATGAACGTTCTCGATGGATATATAAGTTATCTTATATTATCTATATTTTGAAAATCAATCAATTATATTTGATTAATGACTATAATTAATTGTTCATGAAATAATTGCTCAACTCGAATTTAGCAATCCTCCCAAACCTTGTGACAATGATATTATTAAGTTTAATTCAGATTTGCTATTTTTGTAAACTTATTACATAAACTTTGTAATAATCTATGTACATTTAATAAAATTAAATTACATTGATTTAGTAAAAAGCATTAATATAATGTAGCAGCGTAATAGACTATTACTCATTAAGCTCACCTTAGTGTATCTTTACTTATTATAGCCCATGTTCTATATTTATTTATAACAAATGTATCTTAGATTTTACATAACAATGATATTAATAGATGAGCCAGGTGTAGGTGAGATATAGGACTGTAAAATATTCGCTGTAATATCATGATGTTTTCTAATATCAATTAAAAAGCTATTAGTTTGGCTTCACTAATGACTACCATTGACCTATAGATAAAATCCAGTTTAATTCGTATAATCTAGAATAATAGTAAAACATGCTATTATTACATAATAAAAAGTTAATTATACTAATTAACGCTCAATTAAAAACATAAAATTAAGCTATTTTCAAATAGACATAGCGTTTCGTATTATAAATCATTAATTAAAAATGGGGTCAAAAAAGAAAAAAGAATAAGTAAAATAAGGTTAAAATCAACTGATGTACCCAATTTAAGTTCCTATACTTCTTATTTATTGCAATATAGTTGAGCTCTTCATTTATCTTCTAGCTTAATACTTACACAAATTTCATCATTTGATATTTAATCTATCTTAGCATATGATGAAAACAAGCTATCTGATTTGTTAAATCGTTAAATGCAAAATTTACTTTGCATTAATTTTTTTATTTATAACTACTATAGGTTATATATTAGTTTAAGGTATTAGAGAAGTAGTAAAGAAATAAGGTAGAAAAAAAAAGAAAAATTGTACTTTTGAATTGTATAAACAATAATAGTTAATGTTATGGAACAATGAAGGGTACAAAAACGAACTTTGCTAGGTTTCAGTTTTTTAAGTAAAAAGTGATTATAAAATGAAATATTTGTTATAATTATAATAATAACAATCATAGCTATAAGTACAGAAAATAAAACTGTGCAACGTTATCATAGCGTAACAATGGAAATAGCATCCCAAATGTAGCTGAATAAATTGTAAAGGAGGGAGGGTAAAAACAATCTTTACAACTAAAAATAATTAGAAGTCATACATAATATAATAAATAAAAATGAAAGTATTTAACATTGTCGTTTTGGTTTATTATGTTTAAATTCCATCAACAGTCAAGAGATCAAAAGAGTAGTCTTCATTGGTTTAGATGGAGCTGGTAATTTTTATAAAGAAATCGATACACCTAACATCAAAAAATTATTTGCTTCTGGTGCTTATACCAACTTTGCTAAAGCCATGAAGCCAACCTGGTCTGGACAAAATTGGGGCTCTATGTTAACCGGAGTTAACCCTGATAAGCATGGGGTCACTAATGGCAACATCAATGATCATTATTATAATAAGAAAAGGCATCCTACCATCTATAAAATTATCTTAAATCACGACTATAATGCTAAATTGACTTCCATTGTTTCTTGGACTCCTTTAAATAAAGGGCTTAATGAAGAAGGTTTAAAATTGACCAAATAAATAGGAGCAATAACAGCAATATTGCCCCAGCTTTAGACTTTATCAGTAATTACGGTAAAGAAGCTAAATTTATGTTTGTTGATTTTAGTGATATTGATAACACTGGACATGGGAAAGGATGGATGAGTAAAGAATATGTAGCTAAGTATAAATTAATCGATAGCTATATTGGCAAAATTGTTGACAAGCTTCAAGAAACCCAATTACTTGAATCTACCTTAATTTTAATTACTGCTGATCATGGTGGTGTTGGAACTAATCATGGTGGTAATACCCTCCAAGAAACTCAAATTTTATTTGGTGCTTCTGGTCCTGGTATTTCTCCAAAACAATTGCCTTCTAATACTGTACGTAATATGGATATCTTTGCTATCACTTTAAAAGCTTTGAATATTCCATTACCTTCTTATATCGATTCTAAAGTACCAGCTAACCTTTTTGATTAAATAAAAAATAGAGTTTTATTGCATAGATACTTTTGGTACCCTTTTTGTCCTTTTAGATTTTAATTTATATATATAATATAGTGTGTATGTGACACATTAAGATTTTTTTATACATTTAAATAATTATATATTAGTAACACATAGTTCTAAAGATAAATCAATTTTGTTAGTAAAATTCTTTCAAGATCTCAGGGAGTAGTAATTAATGAATGACATCATCCCAAAACCAATATAAAAATTCAATCTATGAATTTATATTCCAATAGTTTAACTTTCAATACAAAAAATGTCGATTCCAAAAGCATGTTGTACCTTGCCACCTGTAGTTTCAAGCTATGAACCAAAGGGAAATAAAGCCAAAGTAGAAGATTTTGAATATTACATCATTGGGGACGAACACAAAAAAACCATCTTTTGTTGCTATGATATTTTTGGGTTCCATAACAACACCCTTCAATTCGTAGATCTTTTATCCCAAGCTGGTTATAGAGTAATCGTTCCTGATTTTTTCCGTGGAAAACCTTGGTCTTTAGATAATTTTCCACCTAAGAAGTAACTATTTATTATAATGACAAAGTAATATTTATTTATTTATTGTTAATTAGTTATCAAGAGCTTAAACAATGGGGGTTTGTTGATAACAATTGGGAAAATAGGGTTTATAAAGACTTACAAGTTTTAATTAAACACCTTAATATTGACACTAAAAAAGATCAAACTGGTATCATTGGATTCTGTTGGGGCGGTAAAATGGTAGTTGAAGCTCTTAAGCTTTCTGAGCCTATCTTTAAAGCTGGTGCCGCTCTCCATCCAGCTGCTCTTACTGAGCAAGATTTTAAAGAGATCAATTATCCATTTTTATTTATTCCCACTAAAGATGAATCTGAAATTGTAAATTTAATTTATTAATTTATAATAATATATATAACATATTTTATAGATTCCTTTCTTTGATCAAATTAAACCTTCAGCCCTTACTCAATCTGAAAAACATGAGTTTACTCAAACTTTTCATGGGTTTGCAGCTGCTAGAGGTGACTTTACAAATGAAGAAAACCGTAAGCTTGCTACTGATGCTATCAATATTACAGCCACTTTCTTTTCAAAACATTTAGTTTAAAATAAAATTTAATCCATGCATCTTGATTATATGAATTTTTCCCTTGATATCTACGTGTTACATAAAATTCTTATTTTTATCTGATTATTTAAAAATTTTAGTCACTCACTTTTATAGCCAATAAAACTCAAAGTATAAGCAACTAATAAAAAAATATCAACAAGCTCAAACTTTTTTTCTTAACAATAAATGAGATCTTTAATAGCAACCTTCAAACAAGCAAATTC
The DNA here is from genome assembly GCA_030770535.1 of Batkoa obscura. Taxonomy (NCBI): domain Eukaryota; kingdom Fungi; phylum Entomophthoromycota; class Entomophthoromycetes; order Entomophthorales; family Batkoaceae; genus Batkoa; species Batkoa obscura. The sequence goes on along the minus strand of JASVEC010000005.1, from coordinate 487,975 downwards.
GTTACTTAACTTTTATCCAAGGCTAAACCAATTAGCCATTAATTCGCTTCAACAAGAGACAAAGAGGGGCTTTTTAACGTATACAACGCCAGATAAGCCAGTTCAAAAGAAACAAAAAGAAGGTAGAAGACCACGAAATCAAGAAATACAAAGTAAATATGTACAGCTTATTGATGCCGAAGGACAAAAGCAAGGTATCAAACCGGTATGGAAAATACTGAAAGAAATGGATTTAACTACCCATGTATTAATGCAATTAGATAACTCTGAAAATCCAATCTGTCGAATTTATAATATTAAACAATTATATGAAAGGGAAAAACAATTACAAGCAAATAAAAAACAAAATAGTATTTCACTTAAAGAATTTAAATTATCTATATTAATTGGTGAGCATGATCTTAATACTAAGGTTAATTTGGCTAAAAAATGCCTTCAAAAAGGGAATTTAGCTCAGTTTCAAGTGTCTGGATCCACAAGAAATAAGAAAAAATTAAAGTTGGAAGAACCAAAGGTTAAAGAGTATTTAGCTAAAGTTTGTGCCTTGTTAGAACCTATCGCTACCACCCATAAACCTCCAAGTATTATCGAAGGTGAAGGCTATGTCACATTTAAACTTAAAAAGGAGAAGGCTAAGGAGAAAGTTGAAGAAAATAAAAAAGAATTATAGATTGTTATCATTTTAAATTATGTATTTTAATTTTTTATACTTGGATAATTTTCATGATATCATTTTTTATATAAAAATAACCTTTTACTTATTAGACTTATTATTCTCTATGTTAATTGAAAAAGACTTTAATTAAAATAAATCCGTTTACTTGAAAAGCAAAATCAAATAAAACTTAATGATATAGAAAACCCATTTAATAAAGTGTATTAGTTATAGAATTTACGATTTGGGGAAGGACCAAACAAAGAGTAACGGATTTGGGGTAACATCTAAGCAGTTAAATTAACAAAATTAGCTTATAAACAAAATAAACTTACTTGTTCTTTTAATTGTTCTAAACGAGATTCTAAAGTATTTTCAACTTTAATTTTACCATTGAGGCATGATAAAATGATACCACCATTACTGAAAAATAACTTAATATAGTTACTATATATTTTATCTATGAGAGTTACCTGTCAGCTGGTAAATAATAGCTATCGATTTCAACTTTAACAGGGTAATTAAATTGTTCTTCAAAGATCTTAGAAGCGTGTTCAGAAGCTTGTTTGACTAAATCAATATCACTTTCACGACAAGCAATGGTTACATTTTCTTCCATAAGTTGATAGAAACCCTAAATTTTAATAATCAATTTATAAGCTATTGAAAATAATAAAGCTTACTTGTAAAACCAAGTCATTTAAAAAAGCTGTGTATTTTTCTTTATCTTGTGGTATAGCTTTAAGTTTTTCACCAGCGGTTTCAAAAAGTTCATTAAGTAAACTTTGTCTTTCCCCTAGTACTTCAAGACGTGACTTGTTTGTTAAAGTGGACTTGGCGCTAATTAAATTAATTCATTATCAACTTTTTTAATCAACTTTTTATGTTCCTTACATAATCTTTTCAACTTCTACTTGTTTGGTTTTACGCTCAAATACAGACTCAATGTTAATTGACTCTTGACGTACAATCTTGGCCTAAATAAGAAGGTCAATTACGGCTCTTATTTTTAAACATGGGGATTTACCTTTTCAATATTGAATTCTTCATCGGCCTTAAAAATGGAAATTAACATCTCTTATTTGAAAATTTTAATAATATCTACCTTAACTTTAATTTCTCTAGCTTTTTCTAAGGCTTCTTGTTTAATGAAAGCAATCTAAAATTAGATGTTTTAATCCCTAACTCGTCCTAATATAATAATTAAACTCACCATCTTTCTCATTTCAGCATATACTTCTTCATCATTTAAAGCACGAGTTGAAGCCATTTTGTAAAGTTGTTTTTAAAAAAAAATGAAATCTATCTTTTTTTAATTAGTTGCCACCTTCAATTGAGTTTTCAGTTTCTACGTAATTTTAGCAAATGAAATCATGGATTAGTGGGTTATTTTTTGCGTTCTTTTTATGAGTGGAGAATTAATCAGTTGGTGGCTATTAGGATTTTAAATTTGAGTTATTATGTATTGTTATGTTATTAGAGTGTTGGCTTTATTTTCTATATACCTAAAACTGTTTTTATATTGAATAATTTAATTATGTAGATTTAATCCGGTATTTAAATAATATAAAATAACGCCTTTTTATTTTTTTATCAACAATAATAATTAATTTTATTCCCGCTAAATAATTCTTATCAAAAGGAGCATAAATTCTACTTTCTGCAACGATTACACTTGTCAATAATTACAATTTTAATGAACTCATTTTTTCAATAAAATTATTTATAATAATAAAAATGAATTCAAAACAAAAGGCACAACTAAAATATTTTAAACCAGTAACGATGGGTCATGATAGTGTTTCTTATTCCTTAGAAGATGCGTTAAAGTAATTTATTTTATCTTTACATTTTATTAAACTAGTTATTAAGTTGAGTAAAAGTATGCTACAAAAAGAAAAAGAAGTTCAGCAAGTATTATTAGAAGATAATAGAATTGATTTAAAACAGTTAAAGTTATTGGTAATTTAAAAAGATAAGTAAACTATTAATAATTGAATTTAAGAAAACACATATAGGATTCAATCTCCAGGATAAAACAAAGGATTGATCAAAAGAAAGAAAGTATATTAAAAGTAATTCAAGAGATCGAAAAACAAAGTGAATATAAGGAAAAGTTGACCGAAAAAAATCAGACAAAAAAAGAAGCTTTAGATAGGAATAAAACATTGTTAAATAAACATCGTTTTAATTTATCAGATCAAAATATTGTTTTAGAACAAACTCAGTAATTTTTTTATATGGTTTTATTTATTAAACTAATAAATATTTCTTTTTTTAAAAAAATAGTATATTAAACTTAGACCAAATTAGAATGTTAAAACAAAGGAGGAAAATTTTAATTAATGAATTACACTCGATTTTTCCCATAGAAAAAGTAAGCATTCATATATCCCTTTCATCAAACCCACATAACCCTTAACATTTACAGTGTTCTAACTCGACAAACATATATACGATACGAGACATCACTATCAAAATACCTTTAGATTCAGGTAAATATACTTTATAAAACTTTATAGTAAAATTTCAATATAGAAATAGTCATAATATTATTTAAAAGTTATATATTTTAATCACTTTGCTTACCCTTGTTGTGTCATAAAAGAAGTGAACCATCAAAACTTAAATATTGCGTTGGGTTATTTAGCTCAATTAGTTAATTGTTTGGCTATGTATTTAAATGTGGATCTGTGTTTTCCTATTACAGTTTTTGGCTCAGAGACAACGATCACAAACCCATTGATATTAGAAGGTATGCAAGTGTAAGTGTTTATTCATACAATAGATAATAAAGAACTAATTTTTAATATTTAATTTTAGGTTTCCCTTATACTTAAAAAGGAAAATTAATCCAAAAGATTTTCAAACAGCCACTTTTTTATTTAATAAAAATGTTGAACAGGTAATTTAACTTTAAACATTTACTAATTTATTTATATAAATTTTTAGCTTTTAAATACGATAAATTTAACTACAACCACATTAAGTAATCCTTTGGAAAACTTAAATCTATTGATGTACGAGTTGATGCATCCCGAATAATTTCATTCTAATCCAATAACGAGGAGTAGTTAAAAGGCGAATTAAAACTTAAGTTAATACTGAAATACATATTGAATTGTGTGAAAAAGTACACACTTACTTTTTTAATAAAATTTAGTAATAAAATTCAAAAATAAAAATAAATTAGTCCTTTTATTCCAATGTTTCTTTACTTTCTTTTACATCTTTTCCTTCTTCCATTTCTTGAATAATAAATTTTGCTCTTTTATTATATAACCAATGATAATATTGTTTTTCATGTAAAAACACAACGTTCTCTTGGAGATGAATTGATTCCCGAAAACTGCGATTTTGTAATAAATCTAAAAAATAGAATGCGATGGGATAACTATAAAAGTAAAAGATAATGGTGAACATTGATATCAATGGAAATGGATAAAAAAATAAAAAAGCTTACTTAACATATTGACAATAAGGTTGTTGCTTCCAGTATAATAAATAATCCAAATAATTGATAAATTCTTCTTCTTGAAAATAGTCTTGTTGAGATAGAACTAAAACAAATTAATAGTTATTAATCAACTTTCTCTTTTTTGTATTTTACTAAATTTATATTGAATTTAACTTACAATTAATATACCAAGGATTGGATAAACTAGAAACAAACTCCAGTTCTGCGGTAAATCGTTGATCTATTTGTAATTCTTCCACATTCATACTATAGTATGGATAAATAAACAAGAATTTTTTTTAAATTCAAAAATTCAAGAAAATTCAAATATTAAAATGAATTTAAGGAATGAGAATGTTTTTGGTTTCATTACTTTTTCCATTTTTTAAGCGCTATTTGAGCGGAAAGATTGTTAGTAAAATTCTTAAACAAAAAAATACATCTTCAAATAATATATTAATTGAAAACAAGGGAATTGCCCAAAAAAACAAATCCAGCCAAAAATGAATATGAGGTTGTTTTTTTAATTTCATCACTTCCATTTTTTAAGCGCTATTTCAGTGGAAAGATTGTTAGCAAAATTTTTAAACAAAAGAATACATCCTCATATACTTATTTTACATTTGCTCTTGTTTTTTGTAAGAATTTCATTAAATTTTTCAACTTAATAGCACTTAAAAAGCGGTCAAAACCTCAAAACCAAAAGACAACCCTATTTAATCAATTTAAAATCTAATCCACCAAACATCTTTGTTACATATATACATCATAACTATAATCCAAATTTATATATATGCTATATATATATGACAACAAAAAAATGGAGAGCTTTATACAAATGTGTACAGTAACCCTATCTATTTTTTAATTTATCACTTTATTTAATTCATTTTATAAATTAAGTTAATTTCTCAAAAACTCAAAATATAAAATCACTCAACATAAAAACATACACAAAATATTTAAAAAATACTAGTAAATAAAAAATAGCTCTATAACTTTATTTCATGTCCTTTATCCCCTTCACTTTTCTTCACTGTTCTACTTTCTAATCTTTGCCTTTTTATTATTCTTATTTCTTGGCTGACCTTGAGGATTAGGTGTATTGCTTTTAGCAATTTTATTCGCTAAGCCATCAAATTTATTATCTTGATTCCTTTTTTTTGAAATTGAAACTACACTTGCTGTTGATTTAGCTTTACTTTCTGCTTCTTTAAGTTCATTATCTCCGACTTTGATTTCATATCTAAAATAGAAAATAAAAATAAAATATTAGTATCAGCATTTTGTTATGTACAGTAAATATAATAATTTAACTTACTTTCCTAAATCCATAGCATTTAAAAATTCTTTTTGTCTTTCTCTTAATTGATTTAATTTTTGTTTACCTTCATTATCCAATTCTTGATCTAAAGCTTCATTATCTAAAGCATCCCATTGAGCATCGTCTAGTAAATCTTTTTTTCCATCTTTACTTTCTTTCTCCGTTAAACTTTTTGGTTGTAAATTAGGATTTTCTTCAATTACAGAAGTCGTTAAAATTTCTCTAAAATACATGGAACATTTTTTGATACTTTTAGCAAATAATGCCAATAATTGACTAACTGGTAAGTTCAATTCTTTGGATACAATTTCAATATCTTTATGCTGTAAACCAATAGAGAGTAAAATAGAAGCTTGTACTCCAGATAATTTACATCCTTGTAATTTATGAGTAAAATAATTGACAGCAATAGAAGGAATTAAATCCATAATAACATGATAATCTAATAAATTATTAGAATAAGATTCTAATCTCTTTAGATCATATGAAGTAAAGCAATATTCAATTTCTTTTTTTGTTATTGCTGGAATTTCTTCATTCGATGGATAAGCTGCTTCCATGATACTTAAAGCTAAGATTGAAGGGAATGTAGAAAATTGATAAGATAATAAATTAATAAATCGTTTATGGAAATCTAAAAAATATATATTAATAAACAATATATTATAATTATAGTCATAATTGTTGTTTCTTTCTTACCTTTTGAAAATTCTTTGTCCCAATTTTTATTACATTTAGTAATTAAATCTTTCCTATCTTTTAATGGTTTTACCATAACACAAGTATGTTCCCCAGTTAATTCATTTGGAGTTTGTCTAATATAAACTGGAACGAAGCCATTCTTTTTCCAAAATTTATTTAATTGAGGAGTTAATCCATAAGATACACCTAAATAATGAATAGGTTGTGGTGGTATTTCACTCAATTTTAATAATAAAGGTGGCATTTTACGAGGATCTTTAATTTTAATTAAATCTTTTTTTAAATCACTTTGTTGAATTTCTTCGTCTGTTACTTTAGGGATAATAGTTTGATTTATATTAATAGTTTCATCCAAATTTAAAAATTGATTATTGTAATATTCATTTAATAATTCAATAGCTCTACCTCCATAGCCCATTTTAACATAATCTGGATGAGTAGCAATTCTGACAATTCTAGCTCCAGATAAAGAAGCAAAATCATCATCTTGATATTGTTGTGAAATTAACCAAGGAACTAAATCACCTGCAGCTCTAATACCTCTAGATAATGAATTCAATACAGATTGTTTTGATATTTGACCTTCTAAACAAACTTGAATTACACATAATGGATCTGGCAAAGTATTTACATTATTATTTATAGGTGGTAATAATACAAATAAATGATGAGCTGGTGCATCCGACATTAATTGTAAATCATTAGGTGAGTTTTTATAATGACTAGCAACATATAATGACATCATCCTTTGTAAAAACGTTTCGGATATTGAATGATAAGAAAATAAAGTATCTCTATTAACATAATATAATTCACAATCTTTTGGATGTGGACAACCTGATATGTTTTTATTTGATACAGTTGAATCTAAACATAGTAATTTATTTAACCAAGATTCGATTGGATCATTAGGAGCATATCTAATTGGTTCTTCTAATTTAATTTCTCTTAAAGATCTACCACCTGAAGATACATTTAAACTATCATCTATCAATTTATTTGATTTATTATCTCGATTCATTACTTCGCCATGACTTGTTATAATATCATTTGATTTTTTACCGTTAAATCCAATACTTTCCTCTCTTAATTGTTGAATTAATTTTAATGATAAGGATCTACCTGTACCTTCATAACCATTAATAGTAGATGCCATAAATACTAAATAAGGTCCTAACAAATCTTTAACAATTGGTAATGGAATAGCTGCTGCTTCATCGATAACTAATAGTTCTGCTTGTGCTAATGTTTTATGATCTTGTGGTTGGATATATTGAATAGTTTGACGATGTTGACGAAAGATATTAACTCTAACAATGGCTTTATTAAAATCTGGATTAGTTGATTGTATTATATCATAATCTAAATGTTCAGTATAACCTAAGGAATCAAATCCTTTAAATATAAATTCAAATAATGTTTTTAAATTATCTGGATGTGGGGAAGTTACAAATATATTGGAATATCCATATGCAACTGCTGCCGATATAGCAATACCTAAAGAAGCTGATTTACCACGACCACGACCAGCAGTTAAAGTAACTGTACTACGTAAACTTTTTTCACTGATACCATCCACAAAAGTTAATAATGCTTTTGCTTGGTCATAAGTACAACAATTATTAATTAAAGTGCCAATAGGTTGAGTATCTATTAAAGATTCTTTCAATTCTTTTAATTCTTCTTCTCTTTCAGAATCTTTTAAACTATATTCTGATGGTAATGCTGTGATATTTTTAGCTGCTGAAATGGGTAGTACATTTAATTCATCATCTACTACTAAACAACTTTCACTCGCTCCTAATGATAATATAAATCTTTCGTTAAATCGATTGGTGACATCATCATGTGCTTCAGTTCTATAACGGGAATGAACATCCTAGTTCAAAGTTAAATCCTATTTTTGTATTAACTTATTTTAAACTTACCATAGACATCGTATACAATTGCTTCAAGGATTTCATAGTACGTAAAAGAAGTACAACTATACCCCCACCTTCTACCGTTTCAATAGTTCTAGCTAATAAATTTGGGGTCAAAGCTTCGAAATCCTAAATAAATTAAGTCATCATTAGCTTTATTCTTTTTTATTTTTATACGCTTTTTTGATAGTTTAAACTCACCTGTAACACACACATCCCATAAGTATTACCCAAAATTTTATGAGATTCTTTATAATAAGTATATCTTATATTGGTAACTGAAATAAATAACTCAAATGGATCTTCGGTATTGATTTCTCGGATTCCTTTTTTTACTTCTCGTTTAATTTTTTGTTCTCGTTTTTTACGATGACTAAAAAGGGGGGAGGAGTTAGTTAATATCATATTAGGGACTTGAAGTTGTGAGTAGGAGGAGTGTGAATATTATTAACTTACCTAGTAAACCCTAACTCTTTTTTATAACACCATAAAACATTTGGTCTTGTTGCTACTTTCGTTTGGGATAATAACCAATGTAAGTTAACTACCTATTATTATTAAAAAATCAATTAATAAGTAAACATTTTATTTCATCTCATTTTATAAAGTAAACTTAAATGCCAACTTACTTGATCCTTCCCTCTATCTCCAACAATAACAAACATACTACGTTCTCTTTTTTGTACATTGTTTTTAATTAATGTTGGTATCCTTTGATCTAATGCTTTCTTTGGCATTTTTTGTTGGCTTTTATCTATTTATTTTTCTATTGAAAATTCCTTTAGTCAAAGAATAGGCTTTAATATTGAATTTTTTATTAGAATTTTAAGTGATTTGATTTTTATTAGAATTCGGATTATTCGAAAATTGATTGAAATTTATGGGATAAATACAAGGATGGAGATTGATACGAGTTAAAACTTTTATCGACAAGTTAAGGATCCAACTGTCAAAGTGTTATGGCTGAGTGGCCTAAGGCGGCGCACTTAAGTTGCGCTCTCGAAAAAGGCGTGGGCTCAAACCTCATTGGCACTATACAGCTTTTGTTTATTTGTTATTTTTTTCAAAAAGTTAATCATTGAAATATCCTCGTTTTAATTTTATTAATTTTGCTTGTTTTTTAAATACTTGGTTAAATTAAATTCCGCTTTTTATTTATTATTAAATCAATTATAAAAACATATTTTCTATTAGATATGATATAAATTTTAATCTTATTTTATACATTTAATCAAACTTTTTCTGTAACAAAAAAACAAAAAATAATTTAAACATATCTAAATATATATAATAAATTTTATTTAATAATATAAATTAGCTTATAAATTAATGCAAAAATAAAAAATTTGCCTATTTATTAATAATTTTTATATAATTATTAAGAGATATTTTTTCATCTTAAAACTTTATTAAAAAAATTTATGTCTAAATAGTACTTAAAAAATGAAAAAGGTGATAGATTAAGAAATATTTTTATCAATTATCAAACGAATTGTTTTAGGTATTTATACTGATTTATAAGCTTAAGTTTTTATTATCTTATTTTAAAACAAGTTTAAACATTTTATTCTCATATTGCAATTAAAAGTTTGTAGTGCTATTTACTTATACAGCTATAATTACTAATTATAATAGATTATTTTTTTAACTATTTGAAATTAGATTATTGTAAAGTTTAATTAATTTACTATGTGAAAGTTGGTACTCAGTGATAGGAGTTAAAAACAGTTCTTGGTTGATTAACTTGCCTTGAGTCGAACGGTCTTAGTTTATGTAACTAAGATAGACTTAAATGAATAAGAATAATACGTAGTAAGTTATGAACTATGTAAAACAAATAGAATAGACAATACTACTGTAAAATCTACGTAAGATGTTGTCAGAAAGACTTAATGGCTTTATTAATAGTACGATATCAGGGAGTAATTCAGTTAAAAAGCCTCGAGTTATCATATTGAAGAATCTCTTTTATACTCCAATAAGTATGGATATCAAAACGAGAGGATAATATTGTTTGCAATATGAAGTTATAAATTCTCGCAGCAAATCAAAATAAGGGACTCTGAATTGATTGTGTTTGAACTTGAGAATACAACAACTTAAGTGATTGGTGTTATAATCAATCCGAGAGCTAATAAAGCAATATTTCACAACTAATATGCCAGTAATAGCTTGAAAAAAAAGCACTAATAAACATTAGTTTTCTAATTATACTTACTGCTTGCAATACTAATTATAATATTTTTATATATACAAAAATTTTTAAATTAATTTTAGGTTATAAATTATAATTAATAAAACATTATTTAAAAAAAAACAATTAAAAAATTGTTCGTATTTTAAAATTTTATTTAAAATTTTTAAAAAAAGTTTTTTCTAAAAAAATATATTATAAATAATTTATTAAATAAATAGAAATATTAGTTATAAAAATCAAGTAATTTAATATATGGGGATGTATTTTTGTGTTTAAGAATTTTACTAACAATATTTCCACTCAAATAGCGCTTAAAAAATGGAAAAAATAATGAAGCCAAAAAAAACACCCCCATATGTATTATGTAAAATATTGGTTTATCAGCTCTCGGATTAATTATAAGATAATTGTGAAATATTGGTTTATTTAGCTCTCAGATTGATTATAACACAACAATCACTTAAGTTGTTGTATTCTCAAGTTCAAACACAATCAATTCAGAGTCCCTTATTTTGATTTGCTGCGAGAATTTATAACTTCATATTGCAAACAATATTATCCTCTCGTTTTGATATCCATACTTATTGGAGTATAAAAGAGATTCTTCAATATGATAACTCGAGGCTTTTTAATTGGATTACTTCCTGATAACGTATCGTTAACAAAGTCACTAAGTCTTTCAGACAACATCTTATATAGATTTTACGGTAGTATCTTCCATTATATTTGTTTACATAATTCGTAGCTTATACGTACTATTTCTATTAAGTTAAGTCTATCTTAGTTACATAAACTAAGACCCTTCGACTCAAGGCAAGTTAATTAACCAAGGACTGCTTTTAACTCTGGCCACTGAGTATCAACTTTCACACCTTGTATAGATGTTGGTTCGTTAATGTGCATAAAATTTAGTTTAAAATTAAAATTAATGGCTTTTTAATATTGTTTTGTTTAAAACTTGGATATTTATTAATCCATCTGGATTCTGATTTAGTAATTTTAATTCTTTGGCCTTTAATTAATTGGCCGTTATCAGTGATAATGTATAATATTGATGTAAAGGATGATGCTGCTAGTCGAAATGGCCTGCCCAAAAATATTTAAATCTGGGCAAGATATTGTGTCCAATTTGATAATAAAAGATATCTCAAATAGCATATTTATTTTAATAGCTTGCCCATAAATTGCTCACTTTTTTTAGTGTATATTTAAAATTGAAACCAATAGTATCGAAATAAAAAACAAAAATTACAAAAATATTCTAAACAGTATTTATTTTTTAGAATTTTACAAAATATAAATCAATGTCTGATCTACAAATCCTTGAATTTTTCTCTGGTATCGGAGGCTATGTAAGTATTTTATTCCCCTTCACTTTCCGACCTTAAAATAACACTCAAATTCTATAGCGTTATGCTCTTGAACGCACCGATTTACCATTTACCATCATCAATAGTTATGATATTAATGAAGTTGCTAACAGCAGCTACAATTTAACTTTCAATAGCAAAACAAGTACCAAAAGCATTACTTCATTAGCCATTAAGGATCTTCAAGAGGATATAGTCAACACTTGGCTCATGTCACCACCATGTCAACCTTTTACTCGAGGAGGAAATAAATTAGGAATTAAAGATAATCGAAGTGAACCTTTATTACATTTATTGAAGTTATTGAAAGAAGTGAAGAAAAAGCCAAATTTTTTTATGCTAGAAAACGTTTATGGATTTGAAACTTCAAGTATGAGAGATAAGACAATAAAGACTTTAGTGGAAATGGGGTATTTGGTTAAAGAATATTTATTAACTCCATTGCAGTTTGGGATACCAAATGATAGATTGAGATATTATTGTGTAGCAGCATGGAAGGGCGAGGGGAATGGGAGAGTAGAGGAGATGGTTAAAGTTTGGAATGGGGTCGATGTGGAAGAGTTGATTGGGATACCATTTAAAAAAGATATAGATTATAATCAGCTATTGGATAAGTTGGGATGTTGTAGACTTAATGAAGGTATCATTCAAGAAGAGAATAACAGTAAAGAAGAATATTTTTTGAAAAAGGAATTGATATTGAAATCGAAAAATTTTAAGTTTGGTAAGTTTAATGTATTGTAATCTCTTCTTTGCTTATAATTAAAATTTAGATATCGTTAATCTGTTTGATAGAAGGAGTGCTTGTTTCACAAAGGTAAATATAAAATCATTATTGTTACTTATAATATACTAATTTTATCATTAGTCTTATGGTTCCCATCATATTTATAGTTCAGCTACCTTAATTGATAGTACAATAGCATCAGAGGTAAGTAAAATAATAAATAACGATAAATTGTATTAATAAATATTTTAGGATCAAATCCAGCTTTATGATTTTGATAATAAATCAAGTTTATTACATAAAAACTTGCGTTTTTTTACACCTGAAGAGATTTGTTTATTAAGTGGTATACCAACTGAAAAATATAAAAATAGTAAATTGCCGTGGATGAGAGATAATGATAGAAATAGAAATAGAAATAGAAATAGAAATAATAATATATATAATCAAAATAATACAAACAATACATCACCAACTCCGCATTTCATTCAATTTACTGAATCTACTAGTTTATTACAAAAATATCGGTTATTAGGAAATAGCATCAATTGTGTTGTTGTTGGGGAATTAATTCAATTAAATTTTCAAAACTAAAATGTTAATAAATTAATTAATTTTGCTTTTTTTATCAATAATTTCTTTTTAATTCCATTTTGAATAAAATGACTTAATTTACTATCCTCTTTAATATAATCTTCTACTTGTTTCCATAATTCCTCTTCAGATAGTTCTCTATTTAAATTGATAACACTTCTCTTTTTCCCGTTAACTTGTAATACATAAGTGATCTCATTTAAAATTAAATGTTTTTCATTAAATTGTGGCCAATCTTCTAAGAAAATAGATTCTTTCTTATGTACATTTTTTAATAAAGAATAATATTCTTCCGCCGAAGAGGGAGCGAAGGGAGCTAATAAAATCAAAAACTGTTTAAAACAATCTAAATAAGTTGAGTCAAATTTTGTTTCTTTTTCAATCAAATTAAAAAATTTAATAAGGTAAGCAATAGAACTATTAAATTTAAATTCAGTTAAAATACTTTTGTCTACTTGTTGAATTGTTAAATGTAAATCATATAATAATTCTTTACTATCACCATCCTTTTTGTTATTGTTATTATCAGGGGTAATAGATTGTTGGTTGATTTGTATAATTTTTTGATATATTTTTTGTAAATATCGTTGCATACCAACAATTGATAATTCTTCCCAATTTAAATTATCTTTTGGAGCTGCTTTAAATAATATATATAATCTAGTGGCATCTACTCCATATTTACTGACAGTTTCCTATAGTTAAGTAATTGTTAAAAATTATTTATTCTATATATATTATTATAATTATAACTATTCAATTATTATTACCTTTGGATCAATACCGTTATATTTAGACTTACTCATTTTTTCATAACTTGTTGCCAATAATTGTAATGTTTCTTTATGTTTTGGTAAGTCTGGATTGCTTAAATCAACTAAATCGGGTTTAACAAAACGCCCATTATCTAATTTATATGTTTTTCCCTGGACCATACCCTAATAATAAACAAATACTGGTTCATGATTATACTATAATTATACTAAATACTTACTTGAGTCAACAACCTACCAAAAGGTTCATTCAACAACATCTTCCCCACTTCATTCTTCTCATTCAACTTATAATAATCTGTCAAAAATTTAAAAATAAATCTTGAATACAAAAGATGCAAAATGGCGTGTTCAATACCCCCGATATATAAATCAACTGGCATATATTTTTTGATTTTCTCCACATCACATAGCATCTCCTTATTATTATTATCTAAAAATCTTAAGTAATACCAAGAAGAATCAACAAAGGTATCCATTGTATCACTATCTAATTTACTTTCTTCATTACATTTTGGGCAAGGTAATGTTTTCTTTTCATTTAGTTTAATTGGTAAGGATTCTTTTTTGACTGGTAATATACCACATGATTTACAATGTATAAATGGCATTGGTGCTCCCCATTGTCGTTGTCGACTAATTAACCAATCTCTTAATTTATAGCCAATTTCTTTATTACCTAATTTATTTTCTTGTATAAAATCAATCACTTTATTACGATATTCATTACAGCTTAAACCAATATCCTTTTCATCTTTAATATTTTCATTCATTTCTCCTTCATCTAATAAATAGGGAATAGTATTCTTATTCTCTTCTTTGTTTTTAATAACTACTTTAATGTTCTTTCTTAATTCCTCTTTAGTCATAGCAAAATCATAATCCCTTTTATCATGTCCAGGTACTGCCATTACAGCTCCTAATTTATAATCAGACAACACATAAGATACTACATAAATTGGTATCTCTTCTTTTGTTATTGGATTAATTGCTACTAACCCTGTATTAAATCCTTTAATTTCGTCATATTTTAAATTGTTATAATTTTTCAATTGTGGTTTTAAATCATCGGACATATAATTGACTAATTCATGTTGATAAGATATTCCTATAAAGGTTACTGCCTCTATTGTTTCTGCTCGTGTGGTAAAGACACTTATAGCATTAATGTCCTTTGTTTTTGTCAGATCATTATTATTTTTATTATTTATTTTAAATGTTCAACTTACTTTTTTTAAATTCTCATTTCCCTTTAATTGAAATTCAATTTTACAACCTTCTGCTTTGCCAAT
Organism: Batkoa obscura; assembly: GCA_030770535.1. Taxonomy (NCBI): domain Eukaryota; kingdom Fungi; phylum Entomophthoromycota; class Entomophthoromycetes; order Entomophthorales; family Batkoaceae; genus Batkoa; species Batkoa obscura. The sequence continues at coordinate 472,962 of JASVEC010000005.1, read as the reverse complement.
CCAATTTTCCTGCATTAATTTTACTCTTTCTGGCCAATTATTTAATTGATCTAAATCTTTCAATAATTGCTAAAAAACAATCAACAATTATAAATTATAATAAAAAACCATTCTCTTACCTCTGAATATTCCGTAATCCTAACATACCATTGTTCTAAATACTTTTTTTCAACCACTGCGCCTGATCTCCAACTCTTTCCTTCAGCATCTACTTGTTCATTGGCCAAAACAGTTTTATCCACTGGATCCCAATTCACTAAACTTTTCTTTCTATATAATAACCCTTTTTCATATAACATTAATATCAACTGCTGAGTATGTTTATAATATTCTTCTCTACTAGTATTTACTTCTCTTTCCCAATCTAAATCCGTGTGAATTAATTTAAATTGTTCTTTCATTGTATTAATATTCATTTCAGTCCATACTGAAGGTTCGATACCTCTCTCTATTGCAGCGTTCTCAGCAGGTAAACCAAATGCGTCCCAACCCATGGGGTGAATGACCTATTTATAAATTAGATACATATATATATAATTTAATTATAATACTAGCAACTTACCTCAAACCCTTTTAATTTATAATATCTAGCAATCATATCCGATATAGTATATACTCTTACATGGCCCATATGTAAGTTACCACTTGGGTATGGGAACATAGAGAGAATAAACTTTTTTTCGTTTGCATTAGGTTGTTTAATTAATTTTTTCTCTTGCCATACTTTTTCCCACTTTTTTTCTATAGTTTCGAAATTGTAAGTTGAAGTACTGTATGGGCGTAGATGGGTTAGAACTAAAGGATAAAGAGGTTGGTAATGAATGAGAGGTGGTATGAGAAATTAGATGGCTTACCTCGATATCGCCTTATCACTTGCTGGGTTATTAGCATGATTTATTTTCTATGTTTAATTTTAAAAGGAATGAAAAATGACTCATGTTTTTAAATATTAAGATATTTCTACATGATAGGATTATTCTTTATTTTTATTCTATTTAGAAAAAATAGGGAGGATTTTAAATTTTGGTAGTTTTGTTCAATTTTTAAGCTAATTAAAAAAGCGAAAATTGGTTCTAAATCTCATATAAAAAACAAACCTATAATTTTTATACAAATCCAATAAAGTTGAATAAAAAAGATACTCTATTAGCTTATAGCATAGTGAAAAAAAGTAGTTAAATTTAGTATGGAGAATTGAAAGTTATTTTTTTACTTTTCTTTAGGAGCTACTATAGATTTATATCTTAATAAACAACGAAAAGCTGGATGATATAATATTGAAAAATTAAATAAGTAGTATCGAAGTTACAATAAAATATCTATTATCTTAATGATTACCTTATCATTGTTTAATTTAATAATCTTAAAAAAATAGGAGAGTAAAAGGATATCTAAGTGAATTAATTAAATTATAAAAAAATGTAGATGCTAAGACAATATTTACTTTTAATAAGTGAAAATGATAGCATAAGTACATAGTACTATGTTCAAAAAACGATTAATATTTAAAAAAGAAATACAATAAACTGATAGTTTAAACATGCTAATTATGACACATTTATTTATAAAATGAATATAAAATAAAAGTATTTGATTTTTTAAAAGTTATGACAAAATAAGATAAATAAAGTTGAAAGTTTGATTAACAACATCTATTTTATGTCAATCAATAAGGATACTACTGTCTACATCAATGCCTTATGACTACATCTAAACTACTTTTATGAAGAGTTTTATTTTAATAAAGATATAAGATGAGCTTCAATTTATTATTAGATAAGAACAAATTTACTACATAATCAATTAAATTTCAAATCAACAATATTCACACAAGTAAAAGCTAATATAGAATTATTTTATATTTCAATATATTTTTAGTTTATATATAATTGAGGAAGTTTAATATTGAATGAAAACGCGGACTAAATATGAAATAAAAAATAAAAGTTTTTAAATTATTAAAATCCAAGCTCATAAGTCCTAATTGATAGAAGGATAGAAGCCATTTTATTTGATAAGGGTTCAAAGATGGGAATAAAAATACAACATAATAATAAATAATTTCTAATAATGAGATGACTATTTACTATTTCAATTCAATAATCAAATTTTTATTTCAACTAACAATTGGGGATGTATTTTTTTGTTTGAGAATTTTACTAACAATCTTTCCGCTGAAATAGCTCTTAAAAGGGAAAAAATAATGAAGCCAAAAAAAATACCTCCAATTGGACAATTTTATACAAGAACAATATGCATATAGCGGCATATTAAGCAGCTCAAACGTCGGCATTTCTCATGGTATAATAATGAACTTGAAAAAAAGAAACCAAATACTTTCTAATTAGAAATACAAAAAAAATATAAAATAACTCAAAGAACTTTTAAAATTTATAAAAATATTGATTTATAATGTTTGGTAAAGAAAAAAAATCACCATTACCACCTAGCTATGATGAGGTCAATATGGAACAAGGAAATTCAAATAGCGCCTTATCTAACGATGAAAACCAAAAAGAAATTATGAATTTTGTTGTTAAAAATTCAGGGATGATGGAAAGAGGCGTAGTTATTAAGGGCGATAACGGAACCGAATATAAGTGTACTTTAAAAACAAAATCAGCAGAATTTACAAATAAAAATGGGAATTTAGTACTGAATTTGAAAGAATGTAACTTTATGTGTATGTATACCTTTTGGGAAATTGTTAATATTACTGATAAGATAAAATACAAAAGCGTCAAATTATATTCCGTGATTATTAGGGAAAAATCTGAGTATCACCTTCATTTAATTGATTATGACAGTCGAATAACAGAATATAAATGGGGAGAAAGTAAGTTTGGCGGTAAATGGAAGTTATTTGGTCCAGATTCTAATATTATATTGGCATATAAATACTCTCTTTTACACTCAAATACTTTAAAACAGTTTATTAATCTTGATGATCAAGATCTAGATATCTTTTTATTTACGTTGGGTATTATATTAAATGACACTTTGAGTAGAACAAGACAAATTGCTAGATAATTGATGATTAAGTGTAAATAAAGCTAATTATGTATCAAAGTCTTCGATTTTGTTTATATGTTGTTTTGTTGTTTTTATATTAAAATATCAACAGTTAATTTTAAAGGAGATTTAATAAACTATTGATTTTACAACAGTGATATGATGTAACCCATTTTAACTATTAGACCTATATATGTTTTTTTACTCGATATGGACTTACATATCCTTAGATAATACTAAAATATAAATTAAATTTATGGTTTATAGTACATCATAACTCGACAGTAATAATAGGCTATTATGATATATCATTTGATTTTATAAAAGTATTCTAGTACATCTTAAAATAACTTTAACAGCATAAATAGTAAATCAACGACATTCAAATTATATTAAATAATACAAAAATCAACTTATCTCTACCCACTTTACTTGTCCTTGGCCCTAACCATTTCCGAAAAGGTAGAATAGCTAACTATAAGCTTAACCATTTTGATGTGGCCAATGAGGCTGATGCTACCAAAATCAAAGACTGTTTAAAATTTTACAAAATAGATAGCCGGAACATAATAGGAGTGAATAGAGTAAACATTCTTTTAACTGTTGAAAAACTAAAAAATGAAAGAATTGCTTTTATCAAAATAAAAAGCATCAAAAAAACTCAAGATCTTTTTAATAAGGAAAGTATTACCACTCGTGTCTTTGGTATCCAGGACAGCCATCGTTTGATAAATGAAATAAATAGATAGCTATATCCTATCGCTGCTAGTTCTTGTGGTTCTACTATTGTATCTTTAATTTGCGACATATACAAATGTCATTCAATAAAGTTATTGCTTTCCGTGAACCAGTATTTCATTATTAAAGAGCGCTGTTTGTCATGGTGGTATTGATTCTTGTGAATGGATACCACCAGCCGCTATTATTACTTTAATCAATAGTTTTTCTAGATCCGCTTCCAATGGTGGTATTTCCAAACTTTTAGATTCTTTTGAATAAGCTTTCATTCCAGTAGTAAATGCAGTTAGTTATGGATTCGTAATAAGCAGTGACCGTTTATGGTGCAAAAATTATAAATCAAATAGCGAAAGCCAATGTGAAGGTACATATATTAATCGAAACTGAGGATACCAATAGCAAGGAGACAATGATGGATACGATGAAGCTTACTCAGGATCTAAGGCTTTTTTAGTCCCAGAATCTAAAGTGGTTGCTGATTTTATCTTTTTAAAAGGGAATAGCATTAGTAAAATGATTTCGATTCTTATAGATAATTATTTATGTCACCATTTGGTTGCACCTGTGGTCAAAACCCTGATGATTTTAATGCGGAAGATGCTGCTAGAAAACAGGTTAATATAGTCATTAGACTGCCAATGGCCGTTCTTATCAAAAAGGGGCTATATGTGGACATATTTTTTTGTTCAAGAATTTTACTAACAATCTTTCCACTCAAATAGCGCTTAAAGGATGGAAAAAGTGATGAAAGCAAAAAAATATACCAATATTATAACCAATATAAGACTTTGATCACTGTTCCTTATAATAAAATATTATTTGTTTTAATAATTCTACTTTATGAAAGAGATAGGAATTAAAATAAGAAAAAAACTAATATATACTATAATGTAAATCATTAAGAATAAATGAATCAAATTTTATAGTTTATCACAATAGATTAAGAATATTGAAACCATGCTTAAATCCATTAAAACAATGAATTAATTGTAATAAAAGATTAATGAAATTTTATCATTATCTTAAAGAAATACTTAAAGTTCTCAACTAATAATATGGAGTTAAAGGTACAAAGCAATTCAAAGGTAATACATGTCTAGCTACCAATACCGGAAAAATTTCTTTATACTCACGGTTCAAGTTTTCATCAATCCTTGAATACATACAATTGATTGTGATTTGCCAAATCCAATTTATTTTTCATGAATTTCTACTGCATCATAAGCAAAGTTAGTAGACCTTGGTGAAAGATGAGGAACAATATCATTTCTATTGGTATATATATTAATAGGTACATTTAAATTTGAAACAAATTGAACAAATGCATCATTCCCTGGACAAGGAGGAGCATGGACATAGATTTGCACCTTTTTAGTTTCTTTTTTTAATTTGAGAAGAGAAACCCAATCTGGAACCAAAATTTTTGGAACTAAAACCCCAAAGCTATATCAAGTTAAATGTAATGTCAAATTTTTAATTCAGGATTATTGATTATCTCATTGACTCTATGGGGATGTATTTTTTTGTTTAAGAATTTTACTAACAATCTTTCCGCTGAAATAGCGCTTAAAAGATGGAAAAAATAATGAAGCCAAAAAAAACACCCCCATATCACGTACGGAATAATAAATAGATAGATAAGTAGAGTGAGCCCCGTAATATACCCTTAAACCTTTGTATTAAGCAAATCGATAATAGTATAATTCAAGATATTAATCCAATTTTGAGCACCAAAAGCACCACAATAAAAGATAATAACTAGTTTTTCTTCATCAGTAGTAATAGTTACTACTGATTTAAAATTACGATCTTTGATAATTTTAATATTTGCAAACATTTTTTCATAAAAGCATTCACAGTTTAAGATTTCTTCTTCTGTAAGTATAGAAATTGAGGAATAAAACAGGTGTTTACAAACAACTTCAATAATACCATGTTTAATGCTTCTTGGGGAAGCCAATTTCTTTAGTGGTAGTTTTATGAAGAATTTGTACCAATTAAGGACAGCGGAAGGTTAAAATAAACCTTCCATAAACTTAACTATATTCCTTGTTAAAAAGCTATTATCTCTAGCCGAAATAGGAAGTGTATGATTAATTAATGAAGATAGTGGTTGATTTTCAGTCATATTTGACAACTAAATCATAGTAGATATACCTAAAGTAAGTATGAGCAATCCAACAATTGTCATTATTAGGATTGTTTTTAATAATGAAATTAGTTTAACGTACAAAGTAATCGTTTGATCCCTTTAATTACTTGATCCTGAATTTTGAGTATCCTTGCATAAAGTTAAATAAAATAATAAAATTATATAGTTAAAAATCTTTGTTAGCGAAAAATAAAGCTATAGGGCAGAGATATTTAACGCATATAATATAGTATAATATTATATTATATTATATTATATTATATTACATTATATAGTATTTTAACTTTTATAGTGTGTTTAATTTGTGAAACATTCGTTTTTAAACAATTCATTCTACAAAACCTTGTCACTCTTGATCAACTATGGCTAAATTTCAAAATGGTTCTAATTGTAGTTAAGAGCAAATATTTAAATTACATAGTTTTAATAATATTTCTTTTTTATAGGATAATTACTCATAATGGACGAAATGACTTTTGACTTTAAAGAATTTGTGAAGCTAATAAATCAAGTTAAATGAATAATATGTGGGGGTGTGTTTTTTTGTTTAAGAATTTTACTAACAATTTTCCCACTCAAATGGTGCTTAAAAGATGGAAAAAGTAATGAAACCAAAAAAGATATATCCATGTACTTATGATTTTATCAAGTCTTGACGATAAAATAAAATCGAGAAAAATATTAACAGAATCAATCAAAAAATAAGATTAAACTAAACAAAAACAAAGAAACATCTATGTACTCTTTGTAATATAAGCAAGAGAAAATTAGCATTTGAACACTTAATTTTAAGTTATTGAAAACCCCATTAGAGCAACTTATAGTTGATGTCCTTTGTGTTTTTAATTTAGAATTAACTTATTTTGCTATGAATTTAAGAAAATATAAAGCTGTAGTTCTTAAACTCATATCAAAAAAATTGAGTCCAAATTAAAAACAGTAAAAGACATCTAATTGCAAGTTATCATATATTTTTAATAACATATTTTACATTTTATCAAACTTTAATACAATCTTTTTAATCCAAATTATTGCAAGATTTAACAAAAAAACAAGACGCACCAATTATTGTAAAAAAGGGTTTTTTATATGAAAACTTTTTAAACCTTATAGTATAAGCTATTTGGAAAGAATTTTATTTTAACATTGATAGCATTTGAAGCTAAATAAAAAATCTTAAACCTTCTAAATCATAATAATAAAGGTTGTACAACTATTATTATTTTGAATTCAGAGCCATTGCAAATCACTAAATAAAGTACTGTGCCATTCTCTCTTTAAAATGAAGCTATTAAAATTAGCTCTATTTAGCTAATTCAATGTGATAAATCTAACGATATAAAAACCCAAATCAATAAAGTTAGATAGAGAATTTGATAAAGTAAAATTAGTAAATTTAAGAGTAATAAAAGACTGGCTTCTTAGTTACTTTAAATATATCCAACTAAAATTTTTACTACTTTAATTTTTTACACATACCTTCATTGTCATTAAATGAAACTATTGTCATCGTTATCAAGCTTCTTATATTGTTATTTATTAATATTCAATACAGTATTAATAAATAACATAGCAAGTGTAAAGGTGGTTATTGAAAATGGTCCAGTGAGTCAAACCCTTCATTTAGCTTATGGTATAACAAAAAAATCACTAGGATTAGCAGTGAAAGTGACGGGAGGGGCTTTAGGGATAGCTGAAGGTACGGTCAATAACACCTTAGAAACTGTAATGAATCCATTAGATTTTAAAGATAACTCAGCAAGATTTCAAAAATCCGTAAGAGGGGACCTGAATAAAGTTGCTGAGATATTCCAAGAATTACAACCTAAAAGTATACCATTGCCTACGAGTATTAATTTAATTAGCGTGGATGAACCATATGCCAAAAGAATGGCATATCTTGCTGGTACATCATATTGTAATAATAGCAATATCGTGAGTTGGGAGTGTACCCGTTGTCAACAATTTCCGGAAGCTAGAGCGTTTGGAATTTACCTTGACGAAGTAACCCAAGGTAAAGCGGTACTTATCATTGATGAGAGGGGAAAAAATATTGTGTTATCATTTCGTGGTACTTCTAATATTTATAACTGGTTTTCAAATGCACAAGTTTTATTAACAAATCTATATTTTGGTAATTTTAAGATCAAGGTGCATTCTGGATTTAAAGCTATGAATGAAAAATTATTTAAGTTATATTACAATGATTTAAAAGAGTTATTAAAACAATACCCTGACTTTAATTTAATTACAACTGGTCATTCTTTAGGCGGGGCAGTCTCTTCTTTAGCAACCATAAAAATTAAAGAAAAGCTAAATATCAAAGATGATCGGTTAATTAATATAAGCTATGGTTCACCAAGGGTTGGGAATCACCATTTTGCGTTGAAATATAATTCAATGAAGCATCGAGTATTAAGAGTAACAAATAAAAGAGATATTGTGCCACATATACCACCAAGGTTATTAGGTTATGCTCACCATCAACGCGAATTTTGGGTAGAAACACCACCAAAGTTAAATAAATTTTGTGATCAATCAGTCTATGAAGATCCAAATTGTTCACTATCAATGGAACCTGAACTTTCGGTCCAAGATCATTTCGTATATTGGGATATTCATATCAGCGGGACTTGTTAATTTATTTGATGCTTTGTTAAATATAATAGGGGATATGGTGTAATGACGTTAAGTATAGCCCAGTTAATTGTTGATTTAGTTTTTAACTTGGATTTTAAATTTAGTTAAACTAATTTATTGTAATTTAATAAAATAAACTATCATGATTATTTGCATTACTATTACTAATTACTAATTACTAATTACTAATATTTTTAAAAGGACGATATTTCTACAAATAATAAAAAGATAGACGAAAAGCATTATGCACATTTTAAAAAAGATCAAGCTTACCAGATTAAGTAGTATTGTTTTTTATTTTATTATCCCCTTAATAATGTAACATCCATTTAGTATTATTACATTGATATTACTATTTGCTAACATTTTCAAATAAAATTTTAAGATGAGTTGATTATAACTCATGATAAAACAAAGAAGCATTGTGCATATAAGGAAGATATACTAAACCTACTTGGGTAGTGTTGTTTTATGATATTCCCCTTAATATTGTAACATTTGTTTATTAACATCTATTATTTAGTTTAGTATGAACAGGTAGAAGATAGTTTAATTTAATTCCCTTTAAAAATAGTACTTTATTTTTTGACATTTAAGTATAATAACATGATTTATTGCGCTACACTATATTACCATAATGTAATATAATAATACAACCTAACATACCATTATATAATATCAGCGCTAATATCGTACTCCATATTGAACTAATAATATAAAAATCTAACTTTATTAGCTTAGTTAACTGAATAATGTTTATTTATTTTCAAAGGCATGGTCTAAATATAGGTAGTGTGTTGAATAAATGAAAAGATTAAATGGGGGTGTTTTTTTTGGTTTCATTATTTTTTCCATTTTTTAAGCGCTATTTGAGTGGAAAGATTGTTAGTAAAATCTTTACAAAAAAATACATCCCCAAATCATTTGAAGATGTTAAATTTAATGCTTATTTATTTTAAAAAAATCAAAGTATAAATTGAATATGATATTAAAGAAAAAATAGATTAAAAATAACTACTTTTATCGTACTTAATATACATAATAACTAATATAAACTCAAATGAAAATCCCTTTAGTTTTTTTCTCCTTGCTATCCTCAGTTCTATCCAGCAAACTAATAAGTACTCACTTGTACAGTAACGAACTATCTGAAATAAACAAATACCCACCATTTTGTGGAGCGGTACCAAAAGGAGTGAATTTAAACTATATTACTGCAGTCCAAAATTTAGATAAAAAAGATTGTTTTTCTTGCTTGAAAGTGAGCAACCAGTTGACTAATCAGTCTGTTTATGTTACTGTGGTAGATTCTGGTGGTAGTAATTTAGATCTTTGTAATTATGCCTTCATTCAGTTATTTGGCACAGATTCAGGTACCTTTAACGCTGCTTGGGATTATGTTGATACCTCTTATTGTAAGTGATATGTTGAGGTTTCACATTAAAGTTGTTATTTGATTTCTCAATTTAATTTTATTAATTTATTATATGAAGTGTTTTTTTGGTTTCATCACTTTCTCCGTTTTTTAAGCGCTGTTTGAGCGGATAGGCTATTAATAAAAGTCAAAGAAAAAAATATATCCACATATACCAGTATTTATTTAAAAAATTGAAAAGTGTAATTAGAATATTATTACAAGTTAGTTAAAACAAAAAATATCATATAATGCAAAAGTAAGATAGTAAGTATTAGGGTTGTATAAACGAAAACTATGGGTTTTAAATGAAAGTAATATGCATTATGTACACATTTCTTGAAACAGCTATAAACGTGTTTAAAGCTTAAGTCGAATCGATGTGAGTATCAGCAAGTCAAATAACGATATTAGGATGTCTTTTTTATTTAACAATTTTACTAATAGTCTTTCCACCTAAATAGCGCTTAAAAAGTGAAAAAAGTGATGAAACCAAAAAAGACATGCCCATATATTGTTTTTGCTTTTTCATACTTTATTTTTAGAGCAATATTAATAAGTAAATATAAGAATTTTTTTAAAAAAATGATTGCTAATGGTGAAAAAGCAATTTAATTTAGTATGAGCTATAAGATAAACTTAAATGACTTCTTTTTCATGTACGATGGATTTTATTTAAATGACACATTTTCTAACATTCTCCACAGATTGGGATATCCCAATAAGTAAGATGATCTAAAGGTTTAACTCTAGGTTCAATAGACAAAGAGCAACTTACGTCCTCAAATGTTTTACTGTCACAAACTTTATTTTTACCTTTTGGATCGTTAACCCATAATTCTGTTAAATGGTGGACATAACCCAATATTCTTGGGGGTAGGTGAGGTATAGCATCACTTTTACTAGTAACTCTTAAAGAACTATGCCCCATTGAACTAATTTTTAATGCGAAATTATAATTCCCAATCCTTGGAGAACCATAGCTTACGTTAATTAATTGGCTATCAGGGACATTGAGCTCATCTTTAATCCTTATTATTGATAGGGTAGACACTGCGCCCCCTAAAGAATGACCAGTTGTAATTAATTGATAGTCTGGGTAGGTAGATAATATTAATTTTAAATCGTCTTTATATAGGCTGAATAAATTATCTGCCGTCAATTTAAACCCAGAATGAACTTTGATCTTACGATCGTTACCATACAATGAAACAAGGCGAAAGCGAGAATCTTGCAACCAATTATTGACCGTTGAGGATCCACGAAAAGCTAATACGATCAACTTTTTCTTCTGGTTTGTTACAAGTACTCCTCTACCTTCCGTGCTTTTATCAAAGTAAATTTTAAATAGCTTTGAGTCTGGTAAACTTTCACAATGAGTACAACTCCAAGTTTGTAATTTCTTTTCGTCACAGAAAGAAGTCCCAGCATAATACGCAATATTTTTGGCCTCCTCTTCAGTTACTTTTTTTAATTTGGTATTTGTTGGCAATAGTGTACTTTGAGGTAATAAATCCTTAAATCCATCCGCTAACTTTTTAATGTCATCTTGTAAGATCTGTTGAAAGGCAAACGGGTTTTTTATAAGTGTCATTGTATTGTTATGCATATCCTTAAGAAGCCTAAATGGATCATTTATAAAAGTTTTAGCATTCACAGTTGGCAAATCTTTATTATAATAAACTGGTTTCTTTTTAAGTAAGCCGTCTAGAAGTCCAGGTTCAACACACATTACATTGTTAATCAATACTAGATTAGCAAGTAATAGTGATAAAATGCCAGCTGAAAATAATCTCATTTCGTAATTAGAATATGAGATAATGATTGATTGAATTAAGAAACCAGTTCCCTATCGCCTTTATAAATACCATTAACAATGATTTCTCTTCAATTTTTTTACATCACTTTAAAATATGGTTAATCTATGTGATCTTCCTTTCATTCTTAAACATTTACTAATTTTACTAATTTTAATCTTAAATTTATAAATACAGCATTTACAATTGTTTCAACTCTATTGCAAATTAACTAGTAGAGCTTTTATAGTTAAGCAATTTGGAAAGCTGATTTTTAGGCCTAATCCTTTATATTTGGATCAACTCTACCATTTTTTTTCTTAAACTGACAGCTGAATGGTTTACAGAAAAGATGAAGTGATCGTGCCTTTTAAATTCAATTCAACTGTATCTTTATTTGACTCAACTTACTTTTTTAAGATCATTATAATGAGGTCATTTTAATTTTTAGAATAATGCCAAATACTGATATGATATAAGTTATTATGTTTATGCTATAATCTTTTTGTCAAAAAAAACACATTTTCAACAAATAAAAGGGTTTGCAGCTAAATATTAAGTAAAGATTTGAAGGTGTTTTTTTGGTTTCATCGCTTTTTCCATCTTTTAAGCGCTATTTGAGCGGAAAGATTGTTAGTAAAATTTTTAAACAAAAAAATACATCCCCATATTGATCAATTAATTTCAAAATTTGAGATTTTTATTTGTGAGCACAATAAAGTTAATAATTCAACTGTCAATAATGGGAAAACAAATACAATTTTTAAAAAGTATGAAAGAAACAAAGATATAAAAAAATGATAGAAATACAAGGTACTAAAAAATATTTACATTTTATTAAACGTAATAATAAACTATACTGTTATCGAGTATCTGATAGATCAAAAAAAAGTAATGTAATTCCAATTAAAGTCATAGAGTCTATAGAAAATACAAAAGTTAAAAGATCATCTCCAGCTTATCTTACAAAAATAACTGAAAATTTAAAAGTTTCAATATTTAATAAGCAAGTAAGTAGCTTACTAAATGATAGAAATCAACTATTAAATGTTGATATTACTTGAATTATTAATAGTTGAGTTATGTGAAAGTTGGTACTCAGTGGTAGGAGTTTAAAGTAGTTCTTGCTTGATTAACTTGCCTTGAGTCGAACGGTCTTAGTTTATGTAACTAAGATAGACTTAAATGAATAAGAATAATACGTAGTAAGTTACGAACTATGTAAAACAAATAGAATAGACAATACTACTGTAAAATCTACCTAAGATGTTGTCAGAAAGACTTAATGGCTTTATTAATAGTACGATATCAGGGAGTAATTCAGTTAAAAAGCTTCGAGTTATCATGTTGAAGAATCTCTTTTATACTCCAATAAGTATGGATATCAAAACGAGAGGATAATATTGTTTGCAATATGAAGTTATAAATTCTCGCAGCAAATCAAAATAAGGGACTCTGACTTGATTGTGTTTGAACTTGAGAACACAGCAACTTAAGTGGCTGTTGTGTTATAATCAATCCGAGAGCTAATAAACCAATATTTTACAGTTAATAAATAGCCAAAGAGCAAGTAGCTGTAATGATAAATAAAAACTACTATTATACTGCTTGTATTACATAAAGATGGTTAAGTATAGTTCTAGGGCTAACTACTCCCTCCCATGCAGCTATTTATTAACTTAGCAATATATTGATAATGTAATTATAACATTAAAATTATTTATTTATTTGATAGCAAATCTGCAATGTTGGCTATAAAGCAGTTAATAGTAAATGTTTCTCAATGAGGCTTTATAGGAATATGCATTTATTTACATACTACAACTTTAATTAATATCAATATATAGGCTATATTAGTAAAAGCCTTGTTAATCCGGGAATTTGTATCAAATTTAATAGAAATTCCGTTAACTTATAATATAAGTCATAATAAAATAATTTAAAACTATCGAGTACTTTGGTTTTTAATAAAGAATTTATTTTATAGAATTTTAAGCAAAGTTTTTAAAATATATAATATTTAAAAATTGGATAAAAAAGTGAAACCAATTCGGACATCCCCATGTAGTGTTTTCTCAAGATTTAATTAAAACGTCAATGAGCATTTTTGTAATTTGTAAATGGAAAATTTAAATTATTACGAATGAATTCAACAAATACAGAATATGAAGCCCATTCACATTTAAATTAAATCTAGAGGAAACACTTCAGATTTGAAGTTAAACAGCTAGATAAGAAATTTAATAATAACACAAGTTAAAGAAAAATCGTTAAAAATAAATAAAACTAACCAGTGTAAGTTTATTTACTTTAAAACTATTCGTCAAATACAAATAATATAAGGATTAACAAATATCAGTCAATGACAGCTCCCAATAAGCAAGGTGATCTTTAGTTAAAAGATAAGGCTCCCCTGATATAGAACAAAATCCATCCTCAAATATTTTATTGTCACATAGCTTCCCTTTTGATTTGGAATTTTTAACCCAGAGCTCCGTTAAAACGTGGACATAATTCATAGACCTTGGCGGGAAGTGAGGAACAATGTCTCTTGCATTAGTAACTCTTAAAGCGCTATGCTTCATATAATTATATTTATATGCAAAATCATAATTTCCTACCCTTGGGGAACCATAGCTTACATTTATTAATTTATCATCGCTAACGTTAAATTCTTCTTTAACTTTAATTGTTGACAGGGTAGAGATAGCACCACCTAATGAATGACCAGTAACAACTACTTTATAATCTGGATACTCTTCTAGCAGAGCTTTTAAATCCTCTTTATATAAACTAAACAAGTTATCTGTAACTAATTTAAACCCAGAATGTACTTCAACTCCTGGCTTACCTGGGTACAATTCAGTTAACACAAATTTTGAATTTTGTAGCCAATTTTGAATATTTGAGGTACCACGAAATGCAAGTGCGATGATGCCTTTTGTGGTGTCTACCGCTGATATGGCTCTGCCTTCTGTACTTGGATCTAGATAAATGCCATATAATTTAGCTGTTGGTATCTTCGAGCAAAACGTACAGTTCCAATATGTTAAATTGGTGTCCCCGCACAGCGAGGCACCAGCATAGTTAAACATCGTTTTAGCATCTTCTTCTTCAACTAGTTTTAACGTACTATTTTTAGGCAGTGGTAATCTTTTTAGCTTTGTATCTGTAAATTCGTGTACTAAGGAATTTAGATCCCCTTTCATTCTGTCCGCAAAGCTAAGTGGGTTTAGTAATACACCTGCTGTTGTATTAAGTATTTTAATTGGTATAGTCATTCCTTGTCTTACAGTATTACCAATCATTTTCGCACTTCCAACTGTGGCCCCAAGTGTTGCCCCTACCCCAGTTTTAAATATTTTAGAGAACAGTCCTAACCCAGATTTGTCATCACTCACTATCGGGGTTATGTTTATTGTTAGCACTAATAGTAATGTGAATAGGAGGAATAAACGCATTTTGATATTTAGATGTATTCAAACCCAAAATGAATTTTTATTTAAATATTAATTTAAAAATATATATTAACTAAATAATTGTTTTTGTTTTTTATGATCGTCATTTAATCTGGCTTTGAATTTATTTTAGTTTAAGATTTACTTCTTTTGACGATTTTAATATGGCTCAGTTGATTCAAAATCAAAGACAAATAAAATAAGAAAAAGTTCTAATTTTTATTTTAAAGTGGTAAAGTTGTAAGTCAAATAACTCAATTCTTTTTAGACACTAGTTTAGATGAATGCTTACACAAAGAGCTCTAAGATTTTTAAATAAATTTAAATCATTCAGAAACTAAAAGTTATTTACATAAACGCAAACTCAATCTTTTTCATTTTTCATTCATTCCTTTTAATGATAACAAAAGTTAAAATTAGCATGCACGGCCCATATGAAGATCAAAATAAGAAAGATGATCATCCGCAGACAATAAAGAATTAATAGAAATGGAACATTTAGGATCTTCTAAGGTCAATGATGAGCATTGTATTGTCCCCGATTTGGTTATCCAAAGCTCATTATTATGATGCGAAAACCCCAACAACCTTGGTGGTAGTCGAGGTACAATATCATGCTTATTGACTACCCTTGATGTATAAAAAGAGAACGAATCATACCATCTAGCAAAATTGTTGTTACCAACCCTTGGCTCTCCATAAGTGAAAAGCTTCACTCTTTCAGGTGGCAAGTTTAAGCTAAGGAATATGTCTGCGGCGGCTAAAGTAGCAATAGCGCCACCCAACGAATGGCCAGTAACGATTAAATGGTAATCTGGATAAAGTTTTAATAAATTGGAAATAAGAGGTAAATAATAAGGTCTTAAAGCTTCTGCACATCCTTTAAATCCTAGATGGACTTGGACATCAGGTTTATCAGGTAGCAAACGAGTTCTAAGTAGCTTGACATTTTGAAGCCAATTTTTTAAATTAGCACTGCCACGGAAAGCTATAACTATCGCTTGATTTTTGTCATCTATTGTTATAAATGCCCTTGTTTCGGTTCTTTTATCTTCAAATATAGTTGCTTGTTTTATATCATCTCTTAAGAGGCAGCGTGAACATGTCCATGATGCCAATAGTTCTTTAGGACAATAGGCAGTTGATGCAAAAATGGCATATTTACTTGATTCTTCTTCATCCATCTTTTTTAGCTTAGATATTATTAAAGTTCGTTCTCTCTCAGTTAATTTATTATCCTCTTCGTTAACTGTTAAATTCATCAAATTGTTTATTAGAGTGGATTCATAACTCAAGGTATCAAAAGATTCTTCTTCAGCTATTATAGTGGCTTCATTTCTAAATGGTTTACTAACAATAGTTTTAGCATATGCTAATAATAGGTAGAAATATAACAATAGTTTGAAAATATAGCTCATTTTTGAACTCAATAAAAAGTATTGTTACTATTTTTTAGCATTCACTTTTTTTTAAAATTGACTATCATCAGAAGATCCTATTTGAAGAGTACAAAAAAATTAAAACTAGTGAGACTAGGAAGGGCAGAGTAGCGAAAAAGGTGTACGAAATAAATACTAGTATCAATTTTTAATTGATTTTTTTGTATCTTTTCAATATGTCAATAAATAAATAAGATAAAAGATGTTTCATTTTAATATCATGTCATCCCATGTAAAACTTCACTATATTTCTCAAAAAATAATTTGTAATTTTAACCTAAAAAAACATCAAATTTTTTAGGACTTGTATATATTAAAAAAGTGCTATTTGTTGTAAATAAATATTTGTATTTAACAAAATACATTTTTTATTAATACTTGATGTAAAAATCACTATATTGAATTTTTTAACAGTGAGTTTTGAATTTGAAAACCATTAAAAGCCCTAAAAACTTTTTTAGAAAAGTTATTTACTTTCAAAAAATACAAACGCCGTAATAAAAATAATTTATTACTATGTAAAACTCTATAAACGATGTACCTAATTTCAGTTATTCTATTTAATAAACACTAATTTTAAAAAAGACTCAAAATTTATCAATCAAAATTTAATTATCGCTAACTGTTAAAATGCCGTATTTAAAATGAATCAGCTCGCGATAAGGTTAATTCAATCTTTTTATCTAAAGCCCTACAACCTACTTTTAACTCCAAATCCACCCAATTCTAACACTTATGCCCCATTTGTGTATCCCAATATTTCATATGATCTGTAACTGACAGAAAGGAATTGACAGACAATGAACATTTTGAATCTTCTAATGCTAGGGAAGAACACTGCTGTGATCCTGATTTTGTCAACCAGATCTCATTGTTACGATGAGAGAACCCTAATAATCTAGGTGGTAATCGTGGTACAATATCATTTTTATTCACTACCCTTGAAGAATAATAAGGTAATAAATCATACCATTTAGCAAATTCATTATTACCTACCCGAGGTTCACCATAAGTGAATAATTTTACTCTTTCAGAGGGTAGTTTTAAAGTAAAATAGAGATCTGCTGCTGCCAATGAGGCTACTGCACCACCTAGAGAGTGACCAGTAACAATTAAATGGTAATTTGGGTAAGTTTTTAATAAATTAGAAATTACAGGTAAATAATTTGGTCTTAAAGCGCCCATACATTGTTTAAAACCAAGATGCACTTGTACTTCTGGATTATTAGGAAGCAGTTCACTTTTAAGTATTTTGACATTTTGCAACCAATTTTTTAAATTGGCACTACCACGAAAGGCAATAATTACATTACGATTTTTGTGGTCAACGGTGATAAAAGCTCGGGACTCCGTATTTTTATGTTCAAATACCATGGCTTGAGTAATATCACTTCTTAGACGACATCGTGAACAGGACCAATTTATTATTTGCTCTTTAGGGCAATAGACGGAAGATGCAAAGATCACATAATCTTTAGATTCTTCTTCGGTAGTCTTTTTAATCTTTGAGATAATTAAGGTACGTTCACTTTTTTTTACCTCATTATCTTCAGCATTGACAGTTAAGTTCATTAAGTTGTTTATTAAGTTAGTTTCATAGGCTGCGTCATCCGGTTCTCTTGGAGGTATAATGATTGGATAATTTTGAAATGAATTGGTACGGAACCTTTGGCTCTGGAGTAACCCCAAAATAGTGCAATAAAATAGCAATACAAAAGTGTAATTCATTTTTTAAAATAGTTGATATTGCTAATTGTTTCTTTGAAAATAAAACTTAGGATATTGAAATTTTAATATTTAGTTAAATATAATTTTGGTTTATCACTTGAT
The DNA here is from genome assembly GCA_030770535.1 of Batkoa obscura. Lineage (NCBI taxonomy): Eukaryota > Fungi > Entomophthoromycota > Entomophthoromycetes > Entomophthorales > Batkoaceae > Batkoa > Batkoa obscura. Next base: position 454,483 of record JASVEC010000005.1, on the reverse strand, counting down.
GATCCTATTTAGATAAAGTTTATAAACCAACACTAATAAGAAAATAAAAATAAATAGCAATGAGTTAAAGAACTTCAATTATTTGCTTTATTAGTATATACTATATGCATAAAAAGCAAAATGAACTACTATTGACATAAATAAAATTTACACTAAATCTTCTTGATCAAAAGAAACTCAAAGCTTGAAAATGTTTATCGATTTTTTTTTAAATTAAGTTTTTTAAAAATAAACAAATTCCATCCCCAGTCATAATAAACCAAGTTAGCATGAATTTCCTTAGAGTAGTATCAGTCATTCATTGATTCTAACATTAAGTTTAAAATTAAGATTTGTTGAACTATGTATTATATCAATTTGATACATGATCACTTTCTGCCCATTAAAGCTCATTTTATATTTCTTTCAATTAAAAGAATAGTGGGCTTATTGGCTTACTCAAATAAAGAATTTAAATTCATGTTTATTGGCTAAAAATGTAACATAAATTTATGAAAAGTATCATATGAGAATATATTTTTTTGTTTAAGGATTTTACTGACAATCTTTCTACTCAAACAACGCTTAAAAAAATGGAAAAAGTGATGAAACTAAAAAAACAGTCCTATATAACAATTATTAATTTATAGTTAAATAGCTTTACTAATGCGCGTTTTTTACAAGGAAAACTGATATAGTAGTATTACCAATCCATTTTTATGTTTAATTTAATATTATAATGCATCAGATAAACTAATGCCATCTATTAATAATGATAATAAATTTAATAACCTAATTAAATTATTAAAAAATTTCAATACTATTGTCAATTCAATATTTTTGATGACTTGTTTAGATTACTAATAGTAAAATTTCAATTGCAGGTTTATCCAGAATACATCATCAAAAAAATTAAATTTTATTCTTAAAAAATCAAAAAATTTAAGTCCGATAAAATCAATTTTGGAAAGTATAAAAAGACATCAATGTATAAATATCAACAAAAAACAATTATAAAAAAATGTCAAACATATCTAAAGAATGCTGTTCTACTCCTGCTGTAATAGTCAACTCAGGGGATTATCAAATTCAAGGTACTTTTTCTAAAGTGGATGATTTAGATTATTACACTATTGGAAATAGTGATAAAAAAGTTATATTACTCTATGATATTCTAGGTTATCATACCAACAACTTTCAATTCTCTGATATTTTATCTAAATTAACTGAGTACCAAATCATTGTCCCAGATTTCTTTCGTGGAAAACCATGGCCTGGAAGTGATTTACCACCTAAAGAGTAAGTTTTATTCATCTCAATTAACCTAATCTTATTTTATATATTCTAGTGTTCAAAAACTTATTAAGTGGGCAGGAGTAGAGAATGGTTATGAAAATAGAGTATCAAAAGATTTAAAGTTATTAATCAACCACTTTAATAAATCTACTCTTAATAATCAATATGGTTTAATCGGATTCTGTTGGGGTGGATTAATGATATTTGATGCATTAAATAGTAATCAATTTGTAGCTGGTATTGCTGCTCATCCTTCTATGTTAACGGAACAAAACTTCAAAAACCTAAAAGATCCTATTTTATTGGCACCTACTAAACAAGAAGAGGATATTGTAAGTTATTTTAATAATTAAATTTATTTTGTTTCTAATCTTCATTTTATTAGATTCCATTTTTTGATTTAATTCCATCAGATGTAAAATCTAAAAGTGAACTTCATGATTTTACAGATCAAATCCATGGGTTTGCAGCATCAAGGGGAGACTTTCAAGATAGTGAAAACTTTAAAAGAGTTAATGATCTTCTTACTGCTAGTCAACATTTTTTAACAAAACATTTTAAATAAATTATTAACGGTTACCTAAACAATAACTAAGTGATTAGTTTATATCTTAATCAGTTAAAGGAAATGTAATTTAAAAGTAAAGCAGCTAGCATCATGATTTGTTTCTATGTTTATAAAATTTTAGAATTTGAATATGAATTATTTCGGTTTAATTTTATATCTGTTATTATTATTATTTTACTTTTGGAAGCCCGAAACTCTAAGTGTTTTATTGACTAAAATAAAAATAAAATACTTAAATCAGTAAACTTAAGGGACAAAGCGGTTAAGTGGAACCACTTGGTAAAGTAGGATTCGAATCCAGTACTTTCCTACCTTTGGAAGAATCAGGAAGATGAAATGGGATCTGTTTCACTATTGTTCTCCAGACGGAGTCCCATATAATCGTGGGAGAGAGGAGAGGGAGCTAAAGGGGAAGCAATTCACTTAGTTTTTGCCCATTAAACTTTTTTGATCAAAAGCATAGTAAACTCATCAGCTTATTCAAATAAGGGTTTTAAAAAATTCATAAACGTTATCGGGTAAAGATCGCTAAAAATCCAATAATAGTTAGAAACCAATTTTGTTATTAGATCTTATGACGAGAGTACTTTTATATAATAGTTTATATGGGGGTGTCTTTTTTGGCTTCATTACTTTTTCCGTCTTTTAAGCACTATTTAAATGGAAAAATTGTTAGCAAAATTCTCAAACGCAAAAATACATCCCCATATTAAGAATACATCTATCTAATATTTATAAATGGGAATAAATTGAGTAATACACATTTTATTTAATTAATCAAGTGATATTATTAACACATCTTTTATTTTAACTCAATATAGTTTAATTAATCAAATATATTATCAAAATTCATTAATAACTATCCAAAATTAGAAATTTCAACAAAACAATTAGGAATACTTACAAAGCGTTGCTCACCTTCTAGTTTAGTTTTATTATTATAAGTTACTAATATTGATTTTTTATATTTTTTAATTTTAAGGGATATAGATTCTATTTTTTAAAGAATAAAAAATCAGCTTTTCGATACTGTTCTTGAGTAAAATACAATAAAGTTGAAATCTAATAAAAAATCTCAAAAAAGTATATAAATCTCGTCATAATACTGACTAAACATTTAAAAAAAAACATGTCGACTATACCCAAAGAATGCTGTTCTACTCCTGCTGTAATAGTCAACTCAGGGGATTATCAAATTCAAGGTACTTTTTCTAAAGTGGATGATTTAGATTATTACACTATTGGAAATAGTGATAAAAAAGTTATATTACTCTATGATATTCTAGGTTATCATACCAACAACTTTCAATTCTCTGATATTTTATCTAAATTAACTGAGTACCAAATCATTGTCCCAGATTCCTTTCGTGCAAAACCATGGCCTCCACATGAATTGCCAGTTACATAGTAAATTTATTATTATTTATTGATCTATCTGATATATTTATATTAACTTTGATTTTAGTGTTCAAAAACTTATTAAGTGGGCAGGAGTAGAGAATGGTTATGAAAATAGAGTATCAAAAGATTTAAATTTATTAATCAACCACTTTGATAAATCTACTCTTAATAATCAATATGGTTTAATCGGATTCTGTTGGGGTGGATTAATGATATTTGATGCATTAAATAGTAATCAATTTGTAGCTGGTATTGCTGCTCATCCTTCTATGTTAACGGAACAAAACTTCAAAAACCTAAAAGGTCCTATTTTATTGGCACCTACTAAACAAGAAGAGGATATTGTAAGTTATTTTAATAATTAAATTTATTTTGTTTCTAATCTTCATTTTATTAGATTCCATTTTTTGATTTAATTCCATCAGATGTAAAATCTAAAAGTGAACTTCATGATTTTACAGATCAAATCCATGGGTTTGCAGCATCAAGGGGAGACTTTCAAGATAGTGAAAACTTTAAAAGAGTTAACGAGTTACTCATAGCAAGTCAACATTTTTTAACAAAACATTTTAAACAAACTATCAATCTTAATATCTAATTTAAAATGAACTTATTTCGACTTTATTTTCTTCCCTCTTTTTATTAAATTAAAAACAATATAAAACCAAACAAATATAAAAAATTCATTATTAAGTCCATGTTTCTTTTACCGTCAATATAAAAAAAGCTTCAACATTTAACTTAATAGATTTCTTTAGTTTTTTTTTATCAAAAAAACTCATCCAACCAACTATCCTTTTTCAATTTATTTAATCTTTAATTTGACCCATAACAAATGGATGATTTAATAATTCAATAGCTGTAGGTCGTTGTTCATGATCACTAATATAAAAGAATATTTATTTACTATTAAAAACTAATCAATTAGAATTATTATTGGACTTACATAATAAATGTTTTTTGTAAAAAAGATTTGACTAAATTAGATGAATGTTCTGGTATATCTGGTGCAACATCACAGCCAATCTAAATTATATAAAAGAAACATTAATTATAAGATATAATAGCCTAATCCTATCCTTCTATAATTTCCCCTTTAAATAAATGAATAAATAGTAACTGCCTTACCTTAAATATAGCTTGCATTTGATTAAAATGAGGATAAGGATGTTTACCTGTTAACATTTCAATAACTAAACATCCTAGGGCCCTATTTGTATAAATATTGGGATTATTACTTATTATTTAATTATTATACACTATATATTATTATTACCATATATCTGCCTTAATGGTATAATGAGTTTGTTTAATAACTTCAGGTGCCATCCTAAATAGAATGTTAAGTACCATATCAAAAATCCTTTTGTTCAAATCATCCTACCAATAAATTGATCCTAAAATAAAAAAACTTGATTAACATTTCATTTCCAATAAAACTTAATAACTCCACTTACCCTGTAAACTTGTCCTTTGATTAGTCAATGAAGATAATACTTCTTCTTGTAGCTTCTTACTCACTCCAAAATCAGTAATTTTAACAATACCTTTATTATCTACCAATATATTTCCTCCCTTAATATCTCGATGTACGATATTTTGAGAATGTAAAAAACTTAAACCAACTAAGATTTGCTTTACATAAACTTGAATTAAGGTTTCTTTGAACGGACCATAATCATTTAATTGGCCACTTACTGAGCCCCCAGGAACATATTCAAGGAGGATATTCAAGTGCTTATCTTTTACTTCAGAACCTAAGATGGTGGATTAATCTTTATTATATATTGTTATGCTATTATAGTAAAAAATTTACCCAAATATCTAACAATATTAGGATGATTAAATCCTTTTAATAATTCAATTTCTCTTTGCAAAGCATCTAATCTTTGCTATTATATATAATAAAAGAGATTAATTATCTTATTAAACATTCATTAATAATAGTAAATTACTTGTGATAATTTAACAGAGGAACTAGTATTATAAATATCAGGTAATAACACTTGTTTTACTGCCATTAATTCTCCGTTAATTGGATTTAATCCTAAATAAACATCTCCAAAAGAACCTGAACCAATACATGGTCCTTTAACCCAATCACATTTAAATTCTTTATTTCCAACACCCTCATTCCCTTCACACATCCCATTCACTGTTACTTCATTCAATGTTTCTAATTTAGTTCTTCGGGAATATATCATTGATGTATTATTATTATTTAACATATTATCATTAATACTGTTATTACTATTATTAACATTAGTAATATTGTTTTTAACTGGTCTAGGTCTTGAATTTTGTAAATTATATAAAGCTTCAGTTACACCTTCTGTTTTATGATCCGGAAAAAATTGCATTAAATTAGAACTAATCAATTCGCTTGGTGGGCGGGTACCAAATATTTTAGTTAATTTATTTTGTTTTGTTACTGCTTTTGAACTAGTTGGTGAACTTTGAGTTTCTTTTCTATTATTGTTATTGGGTGTGAGGTTATTTGAAGAGACATGATGTTTATTTAAATGTCTTTTTCTTAATATTAATTTTTCTCTCAAACTTCTAGAGTTATCTTGACATATTTCATATAGTTCTTGGGAGTTTAAACATCTTGCTATAAAAATTGAAAATTATCTCATTATAAGTTTGTTAAATATTCTAAATATCAAATTTACTCGCTTCTCCAGAAACTAAAAATATAGCATATTTTTCCGTGCCTTCTTCAACACCAAAAGATTTTAATATATCTTGCCATATTTTTTCTCGATCTTTAACATCCCTTAATATTACTGTTTTTGTTTTTCCATCCGAACCAAAGATACGTAAACTGGGCTACAATATATAGTAAAAATTGAAACTTTAGCTAAAATAAAGCATAAATAATCTCAAAATTACCTGAATCTCTGGAGAAATGGGTGGTGAGGGGTCGGAATAAATAGAATACAATGAATTCAATGAATTTGTATTTTCTTTATCATTATTAATATTACTTCTAGATCTCCTTAGTAATGCATTAAATGTACCAATAGGCGATAGTTTAGGTTGAATTTTATTATTGGTTTGATATAATGGGGCTGAATAAATTTGCTTATGATTGGCCATATCTTTTAATTTAATTAAATATTCTCTCTTTAATAAGTTAATAGCGGACAATATTCGGACTCTTGAGCCTACTTTTATAATACCCATCATTTTTAAATATTCATTATTGATTTCTAATAGCACTTCCCCATTGATATCGTTTTCTATAAACAAATTATAAAAAATAAAACTTAATTTCAATTTCTTTAGTTTATAAAAGATACAAATTCTTACTTATAAAATAATTTTCGAATTCATTTAACTCTTTATCATTTAACCATTGCAATACTTGTCTTTCACTCCAATCTAAAGCCGGATGTTTCCTTAATAGATTCTCTTCTTTTTCTAATTGAGGTAAATTGAAATTTGATATGGTTGATAAATTTAAACTTGCTGGGCCATGACTTTGCTTATAACTTTGTAATTGGCTATTACTAGGTTGACGATTATTATTTTCTTTAACTTTAAAGCCATTGAAACCTTTCATTATAGATATTTTTGATATTAGTTTACGTTAAAGAAACGATTAATAAAATTAGTAAAATGGTGTGTTTTCTTGACTGATGAATTAATCTTAAAAAATAAAGTGGCTAAATTCTAAAGTTGATTTCTATTGGTCGAAAATCAAACTTAGAGAAGCTCCTTAATCTTACTGGTATATTTTAAAAAATTAAAATTGATTGTTCTTTTATTCTTAGTTAACTAATTGATTAAGTTCTATTAAAATTCCAATTAATTGATTAAACTATACCTAATATATTAAATTAAAGAATAAATATATATTAAATTCAACAATAGCCTTTTTTTAATATATTAATATTCATGAATCTTCTTTATTATTGACATTAGTTGGTATAAATGGCGTTTATTTTTAAAAAATTTAATTATTTAGTAGTAATTGAATTTTTTTTAGCAAAATTAAATTTTTCCTATCGAATAGATATATTGGATACCAGATATTGATTCGATACTCTAACTTTTTTAATAAACTAATTTGTATATTTTTGTATAACGTTAAAAATGTATTAAATGCTAAAAATAGTTTAAACACTAAGTTAAGTTTATATAAGCCACTTTCTCATTCTAAAGGTTTATCAATATATATAAATTATCACAAGAACTGGTTTAGTATTAAGTTGCATTTCATTTTAAATTAGATATGGGGATGTATTTTTTTGTTTAAGAATTTTACTAACAATTTTTCCGCTAAAATAGCGCTTGAAAGATGGAAAAAATAATGAAGCCAAAAAAAACACCACATATTAAGATTGATAGTTTGTTTAAAATGTTTTGTTAAAAAATGTTGACTAGCAGTAAGAAGATCATTAACTCTTTTAATGATTTTATGATCTTGAAAATCTCCCCTTGATGCTGCAAACCCATGGATTTGATCTGTAAAATCATAAAGTTCACTTTTAGATTTTACATCTGATGGAATTAAATCAAAAAATGGAATCTAAATATATAAAAATCAGTTAAATAAAAATATTGATATACAATTAAATATAGCTTATAATATCCTCTTCTTGTTTAGTAGGTGCCAATAAAATAGGATCTTTTAGGTTTTTGAAGTTTTGTTCCGTTAACATAGAAGGATGAGCAGCAATACCAGCTACAAATTGATTACTATTTAATGCATCAAATATCATTAATCCACCCCAACAGAATCCGATTAAACCATATTGATTATTAAGAGTAGATTTATCAAAGTGGTTGATTAATAAATTTAAATCTTTTGATACTCTATTTTCATAACCATTCTCTACAGTTGCCCAATCAATCATTTGTTGCATACTAAAATCAAAGTTAATATAAATATATTAGATAGATCAATAAATAATAATAAATTTACTATGTAACTGGCAATTCATGTGGAGGCCATGGTTTTCCACGAAAGAAATCTGGGACAATGATTTGGTACTCAGTTAATTTAGATAAAATATCAGAGAATTGAAAGTTGTTGGTATGATAACCTAGAATATCATAGAGTAATATAACTTTTTTATCACTATTTCCAATAGTGTAATAATCTAAATCATCCACTTTAGAAAAAGTACCTTGGATTTGATAATCCCCTGAGTTGACTATTACAGCAGGAGTAGAACAGCATTCTTTGAGAATCGTTGATCTTGTTTTTTGTATCTATTTTTTTTTAAAATCTATGTTTTTGATAATATGTGTTTATATACTGTTTTTTTGTTGGACTTGTATCTTTGATGACATTTACAAAAGACAAAAATTAAAGTCAAGCCTTGAAATTTTAAGTAAGGGCGTGTATATTGTAAATCAACTACACTACCCGCAAGGATCGTTCCGACCAAAACTAATTTTTCTATATTCCACTATAACCTTTTAAATGATAAACTCGTAAAAAAAATAGTACCATTAAAATTTTTATTTAAAGTTTAAAATAACATATAAGTAATTTATATTTGTCACAAAAAATTTTAATTATTATTATCCAAGGTTAGGTCGATGACTCAAATAAATCTTTCATTTTGATACCCTTGCCTTTAAGTCAAAAAATAATTCGAAATTATTGCAAGAGCTACAATTAATAGCTAATAACTGGGGATATTTTTTTGGTTTCATCACTTTTTCCATTTTTTAAGCGCTATTTGAGTGGGAAGATTGTTAGTAAAATTCTTAAACAAAAAATATATCACAATATTTCTATTGATTTTAGTATCGACCCATTTAGGTCGATCTTCGCGAATACTATTTGTCAATTAATACATAACTATTTGTATAGGAGCAGTGATATAAAGAGCTTCTGTAGTCTTAAAAGGATGTTTATAATAGAATGGAGGGTATACATCCTTCAAAAATGCGATAAGTATGTTTTAACTAATAACAACAGCTTCTGATTATTTTACGCCTTTCTAACACAAGTTTTTAAATAAACTCCTTTGGAATTTCTCATCAAGATTTAAAAAAAAACAATATCTAACAACTAGAATTAATGTCTTTATTAGTCTACCAATTGATTGAAATGTATTAAACTTAAAGTTTATTAGAAGTTGAATATAAAACTACTAATTATAGGACCCCATAAGGTTCTAAAAAAGTTATATAGCAACATTATATTAAAATTAATAGATTAATTTGTGAAATACTATTATTTCACATGGTAGACATAAATTAATTTATTTAAGTCAACAGTATAAAACTATAAATACAAGCGATTCCATGTCAAAGCAGCTCAAAACAATTTAGATTTGAAATCTATTCATAGTCAATCCAACCAATTTCTATTGATTAGAAATTTACTGAATCAATTTAATCCACTATAATCATCATGAAATTCACATTAGGATTCCTCTCTGCCATTGCCCTAGCCTCAGCGTTACCACAAGACAGTAAGTTAGAGAAACGAGATGCTTACGATGCAGCAGGGAAATTAATTTATTCCGGTGGTGAAGCTTTATTTTGGAAGTTTATGAATGACCGTACCTTTTGTTATGGAGATGATAAAATGATTTGGTATCAAACAACTAAGGATTGTTGTTGGGAAACTTTCAAAGGCGCCAGTATGGTTCATTTCAATGAACTTATGCATAACTGCTCTTGGGGTAATAGTAATATGCAACAATGTTGTGCTTCAAAAGGCGCTAACTATTGTAAAGGGGAATGTGCTGATTTACAGAAAATGGTTTAGAGCTAATAAAGATTTATTCAGTAGTAAAGTTGTGTTTATTTTTTAATTTGTTTTATATGTAAATTGAAGAGTGATCCTTAAATTTATAATACAGTTAGGCCTTTTTTAAATTTGAAAAAGTTATTGGTGGCGGATTACTTGACTTTATAAATTATATTGATCTATACAATGGTATGGACAAATTAAAAAATTACAATATAAAGACTTTTCTACTTGCTATAGAGAATGAACTTTGGTGTTTGGTTAACTAAAAAAGAATCAAGAGTTAAGCCACTCTACTTAAAGAACTAATGCTTTAACAAGGTATATCTGGTAGAATAGGAACAACACCCAAGAAATTCTTTTCCTTAGGAGGTATGAGTTGGCAAAACCCTATCAATTGAGCTTATAAAGTCCACAATAATCTATACAGATTTTGAAGGTAAAAGAGACTGATAGAGAAAGGGCTGAAAGTGAAGTCAATTTTTAGAATTGTGGAATTCTGGTGGATTATCCAAAAGCTTTTTCTATGATTAACACTTTAGGTAAAAAGAATTGTATGTTTTAAGGAGTTCATTGGTAATATGAAAGACTGGAAAATTAGGAGACTTTTAAATATGCAGGTCTATAAACAGAGTACTGGGGTATAGGGAGTAAAACGATATAGAGAGTATCAAGTCAATCATTGAACAATACTCCTCTTCAATAAGAAGTTAGAAAATAAAGCATCATGTTAAAAACAATTTATTATTTATTTAAAAAAATAAAGGCTATATGAGGATGTATTTTTTTGTTTAAGAATTTTACTAACAACCCTTCCACTGAAATAGCGCTTAAAAAATGGAAAAAATAATGAAGCCAAAAAAACATCCCCATATTATTGATTGCTATTATTTTACAGTTTTTTTATTCATCAAATTATTTCATAAAGCTAGCTTACAATTTCTTTGCTATTAATTCATAAGCGCTTTTTAGAATACCGGAACACCTCGATAGGTAAGATATCAGTAGTGTTATGGTCAAATGGTATATTGCTGTATATTTTTCATCAATCAAAATAGCATGGAAGCTTTACTACACCAGTGGTTTTTTTTCGTTCGATAAAATAAACATTAATTGCTTAATAAAATTCTTTAAAGTTAATGTAAAACAGAAATAAAAATAGAACTCCATTTCAAATAATAAAATTCATTATAAAATGTAATATTATTAAAAACTGCGCACAAAAGTTGAAAGTACTTAAAATCAACTATATAACAAAAAGCACAAAAAGCGAAGATATAAATGCTGGATATCTATTTGAAAGTAACTTTATACTTATTCATATAGCAGCTCATCATCAAATTTAACCTGATCTACCTAGCCTTGTTTTCTATTACTTTGTATACAGAGTAATTTATCTATTAATCGTTTTATTAACCATGATTAAATTTTAACAATTTTCTTTTAGGAGCAAATAAAATCCAGTACGTTACTTTGATTCAAAAGAAGATTTGTTTTAAGTTTATGGAATTGGAGAAGAAGGTGATAACGCGCTAGTTTAAATTACTTTCAAAAGATTTAGATAATATTGATTATTTAGTTATTACATTATTATAACCTCAAGGCAATATAACCCGTGCTTTTCCATCTCTAGAAACAAACTCATAACATGCGAAATTCATGAAATTAGTAATAAGAGAGCCATTTCTAGGTTCATTGATGCTATATGTATTCCCTTGGGTCGAAAAATGGGAAAATCATTTGTTTCCCTATTACCTCTTTTTTGAGGTAATAAAAGTAATTCTACGATACTTTTGCTTTTTATTGTTTGATCTGGGTTATGTATTAAATACCTCAAACCATAAATTTAATACTACTATTTTGATTATGAAAGTATGAAAGTATGAAAGTATGAAATATTGCTTTGTGAAAATACGGCCTCTAATAGTATTACAACTTGATTTATTTTAAAATGAGATGCAAGCTATTATTCTAACTTTGGTTCATTTACAATATATGGGAGTATTTTTTTGGCTTCATCACTTTTTCCATCTTTTAAGCGCTATTTGAGCGGTAAGATGGTTAATAAAATTCTTAAACATAAAAATACATCCCCATATGTCAAATAAACTGCCCGATTGTAAAATTTATTAAATTGAACTACGTTGATATGAAAATTTATCAGAAAGTTGTTTGTTGTGAATAGAAAAGGAAGACACAATGTATTGCAAACTACCAGTAGGTAAATCTTAGAATGCTATTAGTTACACTTCTCCTCTATCCATCAACGTTCCAGTATGTGATCATAAGTTTCATAATCTTCAAAATAGATTGATAATATGTAAAACGGTTCATTTAGTGAAAAGCTGGTTTAATTTTTTTATTACAATTTTTTTTTCATAATAATATAGAAAGAAAACAGCATAAATTTTCTAAAAACAGATTCTATATAAACAAAAAAAATAAAAAAAATAACGATATACCTATATTTTTTCTAATTTTATTTTATTTTGAATATTTTGAATTCTTAGGACTTTCTACAATCCTTATTACAAGAGGAGGTCAAAGAGTTTGTATAATTAAGCAGTTTTAGTTATTAAAAGATTAAATTTTTTTGCATAAATCTGGTATAAGGGTGTAAAAAAGATTATGTACAAAGTTTCAAAGTGATTGGATCAGCTGTTTTTAAGATATTGTTGCAAAGGTAAAAAGAGTTGATTAAAAATTTTAAAATTTAAATTAAATTTTTTACTAAATTTTTAATTAATTAAAAGCCTGGCTTTTTAAATAGTTTATTAGGTTTTTTTATAATAGATAAAAATATTTACAAAAAACGTTATGTTATATTATGTAAAAATTTGAAAAGAAAATTGACTTTTAAATACTTTAAATATATTTTAAAGTCAAATTTTAAAATACAAATTAACTTTTTTTGTAATCATACAAATTAATTAAAAATTAAAAATATATATAATATAGTTGTACTTAATTATATTTAAAATATATAATTTTTTTAATAATTATTTTAAAGTTTATTAAAAAAAAGTTAAATTTTTAAATAAATACTAAGTTTATTTTTAGTTATTTTTGACAATAACTGATATTCTTTTAAGCTTGTAGTATTAACTATAAGAAATTAAGCTACAAAAAACAAGAATTATATTTCAAATGTCTTAAATTAAATTAAATTAAATTAAAATTAAGTAATTAATAAAAAACACTTATTGGTATAAATGAAGCTAAAAAACAAAGCTATTTTATATATACAATAGCCATAAAATTTAATACTTGAATCTTAGTTGCTTTATATTAATTATAAAAAGCTGAAAACTATAAAAAAATTTATAATAGCTTGTTAAAAAAGTATGCAAAGTATAAAAAAAGTTGTTCAATAGGATATAAAATTACATTAGTAATAATATGTGAAATATTACCTCGTCAGTTCCGTAATTGATTATCACTTAACTTGTTTACAAAACTAGTTGTAGTCTTGTAATCAATCCAAAGTTCTTTATTTAGATTTGCTGTGAGAATTCCTACCGCATAATCATGAAGAATTTATTGTCCACGTTTTAATGTCCATACTTAGCAGATATAACAAAGAATAACTAATATCATGTTCTTTATAAAAAGCCACCCAGTTGGAGTACAAAAGAGATCCTTCAACATACTAACTCGAGGCTTTTTAATTGAATTACTCCCTGATATCGTACTATCAATAAAGCCACTAAGTCTTTCTGACAACGTCTTAAGTAGATTTTACAGTAGTATTTTTTATTCTATTTGTTTTACATAGTTCATAGCCTATTGCATACTATTCCTATTAATTTAAGTCTATCTTAGTTATATAAACTAAAACCTTTTGACTCAAGGCAAGTTAATTAAGCTAGAACTACTTTTAACTTCAACCACTGAGTACCAACTTTCATAAATAATAATAAAATAATAAAAATAAATACTTGTATCAAAATATTATTTAATATAGCTAAAAAAAATAAAAAGTTAAAGATATAAATAAAATTTAAATTTAAATTATATTGGCGATGTCCGAATTAGTTTCAGAATTTACTTAATTAATCCAAACTTTAAGTTTTTAAATTTGTAAGTCCTTAATATATGATTAGTTAAATTTAAAAAGCTTAAAATTAAATAAAGAAATGGGGATGTATTTTTTTGTTTAAGAATTTTACTAACAATCTTTCCGCTCAAATAGCGCTTAAAAAATGGAAAAAATAATGAAGCCAAAAAAGACACCCCCATATATTATTTCATTTTAAATGATATAAAGCAGTTTTAATTGACCCTTTTGGGTTGATTTTAAAAATACTTGTTAAATAAAATAATTTATACTAGTACTATAATAAATTTGGTAAGTTCAAAAACTCGCTAAAAGCAGGTTTTTCCAGCCTTAATTGTAATAGTCAAGACTAAAATTAAGAAAAATAACAATCGATTTTATATTCCTATCTCTATTTATAAGGCTTGTAAAAATCAATAGTAGAATGAGATATAGTTTGAAATAAATTTATCTTGATGTTTAGAAAGCGAAAAGTAAAACCTTTTTAAGCATTTAATTACATTTTGAGTTTCTCATTTGAATTTATTCAATTACTGGGTTGGGTTCACGTTTTTTATAGAGGACTGGAATTACCATTAAGTTTTATAAAGCTCAATGTATAAAAGTAACAAGCGATTTAAATTTAGGAAAAAAGATAAAAAATTTAATAAAAAATGTATTTAACATAAAGTTATGAAACAGCTTTAATAGCCACTTCCCCTCTTTACTTTGATAAATGCTTTGAAAAGAAATCCGCGGTTAATTTTATAACATCATTAACTCTTTTACAATTATGTTCATCAGTAAAATCCCCACGAGTAGCAGCAAAACCATGTACATTATCAGTAAAATCATGCATTTCAGATTCCTTTAGTAATTCCGGTTTGATCAAGTTAAAATGATGCATCTAAAATAAATTAAATAATGTTAAAAAAATCATATACTAAACATTACAATTTCACGTTCTTCTTTAGTAGGAGCAAATAATATTGGTTGATTGATTGCCTCAAAGGACTCTTTAACGATAAAGGATGGATGGATGCCAACACCTGCTTTGAAAATAGGAGTTTGAAGTTTAAGAGCATCAAACACTATTTTGCCTCCCCAACAAAAACCAACAACACCTACGTTTGGCGCTTTTATATCAATCTTTAAATGATCATAGATAAGTAAAATATCCTCATGAATTTTATTATCAAATGAATACTCAACGGTAGCCATATGGATTAGTTTATCCATGCTGATATTGATTATTAGTTAGTAAAGAAATAAATATAAAAATAACTTACTTTTTAGTTGGCCAATCTTCCAACGGCCAAGGTTTGTTTCTAAAAAAATCAGGAATAATGACATGGTAACCAGCGGATGCCAAGATATCCCCAAATTGATAGGCATTATTGTGTTTACCAGCTAAGTCATAAATAAGAAGAATCAATGGATCTTTTTCATCTCCAATAGAATAATATTCTAAATCTTTGACAATAAAAAAACTCCCTTGAGGCTTATAGTTGGACTCAACTGGTTTTAGAGTACAGCAAGTTTTGGAAAGATACATTATTTTTTTAAACATTTTATCTCTTCTTTTTTGGATATTTATACACTTTTCATCAGTGCCTGAATGATGCTTACGTTTGCAGTGTGATCCAAATTCATATTATATCACTGCTTAATTATGATAAATTATTATACATAGATAATCATTTATTTTGGTTAATAGCATCTGTTTATAATAGCTGCATATAAATCAAGAACATACTACCATCATCGCTTCCATTTCTATATACAATCTTATAATTAGTTATTAAGTATATATATAACTTCCATAGCTTAATATCTTTTTGATTAGTAATTAAACATAAGGTTAACGTAATCTAACTTCCGTCATTTTTTATTCTAAACAATTTTGAAATACCCATATATTTGATATTAGCGCAGCTTTAATTTATTTGTTAATTTAACATTTAGAATTTACCTAGAATGATCTAGTTACAGCTGTTGCTACTCTTTTGTGAGTGTTTAGTGGTAATTTTTATAAGAATTATTTATTTAGCTAATTTTTAAGACCCAATTCTTATATGGGGATGTATTTTTTTGTTTAAGAAATTTACTAATACTCTTTCCGCTCAAATAGCGCTTAAAAAATGGAAAAAAATAATGAAATCAAAAAAAACATCCTCATATTTTAAACAAAATTGAACATAATTTTTTTCCTTAAATGAGCAGTTAATTATATCGTAAAAAAGTTGTAACAGCTGAAATGTTTTTTATAAGTGTAAATTTATAATTTTTATCATTCAGCAATAATATTAAATTGCATTTAAATAACTTTCAAAATAGTAATTGAGGTGAATATCACCTTTGATTTTATGATTGATCTCAGAGCTATCTATAAAATTGATATCTATCTCTAAATAACTAGTAGTAGTTTTTTCAAATAAAGCATGGGGATGTGTTTTTTTGTTTAAGAATTTTACTAACAATCTTTCCACTCAAATAGCACTTAAAAAATGGAAAAAGTGATAAAGCCAAAAAAACACCTCCACATATTAATATGTAAAACTATACTTTCAAAGATATAACTCATTTATAAGTCTCACAGTCAATAAGTTTTTTTATACAGCCAGTTTATACCAAAGCTATTATTGCTATTTTGGTTTTCGATTGATCTTTCTCTTTTTCCCTCTTTGCTACCTTGAACTCTTTTTCAATAATTTTAAACTTACTTTTGCTTTTTGCTTTACCAGGTTAGTGCTATAGATAATATGTTAATTGTTTAATATATACTCCTTTAAAAATTTATAAACTGATCTTTTAGTTCAGTATTTTTATATAAAATAAAGAATAGCTTAGTCTAGTAATATTTCCCTATTTATGAAACAATTAAAATATAACTTAGAGTGAATTTTTTACCCAAATAGCTTCCAAACTTTTTTGCTTTTATTAATTTATAACTTAACTTATTAAGCAATTAAGGCATTAATATACATTAAAAATAAGCTATAAACTAAAGCTTAGGATTTAAATAGTTATAAAAATCTCACCATTATTTTAAATTTAAATGCTTTTATTTAAATAAGCTTAAGTAAATTATATCAAAGTACTAAAAAATATAAAGATGTATTTTTTTGCTTAAAGATCTTATTGTTAATATTTCCACTTAAATAACACTTAAAAGACAATAAAAATAATGAAATTAAAAAAAAATCCTTATATAATTTTAATTTTAAAATATTATATATAGCTGGAAGCCAAAAAATATTAATATATATATAACAATGAATAAAATAATATAGTAAAATATAAACATTTCAATTTAATATTAATTAATTTTTATGAATTTAAATAAAACAAAAACAATAAATGATTATAATTATAATAGTTTTAAAATCTCAAATATTTTTAAAAGTTTTTTTATAGCTATAAATAACAATAAATCATTAAATAATAGTAATAATTCTTATGCTTTTAATATTTTCTAAAAATTAAATTTATTAACAAAAAAACATAACTAATATACTTTGTGAAAGTTGGTACTCAGTGGTTGGAGTTAAAAGCAGTTTTTGTTTAATTAATGTGAAATATCGGTTCATTAGCTCCAGGATTGATTATAATATGATAATCAATTCAGAGTTCTTTATATAGATTTGTTGTGATAATTACTACCACCTGATCACGAAGAACTTATTGCCCACGTTTTAATGTCCATACTTGGCAACTATAATAAGGAATAACTGTTATAGTGTTCCATATATATAGCCACCCAGTTGGAGCACAAAAAAGATTCTTCAACATACTAACTCGAGGCTTTTTAATTGAATTACTCCTTGATATCGTACCTTTAATAAAGCCACTAACTCTTTCTGACAACATCTTAAGTAGATTTTACAGTAGCATCTTCTGTTATATTTGTTTTACATAATTCGTAGCTTATTACATATTATTTCTATTAAGTTAAATCTATCTTAGTTACATAAATTAAGACCCTTCGGCTCAAGGCAAGTTGATTAAGCAAGGACTGCTTTTAACTCCAACCACTAAGTATTAACCTTCACATTAACTAGCTATAAGTCAAAAAATCTTAGGTTATATAACTAAAATAAGCTTAAATTAACAAAAATAGCATATAATAAGCTAGTACTATATAAAATGAATAAAATAAAAGATATTACTGTAAAACTTATATAAAATGCTACAAGATTTAGTAGTTTTTATTAAAAATATGATATCAGGAAATAATTTAATAAAAAAAACCTTAAGTTATTATATTAAAAACTACATTTTATACTTTAATTAAGTAGCTGTATATACCGAATATGATAACAGTTAGAATTTATTATTATAATTACTAAATATAGATATCAATATAAAGAGCTAATGTTTTTTGCAATTAGATAATAGAAATTTTCATAGCAAATCAAAATAAAGGACTTTGAATTAACTGTACCATATAAATTATAAGGTTAGCTTTTGCAGTTTATATTGCTTTATTGAATTATTTAAAATATTTTTAATTAAAATATAGCAATTTTAAAAATAATACTTTTTATATTTATAATAAGTTTAAATTATAATACTATAATAGTTATATTTATTCAAATAAGCTGATAATAAATAATTTAATTTAAAAATAAACAAAAATATTTCAAATTTAAAAATACCAATATTTTATATTTTAAAGCTTCTTAATTTTTAATCAAAAATGTAAAAAATTTGAATAACTAAATTTTTATTTTTTATCAACTGAATAAAATGTTTTAAAATACCAATTGAAATTATTTATTAAAAATAAGTCTTTATTATACATTTTTGGAAAATTTAGTTTTTTATTATAGCTAACAATATGATTGTTGTTTCTTTTATTTAAAAAAGTTTATAGATAAGAGTATTTAATAGCTGTGAAATATTGCTTTATTAGCTCTCGGATTGATTATAACATAATAAATCATTTAAGTTGTTGTATTCTCAAGTTCAAGCACAATCGAGTCAGAGTTCCATATTTTGATTTGTTGCGAGGATTTATAACTTCATATTGCAAAGAATATTATCTTCTCGTTTTAATATCCATACTTATTCGAGTATAAAACAGATCCTTCAACATGATAACTCGATGCTTTTTAATTGAATTACTCCTTGATATCGTACCTTTAATAAAGCCACTAACTCTTTCTGACAACATCTTACGTAGATTTTACAGTAGTATTTTTTATTATATTTGTTTTACATAGTTCATAGCCTATTGCGCACTATTCTTACTAATTTAAATCTATCTTAGTTATATAAACTAAAACCTTTTGACTCAAGGCAAGCTAATTAAGCAAGGACTGCTTTTAACTCCGACCACTGAGTACCAACTTTCACATAGCTTTATATTCTTTTAGGCAACAAAAGATAAAACTTTAATATAAAGTAGTATTAATTTAAAAGCAACTTAATTAATATTACAAAAAGTTGTTTTTACTTAATTTATATTTAAATCGTTATTTTTTATTTTGTTTTATTTTATAATATTAAGTTTAACTAAATTACTTTTATAAAAAAATTAATTAAGTCATTGGTTGGATGAGTAAGCATTTATTCCATATAAAAATAAAGAAAACCTAAAGTAAAAATTATTATCTGTTGCAAATCTATACTTTTACCGCTATAGACTTGCTCAAAGAAAAAAGGAATTTATGCAATATTTAATAACAATTACTTAGTTTTGCATTTTTAAAACTAAAACAATAGTTGTAATTTTATACTTCATTAAAATATCACAAAAACAGTTATTATGTTTTTAAAAAAGAATTCCTAAAGGTTCGAAAGCAGCCCAGTTGTTCGATTTAATATAACAAGGAGGCATTATTATTAAAAATTACTACATTTTATTTACATCAAAAAAACTTTAAATTCATCCATCTTACCAGCTATGATATAATCTTATCCATCACTATAAAACCCAAAGCTGTCTGACCAAAACTTTAAAAAATTATCTAAACATGCTACTTTGGTTCATGATGGCCAGGTCATCAGACCTATTGTAACTTTTAGTTTGATCAAATGATTTGATTAAATAAGAATGACTAAATTTTCGAAAATTTTCGAAAATGATTTAGTTGAATCAATTGAATTCCGTGGGAAAATTAACATTCTTGCATTAAGGTTCTTATCAGGGATAACGAATTTGTTCAAAGTTTAAAATGAGATGAATACGATTTATGTTCAGCTAGACTAAATTAAGTTGGATATAAAAAGAAAGGATGTAATGATTTTAGAATCATCCAAATATGAATTAAATAATACAAAAATCAAATGATTCTAATTGTAATTAACTTGCATCTTACTATCCCCTTAGCATTCACATGGTTTACTTTTCGATTTAATGCTTTCCTGTTTTGTTTTCGAAAATGATATAAATAGAAACAGAAACATGCTTCAATTCTTAAGCTTTTATTAAAGTACATAATTTTTACAACTAACTATTTTTATATTTTGATCGCTATGCAAAAGAGTGCCATTCTAGTATCTTTTGTCTTTGGCCTTCTCGGGGCTGTAGCAGGGGACAGTGTAAAGTTTAACAATATGAAAGATTATAAAAAAATAAATGAGAATGAAATTGTTTTCACTAGTAGAAATGAAAACAAGCTTAAGGTCACTTGGTTAGAAGACTCTATCATTCGTGTACAAGCAGTTAAGAAAGGGAAAGATTTTGAAGAGTTACCACTACCAATTACCGTTGCTAAAGATTTCAAGGCCCCCAAGATTCATTCTTATAACAATGGGAACTGGCATGAGATTCAAAACCAGGACTCTAAGCATACTTTAAGAGTGAATTATTATCCATTGAGGTTACAGCTTATTAAAGGAAAAGATACTATCTTTGAAGAAGCAGCACCACTTGAGTTAAATGATTTAGGTACCGTGCAATTACTAAAACAACGTGAAGATGAACAATTCTTTGGTGGTGGTATGCAAAATGGAAGATTTACTCACCGTAATACCAAATTAAATATTACAGTAGACTACAATTGGGATGATGGAGGTAACCCAAATCCATCACCATTCTATATGTCTTCTAAAGGTTATGGCGTATTTAGAAATACATTCACTCCAGGGTATTATGATTTCAACTCACCTTTAAATTTAACTCATGTTGAAGATCGATTTGATGCTTATTATTTTATTGGTGATTATAAGCAAGTTTTGAATAGATATACCTATTTAACTGGTAGACCCTTTATGCCACCAATTTACGGTTTGGAATTAGGAGATTCCGATTGTTATTCTAAGACTGCTAATGGTAGGCCACCAAAAGATACATTAATTGATTCTACTAAAGTAGCTGATGGTTATGTACAAAATGACTTACCTATTGGATGGATGTTAGTCAATGATGGCTATGGTTGCGGTTATACTCAATTAGATGAAACTAACCAAGCATTAGCTAAGAGAAATATTTCCTTAGGTTTATGGACAGAATCTAACTTAACTAATCAACCAACAGAAGTAGGTGAATGGGGAGTAAGAGTAAGGAAACTAGATGTTGCTTGGGTAGGTGATGGTTACGAATTTGGATTTAAAGCATGTAATGAAGCCTATAATGGTATCCAAGATTACTCTTCAGCACGTGGTTTCGTATGGCAAGTTGAAGGTTGGGCTGGAGTACAAAAATGTGCGGTACAATGGACAGGCGATCAAAGTGGAAGTTGGGAAAATATAAGATTCCATATCCCTACTATCCATGGATCAGGATTATCAGCCCAAGTATATACTGCTGGTGATGTAGATGGTATTTTCCGTGGTAGCGCAAACACCTATATCCGTGATTTACAATATAAAGTATTTACTCCAGTTTTTATGACCATGTCAGGATGGGCTAAATTCGATAAACAACCTTGGAGATATGGTGAGCCTGGAACTTCTATAAATAGAAAATATTTAAAGTTACGTGAACAGTTATTGCCATACATTTATACCTTAGCTCATGAAGCCCATGAAACTGGATTCCCTATTGTAAGGTCTATGGTATTAGAGTATCCTAAAGATAAAAATACTTGGGATAAGGAAACTACTAAATATCAATATATGTTTGGATCTTCTTTCCTAGTAGCCCCTGTCTATAAAGATGAATTAAAGAGAGATGGCATTTATTTACCTGAAGGAAAATGGGTTGATTATTGGAATGGAAAAGTATATACTGGTCCTACCACCTTAAACGGATATAATGCTCCATTAGACACTTTACCTTTATTTGTTAGAGAGAACTCTATCATTCCTATGTGGAATAAAGTCAACTCATACAGAGAGCGTAAACCAGATCATCCAATTATTTTAGATATTTATCCATCCGCTGGTAAATCAACCAAATATACTTTATATGAAGATGATCTTGTTACTCGTCAGTTCCAAGACAAAAAATATAGCAAACAAGAGTTCTCGCTTGAAGGTAAATACAATGGGTTTAAACTTAAGATTGGTGAAATCAACGGTAGTTATGACGGAATTGCTACGGAAAGACCATATGTTTTAGTTATCCATGCTACATCTGCTCCAAAATCAGTAGAATTTAAGGGTGCTTCTAAATTGGAATCTAAACCTGTTACTGATAAGGTTGCTGATAACAAAGAGGGTTGGTATTACGATGCTAATGATCGTAGCGGAACACTTTATATCTCAGTTGGTAAACTCAAGGCTAACCAAGAATTTGATGTCCAAATATCTTTATAATAGTTTTGATGTCATTTTTTTAAATAAAATTAATATGTTTAAGTATAATTATTGTCGAGTTTATATAATATAAAACATAAAAAAGTGTTTAAATGTAAAGTTAAAAAACCATTGGACTATGAAGAGCTATTTGTTTTAAAATTTATTAGATATTCAAACTATGATAATGGGGTATTTTTATAAACATATTAAAATCAAAGCGCTAATTGTCATGAAATTCTATAGAAAAATAAGCAAATACAACATACGTTGGCATAACATCATTTCGATAAATTTTAATATTATTTATTTCGATAATTAAGTTTTAATAGTTTCCAAAAACCATCAAGATATCAAAGCCATCATCACTTAACTTTTAACTCTTAATATCCGCTACAATCAATTATATAATCACCGTCACACTTCTCCCCTGCTGCAAAATTCTGAGTCCAATATAGGCCCTTCTCACCCCATCCAAAGCACTCGAACTCACCAATGATATTCTTATAATGTCCCTCTGATTTCTTCCATGCTTCCACTACCTTTTTAATGTTTTTTTGATTCCAAGCTACGTTTTCTGCTCCGGTATAAGCTCTGAAGCCTTCATTTTTAATACGATCAAAAAAGAATTTTACTTTGGTACCATCGTGGGACATCTTCTTATGCTCAGCTTGATCCTCACTGTGTTTTTGAGATGATTTCATTAAGCGTGAATCCAACTTCAATGGCTTTTTGTTTACTTCTGAACGTATCTTGTTTACTAAGCATAACATTTCAGCGCTCCTTTCATCAGGCTGATCACCTGGATTGCTTCCAGTTGGCTGGGGTTGGGATGAGGTTTCAGTTGGCTTAGGTTGAGAAGAAGTCATAGTAGATTCCTTAGCTGGTTCGGAATGAGTAGTTACCGGCTTGGGTTCATCGGTACATTTATAAACGGTGGTTTCAGCAATGTTGGTAACTGTTTTAGTAGCTAAATACCTAGTAATATAAACAGATTTGGTTATAGTAACTGTATCAGCAACACCTGCCTTAGCAGAACCAGTAATAGCTTCGCCAGCAACTAAGCTGATGACTTGGAGAGTAAATAAAGATAGTAAAGGATTGTTGAATTTCATAATTAATATTAGACAAGTTAATGTTATCGGGGTTGGACATGATTTGTATTCTATTTATACTTTAATTTTCAAGTACGTTCTTCTATTTTCTGTGAAGTAGAATACTAGTCACATAGTATTTTCTAACTTAATTAGTTTATGAGTAAACTGTTAAATAATAACTAATGATTCTAATAGCTGATTATGCAGCTATAAATCATTCTACTTTCACAAGATTAGAACATAATAAATAGAACTAAAACTATGACCATATCCTATTTCAATATCAAGCATAATATATCTTCTATTATATATCCAATCTTTAAGTACTAGCTCCCTCTATAATCCCATTTCCAATGCAGTAGAAATAAAAAGTTTTAACGTTAAAGCATATAAACAATATCTTTCACTTTATTCCCCATTAGTATGAAAATATGTACTTATTCTCAAAAGCTTAACCTTAGTACACTAGTTCGCTTTACTGAGCTCATGAGCCATTCTCAATAAAAATTCCAAACTCTAATTTAAATAAAAGTTAATGAACAAGTACCCAGCAGTGCCAATTATCTCACAAAACATTATCTTAAAATTGTACCAAATTAATTTTTAATTTAACTTTTAAACCTAGTTTATCCTATTTCCATTAAATCAACAAAATGGCTAAAGCTATTAAATGCCAACCTAAAAGCTCCAACTTGATGAAATTTGTAATGTTTTACACTGCATTTGAAGCCACAATAATTTATATGTACCCTTTGTGTCATGTATTGTGATACCATAGCACACAATTTATAGATATATCTTTATATTTTAAGTTGAGCTATTCGCAATGTAAAATGATATAGTTTTTGCTAGATTTAAATTAAAAAATAGGAATTACCCTCATCATAATATCACATTATTATAAAATCCAAATAATTTTGATATTGGATTTTGGCAATACTAATCTTCAGGATAGGAGTGTGTTATTTTGGTAGACACTAGTTATTTGATTTAAACTTTTGAGTAGTGGTTTATAGAATTTCTTATTAGCATTTGTCGTTTTGTTAGCGATAAAGAATATCTGTAAAGTCTTAATATTTATTACTGTTTTGTGGGTTGCTTTAAAAGTTGGATGTTTTTAATCTCATAGGTTGCCTTTAAATCCCCTTATGGGAATAATGCTTCTATTTACTTTAACAAAATGTATCATTATAACTAATAAATCACTTAGAGGCTTATGCTCTTTCAAGAATTTAATAAGTATCGCTATAAAAAATGACTTTCAGATATAATAGCACATACTTAATTTTTCGCCTTCAAATTTTGGGTTTTAATCATAACTATAAAATTTTTTTATAACAGATATTAGTAAATTCCATTGGTTAATATGGGCTATTGTTTTTATGAATATATCGCTACCTTTTAGTGAGTTATATTACTTATATTAAGGTTGAAACATTGACTTTTCTAAGAAAATGGGTTCAAATATTTAATCTTGCACCCTGAAATACTTTATTTTCATCATAGCATTTCTAGCAGCATATTAATTGACAATAAACACAGAAATTACCTATATTAACAAACTATCTAATAAAAGCAGAAAAGATAGATTTATTTCTTAATAAGCTTATTAAATTTGTTAAATTTTTCACAAACCATTATTAAATCAACAACATTCAATTTCATAAAAGCCTAAAAATTACCAAAAGAAAGTAATGCAATTTTCGATAAAACAGAAGTACAAATTACCTCAGCAAATTAATCAAATTCATAAGGATATGGGGCAATAAAGTAGATTCCAATTGCTCATAAGTATGGCATACTAAGAAAGGATTCCTAGCTTACTAGTCAAAAACCACATGGTTGGACAAAAGCAGTCACAAAGAGTTCTGGGTCCAATTTAAAGCTATACTAGATGGTATAAATACCACCTTTACAGCCATTTACATTTCAGAACTAAAACAACCTAAAGTTTAATTTACATTATCATGTAATTCCTTACATATTTCCTTACCTTAGTCGCCCTTTGTATTGCAACTGAAAGTGACATTACTACTAATCAAGTGAAGAAAAAAGCAAAAAGCCGTTATAATAGACCAAACAATGGGAATCCAGATTATAATAATCCTCAAACAGTAACAATAACAATAACTAAATATCAGCCTGCAGGTTATGTTACTGTAACAAAATCGGAAACTAAAACTCTTATGAAAACAGTAACGGTGGATCAGTGTACTAAAACTATTAGTGATAGTAAACCTAAACCAACAGAAGACAAACCTAAGCCTGCCCCTACAGACTCTTATCCAAGTAACATTTCTGAAAGAACCGTTGAGATGCTTTGCAGAGTAAACGCTTTACGCAAAGAAGTTGGAAAGAAGTCTGTAAAAGTGGACTTACGCCTAATGCAATCATCTCAAAAACATAGTGAAGATCAAGCCAGAAATAGACAAATGTCACATGATGGAACTAAGGTCAAATTTTTTGGGGATCAAATTAAATCAGAGGGATAAATAATTTCAGCTGCTTCAGGAAATGCAGCATTTAATCAGAGATCCATTGCACATGCTATGGATTCATGGAGAAAGTCATTAAGTCATTATAGAAATATTATTGAGGATTTTGAGTGCTTTGGATGGGGTGAGAAGGACTTTTATTGGGCCCAGAACTTTGCCTCAGGATCTGAGTGCACAGAGGCTACTCTCCCAAATTGTAGAGTTTATTCTTCATTTGATGGTCGTACTGTGAGAACAGGATATAGCTATGTACTTTAGTTTTAAGTTTTAACATTATACTATAAATAAGTAGAAATAATTATAAAAAGCTGATATTATATTTTAATTTATCTTTTCAATTTAATTTTTTACACAAAGTATCATAAATATTTGAAATGTACTAACCGTTTTTCAACTATTATATTAGCTAGACATAGCAAACTAATAGATATTAAATTAAATTAATTTGGCGGTGTTTAAAAAGTAAAAATCTAATACAGATAACAATCATAAAATAGACATTTTAGTTTCTAACCATTCTAGAAACATAACGCATTTTGCTTAAAATATATTAGCTACAGCTTGCCTTTTATACAAAGCTAAATAACTATCCTCATCACTTCGAGAACAATATCTTAATATACTCCTCTGTAATGTTCTTTTAATAAGCTTATGCTGATAATGATTGGCTAAAAGAGCAAAATGGGTTTTGTAATTAATTATAAATTATAATTGATCAGAATATAGTTGTTAAATTTAAGGAGGATTTGATAAATAATTGAAGGATGATGATATTGTTTACAATAAACATAAACTGAGTTTAATCCTATACCCCTCAACATCAAATAGTAATAAAGAGATCTTATATTATAAAATAATATCAGCGCTTTTATTTTCAACATCATAATAAATGCTAATAGTGTTCATACTTTGAATTTGTTCCACCAAAGAGAATTCTTTTAATTTATTTTGAACCTGGAATCGGAAACAAAAAATAGATTTGATTGGTAGAGTATTACGGGAGATACTGCATGGGTGGGCGATAACAAAAAAGTAAGTTTATTTCACTTTGACTCTACAAAATTAATTTTATTTCATAATGGGGAAAAAAAACAATAACACGTATAATCATTTTGAGTTGACTGCATTAAAATACAAAGGTACTGTTATCCCTCACGTACTTCCAAAAGTGGTCTTTTTTGGCCTTTACACTGCCTTTCTTGTTTGTATCAATGAATTAATTACTTCCGTTAACATCAGTATCCCTTTAACTTTAAGTGTAATTTTAAATTCTTCAATCTCTTTATTATTAGTATTTCGTACTAACACCGCCTATGATCGTTATTGGGAGGGAAGAAAGCTATGGAGCACAATGACTACAGCGATCCGTAACTTGGTGAGAATCCTTTTGGTAAATGTACCAACGAATAACGATCAAGAGTATTTGGAAAAAATGAGTGTAATGGATTTGTTGATTGCGTATCCGATTTCAGTCAAACATTACCTTAGAGAAAACATGGCTCTGACTATTCGGACATGAGGGAGCGTCTTAAGTATATTCCTGAATATTCTATTCCATCTGCATTAAACTCAAGCGGTAACCAAGCTCGTCGCTCAATTAATTTAGATAAAGGAACCAATCTTCCTTTGGATATCAAAATGTATTTATCTTCATTTATTAAGCATCAGCAAGATCTTGGCAATTTATCCGTTCCAGTAGCTACCCAGTTGCTAAATAATTTAACTATTTTAGTAGACTGTTTAAATGGGTTTGAACGTATTTTAAGGACCCCTATTCCACTGCTTATTCTATCCATCTTTCACAAATTGTTTGGGCTTATTGCTTATTTTTACCATTCCAGTTGATGGGTACCCCAGCACGTGTAGCTGGTACTGCATTGATAAAAGGTTATTCCTGGGGTACTATCCCAGTCATGTGTATGTTAACTTTTACTTTTTTTGGTGTTATTAATATTGGTGAAGAAATCGGTAAGTTTTATTTTTATTCTATCATAATTGTTAAATAGCTCTATCTTGTAATTTTTTATAAAAATAAAATTAATCTTGTTTTTAATAGAAAATCCATTTGGTTATGATCGTAATGATTTACCTTTAGATGACTTCTGTAACATTTTAGAAGAAGAAATCTTGTCTTTAGCCAAATACAAGCCACCAAAAGTTTCTTCATGGTTAGTTAAATAAAAGTCAATATTCGTATTTTGAAATCATTAATATATTTTAATTTGCGAACTCAATAATACTTTATTTTTAAAATAAGTTATAAACTAACTGAGAAAGAGGAATCCTTATATATATAAGATATATTTTGAAGGGTTCTTTGAAAAATCAGTTGAGATAAAACGCTCTTGGTTTCTAGAATAAATTGGTAACAAAATCTTTAAAATTTGATCAATTAATTTTTGCTTTAATTCAGGGTCACTGATAGTATAAGCCTTATGTTGCTTGACAATTTCTTCTATATTTTGGTTGAAATTTTTAAACTTATCCTTAATATTACTACGCTCGCTACTACTTAAACTTGAGTTGGAATTCAAATTAATTCGTGTTAAATTGGTGTCAGTTAAGCATTCTAAACAAGGCTTCCAAGATTCATGATATTGATCCATTGAGCGTTTCAATGTCTTTTCCATAAATTGCAATTTATTTTCATGAATATATTTATTCAAGTTATTCACATTCAACGACTTTTGAAGATAAAAAATATTATTCATCAAAAAAATTGCCCTTAAATAAAGTAGAGTTCTTATAGCCCTTAGATTTCGCTTCAACGTATTGTAAAAGAGAATCCATAACATTGGTGAAATACTTCATGCTTAAAGTTTCATATTCGTAGTTATCCTCCGTTTTTACGCAAGAATGAGTTCTGCCCAACGTCTTAAGATTACTTTCTACAGTATTTGGGTATTCTAAAATTCTCTTTATGAAATTCAATGCACTGGAAGCCATCTCATGAACAGTACCATCTTGAGACAGAGTAGTTTGGTTTTTAATTCCTCCACGGATATCCTCTAAAAATGCGGGTAAAGATTTCATTAGTGTCTTTGTTATATTTTGAATCAAATCTTGAAAATTGCTTTCATTTAACCCAGCTTTAGAATAAATACCTAAAACATCATTTTGGTAAAGTAATAAATTTTCTAATATATCATATAATAAAAAGATTTCATTATGTAGATCTTTTTTGGCATAAGCAAAAAGTTGTTCTCCGGTTTCAACGTATTTACTTAAGCTAGCTTTAATGCTTTCACCCATACCCATTGCTAAACTCATCAGATTTAAGTAATCTTTCTAAATTTATCTTTTCTTGCTGTAATAAATTAATTAAATCTCGTGTATATGGGATATAAGGGCACGTTCCTTTTTGATAAGTAGACCCTTGACTAACTTGTTCTTTTGAATTAGGGTTACACTTTCTAATATGTGACTGCATACAATCTAACAGCAATTTATTACGCGACTCAGATAAAACTCTCAACAAGTTCCCACTTTGTTTTAAATTTAAGTCGATTTCTACCTTATTTGTATAATCAATAATTTTCAACAATTGGCTTAAACTATCCTCTTTAATGTCTAGTATTTGCTCAAAAGACTCACCTTCAACCATCTGGCTTTGATCCTGTAATATATTTTTGAAACTTTGTAGCAAATGCTGTAAAACTGCTTTGAGCACTTGGTTGACTTGTCCCTGTGCCTTTATGGAATGTTTCAGCTTGCTTTTCTCTAAATAGGACCTAGCTTCTCGCATACTATCGACTGCTTTCAAATAAGATTTCAAATCTTGCTTTGGACCCGCTAATAAGATTGGTTCTTGTTGTTGAGCTATATCCATTTGTTGTATAGTACTCGTTAAACTGTGAACTGTTACTTCTACATTTTCATTAAATCTTTTCAACTTTTGAGTAAGCTCATGTATCGGCAATATACTTGTCTCTAGCTTGGTCAATCTATCGTCAAAGTTTCCTAACATTTGGTAAGCTTTTATACTCTTTTCATTGTTCAATTTCAAGTGGCTCTTCAATGTCTCTAATTGATTGGTCTCCTGTTCAATTTTGTATGCTAGCTCTCGGTTAGTTTGAAATAAATTACTGTTCTCCATTAAAACAAAATGATGAATTCAAAAAAGTGCCATTTTTCCATGTTCTTTTTTGGTTTGATGAAAAATGATCTGATAAGTTGCTATTTTCGAAATGATTATTACCTAAACTACTGAAATTTTTTATCATACGTCAAACCGAATAATAATAGAATAAGTTTACAAAAATTGTTCAAAGATAACCATTTATTAGAATTAAGCATAAACCCACTTTAACTTACCTTAAACATTAACGTACCTCTCAATAAAACGAAACTCACAATAAAAAAAACACCAACTAATCAAATTATCAGCACTTTCCTATAGGCTAATTTGATTAGTTAATGTCTTTTTGTTATGAGTTCCATTTTATTGAGAGATACGTTAGTTGAAATGCTGTATAAAAGTTTTGTGCTCAGTGCTTTATAAGCAAACTCATTTCAATGGAATGGTTAAATAAGCAAGCATAATAGAAATGAGTTTTAATTTTGGTGCTTTTGTTAATCGTTTTTTGCTCACTCATGAAGTTTTGTCAAGAGGATTCACTTAAATTTAATCAAGCTTAAAAGTTGTTACTTTCGAAATTCAACCAAGGTTAATAAACTATCAAAATGCACCTTTTACAAATGTATAAAACTTCGATGTTTTAACGATTGCAACCAGAAATTCCAAAAAACTGAACAAAAACTACAAGGTTGAGTATCTTGTTTAGTTTTTTTGCTTGCAACTAAAGACCTGCCAGAGTTTTAAACATATGTAAAAAAGTGCAAGAGGAAGCAAATTTGGTGACAGTCATAACTGTGGAATATTGTTGTATTTGTAGAAAGATACCAGCATATTCTTGAAGCACCTTGCGTTTTATTTTGTTGTTTAGCTAGCAAACAAAATAAAACGCAAAGTGCTTCAAGAATATGCTGGTATCTTTCTACAAATACAACAATATTCCACAGTTATGACTGAAAAAATGGTATCGTTTCTCTTGGGCAATCACATCACTACACTAGGAGAGGTCTCGGCTAACTACTCCCCAAAAAGTTATTTATTTAGTAAAATACGAAAAGAAAATTACTTAATTTAGCAAAACCTTGACGTATTTTACTAAATAAATCACTTTTCGGGAGTAGTTACCTGAGACCTCTCCTAGTGTATATCCTTCACTTAAAAAACCTATGATTGGCTGAATTTGGATTTTTTTCATATTTTAATCCAATCGTTTCATATTTTTTTGACGTTTTTGTATAAAAATCTGAGTACGATATTTTTTGTATCCTGACAAAAAATAATTTCATCATCAATAATTGTCAAACAAGATGAGTGAGTCTAAAGTTCGAAACATGCCGGCTAATGACACTAAAGCCGCTCCAACGTCTAAGGTAAGCATGAAAGAAATGGGAGGCTATAAACTTGGTGATTTAGTTTATGTCTTAGGCATGAGGTGTACTATTCGTTGGTTAGGTGAAACTGAGTTTAAAGAAGGAGAATGGATTGGTGTTGAGCTGTTTTTACCCAAAGGTAGGAACGATGGTACAGTGCAGGGGAAGAGATACTTTAGCTGTAAGCCAAACTGCGGTATGTTCACCCGTATTGAAATTGTGAGCAAGACCCCTAAATCAATACGTGAGCTCAAAAAGTTAGTCAAAAAAAGTCCAACACAGGATGATAAGCCGACTGTTGATTTCAATGCTGATGCTGAGCCTGATGTCACATCTCCAAAGGAAGATGAGATAAAAGACTTTGCTCCAATAAACATGGACTTTAAGGAGGGTGAGCCCGTACCATATTCGGAAGTCCAAGAATTGTGTGCCAGGATCAAACATTTAGAAGCTGCAAGAGCCAAAGATCGTGAAAACAGCACTATAACTGAGAAGGATATTGAAAATGCAAAAAAATTCAATGCGATTTATCCAAGATTAAACGCTCAGTTTAAGCAAAGGCTTGAAGAAAATACAAAACTTAAAAGTGAGAAAGAAACTCTTGAGTCCGAGTTAAAATATATCAAAGAAGAAAGAGAAATGGACCTCGGACTTATTAAACAGCTTGAGGATGCATTGGATGAATCACAAGAAGTAATTAAAAATTATGAACAGAAGCTTATGTCCATGAATGATGATAACGAGTTCAAAATAGCTGCACAATCTATCCCAGAAGGTGACCTTGCTCCAGATACACCTGATAGAGAAGGTTATCCTATCAAAGCTCTTAGAGAGATAAAAGAGAAGGACGCTCAGATAGAAAAAGCCAAAGATATTATTCGTCGTTTCAGGGATTCTAAATTCGATATGGAATACCGTCTTCGTCAAGAGATCAAAGTATTAGAAGAAAAAGTAGCAGTTAGTAACGATGGTAAGGAAGAAATTAGTACACTTAAGAAGCAACTCGCAGATGCTCAAGGAACCATTCGTATATTAGACGATAACTTGGAAAGCTTAAAGACTGTCAAGGAGACTTTTGATACTTTAAGTCAAAGCAATATCGAATTACGTGATAAAGTTAAATTTCTTTCAAAAGAAAATGATGAGCTTGAAGCTAGCACTTCTATCAACCAAGAACTTAGAACTAAAGACCGTGAAAGACTTGTCAAGGCTTTGGACGAAATTGACGTTATGAAAGCAGATTTGGATGATTGCTATGAAGCTTTAGAAGCTTTAAATGAAGAAGTAATCGAAAGAGATGCTCATATCGCGGAATATCGCCAATATATCCTAACTCTTAAAGAAGATATCAACGAACTTCAAGAAGTGCTTAGTTCACAACAGAGTGAAGCTATAACTCTGAGATCAGAAACTGATAAGATGTTAGGCCTTAATCTCAGTCTTCAAAATATGGTATTTAAGTCAAAAGCAAAGGCTGTTGATATGGAGCTTAAGAAAATTGAAGCTAATGAAGCATCAATTCATCTCAAATGTATTATCCCTTATCTTCCAAAATCTTTCTATGAAAATGAAACTGATTCATTAAATTTCTTCCTTCAACTTTTAAGAGTATATTCAAAAGTTGAATTATGTGGCCGACAAGTTTGTGCTTCACATCCAATCACTTCGATCGATACGTTAATTGGTGGATCCGGAAATGATGTAATGTCTCTTAATACTATAGTCACATATAATTTCGAATTCAAACATCAATTAAATCAACTCAATCTGATACTTAAATCATTTATCTCCCACGTAAAGTCTTGCTCTGTACCTCAGTACCTTTCTATTTCACGTTTAGCCCAAGATCTCACTAATATTGAAGGTACTGTTGATACGCTTTTAGATGAAGCTAAGCAAGAACTTTTAGTACCGTCCAACCATATGTCTAATATTGAAAAAGTTGTTGATAATGCAACTTACTTACGTGAATCTTATGTTACTCCGAATGCTACTCATCCTTTAGTAAAATCATCCCAAGCACTTGAAACATTGATTGCCCTTTTTAACTCTCAAGATCTCATCCTATCTAAAATGGCATTAATCAATCGTTCAATCACTTCTCCTACTGAATTGGATCTATTCAGTAAAATCTCAGATGATGAAAGAACCTTAGTTAACTCTGATCTTTTGCGTCCTTTGAATGAACTTATGAAAGTAATATTTAGCTTTAAATCTACTTTGGGTTCTATTCAACGCTTTGTTGATGAAAAAGTGGGCGAGTCTACTATGATTCAATCAGAGTTGCAGGATATTATTATTAGCCAACACCAAAGCAACGAAAAGTTCGTTAAATATGCTTGTAACGTGTCATCTAGTATTATTTCCTATATCAAAGATACATCAATGAATGATGAAAATCTCACATTTGATGGCTTAAAACAAACCTTAATCAGAGCTTCTAAGGAATCTGGATTTGAATCTGACTCTGAAGTATTGTTTGAGGAACAAAAGCAATTCTTTAGCTCACTAGTAGACCAATTTAAAGAGCTACAAAGTGTGATTACTAAAGATAATACATTAACGAAACTAGAGATAATTTCACCATGGGAGGTTAGAGCCAAACAGATAAGTAAAGAGCTCTTAGAAAGTGATGTTACTGAAAAGAAGATGAATAGCCTTCAAAGTGAGAACAAAACATTATTTGCGTCCAATAGAAAGAATTTGGAATTACTATCTGATAAAGATCTTGAAGTTCAATTCCTTAAATTTAGAAATAATGAGCTCACTGAGAAGCTGGAAGAATTCAATGCTATTTCAACTCAATTGAAAGAAGCCAATGATAAAGAAGTACTCTATAACCAAGAAATTGAAAGAATCTATGGTGAGAAGAAGAAACTTGAGCAAGATGTCATTAAATTTAAGGAATTGGCTGAAAACTTAACTGTAGAGACCAAAGAGGATGGTGGTACTACCGTACATAATAACGAGGCTCCAGAGGATGTTAATAAAAATGTCAATAGCGATATGCTATTCCAAGTTACAGCCGATTTAGTTGCGAATCAAAGAATAGGAAATATCGGCCATTTGGTTAAAATTATTTCTGAAGAAGTCAAATACATTAAAGCAGCTGATTTTACAAAAAGTCATGATTTGGTGGAATTGAGTTCATATTCAAATGCTAATCAAGAAGAATTGAAGAATATTGCCGTGGTGAGTGATTTTGGAGACATTTTAGCTGAAGAAATTACAGACTATTTCATCAATGGTGGTAGAAGCCTTTTATCTCCAGCTGTTAGTGATAAATTGGAACGTGAAGATGGATTAAGCAAAAAAATTGATGAGTTTGAAAATTTAGCTTCCAAGTTTACTTCAGTTTCTAAATCTTTGGATAACAGTGATTACTAGTTCGGTGAACTTGCCCCATATCATGTTTTGGTCATGAATAAGTTAATTATGATTGAAAATGTTTTTTAATACAACTCTCCTTAACTTGAATTTCAGGGGCTTACCTAGCTTTTCCAAAGCACATAATAATAATGTTAATGGCCCGAATTATCATATTTACCTGATTTTATAATATTTTATTTAACCAGTTCTATCCTTTTGTTTCATAGAAAAGCATTTGATTCAAACAGTTTCTTTTTTCTTTGATAATATTAAAATTTATACAGTATGCGATAATTGATTTTTTTGAAAAAAAAATAGTTTTGATGTTTGTTGTGTGTTAACATTTTATTTTAAAAATCTTTAGGGGATGTATAATAACCAATAGTAAGTTTATTATGGAGCTTTTAATTTAATAGAGATAATTCAAAAATAACATGCTAACTTAAGAATGTATTATCAGTTAAAAATAAAAAGTGTATTCTACATATTATTTCAATGGTGTTTCAATTAAAAAACGTATACCAAATCAGGTAGAGATGCGTGAGAAAGCCAAAAGATGTAATAGCCATTTATCAAAGTTAAACAAGTTCAAGTGGTCAGGGATATTTTATGGTGTAATTTATGTGAGAAATTCTATAGTTGATTAGAAAGTAAAAATTTAAAAGTAAAATAAAAACTAAATTAATTTATGTGTAATGTTTATTTGTAGCAATAAAGTACTGTTTATATAGTATTATTTGAAATGAAAGTTATAATAAAATCATAATTGACTTTGTTGTTTTTATTCTTTTTATCTTTTTATCTTTTTGTAATTTTAAGTTGATTTTATAAATTTACATAAAATTATTTTAGCTAAAAATAATTGTGAGTTTCAATGGCTAAAGACAAAATTAAATAAGTTAAACCCACCATATAAGAGTTTTTAACAATAAAAAGAATGTCAAATTTGCTAAAGTAGTTTATACGTCCGATGACTTACTTTAACAACTCTCATCATGGTTATATTTATGATAAAAGGGTAATAAATTTTGCTATAAACTAAAATTATATGGGGATGTATTTTTTTGTTTAATAATTTTACTAACAATCTTCCCGCTGAAATAGCGCTTAAAAGATGGAAAAAATAATGAAGCTAAAAAAACACCCCCAATTAGTTAAAGTAATATTATTGGCACTGGCCGTTTTAATGACCATTATAAATTGAATCAAGGATTCTTAAAATTTTCAACATTAGAAGAAATTCATTTCAACAATTTTTCAGCAGACTTTCTATACACTACTACTTTGGTACCAAATACTGAAACCATTTGTTTTGATGGCGGCATATTTAGGCTTGAAACTTTAGGTGATACATTTGAACTAGATAAGAATGATCTTTACAATGAAAAATATCATTTAATTAAATTTAAGTCTATCAAAAAAATCAACCTTGAAGTTCTTGATGCCACACTTCAAGACTTTTACTATTTCTTATTCCTTTCCCCAAACCTTAAAATATTAAATTTCGGCCGTTTTATTGTAACGAGTTTAGATGTAAATATCAGCTACGAGCTTCCTGCTCCTTTATTACTTATTATTACTAATATAGTTGAAATGGATGAAACCACATGTAACGAAATCAAGATTATTCCTATGCTAAACTGGTTGAAGCTATATTAAATTGATTAAAGCCATATCAAATCGGTTAATGTTATATTAAACCACCCTTTAGCTTGTCTATTATAGATGATAGACTATTTTTGATCTTTATTCAAATTCAATTATTTAATTTATTGACTTTGTTTTTTGAATATAAAATAATCGAATAATACATATTTGAATTTGAATTTGAATTGTAGTTCTTTTATTTTACAATTTAATACCAAAAAATTACTGCATTATATAAATAAAATAAAGTGAGTAAACCTTGAAACCTACTTGACTACGAGTATTAAATTTAGATTAATTCTTATTAATAGACGACCTCATCTTAAATAATCCGTTTGGCTCTGCTAAACCTTAAAGGGGAGGGATCGGTGTTTATCTATAATACTTCTTTTTAGTAGAAGCATTTGTAATATTATCTATATCCGTTTTTTAGTATTCAACATTGATAAATTTTCAATAAGTTTTGAACTATATAAACATAGTTAATTTGATATATATAAAGTAAAATAGTATAATAAGCTTAATTCAATAGCATCTTTGTTTAAAATTATAGATATAGTTTATAATAAATTTTATTAAAAGTAATATATAATTTTAGATTGTGATATTTAAACTAAATTATAACAAATCAGCGATTGGTTGATAACCTTCAAGTGAATTAAGGATAGAAACAACAGTAGCTAATTTCTGCTCATTAGCACGTACAGCTTGTAAATTTAAATTGTTCATTGAAATATAAGATTCGGGCAATGGACTAGGTACTCGGATTTTGCCTCGAGTTTGACGATCCGATGGTGAGATTACCTTTTGCAATATGCTACTAAATCCATTCTTTACCATAGCTTCAATTTGAGTATTAAAATCTTCATTAGCTCTACGGCTAACTCTAGGTGTATTACCCATTCCAAATAAATTAGTTGGGAAGCTTGGTGGTGTGAAAAATCCATTATTTCCGGCGCTTCCAGTAGATCCAGTACTTCCAGTTGATCCAGTTGATCCAGTTGATCCAGTTGGTGTTGTAGAGCCAAAAGGATTGCTTGAAGATCCAAATAAATTTCCAAAGGGATTACTTGACGATCCAGTTGACCCAGTTGACCCAGTTCCAGTATTTCCAGTGGATCCAGAACCATTAGCAGCGCCAGTAGCACTGTTTACAGCTTGATTGCTCCCCGACCAACGGCTATAAGTATAACAGTAACCTGAAGCTTGAGTATTAAATACAGCGGAAACAGGTATATTAAATGGCACCATATTATCATTTGAAGTTACTTGTCCACCATTATAAGTGTTAGCTAAACTTGGATTTCTCTGTTGCCATTCAAACCATAGCTTATCAATAAATACATGATGTAAATAAAATAATGGATCATTAGAAGAATACATATATGACATATCACCACTATTACCACCAATACCCACATGCACTGCTCCATGTGGTCCATTTTCAATACCACTATGAAATGAATTATAATCTGTCGATTGAATAAAAATAGCCTCTACAGCTTCTGGGAATAAAAAGAATTGATAACATTACCACCATTAAATCGCCGTTGTAAACAATGACCATTTGGAATAAAAGCTTGAAAATTGGTAAATTGAGAGGTGGTGATACAACCATTGGAACCCCCATTACCACCAAAATGGTCTGGTTGAAATACAATGGATTTTTCAGGGGACTGAGAATCAATGGTCCAATCCCAATAAGGGAGAATTACAGTTGGATCTACTTTTTGTAAAGCTAATTCAAAGCGACGTAAAAATTCTCGATGCCATGGGAAAAAAGCAGGTACACCATGTGCTACTGGAGAATTATTATAATGAATACCTGAACTTATGGAGTAATAGTTGTTTTGAGTAGCGTTTAATTTGATAAAAGCATTGATAAATCGACTCAATTGACCACTGGACAATTGTCGGATTTCAGGTCTTGTTGCAATTGTTGAGCAACCTTGAGCATTAATTTTGGTTATCAAAAGCGTAATAAATAAGAAGAAATTAGTTATATTAAGCATATTTTTTTATATCAGTTTATATAATCTTTTTATGATATTATTTTTTTATAGCTATATTGATTAGTTTTTCTTTCTTTTTATATTGTTTTTTAGTCATCTATCATTCCCCTAAGTAAGTGCTAACAAATTGCATTTTGGGGTGGAATTTAAAAACCCTACCCTAAAGTAGCTAAATTTTAATTAAGTTAGCAAAATCAACTCATCTAGACAAATAAAATACGATTTACTAAAGCTGTTTCAACTCTAATGTGACTTTTTCAATAATAATTTTTGAATTTAAGTAATTTGTATATCCAATTTTTTTACATCTGGTCCTTGGAACCTATCAATTTTAGTCGAAATTTATCTGCAAATATAACGTTAAGAAAGTCACAAGAGAGCTGAAGCATCTGTATCAACTCAGTTAAATTATTTTTAATATTTTATATAGAATCTACTCTACCAGCTCTAATTTCACCAATTGATTTAATGCCTTATACTTTAACTAGTTAAGCTGATATTATATATAAAACTTAAACTGATCTTCCCAAGGAAAAGTAAAATATTGCATTAAGGATATAAATTAAAACAGACATAATTATAGTTTGTTTTATTGAATTATAATATCATTTACTGGATTAATATGCAGGTTAACTATTAATATACAACTCTTTATATTTAAGGAGAGTATAAGGTTAGTGAAGTTGAGCTATTTTTATATGGAAATTAATTGGATAGAACGTTCCGCTATCTGATTATTTAGTGTGTTAGAATAAAATAATTTTTTAAAATCTAGATAAATTTAAAGTAGATGGAGCATATGAGGTTTTATATCTATGGATACTAAAACAATCCACGTTGTTTCCCTCATTGCTGATCCTTTTCTAAGCTTCTTAATCACTATGTAGTATTAGTTTTCAACTATTTGATGCAAACTTTTACAAATTTTTCTAATGTATTTACATCAGCTAGCACAATATTCACTTGCTGAATGTTAATTGCTTTTCTTAAAAATAGCTTACTATGTTAATTCAACGACGTTGTTATTTACATTATGGGTTAAACTGGTTTTTAAAATAATATAATTCGACTTTAATTAAAAACTATACTTATTTATACAGGTCTTGGAAGAAAAAAACGACTAAAAATTCGATTACGCTTTTAAACAGAAATTATAAATTTAAAACTTATGCAGCTGTTACATCTCTTTTATAAAATTGTAATTGTTCACTTTGGAGTAAATTTTTTACTAAAATTAGAATAAGGTATGGCAATAAAATTTAAAAAAAATCAGCAAGGTAAAAAATTTAATTATAAAAATTATCACTAATTATTTTATAAGAGAGCTGTAACAAAGTAAGCACCAATTAGACTAGGTCAATTAATTAAAATTAAATTTCAAAGGGGTAATTAAAGCTAAAGTTTTTTTAGCTATAAATTTTACAATCAACACAGTTTAAAACTATCAAATACTACCTTTGTCCTTAAATATACTAATCGCACCAATTGATCCAACCGAAAACATCTTTTTCACATATATAATTGTAGCATTTTGAATTAAAAACAAAAGCAAACAAAAATAGTACTAATAAAAACTTTGTGGATTAATGATTAGAACAGTATATCAAAAAGTTGTCATTTGTTATAATACCATTTAATTTAGGGTTAGTCAAGGTTAGATAGTTAGATAATCGGAACAAATTTTGTAATTTGCTTTTAGAGCAAATAATAAATTGAAATTGGATAAAAAATTGTGAAAGTTGATACTCAGTGGTCGGAGTTAAAAGCTACTCTTGCTTAATTAACTTGCCTTGAGTCGAACGGTCTTAGTTTATGTAACTAAGATAGACTTAACTTAATAGAAATATTACGTAATAAGCTACGAATTATGTAAAACAAACATAATGGAAGATACTACCGTAAAATCTATGTAAGATGTTGTCAGAAAGACTTAGTGACTTTATTAATGATACATTATCAGGGAGTAATTCAATTAAAAAGCCTCAAGTTAGTATGTTGAAGAATCTCTTTTATACTCCAACTGGGTGGCTATATATAAGCAACATTATAACAGTTATTCCTTATTATAGTTGCCAAGTATGGACATTAAAACGTGGGCAATAAGTTCTTCATGATTAGGTGGTAGCAATTCTCACAGCAAATCTATATAAGGAACTCTGAATTGATTATCATATTATAATCAATCCTAGAGCTAATGAACCGATATTTCACAAAACAATAATAAAACAATATATGGGGATGTTTTTTTTGGTTTCATCACTTTTTCCATTTTTTAAGCGCTATTTAAGCGGAAAGATTATTGGTAAAGTTCTTAAAATACATCCCCATATAGTGATAATTTTTTTAATTTTACATTTTTGTTTATTTTATATATAGCATAAAATTTGAGAATTTTGTTAGTTAAATTTTAAATTTAAAAACGCATTCAAAAATGAAAAATTAGAAGCATTTCGAATTTTATCCTTTTTTATATACTAATCATTATTTTTTATATAATGAAGATAAGATAAACAAAAAACTATTAAATTATTTTTACACTTATTTGAATTTTCAATTAATAATAAGTTGGTCCACTTTTTTATTTAATAACTTTTTAGATTCTTCTTGGCATACTTTTAATATAACATCTAAATTCACTTTCTATAAAAGTGTTTTGTTTATTTTAAACTTTATCCTATAATTCATATATACTTATACCTTTAGTTTGATATCTATAAAGTTTTAACTTAAAAAAGTGCCATATATGCTTTATTAGGTTCAAATTTAAACTATTAAAAGGTCAATCTTTTAATATATTAATTTCTTTAGTTCATTTTTTAGTAACATTAGCTTTACATTTTGGATCATTATCATTTTGAAATAATATATTTGACCAATTTAAATTATAGTCTTTTATAGGTTGTAAAAACTTATATAAAATATAGAAATATATTCTTGTGCATTCATTTTACTCTGAAACATTAAGCATATATCCTTAATACCATAATAACTAAAATAACCTTATTATTAAGCTTCCATTATTATATTTAATAACAGGAGTAAAATAGTGGAGTTCTAAGAAAGTGTTTTTTAGTCCAAAAAAATTTATATTTATCAAAACTTTATATATTAATCTTAGTTTTGTTTAAAAAATCACTTTCTTCCAATTATTAATTATTTAATATTGGAGATGTATTTTTTTGTTTAAGAACTTCACTAACAATTTTTCCACTCAAATAGTGCCAAAAAATGGAAAAAGTGATGAAACTAAAAAGCATCCTCATTAACGTTTTTTGACCCATTGATTTTATTTTTTAATATTTATGAAGTGAGTAGCAACTTTCACATTTGGTGCTCATAACTGGGAAAGCTCTTATAACTACACTAGGTAGTCTTCATAATCTTTCCTTTACGGTCCTTACGGCGTAACCACCCGCCCCTTTAATTCACAAACTATGATCAACAACAGTCTCATACCCTATTTTGCTGACTCAAATATCTTCTTGATGGCCATCAACAATTGACCATCACTGGATATGACATGGGTAGTGGTAACGAAGAAGAAGAAGTTAATATTCTCACTTCGGAAATTGATACCACTTTGTATTCTGAACTCACCAAGATCTCCGATGAGATTAATCTCTCCCTCACTAAGATCAATGACCATACTGCCAAAGGAATCTCAAATATCGATAGAAAAGTGAAAGCCATTTTCGTGAAGCTTAACAAATTGTTGATGACCATATTCAGCGAGTATAATCATCGCTTATCCTACGTTGATCAATCCCCTGATCCCGCATCAACCAACCATACCAGAACCTTGGCTTTAGAACAAGATTTAGCTGCTTATGACGAGCAAATGGCCCAACAAGTGACCATCATTAGCCAGATCATCAGTTCCAATAACAATTTGAAAGAACGAATTAGGTTCGATAAAGAACAATCAGCGGCTGACTGAAAGGAAATTTTGCGTAACATACAGAGTACTAAGGAAGAGCCCACCCTTCTTCAAACCAAGGTAGCTTCAAACATCAGCCAAATCAGGGCATCTTCTTGCAATTGTAGGAAAGAGCGTATTGCTGCTTCAGTACCCCACTCTAGGCTCTCAAATTATAGAGATACTCCAAGATATAATATGTATGATCTAGGTGATGGTACTACAGAATCTATCCTTGATACTGAATATCAAGTGGCCCCTAGGTATTATGGCCTTATTCACTTGATACAATCAGACGGCAAGCCCAAGAAAGAAGAAGACTCTCCGTAAACTTCTGCACACCTACCTGACTGACTTCCCAGGATAACCACTTTACCCACTAATGGTACTTACCCAAGAAACCCTGCTATAGGATCCAACGCTGAACCGATACGACCACGTATACAATCTCACGCTGAAGCCAACCTGGGGAATCCTTTTAATAATAATAATAACAAGCCGGCACATAATGTCCCTCAAGTCACTCTACATACATCCTATAATCAATGTTTATCTCGCTACGTCCAAACCGATCCAAATCTAAACAGCTTCTCTACGTACCCCCACAACTATCCATGAAGTCCCCAACCCGTTAATATCAAGTTTAATTTTAGTCTCTTATTCAATCCAAACGAAGTTACTGCTACCACCTTCGTCAAAGCCCTAAAAGTCCATCTTGATATCGACAACTGGACCTACAAGTGTCGCCCTCAATCCCTCTTAAGTCAACTACAAACAAATGAACTTTCCTGGCGCATGACTTTATCTGATGACTTACGCAATGACTGGAACTCCCTCAAAAGACACTCATAGGTAACTATGATTCCGATGTCAAAATGGAAGCAAAAAAGGCAGCCCTCCTATCTTTATGATTAGATGATGAAAGCAAACTTGAAAGTTTTATTACAAGCGTAAGAAATTGTTCTAATGCTTTAATTTCCTTTGTGATGTTAAGTGCTACAGGCCTCCGCCTTGCCTTCCAACAAAACCCTCCAGGTCACATTGCACGTCTTTTTCTAGATCCCCACCATAGCATCACCAATATCACGCAGATGATAGAGATTTTAGAACTACACCTCGAAAGTCCAAAAAATGAAGCTAAACCCAAGAAAATATATGTTAACCATATAGACAAACAAAGGTACAGCAACGATTACCTTCATTGCTTCGCCATTACCCAACAACACTACGCCAACCATTGTAAATCCTGAGTATTTACTGGATTCTGGGACTGTGGTGAACATGGACACATTGCCGCCAACCGTACTGAACCAAACCCAGAAAACGGTATTTTGAAATATTATTTTGAAAAAAATGTTTGCAATAGTGAACGTTTTAATAAAAAATAAACAAGTTAATCACCTTAATTGTAACGGTATTAATGGTAATGACACTGAAAAGTTTGTTGACTCCGACAACGAGCCAAAAAACTTCTAAGTGGGAGGGTAAATGAGGATCCCCCTTCCACGAAATCAAAGATTCATCCTGATCCAGATAAAAGCACTGAATTAGACTTCGAACTTAACACGCTTTCAAAATTTGACCCCTCTGCTCTCATCCTAGCCCTACCTTCCCGAATTCGTGGTAGACTCAAGAAGAAAAAGGTCCCTGTCGTTAAAATCTCTAAAGTCATTATATCTCGAATTCCTAAGCTATGTGATAACTTCATCAATGCCCCTGATTCTACTTCGATAAATGAAATTGCCAAACCTTACATTTCACAGCTATCCGATTTATCCAAACTGTCTCTTACACAAAGTGAACTAGATAATACACACCAGTCGTTAACTAATGTTACTATCCCAATTCCTCTAGACAAAATCTTGACTATGGAATTAGATTTAGCCACTGCGTTTAAGAATATTATCAGAGAGTACCAGAATCTAAATAAACAGATCCTCCTAGTAGATCTTGATGCCAAAGCTAATCCCACCGATTGTACTTACATTAATGTACCGATTTACAAAAAGAGAGTACGTATGATATTAGATAGTGGAGCTCCCACCAACTTCATATCGAGTCGCTTAGTAAAACGATTACCCATTAAACCATATATATTGCTCGGACACCTTTAGTACAGCTGGAACCGAAACCATTACGGTACTAGGAGCATATTCGTTAGTCCCTATTAAGTTTGGAAAACTAACCCTAGCCTTCCCAGCGATAGTATTTGAAAGCAAAGATTATGACTTTCTCCTAGGTACAGAATTCTTT
This sequence comes from Batkoa obscura, assembly GCA_030770535.1. Taxonomy (NCBI): domain Eukaryota; kingdom Fungi; phylum Entomophthoromycota; class Entomophthoromycetes; order Entomophthorales; family Batkoaceae; genus Batkoa; species Batkoa obscura. The sequence continues at coordinate 409,566 of JASVEC010000005.1, read as the reverse complement.
GTGAAACATAGTTGCCAATTATTGTATGATCAAAATAGCTTAAAAATATTAGATCAATCTATTCCAATGTACTACAATAAACCAAGGAACTTAACCATTAAGCATCCGAATCAAGGTGAACAATTCCAATTTTATAAATTTCCGGAAGAATATAAAGACATCTTTGCAAATTTAGAAGAAGATATTGTTTGTGCCAGCAATACTAAACATAAAATATATACATGTGGTTCACTACCTGTTACAACCAAATCATACCGTAAATCCCAGTCTGAACTTAAGGCAGAACGAAAAGAAATCCAAAAACTCTTAAGATTAGGTTTAATTATCCCTTCGAATAGTCCATGGGTCTCTCCCCTTATGGTTTTTAAGAAAAAGGACGGAACTAATAGAGTAGTTATGGATCGTAGGAAGCTTAACAGAATCACAAAAAAGAATGTATGTCCACTACCCAGAATAGATGATGCTGTTGACCGCTTACAAGGTACAAAATACTTTTCATCAATGGACCTAATCTCAGGATACTGGCAGGTAGAAATGGATCTGGAAGACCAAGATAAATGCCCCTTAATTAGTTCTGAAGGATTATTTCAACCAACTAGGATACCATAAGGCCTTTCAAACACCTATATGACAGCTATTTAATTAAACATAAAGAAACAAGCGTCATGCATAACTGAGTCCATATCAAGTTTCTCAAATCACCTATGCGACTCAATGAGTGCGATCTGTAACTAGTTAAATTGTACTATAACCATTGCAGAAGAAATTTTTTTTTGAATAAGACTATTTGCTTCGGTTCCCTTATAGAGCTCTCGGTAAGTAAACTATAATAATTCACTACATCAAATCATAGGGAGGGAAATATGAATATTGCTTCATTAGCTCTATAATTGATTATCGTATAATAATCACTTAACTTGTTTACAAAACTAGTTGTAGCTTTGTATTCAATTTGGCCGTGATTCATGCGATACAATCAATCTAAAGTTCCTTATTTAGATTTGCTGTGAGAGTTTCTACCACCTAATCATGAAGAACTTATTGCCCACGTTTTAATGTCCATACTTGGCAACTATAATAAGGAATAACTGTTATAATGTTGCTTATATATAGCCACCCAGTTGGAGTATAAAAGAGATTCTTCAACATACTAACTTGAGGCTTTTTAATTGAATTACTCCCTGATATCATACCATTAATAAAGCCACTAAGTCTTTCTGACATCTTACGTAGGTTTTACAGTAGTATTGTCTATTCTATTTGTTTTATATAGTTCGTAGCTTATTACGTATTATTCTTATTCATTTAAGTCTATCTTAGTTATATAAACTAAGACCGTTCGACTCAAGGCAAGCTAATCAACTAAGAACTGCTTTTAACTCCTACCACTGAGTACCAACTTTCACACCATATACTTGCTTATAAATTAACAGGAAATAAAAAAATATATTGAAAAAATATAATATTAAAATAATAATAATAACATACTAAAATAAAAATCGGTTTTAAAGAAAGCTATTTATAATGCTTTAATTATTTATTATTATCAAAAAATAAAATAAATACCTATAAACATTGTTAATTAATTTTTTTAGTAATTTTATTTAAAGTTTATAAAAAATTTAAAATCATAATAATTGTTCCAACTATTTATCTAACTTTAAGCAATAACAAATTAAAAATGTTATAATAATTTTAGCTTTTTGATATGTTATTTTAACTATTGATTCACAAAGTTTTTAACAATATTTTTATTTTTTATTTTTGTTTTTATTCTTATTTTAAAAAATCAAGATTTATAAATATTTTCTATTAAATTAAAAATTAAAAATAAATTAAAAACAAATATATGGGGATGTTTTTTTTAGCTTCATCACTTTTTCCATTTTAAGCGCTATTTAAGCAAAAAGATTGTTAGTAAAATTCTTTTAAAAAAATATCACCATGTATTATATATTTTATTTTAATATTTTGATATATATATATTTAATAATTATATTCATTTAAAAGTAGTTATATAAATTTTATTAATAATGTATTTAAAAATCAAATATTTTTCTTATAAGCTTTGATAAATACTGTATTTTCAACTTATTGTGCTTATGTTTTAATTTTTTTTTAAAAATGTGTAAGAATTTTATATAATAATGCAAAGCAAAAATAAAAAAATACAAAAGCTTATAGCTTGTAGCTTTGATTATAATTATTTTAACTTCCATTACAATGATTTTTATTTTACTTTTATTAAAACTATTGTCAAAATTTTTAGTTCATTTTGTTTATAGTTTTTCTTGAGATGAACGTGATAGGTTGGAGATGCTGTATGCTATTAAGATTTAAAATTTACTATGTCTTACAACTATCCAGCTTCTTTTTATTTTATTGTGTTTTGGATTTTTATGGCTTTCTTTGTGTATCTAAACCTATAATTCTTGATGCAAATATATCGATGTATACTTATAAAATGTATAATATAAGGCTTTGGGAAGCGTAATAAAGCTTTCTATTATTTACAAAGCATAGGAAATATTTACAATAATTGAGTAAAAATTTGATAAAATCAATTTTGAATTCATTTGTAAATCGGCTTCATAGTTTTAATTTTGTATGAAAATATTAAACATTAAACATTAAGATTAAATACTTTGTTTACAACTATTTAATGTGATACCTAAGCTTGGGCTGCATTCTGACATAGATATTACGGTTCATAGCTGATCAAATTTACTCTATTTTTGCCTTTTTAAATAATTTCATAAACCTATTTAACGCTTTAGTCCAAATAAACAATACTATGAAGGTAAAACAAAGCAATATAGAAAAAGTAGGTAATAAAAACGAATAGTATTGCCAATAAAACTCCAAGTCAACGGTTGGTTTATAGCAAGGTAATTGATAGTTACACGATTTACTTTTTTGAATGTACTTTAGTATTAAATAAAGTGCCCTTTCTTTTGCATCCTTACTATTTATGTTCATTATACTGTTAAGTTCGACCATTTTACTTCTATTGATATTACCCAATACTTTATTCACTTTATTCACTATGTTATCTTGGTTTAATTCTTTATACCCTAGATAATCCCCTATTTTTAAAGTTAGTAATTTATTTGCTGAATATGGTTGATCAGCAAATAAAGGAAAGCATAATATTGGTTTAGTATTATTAATGGATTCCAGCAAAGATTCCATACCACAATGAGATATAAACAACTTGACATTGGGGCTATTTAAGATACTAACTTGTGGTAAATTGCTACCACAATAAATATTAGGATGGGAACATGAATATCTAGTGGAATAAATAACGGAATCGATGGCAGTATCTAAAAGCAAATTGACCATACTTTTAATTATTGCTTCATGGACATTTATTGGTAACTGGGCATTATTTCCAAATGCTATATATATTATCTTCTTTTTACTATTTAAAATGTTCAAGATATCCCCATTTTTTAATGTAGATGATGTAGAATTAAATATAGGTCCAACTAAATGGAAATGCTTAGGTACTTTACTTAACTCTAATCCTGAGAAAGAATGAACTAAATTAAGTGTCTTTGAATACTCCGCAAATATATAATTTTGACTAGGGATACCAAAAGAACTTCTCATCAAATTAAGTTCTTTTAATATGTCATAATAAGAAAAATACTCTTTTAATAATTCAAATGAATTAAAACGATCATCATTAAAATTAAATGAAAAGGTGGGCTTGACACTGGAAAATACATCTAAACTTTGTAAATTAATAGCTAATGGTATGTTTTTTAATAAAGCTAAATCTACGCATGCTGGTGTCATAAAATCACATATAATTAAATCTAAATCCTTATTATCTTCAATAAAATTACGTAACTCACTAAAGCTAGCTTGATAACCTTTTAACAATAAAAACTTTAATAACTTTAATGTTGCTTGTTGGTGGCTTGTTTTATGAAGTGTTTTAATACCATGTTCAAATAGTTTTCCAGCACTCTTATATGGACTTTCTCCTGAACTTACTTTTTTGATTTTATTACTTGGACTATTTTGTAAGCTGGTATCATCACTTAAATATGTTATTTTATGGCCCATATCAGAAAGAGTTTCACTGACCTCTATTAACCATCGAATATGTGATCTTCCTCCCCCAGAAGAATGAATCAATATATTGTAAGCTGATAATAATGGTAAAAGATAAACACGTAGGATTAAAATATAGAGTTTCATTTTCAAAATAATGCTAATTAACTTTATATAGTTTTTAAATTGAAACTCAAGTTTTTATATCTTTTTATTCTTATATTTGTGATAGATTACAGTGGTGCTCTTTTAAGGGATATAAGCTTGCCTTATGCTCATACCACATTTTACGAAAACAAGTTTTTATTTATTCGAATCTAAACCCTATTTTGAAAGCATATGTGGGATGTTTTTGAGTTCCATCACTTTTCCATTTTTTAAACGCTATTGAATGGAAAAACTGTTAACAAATTTCTTAAACAAAAAAGACGCTCTTATACTCATATTGAATACACTTGTATAAATATTTATAAATTAGAAATGGTTTATGTATATGCTAATTTTATTTAAGCTCAAACTACGTTTTACTATTTAAATACATTATTCAAATCAGTTCTAGTTTTAAAACTTTTTATAGAAACTAAAACTATTGATAGTTATATTTATTAACAATTCAATAAATCTAAAAATATAGTGGCTAGAGTATATTATGGTTCCAGAAAAGCGGAAAATCTGACATTTATTCCTTTATAACAGGGATTTGAACTTGTGAGCTAATGTGAGGATTGGTTCTCAAGCTCAAATGAACGATACATATTAATATTTAACTTTCTTTTGTTTTATATTTTAAAGGAATTAGACTCCCAAGTGGTTTAATGTTGGACGTAAGTAAGAGAATTTTTTGAATTTCCTTTTTTTGATACTAATATTACTGCTTATTCTTACAAGTAGGCTAAAAAATAGAATTTCAATCCAGACTTTGTAATTATTGTTCCATTTAAATATTATCTTGTAATTATAACCTAAATAGTTAAACGATGTCTAAATTGAAATAGCAACAAAAATGAAAATTAACAGAATGCAAATATTATAGTAAAAGCTATTAGGCTTTTAAACATGATAAAATTGATTTTGTATAATTCAACGTTTCCAATGTTTATTACTGTATGTTTATAATAATAGAATTATTTTAATAACATTAATTTCTGTTGAAATTAAATTTAGTTATGATGAAAATTAAATATTTTTTATTATAAATTTTCATGTTTTAATTTTTTATATTTATTGTTGATGATATAACTTTAGTTTGTTCGAATTTCATTTTTTGAGATAAACGTGGTAGGTTGAAAACGTCAAGTGAGATTTTGATTAGTTTATAGTTTCTATTTTTATTAAAAACAAAAGTTAACTCATCATATAAGTAAAAGTTTTGATTGAAAAAAAGAATCAATCTACCAATTCCTTTATTAAATTAAATAATGTAAAAATAACTACTACTCTACATTATCTAGTTATTATCACAATAGTGCTCCAGCAGCTCATGGAACGTCTGCCTTTTTTCCATTGACGTTACCAATTTTTATGACAATCTGAAACACAGGGTGAATGCAATGTTTATGATAGTTTTTTGAGTTAAAATAAACACAAAAAAATATACATTAAGATACAAAAATTTATACAACAGTTAACTTAGTTTAAATAATACCTTATTTACCCCTTTATTATATTAAAAATAATAATAAAATAGTTGAAATTAACAATATTTTAGTTAGCATACATTCAAAGTAATTTCAAATCAATACTAGTTTCCACTCAAAAGAACATTCCTTTATAAAATTAATAAATCAAATCCTTATTATATAAAAATTGAGCTTATCCACGCAAATAGATTTTTTCATTAATATCATGGAGCTTATTAGTATAAAGTACAAAACAATAACAAACACGCTTTTTTGGATATATAAAATTTTCTGTTTTGTAAATTTTTTTCTGTAGAAAGTTTATTCAGAGCAGGTTTAGCTTTATATGGCAATAACTTTAAGCTTTAGATATAAGTTTAATCATTTAAAGATACCAATCTATTTCATGGTGCATCTAGATAATTGTTGCCAATTTCTAAACTCCTTAGACTTTTATTATTAAAGCTATACTAAATCTATGATGGATTATAAACATACTTTCGCCCCTGTAAATACTAACTAAAGAGTACTGATAATTTTTTAATGAATTTGAGATCTTAAATTACCATTTAAACAAATCTCTAACCCTTTATATCTTATCCCAATTTCAGCCCATTTTTCAATCCTTAATGCTATATTTTAGCCAACCTTTAGACTTACATGGCTAAACTGTGACATAGTTCCCCACTAAGATTATCGGGGACAATAGCTTAGAATTACAAAAAATAGGTGAGACACTCAATTGTAGAGGAATAGTCCTGTATTTTTCTTTAACTTATAAAAGTTTTAAAAAAATAGGATGTACCATTCATCTCTTCTCTTATTTCCTTCTTCGGTTAAATTTAAGATTCTTTCTGAGCTCAAGGGCTCCTCTTCTGCCCCTTTTGTGCCCCCTAATTGCTTGAGATTTATTCTCCTTCATTAATAAAGTAACCACAAGCTGTTTGGTCTTGGCTTTTTAAAAAAAATAAACTATAGTATTCTTCAGATAAGATGGTTTATTTTAATATAAAGGATAAAAAGTGTTTTATTTAATAACTAATTCCAAGCAACAAGATTGTGAGAAGAACATACTATAATAGTATATGCTTTGCTTTTTAATTTCTATCCCGTATTCTTCAATTAGAAATTTTTATTTAGTTCACTTTTTAAGAACCTAGAAGAAATCACAGTTAATCAAAAAAGAGAATAATAATTTGAAATCATTTACATTTTCTAATAATCTATTTATCATATTTTAATATTTTATAAAAATAAAAAATAGCGACTATTTTCGGCTTACTTTGAACAGAATATTAGATAATGTGACTGTAATAGTATACTAACCCCCTAATCGTTTGTTTAATTATCCATGAAGTTGTCAACTTAAGAAAAACAATTTTTTTTCTTAATTAGTGCTTACTTTTTATTAATTTAAATGCAAGTAAAGTGGGTATAAAAAGATTTATTAAAAGACTTAGTTGAATATATGCTTCTTATATATATGTTTGTCTTTTTTAATGTTTAATAAAAGTAGGTTAATTAATTTATTTTTTTCTTCTTATAGTATAGCTTTTAATAAGCTGTGTACTAATAATAGTACTATCATTAATTATTCTTTGGAGAGTGAAGGTAGACTGAAATTTCTATTTATCGTTTTCTATCCTTTTCACAAGATTTATCTTAATGTATTAATTAAGATATAAAATATAAAATTGGTTCAAAATGTTATCTGATGAAGCTTTTTAAGCCATCCTGAGTGATTAGGGTAAACATTATTAGATATAAAGATAAAATTAAAGAGATTAAGTTTTTGGATTTTTAAAGTAAATTAGCTATGCACATAAATTTGAAAATTTAATAACTTTTATTTAGCTTTTAGTTAAGCTGTAACTGCAATGGAAGTTAGTTAATTAAATTACCAAAAAAAAGGGAGCTATGTGTACCCCATAAAACGTCCATCAAATCTAGAAGAAAAAGTTGTAACTTTAAGTAAGGGTATTTAGGCTGATAGCTGAGGTATAAATAACATAGAAAGTGGCAAAGAAACCATCAAAAAAACAATATCTCTTAGAAAAAAATGGAATTTAAAGGTTATATTCCCAATATTAATGAAGCTATATTATTAGCATCTGCAAGCGTCAATAACGTCGTGCCATTAACCCAAGGGCGTAACAAAGATTCCATTTACCATGGAAAAACTATTATATTTTCTTTAAAGGATAGTAAAATAACTCGTTGGACGGATAATAAGAAATGGAGCGCATCCACATTTCGAGATGGCTTTTTTATTTACTATGAAAAAAAAGAAAAGAAAGAGCTAAATTACATTTTGAATGATGTATTATGTAAAAAATGTATCAAAGTATATTATAAAGATGATGTGATTGGCATCATTAATTATTTTTATTTGAATTCAACCCAAAAGCTATTGATCCCTTCTCAATTCAACTTTAGTTCAAATGTCTACTCTCTAGTTGACCATTTTTCTTATATTAAAGATTATCGTACTAAATCAAAATATTATGGCAAATTAATCAAATTAAATGGGACAATGATTAATTTGGATCCTCCTGTAATTTCTTCAGTTTCGTCATATAACTCGTGCTCAAGTCCTTTGCCTTCGATTAATGAGCTGCTCACATTTACTAAAATTGCCTACAATCCAAGAAGACTTTCTTTTGATCAAATTCAATTGTCTAAATTTAACTCATAGTGTAAAATTAAAGTTTATATATACATTTATTATTAAATTTAGTTTTTAACATATGGGGATGTATTTTTTTGTTTAAGAATTTTACTAATGATTTTTCCGCTCAAATAGTGCTTAAAAAATGGAAAAAATAATGAAACCAAAAAAAACATCCTCATATATAAACTATACTATTGATTAATTAATAGATTACAAATATAAATAAATATCATTAGTAAGTAGCTAATAGCTTTGTTAATGATAATGCGAAATTAATAAGTACTGGTTTATAGGATCCCTGAAATAACCCCTAGTTCTACTACTCATATTGACCTAAACCCCTTTCTTTTTTTATTCTTTTTTTATGACGTAGTAAATCTCTATTATTTATTAGTATTTTAATAGCGGGTTATAATTTCCCTTCATTCCACATGCATTGTTAAAAACTAAATTTAATATTGGGTGTTTATGATTTTCTTGGGGTACCTTTGAAACATCATGCTTTCAAATGTTCAATTGACAGTATAAAGAAAGGAGATTTTGATACCACGAAGAGTAACCAATAAAAGAGGCTTGTTTATATTTAAATTTACAAAAATGGTATAAATTACATTTAAATATAGTTATTTCATTTGACTTTTTAAAGTTTTAATATAAAAAACGCTGAGTTTTAAAAAGATTAAATCAGCTTTTTAAATTAACTTAATAATTATGCCCTTTTTTACACTTCTCATCATAATCTGTAGCAATAAAGAAAAAGAATTAGTCAATGTATGGATCAAAACTTTGATAAAGTTATATAATTTTTAGCTTGTTTTTTACTAAATTTCAATTATTTTGACGTTTGCTGTCTTAAATGTTCACTTCTTTAAGCTTTACTCTGAGAACTGCTTTAATTGCCTGAGTTTTTTGTTGAAATTGGGCATAATTTGCTTAAAAGTAATTACTGTTTTTTAGTAACATTGCTTATATTAAAATCTGCGCCTTCATTTTTTGTTTATACTACCACACACCTATCATTTCCAATTATTGGCACAAATATAATGAAAGATCAGAAAAAGGTGGTTTTTATGTTACTGACGTAATTTGAATTCGTGGGGATTTGTTTATCATGAAAATGGGCAAACACTATTTACAATTAAAATTTGTGTGTAAGTTATACATAGATAACTATTGATCTATCGGTATATAACATCCTGTTAGTTTAATATGAAAGCAACCTAACTATTAGAAACTGTTTATTTGAACGTAATATAGGATTTTACATAATAAATGGGTGAGATCGAATAAGTTTATGTAGAAGTATTGATATTTACACTAGGTAGGACTATAAACCCTGAGCTTTTTCTGGCCGAATTCATATTGTAAAAGTATAAAATTATTATATCAAATATTTTTTTAACTTAAAGTAGTTATTGTTTTTAGACACAAAAACCACCTTTTGCTGCAACTAGCACTTTGTTTACTTAGTGAAGTTCCAATATTTAAGAGCCTATCTAATAATGACTACTATACTATTTATATAACGCCTTTTATAAGCAATATTAAGACTAAGATAACTAGTGTAAAAGTTAGTTTTGAATAGGTTGTATTAACATTTCCTTGTAAAATTGCTAGTTTTTTTTGGTACAACGCAAAGCCCCACAACCATACTGGGTTGTAGTTCATTTTTTATTGATTATTTTTGAATAATAAAGATAATCATTTTAATGAGAAGATAGCTTTTATAACCCAATTTTTCAAAACACTTTAACGTGGATTTGAAAAAAATCATGTTAGAATTTGAATTTACTGTCTACTTTATTAAACTTAATAACAAAAAACCAGAAACAAAATACCCACATCTAGGTCTATCTCTATATATGTACATCATAACTTTATATAACAATTAATCAAATTCAGTTGCCTTTTATCTTCTGAATTTAAAGAATGCTCTACATGTCTCGAATGGGATTTAGAGAGCTTTTTATTCCTGAAAGAAGTTTTAAACTTATAGTCTGTTATAGCACCTTTGATTGAATCAATATCAGGAAAATCACATTGCGAGGGTATTTTAAATTTGAATGAGGCTATGTCATCTTTATCTATATAATTTATTATATGATACAAATTCTCATCTGGCGCGGTTACTGTAATAGCCTTTTTAGTTAACTTCCTATTTCCATTCAATTGTTGGTATTGAAAAAATCCTTTTTTTAGCTTAGATGAAGACCACGTTTTACCATCTGACCACCTTTTAATACCACTTTCGTCTTCGTTATAAATAAACACAGATCCAGAAGTTATGTTATCCCTTTCTATTACGCTCAGTCTATTTTTTTCTATTGGAAATAAATTTCTTCTGCTTGCCTCTAATAATATTAGAGCTTCAGTTATACTAGGAATATATAGTTTTTCTTTAGTTTTGTTCATCTACTTTAACATTATCATATAAAATAACAAAAAATACCTATCTCCTTTATATACATATGACAGATAAAAAGGCTTCATTATCTAATTCCTAATACTTGGCTTAATGATATTATATTCAAGTGCTTTGAATTTAAGCCAAACTTTGGGAAATTAAATAATGCGAATAAAAGTAATTTAAAAGTTTAAATGATTAGTGGACAAATGAAGGAATACAGCTGTTGTAACTCCTTTAAAACTTTGTTAGCTTTAATTTTTAACAAGTTATTTATGTGGCTATTTTTTGAAGCTTGGTTTTTATATTTTAGCCGAATTTAAGCATCATTTTTTTATACAAATGACCCATTGATTAGATCGCAAAAGAGCTGCAACTGTTGTATCCCTCAATTAACAAAGTAATAATGCAAAGCCTTTTAAACTTTGAATTTTAAATTACTAATATAATTTAATTTATGAACTAAGCGAACAAGCTAACATTATTAGTCAACCTTTTAATTTTATATTTCATTTATGAGTCAATCTGTATAAAACGGAATATACACCCGCTCAACACAGGTTGCCCTTTAACAAAAATAGCACATTAAATTTTGATCAGTCCCTGGATTTTGATTCCTTTTGATTCCCTAGCTCCTGTGATCCTTTAAACCCCATACCTATTTTCTATTACTCACAATAATTTTTTCTTCTAGTAATAAACTACCTCAGAGTTGCAATATCCTTCCGATGTTTTTTTCAAAATAGTTCATATTTATATTGAACTTAATGAACTCAATTGAAATTAATCTAAATTAATAGTTTATCATGATCAAATATATTAAAACTTACATAATTCATAAAGTAATTGCAAATCAAACTAAAAAATGTTGTCAAATTAATTGCGAATAATAATACTATATTTAAAGTCATTTATTCATAAAGTTCTAAGATAGAGCCTTTCATCTTAATCGTATCGATAATTATAATTATATGGCACTAAATACTTATTTATACCAATTAAAGGGTTTGGAATCCTTGAACAGCTTTAATAAAGAATAAATCAGCAAAAATATAGCTAATACACTTCATTTTGTTAACCTTAATAATAGAAGCGAAATGCTGAAATTTACCTTATTAATTTATATATGTTAATGAAGAAACAATAATTTAATATATCATCAATATCACATTACTATATATGGTCATTGGGTAAATGTTTAATCTTTAGAATTCACTCATAATTTTCTAATCATATTAAGTAAAATAGTAATTTACAGCAGATGCTTTGATCCTGTTAAAAGGTTAACTCTTATGTTTCTACACTTTTACATTAGTCAAATTTAGTACCTTTACTTCGTCACCTACATTGATGATTCTTTACCATAAAGCTCCCTTTCGAGAATTTCCTTAACTTTTTTATGGTAGACACAAAATGCCAAACATCCCTATTATAGTAAAAGAATGTCTTTGTAAATTTACAAATAATTCTTTGAATGTGATTGATAATTTAATAATTACAAAAAATTTGAAATTTTCAACAGAATGCATAAACCAACTATGAGATTCCAAATGTTCCTATAGTATTGGCTGTGCTCAAAGGGGATTGAATTTACTACTTAAATTACTATTTTGGTGATAATTTTACCGCAGTAGGCTTGGATGGTAGATCACAAGGTATTTATCCGTCCTTGCTTTAACCGTATGCTTCTATATAGTAATAATGATATTAACGATGATTGTTTCGATTAAAAGTAAAAACTTCATAATTAAAAGCTGATATCAAAGTATTCAAAGGATATTTTTAAAAATGATACATTTATTAATAATAATATTGACTTCGAGTCAAAGGATAATATATAAATTAAAGTTCTAAACTTATAAAAAAGAAAATCTGTCTAAAATAGAAAGCTGACGTTGGCTCTCGCTATGCCTTGGTAACATATATCTACTAACCGGCGACGTAGGCAACGTGCAATCAGAGTATTGAAAAATGTTTGAAACAGATGGTAAAGAAAGAGCCTTAGAATGGCTCTTGGAAAAACAATCACCATCTTCAATAAATACTGCCCCAAAAGGATTTGTTTTGGGCGTGGGTTCACTAGAATGAGAAAGCTTGCCTTGCTCAGAAGACTCTACCTCTGGGGCGTAGTATAGTCTTCTCCAAGCACGCGATTTAGTTCTAAAACATTTGTAATATTGGTATTTTTTAGCAGTTTCAATAATAGAAACTAAAGATGATAAATTTAGATTCATAGGGCGAGGTAAGTTGTTTTTTATATACGGTCCCTTTGGACTGTCATGGTAAAAATAGTTGATGACATGGAGTGTATGAAGATCAGGGGTTATCACAGTAATTACTTTTTTTAATAGACATCTATCCATATTTTGATTATTGTCTTCAGATTGCGTATATGGGTTATTACCCACTTTACTAGATCTTTGGGAGCCTATTTTTTCTTCATAAAGGAAAAATCCATTATATAACTTTGATGGTGCCCATACCTTTCCATCAGTCCAACGCTTCATACCAGTCATCGTTTCGTCAAAGATGATAGTCATACCATCATATATAGAGTTCCTTCTCGTTACATTAGGTCTCTTTGACATCATTTTGATCTCACCTCTTCTTGCCGCTTCGCTAATAATAAATGCGTCCAAGACAGTATCAATGAAACCTATAAATTCCATTTTCAAATGAATCAAGTTTTCTAAAATTTTTAAAAAAATGAAATTCAATTTCTTATTTATATATGTTTCTATTAAACTAAAATCGGAAATAGCATTTTAAAATTGTTCTTTCAGAGTTGAGGAATAAACTTGATAAAAATAACCCTTTAGATTTATTGGTGATTTCACATTATAAATAACAGCTACTTTAATTAAATTGAAATGCCTTCTTACATTTTATAACGCTGTACCAAGTAAAGTATATAGAGCAAACATTGTTATGATTCGTATACCGCTACATAAAAATTCCCTTTTAAATTGATCTTGATTCAAGATAATTCCAAAGTAGCCTTATTCAAGTGTAATAAAATTACTTATATCTAAGAACAGTGATTATAAATAATATTGGTTACAATACAACGTATAGAATTATATCACCTGCTAAAATATTTAATTTAAATTCTATCCTTCTTTCTCAATTTGTAAGCGCTCTTACCAAATTTGTATACCCAGAGCTTATAAAAGTTTATAATGTTATTTTTAATAGTATCAAAGCAATATTATTTGATATTAAAGAATATAAAAGTTAAGTACCAGGTGCATAATTGTAGATTTAATAAAAGTGCTCTAAACTAGCTTAATAGTTTGACCGTTTTCCAGAAAGTGACTGCATGAACAGAATATTTGGGTTGAAAAATCATTATAAATTAAAGTTATATATTAGACACTTATTAATCTATAAGCATTATTGTGTATAAAATGTAATATCATTATTAGCTTTTTCAAAATATTCAAATATTTTGTAATTAAATTTTATCTTAGTTTAAATTTTGAATTATTTCATTGGCTTAAAATTCCTGCCAATCCCTTATTAAATGCGATAAGAACTATTACCAAGTAGTCACTTTAAGAATTAATATTCATTATTATTTACAAACTTTAATAAAATATTATACTTTAGGTACGGGAATGACTAAAAATAATTAAAAGTAAGTCTACTAACTCTTCATTTTTATATAAATATACAAAAGTATTAGTAAAATCGACATTCATAAATAAATATTCCTTTCAAAATAGTGCCAAGAGAATCATTAATCGATGTTCTATACTTGAATACAATAAGTGATCAAATTGCAATTCAATAATACAAGTGCTATTTCAAGGGTTTTAATTGAGTGAATAATTCTTCTAGACTTTAATTATTGTTCCTGTTTCCTCGCGAATTGTAAGAAGCCAAATTTCCTATTTAAGTAAATCAAGTAAAATTACGTTACACCTATTTGTTAATGTAAAAAAAAGCAATTCACTTTTACTAACTACTGCACCACTCTTCAATAACAACAATGTATTTCTTTAAAATCACATTGGCTCTATTCTATATTACAGAAAATGACAACTAAAATATAAGTTACACTATAGTATTAAATGAGCTATAATACTGTTATTACCATTTATCTGACACCCTACTCATTAGCTTAAAAAGTAAACAGCTTCTATAATTAGATTTTATTTATAAGCTTTAGAATAGATTAAAGCGATAAATTAATAAATGTTTATTTTTAAACTTACCATCAATTGATCTGTAGTTAAAAATAATCTACTACTTTTACAGTTTGTATTAAATAAAATGCTCAAAGGCGGCCAATTGGTATTTTCATAGTTTTCAATTAAATCCATATTTTTGAGTTAGTTTCTAAGATTGGCCGCTGAATATTAGGATATTCTCTTTATGCATAAATATTGTTATTATAAGGTATATATTGTTCATTTGGTATCTAATTGTTTTGTTTTTTTCTGGGAAGTAGTGACATAATACTTTATGTATCTTTCTTCTATTATATAACCAACGGGATATAGGTGAAAGTTCCATTTTTTTGATAGAAGCTTCTATATTTTATTGATCATAGAGCAATATCATTTATTAAATAAGCTACTTTTAATTTAGATCTAAAAAGCAAAATCTAAACTAGTAAAATAGTTTAATTAGTTTATATTAAATTAAAAAAAATAATAAATTTATTGTTTATTATTTTTGATGTTTTTGTATATTCCCATTTAATAATACTTTTGTGAATTTTATACTAATATATTAAACTTGGTACTGATAAAAAATATCTTTATGTACAATAATGATAAGGTGTATATTGGTAAGTATAAAAGCTTAGTTAAAATTAAGGATGAAATTTTACATTCTGGTTTTTTTGTCCATTTTCTATATGGGGATGTATTTTTGTGTTTAAGGATTTTACTAACAATTTTTCCACTCAAATAGCGCTTAAAAGGTAGAAAAAATAATGAAACCAAAAAAAATACCCCCATATAGTGTAAATTTGAAAGCAAAGATATGAAATTAAATTAGAACTGATATTTTAAGATATTAAAGTAAAAGTAAAACAATTAAAAGTTTATTGAATAATAAGGTGGTATATTTATTAGATATTTCTACTCGGTAACTTCACTTTAAATTAGTATACAAAGGTACTCATAAATCATTTTTATGATTAAAGCCTATGGTAGCTATTTTAATTTTATTAATGTCTAATAAAATTATTATTTTATCTATTTGTCTTGTTTAATACAATTTTGTAATAATGTTATTAACCTATTGAAGGCTATTTTGTAAATTTTGATTAATGTATTATTAGAAAGTTTTATAACTTCATATATTTTTTATTTTGTAAGCAATATGAAAAGTGACAATCATAAACAAATATTAATATAGTTAATATTAATATAGTTGTATAAGATACATATGGAGATGTATTTTTTTGGCTTCATTATTTTTTCCATTTTAAGCGCTATTTGAGCGGAAAATTTGTTAGTAAAATCCTTAAACAAAAAAATGCATCCCCATATAGTACTTGTGAAGTATTAAGATGATTGCAATCTAGGATAAATATCTAAGACAAAACGCCAACCATCAGTAACCAGTGTTAATTAATACTAGATATAGTCAAGAATAGAATATATATTATATACCACTTAACTTTCAAGCTTCTTTGGCGCAGCTGGCAGCGCGTGAGTCTCATAATCTCAAGGTCGTGGGTTCGATCCCCACAGGGAGCATATATTATGTATTGATAATTTTTATAGTTCATTAAAGCTTACAAATTAATGTAATAAAGGAGGCGTTCCTATCTTTTCTCAAAAATCTTTTAGACATTTACATTTACTTTATCAATTATTGTTAAATAATTTCCTTTGCATTATAATAGAAATAGTATTATTACAGGATTAGTTCTGAAAATGTACTTAAAAGTATAAGTGATAAATTAATTTATTTTATAAATGACTTAATATTCATACAGGCTACCTTCTACTGCTAGATTGAAATAAGTTTAAAAAGCTATCTAAAACTTCTTTAAACTTAGCATAGATTCGATTATGTAAGAATAGTAAAAGGATGGGATTAATAAAAGAGAAGGAGAAAAGAGAAGCAAAATTAATGGTAGAGAGGAGAGGATCTAATTTAAAATTAGGATTTAAGTTCCTCATAATACTATGATAAATCATGACCGAAATAGCTGGGAACAAAAAGAATACATAGCATAAAACAAAAGCTATAGTTTTAGTCAATATTATTTTTTCTTCTCTTTTGTTTGTACTAATTGGTTCTATTGGTCTATACATTTTATATCCCAACTCTGTTTTTACTACACTATTTCCCATTGGCTTTAAAGGTACATTTAAAGCTAACTTGGTGGATTTCCTTTTATTTAACATACTAAAATAACAAAATAATATAGCCATGGTATTAACAAATAATACAATGATCATAAAATGAAATAAAAAACTACCAGCTAAATGTTTTTTAGGATCAGTCATACATATCATTCTCGATGTAGTGTATTCAAATTGATTAGTTGAAGCTGAAATAACTGTTAAAACAAATGTTATACCAATAATTGCTGTTACAACTAAAGTCAACATATATCTTGGAAGTTGAATACTATGAACTTTGAGATAGCGCTCTAGGGATACATAAGCCACGCAGCAGGAACTACCAATGGGCATAAAATTGTGAAAGAAGCCAAATGCTTGACATCCAGCTACTGTTGTCATTGGGTTAAATGAGGCTATAGCTGTAAATTCTTGTACTAAACCTACAATTGGACTGAAAATATCAAAAAATAAAGTTAAAAATATAAACTTTAAGCCCAATATTGAAGTGGAATTTCGAACTAAAGATATTAGTAAGGCTGCTACCGTTATATTTATTATTAGGCTTGCTACTGCTAGGATAGTGCCTATTATCTCCATCGTGTCCGCGATATTCATCTTTTTTATCGAAAAAAATAGAAAACTAATACTATGTTTGAGTAAAATTGAAGTTATAACTTTGATGTTCCAACAATTAATTGATATTACTAAAACTAGATTTTCAAACCAATAATAACTTTATTTTTTAATAAGGTGTTGGTTTTTATAAAATGTGTTACTTCTGTTTGTAACATTTAAATTGTAATATATTAATTTATCTAAAGTGTAACTTTGATATTATAACTACGTTAACCTTAATTTTATTTAGTAATAATAATATATATAATTGCATTTAATAAATGGTTAAACTTAATTATTTTTATAAATATTTTGTGTATTAACTCTTTATAAATAAAATAAAATAAATTATTTAATTGCTTTTTGATTATAAAACTAAACTTAAGATTTAGTTTATTAAAATTAGAAATTAAAAATAATTTTCTAAAACAATTCAAATATTATAAATACTACCCATAATTATACAAATCAAAAACAGCTATTTTTTGTGTCAAAGCTAAAGGTGATATTAAATCCATGAAGGAAGTAATATGAAATATAAAGTTTTAAAAGCTATTAATTGCAGTTTTTGTTATTTCTTTATAAAGATAACTATTAGCAGAGATTTAAAAATAAGTTTAATGAATATTAAGAAAAATGGGATCACTATTACACATCATATCAATATTAACCAAACATTACATCTAATACTTTAAAATAAGATCGTAGTCCAACTTAATGGATTAAAAAACAATACCTGCCCAATATTTATTAAAAGGCATAAACTATAAATAATAGTCTTTCAAACTATACTTCAAACATGATGCTAATTATTCCAATAAAACAGTTTACCACTTAAAGTCTTACATTAACAAGGTAGAAAAATCAACTTCTCTTTATTCAAAAAATGTATCTTAATACAATAGAAAATCACCTTGAGTGCTTCTTTCATCTTCTTAAAGGATCAAAAAATTATTATTATTTATTGTTAGCTAACTGCACCCTTTTTCTTTCCATAACTCTAGTTAGCGAGTCTTGAACAGGATTGTGATATTTTTTAAGCCATAAAAACTCTCTATTGATTTTATCCAATTCTTTTGACAACTTAATCTGATTCTGTGGGTGATTTAGTGAACTTTCATCTTCATTATAACTATGTTGTCTTTGTAACATTAGCTTAGCTTGTGTTCTAGAGATAGTTGAACCCACATTACTACGTCCTATTGGGTTTTGACTAGAAGTTAGAGGTTGTTGATGTTGGTGTTCTTGAGTTAACTCATTTGATTTATTTTTGCTACTTCGTAAAGTAGCTTGTATCTGGCTTGCCGTCAGTTTATTATTCATTAAAAACTGAGAAGTAATTGGTAGTTTTGTATTTGAACTTTCTACTTCTGGTTTAGCCAAATTGGGTAGGATAGCACTGCCAACAGCTTTCTCAGAAGAGATACGTATGGAAGGTGAACTTGGCTTTGGTTTTGTTTTGATAGTATTTAAAATATCTAGGCCATTAGTTTCGGATAAAAATTTATTACTTACTGAAGGGGATTTGGATAGAGGTTTACTACTACTTTTTTTTGTCTGTGGACTATTTTGATAGCTACGTGAAGAATCTGAATCATCATCTCCAAATATAAATTTTACTTGGTTTTTGGGCTTGCTTTTAATACCATTCGTCTTGTGCGAATTAATTGTTACCCATGAATCGCCCATCTCTTATTAGTTCTTAAATAAAAAATAAAAAATATTAATTGCTTAGGCTTTGTTTAAAAATCAACCATTCAATTCTAGGAAATTGATTGGGTGGCTTGATTGGTGGTGGTGGCTTGGTTTAGTTAATTTGTAGTTTGATAAAATTCATTAAAACTGAAATTAAAAATATAGCTAAAGTGCTTATAAAAAATAAGCTTAAAGGCTGCTGCTTAGCATTCATTTTATCAAAAAGGTTTTAAACTAAAAAAATAAGCTATTAGTAATACTTATTGACATTAATAACTATTAAAGTACTTGTTTTATAAATAATAAAGCTTTTTCTTTAAAGCTTTAATTGATAAGTGCAGAACATTGATCAAATTCTTTTGAGTAAACCTTGTTAAAATTTTGCATAGTAATTATATCTATAATTAGCATATACATAATTATTCGATACAAAAGTATTATGCTAAAAAAACTTTATATCCGGTTTGTATCAATCTCCACTCAGAATATTCGTTTATGACGAACTTGTTATGATAATTCTGCAACTAAAACAACTATCCGAAAAATTTAATAATAGAAAAATCTTTAATTATAACTTATCCTTGATACCCAACTCTCAACATTTAAAGAGCTATAGGTTTGATTAGCTTGTAGTACATAAAAAAATTTAGATTCTGAATCCGATTTAATGGTTATATATGAGGATGTATTTTTCTGTTTAAGAATTTTACTAACAATCTTTCTACTCAAATAGCGCTTAAAAAATGGAAAAAGTAATGAAGCTAAAAAAAACACTCCCATATGGCCAAATTTTGTCAATGATATCTTTTTGTTCAGCTTTGCTAATATTATAAAAATAATCAATATTTTCACATTGACCTGAGTATATAATATTTTGATAATGGGTTATGTGTTAACTTTTTTAAAAGATAATTATTTTAATTCTCTAAGTAAATAAATCTTTTTTAATATTATTTATTTAACTATAAAATTTGATTATAATATAAAATTGATCAATTGTAAAAAATCCAAAAAGTCATCAATGATATTTATAACATTTCATATATATTTTTAATTACGTTATAATATTTAAAAATAAATTATAAATGATAGAACAAGTTTATATAATATGGCCGCATTGAAAATTCTTCAAGCCCTGTAGTATTGGTATTTGCACTCCTAACAGCGCACAAGTTTTTAACAAGTCTATCTCCTACCTTTTAAGATGGATGTAATTGTAATTATCCTTGCTTTCTTCTTCCACTGTTAGTATGTATTACGCAGTAATTTTAATAGAAAAGGTTTAGACATTATATTGACTTAATTTTTTATTCAACCCATTAGTGTAGTTTATTATTATTAAGGAGTCATGGGTTGATATTTTAGCAAAGGATTTTTACAAGGCAATTTAAGAGTAGGGGTGCCTTTAAAGTGGATACGTGTTTGAATAAATAAAAAGTAAAGTTGATTTTTATATGAGATTGTTTTTTGCTTAAGATTCACCTAATTTTTTTTTTCAAATTTTACGCCTAAAAATAGACAAATGATCAAAAAGTAAAACGGATCACTGTATAGAAAAATATTATCCAAGGTATTTATTTATACAAATTTATTTAGAACCTATCTAAAAATTATTTCATAACATTATAAAACCTTTTCTATACATTATTAAAATAACATATTAATTCAAATTACTTAATATTAGAATTATACGCCTGATATTATTATTTGCGTTGAATTTTATAACTGAAGTAAATAGGTATAATAATAGGACAATATAAATAGGACAATATCAAAAAAATGTTTAGTTCAGCTCAATATAAAAAACAGAGCATTAAAATTCTAATTGATAACTTAAGCTGGTTATTTATACTTTCCCTATAAGACTTTAAAAATTTTCAATTTAGTTGTAATTAACCAGGTCTACTTATATTTGATATTGGTCAAAGATACCAATTGATTCATTAATGAACAAGGATTTTTGCCAAAATCCATTGCATTAAATAAATCCAACAAAACATGACGTTTGGGATACCATAATTTTCAATGCTAATCTTCTACTTTTCAAGGATGAAGCAACTATAAATAGCTTTTTTATGTTCAAGGAATGTATCATTTCATTTCTAACAACTATTCAGTATATTATCTTTTGTGTTTGGTTATAATGCACTGTTAATTTATTTAAAATCTTTTCAATCTTTGAAGCTACTCACTTTATCAAAATACCTATATGTTTAACTGAATTATCACACTAAAAAATGATTTATTAGTCGCTTTAATATTTTTTGAGTTAATAACAAAGAATTCGGATCCATCAATTACGGGGATCCTTGGTCATCTTGATACTAATAAAATATTTAAACCTGACGTTTGCTTTATTTTTCATTTGATAACATACAATGATTTTTGTTTAAACATACTTCTGTGAATTAATCTTTTATATTTAATACTTGTACCATCTTTTTACATTTTTATTTTTCTACATCTTCATTACTCCTTGATTTTTTTTTACTTCTACGAATCAATTGCATTGCACTACCATATTTAATATTCAACAATTCAGCTGCTTCCTTCACGGATTTTCCTTTCTCGTTTACCAATTTAAATAAAGTTGTTTTAGCTCTATCACTTATTACACCACGATTTTTTTTTAGGGATACTCTTTAGTTTATTAATTTCTTCTATACTTACTTCATTACCATCCATTATGCTTGCTTTTTTTGCATTTATAATCTTAACTAACCTATATCTTTCATCACGAATAATAGCCTGTGCACTGTTATAACTAATAGATAAGTGTTCTGCAGCTTCCCTTATATTCATTTTACCTTCACTTACTATTTTAATTAGTTTTTCTGAAACCTCTTCATCTCTTTTATGAACTTTTTGCAAATTAGCTAATCTAATTTCTTTTAAATTATCAAGTTCATCTTGTGTTTGTAATTTTAATCTTTTTGTATTCAACTCTTCCTTTATCCTTTCTTTTTCGCGAAAGATAATAGTCTTTGCACTATTATAACTAATTGACAATTGCTCTGCTGCTGCTTTGATGCTCATTTTTTGCTCACTTACTAATTCGATTAATTCTGCCTTTGTTTCATCTTTTATTTCAATACGTTTTCGAGGGCTATTACTCTTTTTTATTCCTTCTGCTATTTGTTTCTTTACTTCTTCCCCCATTTGAATTGTTATCAATTCCGCTATTTCCATATTCATTTCACCTTGCTTTCGCATCCGTATTTCTTGTATATTATCTTCTATTATCCTTTTTCTTTTTTCAGAAGCGCTACTCTTTCCGATGTTATAATTTAAAAATAGCGGCTTTACTGTTTCCTTTATAGGTCTTCCTTGTTCATTTAATATTTTGATTAAGTTATCTTCAACCTCATTAACTATTACATTATTAT
Organism: Batkoa obscura; assembly: GCA_030770535.1. Lineage (NCBI taxonomy): Eukaryota > Fungi > Entomophthoromycota > Entomophthoromycetes > Entomophthorales > Batkoaceae > Batkoa > Batkoa obscura. The sequence continues at coordinate 386,800 of JASVEC010000005.1, read as the reverse complement.
TTTTTAGAATAAAGTTTGTCGATCCATAACCTTCTTCTAAGTTTATTTCTTCGCCCCCTTGTACACTTGCCATATCTCCTAGTTCTTTTCTTATTTGGGTAATAATATGAACCGCATCACTGAAATTAATTGATAATATTTCTGCTGCTTCTTTTATCGACTTTTTTTTCTCGCCTACTAATTTTATTAAATTCATTTTAATCTCACTGTTTATTATATCATTAGATTGAGCGACTAAATCTTTTAAACTGGTGTCACCTTCCAAAGTTGTTGTTTCTACGCTCATCACCTCTCCCATATTCTTTCTTTGGCTATATATATGTAATAATGAATTTGTTTTATTCCCGATATCGATTTTATTAGAATAGTTAATATCATTATAATTTGGATTATCATTACATCGTTTACTCCTTCTTTCTATAGTTATAAGTTCATCAAACTGATTGTATACCGTATTATGGGGTTGAGGGATAAAACCTTCCAATTGTCTACCTTCTTGTATAGCCATCTGATCCTCTAGTAGAATTGCTTTTAATTTTTTTGTTTCTTTTTCTAGCCTTTTTTTCTCATAATCAAGTATTGTTCTTGCAGTATCATAATTAATACATAACCTTTCAGCAGCATCATTTATAGATATCTTATTATCCTTTACTAATATAATCAATATATTTTTAGTTTCAACATTAAGTTTTGTATTATTTTGATAGTTATTAATTAATTCCATTTCTTTTTGTCTTATTTTATTAATTTTTTCTTGTATTTTCTTTTTTATTTTATCTTCTTTTATCGCTTCTCTTATCCTCAACCTCTCTTGTTTAATAAATTCTCTTGCACTATCATATTTAATATTTAATATTTTAGCTGCTTTCACTACAGATTTTCCTTGATCCTCTACTAGCTCCATTAATATATTTTTATTTTCATCATTTATTACGGTAGAAGCTTCGGGAATATTGACTTTTGGTACACCATTAACAATATGTTCAGTTGTTGCCAACACGAATCTAAACGCTTTACTCTTACTACTTGACGCTTCATAACCCCGAGGCCGAGTATTCATTAACTTTTTATCTTGTTTGAGTGGTTTTTTTGACATTGAGTATTAAAATGAAACCCAATTAATTTTGAATAATTATCAGTTTCTATTTTGTATATTAAATATAAAACTTTATTAACTGAAAAGCTCAGTTGCAGAAGTTTAAATTGTACTATTTAAAAAAGAGTGAATTGATTAACTTTTTTTCTTATTTACTTAATATTAAGACAAACTTCCTCCTATCTAACTTTTTTTAATTCTTATTGATAATAAATCAAAGGCTTGTTTTTCGTTAATTACGTTTAAAAAACAAAGGAAGTTAAATTATAAAAAAACTAAATTTAAGGACTGTTTTTACAATTCTTATAGTTCAATTTTGATTTGTTGAATTGAATACTAAAACTATAACTCTAAGTTGAAATTTTAGAAAATTTCATTGCAAGTGTTTTTTAAAATTTTACTTTGTTCATTTCTATTTAGTATAAAATTTCAAGTAGTTATTAGTTAAATGCTGAATTAGAAAAAACATTTGTCTATGGCTAATTTAATAATAATAAAAAAGAAGGTTAAGAGATAAAAGGAAAAGGTACAAGACATATTGATGGATTCCTAAAATATATTGTATACTATAATAGTATTTTAGTAATAACGTGAAAGAAATTATTTTTGTTTACCATCAATTTTGTATAAAAAGAATTTATTTGATTAGATAGATGTATTTTTTATTTATTAGTTGATGTCAAGACCATTAAATAAACCCCCTACTTTCTAAAGTCGGATGCTATAATTAAACAAGGTTCATTACAAGTTGAATGCATTTCAGAAAGTGATGTGAAGAAGATTAATATCAAAGCTATTACCAACTTTGGTGATATATACTAAATGCGAATATATGATGTAACAAATCAATGCATTTTACACTTATAGAAAGTATATAAGCGATTAGATTTCTTCCTCTGGAATCTCTTTTTATTAAAAGTTTTTATTATTTATTTTCTGAAATAAATTTATGTTTTTTAACCTTATTAGTTCTATTAGTATAGTCAACTTATTCTAAGGTATATTATTTATATTATATTTATTTAAAAGTAGTTTAAAATTTCCCACTGCTGTTGGTTATGCATTCGGCTTACCTTGCCTTATCTTATGCCAACTTATTAGTTGATACGTCACTGGGCTTAAGGGTCTCAAAGTCCTTGTAATTTGCATATATGGTAGTGTGAGTCAATTAATTTATTGTATATAAAACAGAAAAAGAAATTGCTATAATATGAATTAATATCAACGTGGTGATGTTATTGGTAATTAATTATTTAGACATTTTTATTAATATTCAGTTTTTTTAGCTACTTTAAAAGTTTATATTAAGTTTAATAGTTGAATCAATCTTATTTTAAATAGATATTATAAATTTAAATAAGGCTAGTTGATTATTTTAAATAAAGTAAAGTCATCGATTTTAAATGATATATCATTTTTATTTATCATTTACATATAAAATAAACAAGGACTATAAAATAAACTCAAAATAAACTTAAGCCTACCCAAAAAAAGCCCAAAGCTTTATTTTTACTACTCCCTTAAAAATAAAGGCAATTAATCACTTACCAAAAGCGATGATGTCAACAGCTAAAAAAAAGGGTTTCATCCCTTAAAAAAAATCAAAAAAAGTATATAAATAAAACTTCCTACATCCATTATAGCATTTTATTTAAAAAAAAACGCTTATATTTAACCAAATATCATGAACTTCAATCCAGATTTCCAAACTCAACAAACCCTTGATTTGCTTCATCAAGTATTACACCACACTATTGCTTTAGAGCACCTCCTCCGTCAACCAACTCCTATCAACTACCTCCTTAAAGAACGTGAATTAGAAACTTCTCAATATAAACTTTCTACCCTCCTTTCTCAATATCAATTTGATACTAAAGAACAACATTTATTATTTAAATTAAGTTTAATTAAACAAGAAATTCAATTATTATGTATGCAAAGATTAGTTGTAGATAAAGAGGATAAGCAGTATGAAGATATTAATGATAAAGTAATGGATTTGGTTCATCAAGCACAAACATTGACTAAAAAACTAATCAAGTTTAATTTGAATAGAGTATATGGGAGATATTAAAAAGGGAATTGAAGACAAGGGAATAAATTTTGAGGCTTAGTTTTTTAATGTGCTCACAGAGTTTTACTATTATCCGAAAAAGGGTATAAATAAAATTGAAAAAACTTAATATAGAGTAGTTATTTTTTATTTTTATCAATTAAATTTATAAAATTATGTTATTAAAAGAATACAATATAATATTAATATCTAATTTCATTATAGTTTTATTAATGTATTATATTACTTATGATAATACTCAATCACATTATTTTAATTTAACTAATTTAATACCAATGAGAAATAGCTTAAATTATTTGGTAAATTAATTGATAATTAATAATATTTATTTAATATTTAATATTTAATATTTAATATTTAATATTTAATATTATTTATTTTAAAAAGGGTCATCCAATCTTAGGAAAAATTGAAGGTCAAATAATATACCCATGGCAATCAGTTACACCCCATTCATTTATTAGAGGGTATTTATGGTTAGGTAATAAATATTGATTATTTAAAATATAGAACAAATCAATTAATTTATCAAATTTATTTTATTAGGTTATCTAAGTCATCAATTAATTCAATTTATTTTTATATTCAAATTGATGAAATTAACTAAACTTAAAGACAAACAAAATAATCAATCATTAATTAATTATTATAATAATCGAATGAAATTTATTAATTTCTTTTTTATTTATATGAAATTTTATTTAAATATTAAATATTATGATGGTAATTATTATTAATAATAATAAATAAAATAAAATAAAAATAAAACAAAATAAATATTAATTTAGGTTTAGCTATTGATTTACATGAAATAATAGCTTTATTTTCAGTAACATTAATTTTAATAATTATTGTAATATTGAAAAGTAATGAACGTGGTTTAATCTTCTCTTATAAGCCAACTACTCTTTCCTGGTTAAATTTTAAACAAGTAACTATTTCTCACTTTACCCCCTCCCACTTGTTTCTACTAACATATTCATTTTTAATTAGTTTATTTTCCAAATTCATTCGTATTTATGTAGTTTTGGTAGTATACTTAACTTTTGGTATCATCCAATAGGTTCCAATATTGCTTTTTTAATTGGTTATTATTATCAATTAATATTAATTTATCAAACCTCAACCTCATTTACTCAACAACATAATTCAAATCTTATTTTATTAGAATTATTAGTTATATTACATAGTACAACTACAAGTTTATTTCAATCTAAAATGAATTTTCAATTATTTTATTTTGGTTATTTATGTTTATTTTTAATTAATTATTCTTATGCAAAATGTTATCAAAAGTATTTGGGAAAATATTGGAAAAGTTTATTAATTGGAATGAATATTGTATTATTTTATTTTGTTGGTAATATGGAAAAATTTTATACTATTTTTTATATTCCTAGTTCCATTTATCTCTTAGTAATTGCTGCTTATATTGGTTTTTGCTTGATTAAAGGGACAATTTGAATAAATATATTAATTTTATATTGTTTTTTATTATATTGTTTTTTATTATATTCTTTTAATTAACTAATTTATTTTAACCCTTTTTTTTATTATTTTCACTTTTAATATATTCATGATGAACTGCATATAAAGTAAAACCAGCTATTAATTAAAAATTAATATAAATTAATACAAGTAAATAATAAATAATAAATAATAAATAATATATAATATATAATATATAGTTTAACTTACTTATAATACAAGCTAAAACAAAAAAAATACTACCACCAATTATTAATTTTAATTTCCATTCTTTCATAAATGTTTTTAATCGAGATTCTTTAGCTGTATTTTTAAAATCCGTTGAATTCGCTTCAATGTCCTCTAACAATAAAAATAAATTAATAAAATTCATTCATATCCAACATTTAAACCTTATCTTTTTCATCATTATATTATAACAAAAATAAACAAATGATATTAACTTACCAATATTTCTATCTAATTCTTCAACAATTTCTAAATTATTATAGGCTTTAGAGATATTTTCTCGCATTATTAATGTCACTTCATCTAGTTGTTGTTTTATTAATAGTGTTTTTTGTTCTTCATTTTCTGTATCTTTGCCTTCCCGAGGTAATGTTGAAATGGAGGTTGAGGTTGAGGTTGAGGTTATTGGTGTCCTATTATTAATAATATTAATATTAAGATCAATTATTATAAAATAAAATAAAACTCAAATAAACTTACATATTAAAAAATTCAAAATTAAATTAATAAATAAATTAAATAAAAAAGAGAAAAAAGTATATTTATTTTTAAAAAAAATTGCAATATTTGATTTATTGTTCTTAATAATAAAAAATCCAATTAATTTCAAACTTGAATTTCATAACAAATTAAGTAAGTTCAAAAAAAATACTGAAAAAAATAATCAAAAATAATTGATAACTTTAAATTTCAAATTAACCAATAAAATTCATATTATATAATAACATTAAATTAATTCATTAATTTTGTATTGTAGTTAAATTAGGCTTTAAAGACATTAACAACAATTTCCCATACATCCAATTATTTATTTCAACATCATCAATACCTTTCTTCTCCACTTTTCCCTTTCTCTCTTGAAAATAAAAGAACCAAATTTCCAATGCTTTAAAATAAAATTGAGTACAATCAAACCTCACATTCATATTTTTCATACATTGACAAGTTATTGCTGATAAACAATTTAATAAAAATAAAAAAGAAATGGTCATTTTATTTTTTAATTGTTGTAAAAAAGAATTTATATTAAGTGGTGGGTATTGTTGAATTATACGATCAAAGTATACTAATATTATATAGATTTGTTGACTACTTAAATTTTCTTTTAATATTGGATAGTCTTCCAGTGTTGTTGTAGTTAGGAAGTCAAATGGATGATTATTTAAATCTAAACTAGCTATTTCTTGATAATTATTATTATTATTATTATTATTATTATTATTATTATTATTATTATTATTCTCTTTTTTTATTTGTTGAGATTGTTTTGATAAAATTAAAAAATGCCCAATTTTATTTCCATTACAATCAATACTAATTTTTAAACTACCAAAATCATCTTCTTTTATTGTAGATATAATACAAGGTTTATTTAACCTTAAATCCATGGTATTTATATTTGAATTATTTGTTGAAGGTAAATATATGTTATTATAATTATTAATATTATTAAATCCATTGGAATTATTATTACTATTATTATTATTATTATTATTATTATTATTATTATTATTATTATTATTATTATTATTATTATTATTATTATTATTATTATTATTATTACTATTTGTTGTTGTTGTTGTTGTTGTTGTTTTATAGTTAATAGTGTTATTATTACTATTCTTCATTGACATTGATGTCAATGGCTTCAATAATTCCAAATTCGTTGATAATGACCTATTCATTGTTATCTTTTTATTAGGTTTTAATTTTGGTAAATTATTATTATTATTATTATTATTATTATTATAAATTTCATTATCATTCTCAATTTGTAACAAATCTAATCCTAATTTTTCTTCATTTTCAATATTTTTTTTCCTACTCCTCTTGTTACTTTTACTTTGCCCTCCATTCCCCTCGTTTAATACAGTTTCATTTTTCACTACTTCTTTCTCTTTTTCCTTATTAACCTTAGGACCTCTTTTTAATACTGGGCTATTAAACTTACAATTTAAGCCCTTTTTAATACATAATTCACAATTCATTAATTCATCTTGACGTTGACATTTAACTTTACGATACCGACATTCATCACATGCACGAAATGGTAAGGGTAATAAAGTAGATTGATAAGGATTAAGAATATTTGATGTTGGATTAGATTGTATCGTATTATTGTTGGTATTATGAGTAAGTTGAGTGGATTGAAATGATTGTGTTTTTATAACAGAATAATAATGACTTAGATTTGGTTGGACACTTGGATTGGTTTGTTTTTGCATACAATACAAATTTATTTGGATTTGAATTGTTAGTGTTATATTAAATTATAAAAGGTTTATTTTAGAAATAAGATAAAATAAAATGGAAGGTTATTTTTTAGAATAGTCAAGGTGAATAGATATTTCAAATTTGATTGGTGGATTGTATTTAATTGACTCCATTTATTATTAAAATGAAAAGGTAAGTTTTTTGTTAATGTTAGTAGATAAATGATGACTATTATTTTTATTAATAATATATTATTAATAATATTAATTTTATATATTAATTTAATCTTATAGTGAGTGTAATAAAAGCTTAAATTTATTAAAAATCAAAAAACAATTTCATTTTATTCGAAGTATTAAACTTTAATTATTATTCACTCATTGAGGCACTTTCAATTGTCATAATTTCTAATTTCAAAAAATGAAATATTCATTACATTTTACATTTCTATAAAAAAATAAATAGAATTACAAAACAATAGCAGTTTCAAGACAATACAACATAACACAACTAACAATAATTCAAAGTAGAACCCCGAACAAATACCCTATACAAAAATAAAGCGTAAAATTATTGATTCAATTATAATCTAATTATATACACTCATGGATTCAACTATCAACAATAACAATAACAATAACAATAACAATATTAAAACCAATCCCATCTCAGATTCAACCATCACTAGCGACCATAGCACTAGCCTCACCACTTCACTTTCATTCAATAGTAGTTATTCCGATCAAAGTATACGAAGAGAACTAAGTTTACTTGATTTTAATGAAGAAAAAGAAAAGAAAATCAATCAATCGATGAGTTCTTGTTTATCTTTATTAAATAGGATCAAAAATAAAAGAAAAAGAGTAGAAGGGAATAATAATACTAATAATATCAGTAGTGCTAATAAGAAATCTATTGTTGTAAATAACAATAATAATAATAATAAAGAAACTGTGACTTGTCCCATTTGTTTGAAAAATTTAACCTTTTTCAATCTAACTTCTCAATCCAAACACATTAACAATTGCCTCAATACTCCCATTTCCACTTCTCTTACTAATAAACGTAAAACTAATTTAATTGATACTACTGATTATGATTACCTTAGTATTTTAGATACTTGTCCTATTTGTAACAAACTTTGGAAGCAGTTAAAAACTGGTAATAAATTTATAGTTGAGAATACAATATTGAGATTTCAACATATTAAACAATGTTCCATAAAAAAGAAAGTGGATTATGAGGTTTTGTTTCAAACGTTAGAGGTGATTAAAGGAGAATATAAACAGAAAAGGAAGTCAAGTGAGGAAGGGGGAATAGAAGATCAAATTTTGTTAAATGAAAATGAGTGCTTTGATGCTAATTTATCATATGATAGTAGTTTTAAAATAGAGGATGATATAATCAATAATAATAATAATAATAATGATAATAATAATAATTCAGAAGATGAACTATTTCAAAGTCCAAAAATGGATTTTATGGATTTCGAAGAAATTTTACTCATCAATAAAGCCAAGAAGATCTCTTTATTTGAATATTATAATAAAAAGAAAAATGGTATTAAAGAAAAGGATTTTATTATCAATTATTTATTAAATCAAACATCCATTTTGTGGAATCCGAAAAGAGCAAAATATTATTTTGAAAAGTATTGGGATAATAAATGGAAAATAGATAAGAAGAGATTACTACTAGATTCAATAGTTGGTAAAAATAATAGAAAAATTCAGATTAAACAATATAATACAAATAATACTACAACAATAATAATAAATAATCAATATCAATCATTGTGGTATTTAACTTCATTATAATTTATTAATTTTAATTAATATTTAAGTTTAATTAAATTAATAAATTATTTTTAAATATTATTAATGAGATTTAAAAGATATATTTTTTTTTTGTTAATGAAGTTGATGAAGAAAGAAGTTTTCCACTCAATAATGTTTAAAATAATGGACAATTAAATGAAATTCAAAAATACAACGAAACTTTAGACTATTTAAATTTATTCTTTAACTTTTGAATGTTATTAAATTTTAAAATCATTTTCCTTCTATCAATTATCATTATTATTGTTATTATTGAGTAATATATTTTGTATTATTTTTATAAAATTACTGTTATTTGAGTTAATAAAATAAATAAAATAAATCAATCTTTAATAGGAATAATAATCTATTATTTTTTATAATATTTGATTGAAATATAATTTATAAACTTTAAATTTTTATTTATTTAAAGTTTAACTGAGAAATAATTTTTTAAGATGATCAATAGTATCATTTGGGTTTTTAACTGTTTGTCCAATAACTTCTGGATGATTATAAATTTCATAATCATTTCCTCCCTAATTATAAATTAATTAATTTATTATTATTATTATTATTATTATTATTATTAATTACCACTTCAGTTCTATCACCAAAGAAATAAATAGTTTTAAAACCTTCTCCTTTAACATGATTTAAACAATAAGTTTTATCCCAACCTTTAGGGAAAACATCAAGTGAAATTTCACCACCTAATTAATTTAGTTTGATAAATAAAATAAATATTAAAATGAACTATTCTAGATTAATATATTAATAATTTACCAATAGAATAAGTAAGGTTATAATTAGCAAATTTTTCTTTAAGTGCTTCTACCATTTTTTTACGAATATTTTCTACCTATTATTATTAATTATCGATATTTATAATAATAATAATTAATTTACTTTATCAAGTTCAAAAAATTCTTTTCTTTCTTGTTGACTAAAATAATAAATAATGATATTAATATTTAATTATTTTAATTATTATAATAATAATTAATTTACCTACAACTACGACCAATTGGTGATACATTAATCATACCATTACGAAACTCAACAAAAGTACCTCTAATAAATTTAAAATATAAATAAAATAAACTAATTTAAATTTACCTTTTAACTGGAATATCTAAATCAGCAATATATCTTAAGATAAAATTAACTAAATTTTTATACTTTTCTTCACCAATAATTTCAATAAATTTCTAAAAGAATTAAAATTATAAATTATTATTTATGAAATTCAAATTCAAATTCAATAATAATTAAAACTTACAGCACTAGAAACTAATTCTTTACCCCTATAAAATTGAAGACCATTTTCTGGGAATGAATAATCAAATAAAGATAAAACTGAATTTTAAAAAATAAAATAATTAATATTAATAGTAAATTTTAAATTAAATTTCTACTAACCATCATCTCCAATTTGTTCAACTTGTTTACTAAGGTCAGAACCACCAACGAAACCAATAGTTACTTTCTTTCTTAATGCCTTTAATGTTTCAAGCATATTATTTTCAATTGACTAATTAATTATATTTAATTAAATCATTATTTTTTTCTTTTTTTCTTTTTTCTTTTTAGAACTTACTAATCTAGATGGGGTAAGGGTACCATCAACATCAAATAATACAATTGTATCTTTAAGTTCACGTTCGGCCATATTTTTATTTTCTTAAAATTAAAAAGTACTTGAGTTTTAAAAAAGTCAATTTGATTTATCTTCTATATTATTATATATGAGATTATTCTTAATTTTAATAGTTGGCTAACTATCATTGGTTAGACTAATGGAAGTGAATTGAATTTAAGGGTAGTGTTGTTATAAAAATAAGAAAAGTATAAATTAAATTAGTTCGAAAATTGTTATAGTAAATTAATATTATTATATTAATTGTAATATACTTTTACTTCTAATAGTTAATTAAATTATTCAAGGTTATAATAATATTCAATTTAATTTTATTTCCAGTTCTCATTTCTCTATTGTTTATATTACTATTAAAAGAGATAGCTAATTATTAAGAATAAATCTATTTACGTCATTTATTTTAAACTTTTTTCTAAATTTTAAAATTCAATATTTTATCATTTTAAAATTCAATATTTTATCATTTTAAAATTCAATCTAAAAAATCGATTAGAATGTTAATAATAAGTGAAATAATAACAGCATTAGGTGTAGTTCTCATTTTTTTTTTAACTTTATTTTGTATTGGTAATAATTTACTATAAAATAATGATATAAAGAATATATTTTAATTTTTTGATTTATTTAGCTTGTGGTGTAGTTAAAGCAAGTGAATTAATAGAAGAATATACTTTATTAAGTAAAAAAATTATAGTTTATTTAAGCTATGTAAGTATATAATAACTATTTTAAAATAAATCAATTCATAATTTTATAAAAAATATACATAGATAATCATTTTATTCCACATTCTCCTCTGTTTATTTGATGGATATCCATTGATACCTACCATTGTTGGTTTAATGAGTCAACTTATTTACCTTAATAATCAAACTGCATTCCCATTATTATCACCAACCTCTATTAAGTTTGTATTATTAATAGTAACATGTATAGTGAACCATTTTGTTTGGTTTTTTTATTTTTTAAATTTACCACATATTTATAACGCTAACTTAGAATTTCTCGCTTTTTTTATTTTGATTATTTGGTCTGTACCAATTGCCTATTTCCTAGCTTTACAATCCCCTAGTGATATGTTGCCTACAAATAATGGTAAGATGAGGTTTATATTGTTATTCGTTATTGAATATTAATATTTACTTTTTTAGCTGATAATAATAATGACAATCGTCGATCAGGTTTATTAAAGAATATGTTGCCCAATTTTTTTAAAATGAGTGCCTTACCAATCAATAAAACAAATTGATAATTTAAAAATTCAACAAAAATTAATCATATATTTTATTTATCTCAATTATAATTTCAAACATTACTTTTATTTCAAAATAATGTTAATATTCAATAACTTTACGAATACCTTCATAACAACGGGTAAGATCGGGTACATAAAATTTTTCAAAAGCTAATGGGAATGGTGTATCATATCCAGTCACTCTTTGAATTGGTGCTTCAAGTCGGAGAAAGCAATGTTCTTGAATTGTAGTAGCAATTTCAGTAGCAAAACCCATAGTTTTTGCAGCTTCATGAGCAATTACTAATCGACCAGTTTTATTAACTGATTTAACTATAGTTTCTACATCCCATGGAAAAATGGTTCTTAAATCAATTAATTCACAACTTAATCCAGGATGCTTTCCTTCTGCCATTTGAATCGCATTTTCTAATGCATAAATTTGACTACCCCAGCCCAATACAGTCACATCTTTACCTTCTTTTAATATCTCTGCTTTTCCTAATGGTAATTCATAATCTCCAATGGGTACATGTTCGACTAAAATAATAAAAGTATTAAACTCCATAATATTAAATTCCATAATATTAATTTGAATTACCAGCAGCACGATATAAAATTTTAGGTTCAAAAAATAAAACGGGATTACGATCTCTAATCGAAGCTAATAACAAACCTTTAGCTTGAATTGGGGATCTAGGGATGACTACTTTCAAGCCAGCTGCATGTGGGAAAAAAGATTCAGGTGATTGGGAATGATATAAAGCTCCATGTCCTACCGCTGATATTGGGGCTCGAATAGTTAATCCACCAACATTAAATATACCACCAGAACGATAACGATATTTAGCAGCTTCATTAACAATCTTTTAAAAAAAATAAAAATGGATTAATTAACCGATTTTTTTTGTTAATATTACCTGATCAAAAGCTGGAAAAATATAATCCCCAAATTGAATTTCAGCAATAGCTGTATGACCCATAGCTGCCATACCAATACCAAATCCAGCTATACCTTGTTCAGTTAATGGGGTATTAAATACTCGATCTTTGCCTATTTATTTTATTAATTAAAAATAAAAACCTTATTCTTTTGGTTTCTTTAAAACTTACCAAATTTATCAGCTAATCCTGAAGTACATCTAAAAACCCCACCAAAAGCTACATCTTCACCAAAGATACAAGCAGTTTCATCAGTTGCTAAAGCAATCCCCATAGCATCATTTAATGCAGTAAAATAATTCATTTTTTTAGTTTCAGCTAAATTAATGAATATATAATATATAAAAATTAAACATTATAATTCTATTAATATTATTTTAAATACAAATTACTTACCATATTCCATGCCAACTTCCCTTAATTCTGGATTTTTTAAGGCTTGTTCTGGGCTACTTTTAATAAATTTAGAATGTGCTACACCAGGAAGAAATCCCTCTGCTGGGGGTGGACTACCACTACTAGCCATGGAAATTGGTTTGGTGTTACTAAGACAACGGAACTATACAGTACAGAATTAGCTTTCCAAAAGATGATGTATAAGATTTTTAATTTACTTGTGATTTAGTTACTAATTGAGATACCAGCCTTTTTCCTCTTATAAAAGTCATCTTTATTTATTTGAAGTTATTATAAATAATAATAAAAAGATATTAATTATTGTTTTTTTATTTTAATGTTTTACTTGATTTTCGAAATTTATTATTCTTGATGATACGTATAAAAATTATAAAATTAACCAATCAAACCCTGAGACTTTAGTTAAGTTTAGTTGAAATTTAAGCCATCCAACTATTTTATTAAGGTTATTAGTGGATCAAAGAAGATTTTTATTTGTTAGGTTTTATTACTTTAATTTGATGACTGGAAGATAAAAAAGGGTTTTTATAAAGAAAAATAGATATTATTAATATTAAAGTTGGTAATGTTATTTAATGTCAAGATTTATTAAGTTTATTAGTTATTATAGAAATAGATTGTTTTTATTTATTTGATATTAGTTTAATAAAGTAATAGCTTAATATATAAAAGCATTAAGTAAAAAAAGTTTATTTCTAAAAATTTAACTTGTAAAAATTTAATCAAAAAAAGCTCCAATTAGGTTAAAAAATCAAGTTACTATTTTATAAACCATTTTTGATTTTTTAGTATTTTTAAAAAAACTTTGACTTCAATTTTAACTTTAACTCACCTTTAGCTTTAGTCTTAATTTTATATTATTAAAAATTAATTTTTTACTAAAAAAGTTTTAACTTAATTTTTAAAACACTTATATTTATATTAATATAATTAAAACAATTTTTTTTAAACTTTATAATTAAAAATGTGACTAAGGTTTATTATTTATAAAAAAAACTATAAGCACCAGGTAAAGAATACAATTATTTTAATGTTAATAATGAAAAAAAACTTTAATAAATTAAGACAATTAATTTTTTAGTTAATAAAGTTTTATATTTACAAGCAAAATTAATTTTTATTTTTTCATATAAAATATAAGCTATGAAATTATTTTTTATAATTTGCATTACTTTGTTAAACTATTTAAAACTGTTAAAAGTTTAAATTAATTTTAAGATTTCTTTATTTAAATCAATTTATAAAAATAATATTATTTTATTTATAGTATTTTTAATTAAAACATAGTATTTCTAAAAACAATGATTTTTATATTTATAATAAGTTTAAATTATAATAAATACATTTATCCAGACAAATCAATAATAAACGATTTAATTTAAAAATAAATATAAAGATTTTAAATTGAAAAATATTGATATTTTATAAGGACTTTTTTTCTTTAATTAAACTAATAGATTAATAGAAGATAAATACAAAAAAAGCAATAGAACATTTATTTGTTAATTATAATACTGCAATAAATACTATTTTAAAAAAAATAATCAAAAAATCAAAAAATAATAAATTTGAAATTAAAAAATAAAATAAAAAAAGGTTTTTTTTGATTTTATCATTTTTTCCATTTTTCAAATGCTATTTAAGCAGAAAAATTATTAATAAAATCCTTAAATAAAAAAATACATCTTTATAAATATACAAATAATAAAAAATATAAAAAATTTTAATAGCTTTTGAAAACATATTAAAATAAATTAAAAAATTAAAGAAAAGTTAATATAATTAATAAATAAAGAAAAAATAGATACAAAAAAAGCTATAAAACATTTATTTATTAAATATAATGTTACAGCAAGTTTTATTAGCTAAAAAAACAAAAAAAAACTAAAAACTGCAAAAACTGTGAAATATCGCTTCATTAACTCTATGATTGATTATAGCATAATAGTCAATTCAGAGTTCCTTATATAGATTTGCTGTGAGAATTGCTACCACCTGATCACGAAGAATCTATTGTCCACATTTTAATGTACATAGTTAGCAAATATAATAAGGAATAACTGTTATAATGTTGCTTATATATAGCCGCCCGGTTGGAGTATAAAAGAGATTCTTCAACATGGTAACTCGAAGCTTTTCAACTGAATTACTCCCTGATATCATACCTTTAATAAAGCCACTAAGTCTTTCTGACAATATCTTATGTAGATTTACAGTAGTATCTTCTATTCTATTTGTTTTACATAGTTCGTAGCCTATTGTGCACTATTCTTACTAATTTGAGTCTATCTTAGTTACGTAAACTAAAACCTTTTGACTCAAGGCAACTTAATCAACCAAGAACTGCTTTTAACTCCTACCACTGAGTACCAACTTTCACAAAACACAATTTAATGTCTTTTTTTTAAGATTAGCTTTTAAAAAAGGTTTAAAAATTATTTTATTATTAAGTTATTTGATTTTCAAAAAATATTTTTTTATTAATATTTTTATTTTATTTTTTATACAGTAAATTTTTATAAAATTCTTACCTTTTTGCTTTTAAAAGTGTTTCAGATATCTTTTTTATTAAACTGAAAGTCTTCAATAATTAATAATTTAATCATATATTTTCAGATTTAAACTTTATATATATACATATATATTATATTTATATATTAAAAGAAGTTTATTTTATACAACTTTTAAAGAAAAAGCTAGTAAAATAAAATAAAAGTATTTAAAAAACAGCTTATAAACTTTTATTAAGTAGTTAAAAAGTTATTAAATTATTACAAAAACTTTTGGTGAACTTTATAATAGTTTAAAAGAAGAAATGAAATTATTTAGCTTAATAAGACTTCCTAAACGAGATAGAGGCTATGGAAAAATTAATTAAGATAGTGAGTGAAGGCAAATGGATATAAGAGAAGCAGGAGAACATTCATTTATTAAATATAACATTGCTCAGACTATTATTTGTGATGATAGATATGTATTAGTTAAAATTATAAATTCAAAAAAAGCAGGTATGGTGGATGGAGGTAAAGTAAATATAGAAGAACTTAATAAATTAAAAAGCCCCCTAAAAAAAGCGTAGTATAATAAGCGATGAGGCCAAAAAGGATTTATTTAAATTGGTAAAGGAAGAAGGAAAATCAGTGAAAAAAGAAGCAGACGATTTAAATATTAAACTTGGTAGTGTAATGCAAATAATTTGTCGAAGCAAAATAGAACCAAAGGAGAATATCAGTGTAGAAAAATGGGTATACAAATGAATGGCGGAAGAAGGATAAAATATGGGGGTGTTTTTTTTGGTTTCATCACTTTTTACATTTTTTAAGCGCTATTTGAGCGGAAAGATTATTGGTAAAGTTCTTAAACAAAAAAACACATCCCCATATGAAGCATTAATTTGCGAAAGTAATGTTAAATAAAAGCTATTGTGTATTATCAACTATGCTTTAAAGTAAATATCAAGTTAAAATAATCTTATTAACATTAAGATAGCCAAAGTATACTCACAAACAATGAATCTGAATATTTCCTTACTAATTTATATATTATCAAAACGATAAATGAATGTCTTACTGTAGTAATTCAACTAGTCATAGATAAAGTTTGATTAAGTAGGTAACTTTAAAAATTGAAAAGATTTTAAATAAATCAAAGGCGCATTTTGACCAAATGTAAAAGATAGTATACTAAACGGATGTTAGAAATGAAATGATGCAACTTTTGAATATAAAAAAGCCGTTAATGGTTGTTTTATTCTTGAAAAGTAGAAGATTACCATTGGAAATTATGATATCTCAAACGGTGTGTTCTGTTGGACTTATTTGATGCGATGAGTTTGGCAAAAATCCTTATATCAATGAATTTATTTATATCTTTGATCAGTGTCAAAGTATTGGTGATCCGATTAGTTATACTAAAATGGAGATTGATTAAGTTTTATAAACTAAAAGTAAATAAATAGCTTAAGCTATCAATTAGAAATTTAATGTTCTATTTCTTATATTGAGCTGAACAAATATTTTTTCGATATCAACCTGTTTATATTGTCCTATTATTGTTGCACATGTTTACTTCAGTTATGAAATTCAATGCAAATATTATTGTTAAGCATATAATTCTAACATTAAGTAATTTGGATTGATATACTATTTTAATGATGTATAAAAAAGGTCTGATAATGCTATAAAATGATTTTTAAGCTCTAAATAAATATGTACTAAATAATAACTTTGTAGCATTTTTAATACGGGTTGGCTTAAAAGCTTGATTAAAATTTTGTCCAGTTCTGATTTTTAACAAAAATAGTTGTTTTTTTAAAATTTTAATAACTTAGTTTTTTTGTCCAGCTTTACTTAGTAGTTTTTTAAAATTTTGCGCTAAGTATTAAATGGATAAAAAAGTCAAATTGAAAATTTTTATTTATAATTTAACTAGGCTTTTAAACACATGTTATCCAAGATTTTATTTTATTTTTGATAGTTTGTCCATTTTTAAGCATAAAATTTGAAAAAAAATACCAAGTAAAAATTAATTTTACTTTTTTTGTATTCAAAACACGCATCCACTTTAAAGGTGGCCACCTACTCTTAAATTACTTTGTAAAATTTGCTTGTTAAAATATCAGCCCATGGCCCCTTAACGATGATAAAGTATAATGATGGGTTGATTAAGATTTAAGTTAAGGTATTGTTGAAACTTTTTCTGGCAATCTCAATTTATAAAAAATACTAACAGTAGAGAATAATGATGATATAATTACGTCTACTTTGAAATGTAAAGGACGGGTTTAGCAAAAGTTTATATACTATTAAAAATTAAAATGCGAATACTGCAGGTTTTAAAAACTCTAACGCAATCATGTTAAGTAAATTAAGTTACCCATTTACAAAGTTTTGAAATTTTATAAATAAAAAAATATATATCTATCTAATGCTTCTTAAATCAAACATTTTAATTGAACTTTGACCTGTGCTATTCAACAATTTCACTTGATTTAAATTTATCATTATCTAACTTTTAAAAATTACATAATATTGCTACATAGCATTCTCAAAAGTTCAATCTGAAAGCAAGCATTCAGATGCACTAAACATTTAACTCAGCCATTTTGGGCAACGATATATAGTACTTTTGTTTAAGTCATAATGCTGTCAATCTATTATAACAGTATAACAATTGTCTTTAAAATGTGGGGATGTGTTTTTTGTTTAATGATTTTACTAACAATTTTTTCACTCAAATAGTACTTAAATGGAAAAAGTGATGAAACCAAAAAAAACACCCTCATATATTGAAATACAATTTACAGTATTTGAGAATTTATTATAGAACTCCGAAAATAAAGAAAACTACAAAGAATATAAAAAGATACATATTTTAAAATGCCAAGTACAAAATCATTTATTTTTAGATTATTTAAACAGTGGTATTTTATCATACTGATTCAACGTGCATTCGATTTTATTTAAAGCTATTTAGTATTGCCAGGAAAAACAAAAACATAGACTTGTGTCTTGTTTTAATTGATGTAAGTAAATAATACTCTAAACATTCGCATTTGTAAAAAAATTCTAGTAATTCGGTGATATTAAAACATAAGCCTACTATAATTCGAAATAAGAATTTACTTGTCTGAAAAAGTAAATTTCATTCATCACAATCATTAAGAACAAGTACCTAGTCTAAAGTATAATATATACAGTATTCTCACCATTTTCTTTCATTATTACTAAAGACTAAAATAGCACACTAATTCAACATTTTGTCCTTGGTCTAAAATGTAGTTAGATATTTATAGTAACTTAATTATCTTGATTTTATAAATATTCGATAATTGAAAAACAATTTATATAACTCATCATGTTCTTAGAATTTCATATTCATTTTTCTTTTGAAGCCACAAGTGTTAGTGCGCTTATTTAGAATTTATAAAATAACGTCTTTCGTACATTTGATTTTGTTCTACTTGTTCTTTGACTCCAAGTTAGCCTATATGTTTATAATATAAAACTGGTAAGTAATTCCTTGAACACTTATTGTTGGTATATTATACATATTATTTTTATTCAATTTCATTAATTTCTTATGAACTATAGTACTTTTTAGAAATTTGTCTAATAAAATATGAATAATTCTATTAGGTTGTTCTCGTGACATAGTAAATTTTTTAACATGTATTAAAATAGAAGTTACAATACTTGATAATTCATTGTAAAATCATGAGAATAAAGGATAACATAAATAATATAAAACCAAAAATGTCATTACTTTTAATAAAGAACATTGTAATATTATTTAATTTTAAATTGATAAAAAGACATTCTTTTATTACACTCTGATTTAATTCTACTTTAAACTTTATTTTATATACTTTGCTATATCATAAGAAATAGTGAAGATAAATTAATGTAATTTAATTGATTATAAGAAAAATAATATCATAAATAGTCCATATTTATAAGGAAATTTCAATAAATCGGTGGAATTAAAGCATAAGAGCATTGCGATTGAACATAAGAATTTGCTTGTCTAAAAAGGCAAATTAAATTCCAGCTCTATTTTTAAACTTAATATTTCTAATAATCAGTAATAACAAGTACTTAGTTTAAATTATAATATATACAATATTCTCACTGCTTTCTTATTATTATTTGAGACTAAAATAGTTTACTGGTATAATATTTAGTTTTTGATTTTAAAATAAATATATTTTTATGGTAATTTCATTATCTCAAGTTTATAAGCTTTTAATAACGGAAAAATAATTAACATGATTAATCATGTTCTTAGAATTTAAATTTATTTTTCTTTTAAGCCCACGGATAGCAGTGCATTAATTAGGAAATTATCAGAATAGAAGGAAATTAAAAAGGTAACTGATTAAAAATTTAAAAAAATTAGCTTATACATGGTCATTAGGTTTAATAAACATGAAAGCATGATGCATGTAGTAAAGTATAAAAAGAGAAGCTAAAGAAACGCTTTAAGGTCAAACTATAATAAAAAAATGGATGAAGAAAAGAAATTAGTTTATGATCAAAAGGAGGTAAAAAGAATACTATGGAAGTGTGATATCCGATTGATCCCATTTTTATCTGTATTATATTTATTCTCCTTCTTAGATAGAGTAAATATAGGTTACACTCGAATTTTCGAAATTGAAAAAGATTTGAACTTAACACCAAGTCAATTCTCCTCTGCCTTATCCATCTTTTTCCTTGGTTATATATTATTTGAACTGCCCTCCAATTTAATGCTTAAAAAGACGTCACCAGCCACTTGGCTAGCAAGGATTATGATTACATGGGGCGCAATTACTATGTGCTTTTCAGCTGTTACCAATTATTCTGGTTTGATGGCAGCTAGATTCTTCTTAGGTGTTTTCGAAGCTGGCTTACTACCTGGAATTGTTTATTATTTAAATAATTGGTATGTAAGAGATGAGCAGGGGGTACGTATCTCAATTTTTTTTACTGCCTCTTCATTGGCTGGTGCTTTTGGTGGCTTAATTGCTTATGGTATGGTTTATCTTCATAATGTTGGTGCTTTAAAAGCTTGGCAATGGTTATTTATAATCGAAGGGATACCTACTGTACTGCTTGGAGTATTGGTTTATTTCTTTTTACCATCAACAGTTGAAGATGCCAAATTTTTAACTCAAAGGGAAAAAGAAATATTAAAACAAAGGTTACTTGAATCGCATTCGGAAGTTGAAACTGCGAAAATAGATAAACAACAGCTTATCAACGCTTTAAAAGATTTTAATACTTATTTATACATGCTTTGTTATTTTGGTATTTATACTCCCATCTACTCTCTCTCTCTATTAGCTCCAACTATTATCAGTAAATTTGGTTTTTCTCCATTAACTACTATTTTATTAACGGTGCCTGCTTATGGAATTGCCTTATTTATCACTCCAACTGTTGGGTGGAATTCAGATCGTACAAGAGATAGAGGAACACATATGATAGCTGGAGCGGCAGTTGCAATAGCTGGACTATTTATAGTAATCTTTGGTAATTCAGGTGTAGTAAAATATGTAGGTTTATTATTTGCCTCGATTGGACTCAATACATCTTTACCTACTTCAATGTCATGGTCGAATAGCAATACCATTGGTGCTACTAAGTTAGCTACCGTTTCAGCTCTTACCATTTCATTTGGTAATGTAGGTGGTGCAATTTCGGGACAATTTTATAGATTGGAAGAAGCACCTAACTTTTACTATTCTCATGGCGCCAATATTGCCTGCATGTTGATTTCTATTGTTTGTGCTTTTGTTCTTAAATATAGGTTCAAAAAAGAAAATGATAAATTGATACTTACTGAATCAACTGATCAGGACTTAGGTGCGTTAGGTAATGGAATTAAAGGTTTTAGATATATGTTATAATTATTTTATTAATAAATATTAATTGAGTTAATTTCAATTTCGCTACACTCATATTGTAATAATAATAATAATAATAAATTTTTGAGTAATGCAATAATATCAATAAAATATTAAGCTACTATTTTGAATCACCTTTATTGGGAATTTTTATATCTAACTGATATTTTTGCTCTAATAATTGAATATCGTAGCTATCTCTACAAGTAGTGAAGAATCTATAACTAAGGAGGTGTGGTATTTAGCCTCTCTTTATAATCAGTAAATGAAGTATATAACATTTTACAATATAACTTTGGATAAAGTAAATATGAAAATTAAAGTTTAAAACCTATTAAAAGTAGTTGAAAAATCAAAATACAGGAAGAGCCACTATTGTATTTTATTTCAATATATAAAAGCACTCAAAAAGTGTTTTCGTTTATTGAGCCCATAAGTTAAAAAAGTCATTAATCAAATTAATAGTAAAGGAGGCGTGCTTGTATTGCAGGATTCCTATACATCTTTTAATAAGGCCAAAGTGAAATGAGGTATGTCAAAATAAAGCGCAATCTTTTCAGAATTAATTAAAGTACTTTTGTGGATCAAAACTTAAGGAAATTAAAAGAAAATATTTTTTCTGGTATCTTTGTATTAATACAATTAGTTCATTAATTAATAGGTTAAAACAAAAACAAAAAAGTTATCTTTGACTATATTAATGAGTATATTAAGATTTTTTATTTTAAGCTGAAAAATTTTACTTGAAAACTTGATAATATTAAATGTTTTTACTTCAATAGTCAAAACTAAAACTCTTATTTATAAATTACAATTAATTATACAAATCTGAAATCATGTTGTTCTAAATTTTATTAAAATCGTAAACTCAAACTAAACGAATAATATTTATTAGTTGATTTTAGAAATATAAAGAGGAATGAGCCAAAGATTCAATAGTAACGTTAACTATTAATTTCCAACCTTTGGTTACAACTTTTCTATTTGAGGTGATTTGATGGTGTAAAATCAAGTCTAAGAATTTTTTAAACTTTAATTCCAAGATTTGGCTTGAGAAACAAAGTTCTAAGATTTGTATTAGTTTCTAATAGATAAAAGTTAAAATTGAATTACTTGAAAATATTTACGATACGCTTTGGCATCTCCTTGTTGTAAGACAGTTAAATACTCTTGTTGTATTTGTACTGGGCAGTTGATAGAGGGGAAAAATTGGTTAGTTAAGTAGTCGATAAATCGGGTACCGGTGGCGCGCAAAAGTAATTGATGGATTACAGTAATTTCTCCAAAGATCTACAAGTTAAATTAGATTACTGCCATATATTGTCATTAGTCAACTTACTAAAACAAATTGTCCATCAGTAAGATCAAAGCTTTTTAATAATGGAACTTCAAATGAGGTAGGAACTATATTTTGAAATGTAAACTCAACAAAATTTTCTTTGAATTGTGGTGCGATTGTATCTCGTGTGTATGGATTTTGCAATGGATCATTGATGAGCCATGAAGTTACCATTTTGGATAAAATGTTGAATGACATTTTTTGTACTTGTGCATTACTATTGTCTTTACAGAACATAATTAAGCTCATTAAAATATTTGGGAGATTATTTTGGTTCACTATAGCGTTATAAGTTAGTTATAAATATAATAATAATAATAATAATAATAATCTTATTACTTCCTGAGCAAAGGACCCCATCTAAATTGGCATTTATTAAGGAAGCCAGGAAAGAAACATAGGCTTTACGTAGATTCAACATAAGCATATAATCATCCGTTCCGGATGGATTATAATCTAAAAAGGTAAATGCTTTATTAAGCAAAGGACCTAAAATTTCATTTACAAAAGGGAATATTTGGCTCTAAATTAACATTAATATAAGTATAGTAATTAAAAACAATTGCTTACCTCAAACATATGGAGAGGTAAAGTCATAAATTGGAAAAAATCAAGCATCTCTGAAGGCTCACAAGCTAATACAAAACCACGTATGAGATCAATAAGGAGGGGTAAGATTGGTGCTCCAGTTGCAGTAAGGAGTCGTGAAAAAGTAAATCTTGCCTAAAAAAATAGTTAGTTGATATAATAACAAAAATATAAAAATATTACAGCATCTCGAATGACTTTGTATTGATTGGTAAGCTCTAATAAAGTTAAAATGATTTGTGTAGATTGTACAAGTAAGTCAGTCCATGGGAAGTTCACATGGTCCTTTTTTGGGACATCCGGAAGACCTACATTTGATTAGAATGAATAACAAAAGTAAGTGCTAAAATACCTTTAGATACACTACCAACAGCCATAATCAAATGGTGTAATTGGATGATAGTAAGTGGGTCGTTGATTGGGCCAGTCTTTGCTTGGGTGATCCCTTGTTGTATACCAGAAATTAACGGAGTGAGGACCATCTAAATAATAAGTTATTGCGCAATTGAACATAATAAGTATACCTTTAAGGCTTCCACTTTTTGATCATTTGGCATAGTTGAAGCATAATTTAGAAGTGTAGTAACAGCTTCAAAAAGATAAAGATGCGCATCAAAGGTGGTTGAAGAAATATCTTGAGATGTTAATGGAACATCTGGTTTAAAGTTTGGTGGAAGTTCTGCCGTAATAACTAGTACTTTTTCAAGTGATGGAACTACATCTTGAATAAACTTAGCCGTGTGCTCTTTTAATAGTTTAACAAAGCGAAGGAATAAGTACCATACTCTACAACGAACAAATTTGGATTCATGATAGATACCTCTTTGATCTAAGAAGTAAGATAAAACATCTGGGATAAGGTCTGGGCGTAACTCAAAAAATTGATAATAGCGAACACAATTTTCATAAAAGATTGGGGCTAATGAGGGATGGGAGCAATTTAAAACATCTTAAAAATGATTAATAAGTTTATGAAAGAGTATTACTAAATTACTGCTTTTAACCATTTTAAAAACCATATCACCCAAGTGGTTAAGAGAATTTAAATTATTAGGATCATTTAAAAATACAAGTGATTTATTGTTGGTAGAGCCATATTGATAAAGTATACGTAAGGCAAGCTCAATCTTTGTCCATTCTAAGTTTGAATTTTGGGTTGCAAAAATAGAAGTAACAACAGAATGTACTAAATCATCAAACAAAGGTTTATTTATAAAACTCATGTTATCAAAAAAGATGTTTAAACTCTATTTTAAAAAACAATTAATAAACGATAATAATAACAATATATAAAAATTACTTTTCTCATTGTATTGAAATTATCTTCTTCATCTTCTTCATCCTCTTCGTCCCATTCAAAATCCTCGGGATATTTCAGTCTACTGATGATGGTCTTTAATAACTCAGAAAAAAGGGAATTCTGAGATTCATCAAGGGGACGTTTCATTTTGGAAGTTTGTTGTTTTAGCTAAATTTTGTTAATTGGATTTTATATAGTTAGAATTAAATTTACTAAATTTATCATCTCATTGACGATTGGAAATACTGTGATAGATATTTCTTTATCATCATTCCCCATAAACTTAAGAATTAACGACATCAATTGGTACAGTTGGTTATAAGCATTTACTATAAATGTTAGTATAGAAACAAAAAGTATGGTATATTTATATTACTTTGAAGCTCAGAATCTTGCTCAGACTAGAAAAAGTGATTTTAATGAGTTGAATACAATAGAATAAAATATTAATTACATTTTTCCATATCATAAAATATTCTAATCCAACCTTATTGGTGAGCCTAGCAACATGGATAATATACTCAGCATCATCCAATGGAAGGTTGGAAATAAGTTCCACGGTATTAAACATTTGAAGCATTTGGTACTTTTCTTTACTCTTCATTCCTTTTGAAATGATCTAAAGAAATAAATAAAATACCTTGTAAACAAAAATAAATTTACTGAATTAAAACAGTCGCATGCTGTATTTCTCAAGGTAAGTGAACTAATTGTTTGCTTTGAGGATCTTATAAATTGATAAAGTAAATTCATAAAAGGCTCTGTTACAACCAAACCGATATCAATCCAGTCTAAATAAAAATAAGCATGTTTAAGTTAAAAAAAGGTCAAGTTTACCTACAAACGCTCCCATAATTTCTAGAGCCATGGCCGAAAACTCAACCTCACTATTTTGGTATCCAACAATAATTTTATTCCAGACCCCAACTAAATTAGTAATGTCTCTTTCTCGCATGTAATCTTTCTATACTCTTTTTTAAGGCTTATTTTTTTAAAAAAACAGATAAATGAACCTTACCAAATCAGTATTTAAAGCAATCTCTTCCTTATTAATGATGGCCGTTGGATTAACTACTTCTTCATCAATAGCCTTAATAACTCTCAAGAAAAAGTCGGTGGCTTTTGTACTAGAGTCATGACTTAATATATTGATAAGTTCATCAAAAAAGCTTCTCCAATGTTGTAAATAGAGTCGGCGAAAGATGGTAGAAAGGGTTGTAGCCATCTTCGTTCTCATATCTTTTCAAAAAAAATGAGTATTTCATTTATAAAGAATAGTTAAACATACAAATTGGTTCCTCCTCACTTTCGTTTAAGTAAGTTGATGTTATGTACTTCCAAAAATTATCCTTGATTAGTAATGCTTGTTCTAAGGATAACTCTTTGTATCTAAAAGTAATATTAAAAATAAATAGTTTATTTACTGTTTTATACCTATAATTAAACGAATAATCTAGAATTTGTAAGGAAAATAGTCGTGCTTCTGGGAAACTAAGTTATTTAAAATAAAACTAATTAAAATGTTAAAAATTAACTACTTACCTCTTTGGTTGCCTCAGAAAAAGCTCTAGGCCAAGTTGCCAACCTTGAGGGGAGGTTTTAATTTCATCAAGGTATTGTTTTGCCTTAAAAAATTAGTTTTTTTGGGTTTTAAATTTAAAATAACTATTTACTTGAAGTCTGATATCCTCAGAGATAGTTGGGTTTACCCAAGCTTGAATAGCTTGTTCAAACTGCTCCATTTATTTTTTTCAAAGGTAACAAAATAAAACTTAAGTTAAATTAATAAGGTTTAAAAGATGTTTATTGAAACTGAACAATCTCTTTGTTTATTACTCTTGAAGCTCTAATGATAAGATAAAAATCCTAGTTTGTTAATTAGTACTAGAATCCTTTAAAAATTTTACAAAAAAGTTTGTTGACTTTCAACTCACCAAGCAAAAAGTGACCCATCCAACTTTCGGTATCTAAAGTTTGCGTTTCCCTAATTAGGCAATACCCCAAATAGTTTCAGCTTAACGTAAGATGAGCTTATGTGATGATAGCATTATTAATAGTCATAAAAATTAAAATACTGAAAGCTGGGTAAGTATTTTAATATTAAATGCCGTTTTATTAATAAAATTATTAAAGTTTCGTCTTTTTGGTCTTGTTTGAAAGCAATTTAAAATTAGTATAATTTCTTTGATTTTCAAGACAAATCCCATAAATACTTTTAATTTGATAAAATTTACTGTTACAAATTATATCACGTAAATTCCAAGTTTAACCTTGCTTGTTCCGATTAATAATGATAAAAGACTCACCCGAAAGATCATTGAATGAACTTCCAACCGAACTTTTAGAGCGCATTTTTGTAGAAAGTAACAACCCAAGCCTCCCCCAAGTTAGTAGAATATTCATGTTACTTTCACTAAACTCAACTACGCGTTGTGAGTGGCTACTGAATAGGTACAATAATTGTGTTTCAATAGCTATCGAAAAAGGGATTAGATGGCCCTTTTTTGACACTAAAGTTTTGGAAATACTGGAAAAAAGGCTAATACAGGATAATGAACCTAAGATTTCAGCTGAGATATTAATGAACAGATTAACTGAGAAAAATAAGAATGGAAAGACTAAAACTTTAGAGAACTCAAAACCGGCCGACTTTGAGAAAGGAAGGGCAAACGGAAATAAAAAGAGTGATATAAAGGATGATTCGATCTCGACTGCCAGCAATAAACGAAGCCGCGAACAAACTAGTTCTAACTTTGAGCAAAACGCGACAAAAAAGCGAATATTAAATATTCAAGAGACCCAAGATGTCATCAATTATGCTGAGCTATCGATTCCAAAGCATATCTTCCAGCTTGATTTTAACATCGAAAGTAAAATGACTTTATTACAAAACTTACTATTTCGTAATCTTTCTCTTCGAAAAAATGGCCCATTTGGGCTTGTTATGGCTTGCAAAAAAGGCAACTATACTTTAGTGGAGCTCTTGTTAGATAACGGGGTAGATCCTGATTATAAAGAGTCGCTACCCATACGCATTGCTTGTCAGTCTGGCGATAAAGGACTAGCTGATATTTTAATCAGATATAATGCAAAGTTGGTGCCCATCGCTGTTAGGCTAGCTATTAAGTATGGGCACCGCCCTTTAGCCGAGCATTTAATTAGTAAAGGGGCCGAGGTCGATATGCAGACAATTAATTTGCTTCTTAAAAAGAAGTAAACTTTTAAAATAGAGATGGCAAGTTAACATTTTGGGTTTTATGTATAGATTGCGTTTTATTTATTGCTTAATAAAGCTTAATTAGTATGTTTTTAATTACTACTTTTATCAATATAAGTATTGAGTGATATTTTTGATTCAATACAAATGCATTTAGTATTTGTTTTGCAGGATATGATTATCATTATCTATTAAAATTTGATCAAAATTGAGCTAAAGTATATCTACCTAACTTATAGATAATAGTTACATTTATAATTTCAAGTGATAAAAACAAGTTTAAACTATAAATCAAACCATATTAACAAAATTCAATTTATTCAAATAGCGAAAACATGCAATAACAATAAGTTTGAAAGAAAGGCTTATATTTCATGAACTAAAAAAAATAAAAGTTTACTATTTTATCTATCTCCACTCAAAACTGATAGAGCCGAAGAAATTAACTGGTAATGAGCCATTATTTGAGAGGGGAATGATCCATAGGAACTAGGATAGTAGATTGCATACGTTCAATTAAACGAACTAAAAATAAAAATAAGTATAAATCCTACGCATTTACAATAAATCTACCTGTATTATACACTGTCTCAGACCATCCATCCACTTTCCATGCTTCTTCACGTGTGGCTTTACGTTGTTGTAAATTACTAGATAGATTAATATCAAAAATAAATGAAACTGGTAAAAATTTACGGATAAACCCACATATGATGAACATAATTCAAATCCCCTAATTGAGAGAACCAAGCGCCAACCGGTTCGGTAAATTGACGACGACATTCTAACCCAACTTTCCTAAATAAAATAAGTTGCCCCACATGAATTAACTGATTTGCTTACCAATTTTGTTCCCACTCTAAAAGACGGCCGGGCTATTACGAATATAAGTTTAACTCGATTAAAAGAAAATTAAATAAAATACTTTTAAAAGATAGGATCTAAGCTCATAAATTCCTCCATGGAATTTTGGTGCTGAAGTAGCCCAAAAAGCAAACTCTAAACAAAATTGATTTTCTCTCTTATTCAACATTGGACGCAATTCTTTTTGATAACTTTGATAATTCTAAATAACTAAATTTAAAAGAATATTTACACAGACATAGAATCTTACAGAGTCCTCTGCAAGTTTAGCATTGATCTTGTCATATGCAGTATATCCGTCGTATTCCCAGATATGAACTTTTTTGAACTGTAAATAATTTTTAAATTAATGACAAAAAAGTGTTACCTGCTTTATCTAACTCTCCAATTTCCGAAAGCCAACTTCCACAAAGCTTCAATCCTTCATTGCCGTAGTTTTTAAGATGCTTAGGGTAAAAGCTTCCACTATAAATTTTAAGTAAAGTCAAACCTTTATAAATAGCTTTATACTTACAGTAGCTTAGCATAGTCTTCTTGAGCCTCAGGCTTTATATGATGCACTAACAGGATTTAACATTAAAAAGTAAATACAAAAAACTAGACTTACTTTCAATCTGATGTACATACTTCCCCCTTGCCAACATTTTAGAAAATGTGTTTTTTTCTTGCTCAATGATACTAGGACCTTGTTGCGACCCATGTAAAATGGAGCTCAAGATCCCCTTCCCTTTTTTATCATCCTTGCCCTCCTCTCTGAGTTTTAAACTAGGTTGAAATGCAGCTGAATGCAAACTTCTTGAGCTTAAAGTAACTCTTTTTATACCTCTGGCTGATTTTAATAAATTTGCGACTTGTGGCTTCATTTAAAATAGAAATAAAATAAAATAAAATAAGTACTAGATTCTTTTTTCTCTTTTTGTACGTCATTCTTGTTTTTACAGTGTTTTCTTTATTTAGCCAAAATACTTGAGAATAGTGAGGAATGATTTGCTCATCTATTAATAATAGTCACTTGATTAGAAGATTTATTAACAGTCACGGTTTTAACTTCAATAAAGATGAGAAAAGTAATACAATTTTGCAACATTAATTAGGGTGATAAATTAACTCCATTCATTTTAAACTGCAAACTTCTCTGCAAAAATTTAGCAAACTAGAAAATGAGCTTTCAATATTAGCAACTTAATCATCTGAAAGCAAAACTAATTCATTCATATGATTTGCTTCTATCCTCTAAAATACCATTGGCTTAAATCCCATACAATTTCCAGCAACAAATCATAAAAACTAACAATTATAAAGGCATTTAATTGGCAGCAGTCAAATACGCGTTTTCAAAAGCTAAAAAGATTAGAGCCAATACATTAAACTGAGCGAATTACAAAAGAAACCTTTATAAAATGAGTGAACTATTTTTGTAAAAAAATGAATAATAAAGGCTACCAAGAATATCTACATAGTGTGGTGGCGGCGCTTGGTGGATACCAAAAGAGAGAAAAAGGAAACTTCAGTGATGATAATAAAGGAGATCGTAAAAAAGAGGGGTGTAATCTAAAAAATGGTGTTAAAGTGCTATCTAAAGATAGTCAGGCAATTGAAGGAGATTTGGTTTATGTGGAGGGAGATGAGTGTATAGGTAACAGCTGTTTGACTTTCTCCAATAAAGTGTTAAGTGTATTTATTTTGTAGAGTGCCTTAAAGACTTAAAAAGGATGTTAAGAAATGAGGAAAGCGATAGCAACCAAATAACTCGGTTTTCTTTGGCCCGATGGGATACATTAACAAAAGATTTGATCCCTATATTAGAGTTAAATTCAAGCCTTGATAATGACAGTGTTGGAAGGGTTTGCTGTAAGCTATTATTAGAATACCTTTTATTAAATTAAATTTTGCTCTTGTAATTTAGATGAGTTAATCGTTTATTTATTGACTCCAATTAAAGATAAACCCTTTGTTAATTGTTTTTACAATTTTTTGAGAGAAGAGCAGGAGATGAGAAAGGAGAATAAAGAAAGCAACAAGCAAGAAGACTATTTTAGTGATGTAGACCGAGGTTCAGCTAGTGAAGGAGAGATGGAGTTGGATGGAGGTTATGATCTTGTAACCGAAGATGAAGAAAGTGAGGAGGAAGTAGAAATAAAAAGCAGTCTTGAATTAAATATTCAAGAGTACAATGAGCATTTGGTTAGATATAAAAAGGAGATACTAAAAAACCCATGGATCATTCGAAGAAGTATGATTAAAGTCAATCAAATTACTCGCCAGGAAAAAGTAAGCCCAGAAGATGAACATTTTTTATTTATTACATTCACCATGCTGAAATCGCTTTTGAGCGTCCCTAAGCTCAATGAAGAGCTTTTCATTACAATGAAAAAATTGCTTATCTTCGATTATTTAATCTACTTTTCTAAATTTTTAAATCTCGCAAAGTTTCAGTCGCTGTTTTATCTCTATTCTGATCTCGTCTATTCCGTTTTTAAATATGTAGATATGCAACATTTAATAGCTAGTATTACCGATAATGGTGCAATTGAGGTAACACTATTTTATTTCCTGTTTAGAGAAATGATTTAACTCATATTTTAGAAAAAAACCACTGATAAAATTAAACAAGAACTTAAAGAATTCAATATCAAAGCATTAAATGAGCTCCATTTACAAAGCGCAAGACATTCTAGATTTGGGGGAACTAATCTACTACTAAATGGGTCCAAGCAAAAATTACACGTATTTAATTTAGATAACAACTACATGAATAATCTACTCAAAAATACCAATAATAATGCAGGCGAAAACACTATTAAGAAGGACGATAATAAAACCATTTTTGGAGGGAAAGTTCAGAGTTATTTTACTCAACCTAAAGATTATATCCATAAGATACCTGCTGGAAGAGAGTTAGCATCATTTAAATTTCACAATGTAAGGCATGTATTAAGGTTATTGCCAATCACTGGAAAAGATGGACATAACAAAAGGTATTTATTAAAGGTAGATTCTATTATTGTTTATGAAATTCAAAAGGATGAATGTAAAACAGTATTGATAGATTTCTTATATAAGTATTGTGCTAACGTGGCCAACATGTTATTTGATTTAAGTCAAAAAAAATCAAACCATAATATTGATGATAAAGTAAAGCAGTTAATTTTATTAACTAATTGCATCAATTTAATCCGACAACATCTTATTAAAGGGGAATACAAGTTAATTAATAGGTCCATTTCATTAATCAATAAGGAAGGATTATACCATTATTTTATAAACAATATTAATGAATTTAAGGCAGCAAAGCAATACAAGATATTGAACTTTTGTTTGAATGGTTTACAAGCATGGATTGCTTTAATGCATGAAATGAGTAGATTAGATCCAATAAAAAATGAAAATGAAAAACTAGTACAAGTAGCAGAACATCACATCCATAATTTTATATATGATTATGCTTTATTGAAACCAGTGCACGACTTATATAATGTTTATTTTCATCCCTCCATTTCAAGTAGTTTAATCGAATTCACTTATGTAATGAATAGAATGGTTAAAGCTTTTTTCAAGGCTCAGACAAGTATTACGGCTAAAAAGAAGAGAGTTAGAAGTAGAAAAAATCAAGGTAACAAAAAAAGTAAATTAGATCAGCTAGAAGATGATTTTAATCAGAAAATGAGTCTATTGAATCCTGACGAGCTTATACTGTCCTATGACTTTGAAAATAATGAAACTCAAAATGAGAATGAAAGGACAAATGGTAATGAAAGCGAGAGTGAAAAGGGTAGCGAAGAAGAAGAGTATGATGATCGAGTAATTACATTTCAAAGATATATTAAGGTAAATAAAATAATAATGCTAATAATAATACATTAATTAACTATTTAGAATTATTGTAATGACAGTATAATAAAATCCCATATAATCGAACTAGAGAATATAACTAATAGTATCCAGCCAATCAAGTTTTTTATAAAGCAGACTTATTCACATTCAAGGGTCAACTCAAGGTTACGACCCATTGTTACTCTGTTTAGTTATATTTTATTAGATCCCAGTGACTATAAGATGTTTTTTAGGATCTCTTATTTACATTCATTATATACAATCCTTGAGCTGATAAATGAGATGGAAAAAGAATATAAATTGAGTAAGACAGGTGGTACTGATACAGGCGCCTTAGAGGATTCTATTGAGCGAGACAATTATAAGAGGTTGGTTGGTACCCTTCCTTCAAAGCTAACTTATTTTGGCTCTTTAAAAACTTTTATTCAGAGTTTAATGGATTATTTCATGAAGCAACTACGACTTGATCCTTATCTGTTTGAATCTATCACTCCTAAATCTATTAAGAATACTATCAAGGCTACTGCGCTTGATATGAATAATAATAGCTATAATCATGATAGTATTGCGGAAGAGAAAGGTTTGAATGATGCTTACAATCATACCAAATTCAACAATGCCACCGTTGAGAATAAGATAGAAAACAATACAGCAGCAACTGAAAGAAATGATGAGATAGATCCAGAAATAGCCAAATTCATTAACGAAGAAATTAATGACCCTGCCTTTTTTGATGAATTAGGATTTTAAAGTAGGATTCTACTTGAAAAATACTAGTAGTCAGTATTCCTGTGGTATTACTTTTGGTTTCCTAACATTGATTCTTTTTTATATTATGGAAGGATAGTATGTATGTTAAGTTCATATCGTTCCAAGCAAATAAATTTTTTATTTTACTGCCAATAATAATGAGCATAAAATATCTAGTTGTATGTTTTTTTATATAGGAACAATGTTAATTTTTTATATGAAGCTTTGATGTTTACTTCAAAATATACTTTAGTTATAAATTATTATTTTCATCTTATTTTTAACACAAAATTCAAGAAATTGGTTTATTCTTGAAAAATTCAGTAGTGTGCCTTAATATTTAAATATAACAAAATTTATATTGCAGCTAATTTAAATTATGATGATTAAAAGCCTTTAGAGCTTTAATGTACTAATAATGGTACAATATAAATCAAATACACTAAAATTTAGTCAGATAGATTTAAAGGTATGTTTTAAAGGCCGCACAGATATTTTCGCTCAACATCTATAATCTCAACTTGACTTAATAAAAATGAAAAGGATTATAATGAGCCTAAAAGTAGTTCTATAACATACTAAATCAATTTAGTAAATATTATTGGCTCAAAGGTTAATTTACCAAATTTTAAAAAATAGCCTTTTTAAGACTGGATTTCAAACATAAAATTACATGAATGACGAAACAATTTTAACCCTTAATCTGGGAAAAAATAATTAACAGTGTTGGATTGGAAGATAAAGGAAAGTGGTTGAAAGTATTTACATTTTATTTATTAGCAAAGCATTCCGTCTAAAGCAAAGACAAAGCCTTAAAAACGACTTCTATATACCCTTCCAAACAACCGATAAGTTTTAAAAATTTGTCAAACAAGCACAATCAATTATAGATAGTTGATAAAATTTTATTTTTAAAAGGTTAAGGTTCAAAATAGAAATAGTTTTTTTAAAGAGATGTTCTTAAATAAAATTACAGTTAATAAGAGATAAAAAGTACCAAACTTTTTCATTATATCTACATAATTTAAAAATCCCCTGTAGGTATATTTGTTATATATTGAAAGGGATCTTCTTCGTCTTCTTCTTTTGTTTTCAATGAATTTAACTCTTTATTTAGTGTCTCTTCTGCCATATTATCCTCCTCTACTTCATTTGGTTTCATTATTGAGCTTAGGGTTGGCAAACTATCCTTTTCTCTTAATATATCCGGCTTTACTTCTTCCTTACTTTTTCTTTTCCTTATTAAAAGTTAGCTTAAACTTAAGATTTTAGAATTATAAGTACCTATTCATTCGATTCCGTATTGATGGCGGTCTTTTTGAATGAATTTTAAAATGGTTCTGATAGAATAATAACGGTACTTGATCTTCTTCTAAACCACACTTTGGACACACACAGGCACAGGTACCGTTATCTGGCAATATATGTTTTGCTTTTAAGTGTGTAAATAAACGTGAGTTATCATCATAAGACTTATTACAGTTTCTTACAATACAACGCACCTGGTCTATGACTGGTATATTATAAATCGGGGGTAAAAATATATTATTGGGAGCAATACGACGATACTGACCGTCACTTTCTGAGGTCAACTTTGAAGAAAATTCGCTTCCATTTCTAATACTTGAAGTGACCATGTTATTTGGTGCGATTTTGACTAGCCTTCTGGCGTTAGGCTTATTAGGATTCATGGCTTTCAAAAAAGGTTAGTGCCATACATATCATTTTGAAAAATAAATACTATTTGAATTACGCAATAAAAGGATAATGAAGATTAGAAATAGGTAATTGCTTCTGTCCAACCACAGAGCTTGTTTATCTCTTTACACTGATTGATTGATTCCTTTGGCTATGATGTCATCATTGCAATCCAACACTTAGTTTATCCTTAAACATATTTTACTAATGTGATTGGTCTAAATCTCTGAACGATAAATCAAATTAAATCCTTGATTGTATATCCTAATTTTTAGCTGGTTTAATGTTCAAATAGAATGCGTGTATAGTTTAAGCTCTAGTATGTTATAAAAATATTTATCCCTAAAAAATAATGAGTCAAGTATGGATTTTTGAATCTACAGGTTTGATAGAGCAATAGAAATAATAGTTACTTCCTTATTTAGAAAAGCTACACTATAATAACTGGTTATTTTCAGTTAAACTGTTGACTTAACCTGCTTTGGATCCAAGTAATTATGAGTTACTATAAAAAAGATCGTAACAAAAATTGTCTGATTATTTTAAATAATAATCAATTTGTGTATTAATACAATACTCTACCTGTTTATTAAGTTTAGATTTTAAAATCATTTGGTGTTTAGGCTACTATACATTTAAAGTTTGGAAATGAAAATACCTTTTGATTGTAAACTTTAGCTCACTTCAAAGTTACTATTAAACTTATCTGAGTATAAAAGTTAGAGTTAAAACAAATTGTATATTTTAATTTATATTAAAACTATTTGCTACCTTTTAAACAAATGCTTTAAATGAAATAGAGTGAGTCTGCTTATATTTGCTTAATAGCTATTATTGAAGGTTTTTTGCAGTTAAGGATCATTTTATCTATATCTTAAACAAATAACCCCTCATATTGGTATATTTTTAGCTTTGATAGGTGAAAGTGGCTAATGTATGATTATTCAATTTAGTTATATAGGGATTTGAATCATATTAAAAAATATAAAATATAAAATATAAAAGTAAACCTACTTATATAAAAGCTCAAAAGGTATAGTTTAAATAATAAATCGATTCTCCTTTTCATTATCTTTATTCTATCATCTTTTTCATGTCTCTTTTATTCCTCTTCTTCAATCAACTCTTGATACTTGAATTTATGAATCAACAATAATAACTTTTTATCTCTCTTAATACTGGCATGCATAAGTTTTTTGATTGTAGCTGTGGTTTTAAGCACAGTAAAGCAGCACTTGATCCCTTTGATTTCATTGAGCAACGTTAAAGATGCACATACCATCCTTTCATTTTCTCTGTTTGTTCTTAGTAGCCCAACCTTTGTTTCTGGATTGAAATATTGTACTATAATTTGATTAATAAATTATGAATATTTAAAAGGCTTACAGTTAAGATCCGTAGCTATTTTACTTGAACCTATGGAACCAAAGTTAAATGCTATACTTCGGTTAATTTGTGATTGCACTTCACGTTTGTTCAAAGATACGCCTTTCATATTAGCTGCTTGGGCACCATCTTCTAATGCTACCTCGAACAAAAAATATCTTCTTTTAACACGAACCATTCGAAACAAAAAACTACTAATTTAAGTTTGCTTTATCCAATTAAATCATGTTTTTAATTCTTAAATCAAAATGAAGAAAAATAATTTTTACATAGAGTATATTGAAATTTTAATGTTAAGGTTTTGATTGCCTTACCGTTCTTCTTGTAAAGCGTGTCAAAAAGATGTATGTAATCCACTTTGTTTACAAATAAAGGCTTTATAGCTATGCTAAATTTGATAATTTTACAAAGTTTATACAGAAGTATTAAGTTTTGCAGAATAAATAAAGCTTCAAAAATATGAATATATTCTTAAAAGTAAATTATTTTTGAAAAATTTATTCATTAAAATTAATCAAAATCATCCGGGCACTATTACAAATGTTTGAAATTTGCTTTGTTTAAAATAAACCACGCTAACTAAAATTCAACAATAATAATAATATAACAGTTATTGTAGGTGTAATATACTAAACCTTTAGCTATTTATATTATTGATAATCAAAAAAAATATCAATTTAAAATAAGTTATTTAATTTAAATTTATAAAGAACTAAAGTAAAAGAAGAATGAAATTTAATCTAATTAATCATAGGTGGTGGAATACAATAACTAACAATTAATGTGAATATCATGATTGATACTATAATAAGCCAAGTAAATGGAAATTTAAGTAATATGAAATCAAACGAATTATTCAACGACCAACTAAAAAGCATTCCAGTTAGATAGGGGCCAAGAGACCGCATTAAAGACACTAAACATTGTGCAATACCACTCACTCTACCAAGGATAGGTTTTGGCGATGCTTCCATGATCTAAAAAAATTAGTAAGTATTTAATAAAACTATATAATGCTTACCAATATATTAACTGCAGCAAAAGTAAAAGCTACGCCAATTGTCTTTAAAGTTGTAACGAAATAAAGATAAGACCAAAGTGAGCTGTTTTCTTTAGTTCCGAAAAGTGGTTGAGTTAAAGGGTATAAGAAAATAGATGGTATGTACAAATAAAAGATAACTCTTAATGCTGTTAGGGAGCCATATCTTCTTTGGAATGGCACAAATACGAAAAATTGAGATAATAATAAGATAACGCCACCAAAAGAATTTAAGAATCCAATATCGGATGTATCAAATTTCAAACCCCCATGATTAGGGTTCTCAGATGCCCAGAAAGGTATAATTTCATCTAACATTACCGAAAATAACCCTATTCCACAATATGCTGTAATAGTAAGCCATACCGATTTTGGAATAGGGATATTAGAAGATGGGCTTGGAGAATCGTTTGTTTCATTATTTAATAAAGGACTTGTTTCGTCATTCTGATTGTTTTTTACTTTCTTTGGTAATGTTTCTTTTAGGAATAAAAGTCCGATAATAGAACTAATTAAACATAAGAAAGAAGAAACAAAGCAGGGTAGAAAATAAGGGTATTCTGTCAAAAGTTTTATAATATCAGGGTTAGTAAAAAAATCAGGGTATTTTTCTATAGGATTAGATAGATAGCCACCTAAAATTGGTCCTATAATTGATCCTAATCCATAAATCATTGGCAAAAAATTAAACGTGTAAGCGCGGTTACTACTATCAGTTATTTCAGCGACCATGGCTTTAAGTACCCCAACATTACCATTTAATAAACCACATAAACCTCGAGTAACAACAGCCCAAGTCAAGGATTTGCTTAACCCAAATAAAAACAAATTGATACTAGTGCCTAATAACCCCATAACTATAACTGGCTTTCTTCCAATTCTATCTGATAATATTCCCCATGGAATTCCACTTACAAACTGACAAATAGCGAATGAAGAGGCTATAAAGCCTGCATAATAAGGTACATCTTTCTCATTATTTGTAATGTGAAAGTCTCGGACCATATAAAATACAAATGGAAGTAATAGGGTGAATGAAATTGGTTCAGAAAAACGAACTAATAACATGACACTTACTTGTTTCCATGGAATTGGGGTAGGTTGTTTTACAACACTTTCTTGAGATTGATGATCGGTTGTTGGGCTCATTTACTTCTCTAAATATAGTTAATTTTTGAAAAGTAACACTAGGCCCTTTTTATACTTTTTAGTTCTTCAAATAAAATTTAATTTGATATTCTATAAATAGAATATGCTTTAATTAAATTACATTATTTTGACATTTGGGATGCGGCCGCCTTTTTATTATTGAATGCAAAGTTCAATATAATTTGATCAGTTTTAAGTGAATTAACCAGATTCAATGGTGAGTCACAAATTATTAGTAATAGTTTCGGTTAGTTGCTATTGATTAAATAAATTAGATAACTTTATTTATAGAATTTTGTGTCGAAAATTTTGAGTTTTACTGATATATTTTATATATATTCTTGATATATAGCCTATCAGCTTATTATAGTATTTACAATCAAAATATGAGGATGTTTTTTGGTTTCATTATTTTTTCCATTTTTTAAGCGCTATTTGAGTGGAAAAACTGCTAGTAAAATTCTTAAACATAAAAATACATCCTCATATACAAATAAATCTTCGAATAAGAGCATTTATATGGAGTTATCAGTTATTACACCACCACATGTTTTTATTTGTTTTACTAATAGACTTAAAAGCAATGCTTTGGCAAGTGATGCTTATAGATACCTGAATAGAGTTAGATAACAACAATCTTGGTTTTTAAAACGCAATGAAATTGGGCTTTTATCTACGATAGCTCTCTGGCTTTCTACATAAAGCTTCATCTATTATTATCAAGCCACTGCTTTATTTTACTTTTTACTACAATACAAATAAACTCCTAATCAGTCTTTTAAGTCAGCACATGTTTTGGGAAAACACATAACTAAATATCAACCTATTAGTAAATACATATGGGTGAGTTTAAAAGCTCAGTTGAAATTAAGGATAAAACTTTCTAATTTCACTTTTTTAGTTCATTTTCTGTAATGTAAATTTTTGAAAGAAATATCAGATAAGTACTGGAGAAAAAAATGTCCCGATATGAGTTATTTTAAAATTAGGAAAAAAACATTTACATAGCACCTTGTGCTTAACTTGCAATTTTTGCTAAAATCAAAATTGGACAAAATTGAACCAGGCTTTTAAACTAATTTATAAAAACATTATATGAAGATGTTTTTTGGTTTCATTACTTTTTCGACATTTTAAGCGCTATTTGAGCAGAAAGGTTGTTAGTAAAATTCTTAAACAAAAAAACATATCCCCATATGATTAAAATACAAACCTCGCCAATATCTCTAAATCAAAATTTGGGGATAAAAGTTAACCAAACTTCTAATAACCATCGTTTTTAGCTTTTCTATACTCTTTTTTATGTATTTCATTTTTATTATGGCCGTTACTCCCTACCATTATGTTTCAAATATTTAGCCTTCTAAAGCATAGGCTTCTAACCCCTATTACCTTTCAAAGGCCTTTAATACAAAACCAGAGCTGCTTCTTTTGTTTTTGCCCCTTATCGGTGGCTAACCTCTTTAATATTTAATTCTTACCATACTATAATAACAGAGGCCTAAAGCTCCTTTTTACATAACAAACTGTTAAATTTTTTAAACACTATCACTTTTCATACTTAGTTTATCTTGAACTCCTTTCTAACCCCCCTCATATATCCTTTCTTACTTACCAGCTGCCTGTTTTTCCTAAACTCTACCTCTCTCCTATAAAAATAACCGCCTTCAATTAACCTCTCCATGAAATTATGTTCCTCACCTTCTTAGCGATTCCTATTAGTCCGTTATGAGTGGCCTTTTGCCCTTTTGAAGTTATCATTTGGAGGTGTTTTTTTTTGGTTTCATCACTTTTTCGATCTTTTAAGCGCTATTTGAGCAGAAAGATTATTAGTAAAAGTCTTAAACAAAAAAATACTTCTCCATATCAATAAATTGAATATGGGTATTTCTTTAATATCCACTATAAATTGTTGCACATCTTTTTTTCTTAAATATCATCCTTTAAATCTCAATCGTCTAATCATTATCAATAAAGCACATAATATACGTGCTAGCGCTACTAGATATTGTAAAATAAAATAAAAGTTAGGTAAGCATGATGATGGAAGGATTCTTTTGTTAACAGCAACACCCATGTTAGAACAAGCTAAAGGATTAGAAGATTTACATGATACTATTGAACCTAATCCTACCATATTATGCTCCGAGTCTCATGTGGAAACAAAAGTGTTGTATGAAGGTAAAATGATCAATGATTTACTAGGGGAAACAGTAATAGAATGTACAATGAAAAGTATACAATTGTATGTATATTATAAAATTAAAGGATATTTTACACACCTTTAAAACCAATATAACATTAGGATGTAACATTAATGATGGTTTTGGTATTAATATTAAACCATAAATTAGTGATTTAAAACAACAATAATATAATATATATAAATTAATTAAATATTTAGAAGAACACCCGAGAGAACCTGCCATTGTATATTGTGACATAGTTAAAAGTTCAGGTTTATAATTTATTGAAAGAGCTTTAATATACCACGGTTACACAAAATGGGATCATCATCAAAAACCTGGTAAGCAATTTGGACTATACATTGGTAAAGGGCATGGCATGATATGATTAAAGTATTTAATAGTATGTTAAACTATGAATACGGTTTAATCCAAGTTATCTTAGGTTTAATTGTTATTTCAGAATTAATCAGCTTTGTTTCAGTTAAACATATACATATTATAAATCCACACTGGGATTACACACACGAAAAACAATTAATTGGATATGGTGCCCGTTTAAATAGTATTAAAATGGCTTCTGAAAAATAACACTATATACAGGTACATTGTTACATAACAATCAATCCTGAGTAAAAGGGTATTGATGTTTTTAAGATGACATCATCTTATATCAAACAGAGTTATGTTAATATTAATCATCAATGGGTGGTAAAACAAAATACAGGTGAGCCTTTTTATGAAAAATCAGTTCTTCAAGTATACAGAGAGTTAACAAATGACAAATTTTAGAAAAAACATTTTATAAGATTTTAAATATTGTTTTCAATAACTCACGTAAATGTACCTCATCAATTAATAAAGATGAGGTAGTAGCATTCGGAAAAGCGTACGATAATTATATAGCCATAAGTACTAAATTTCAAAGTTTTTTACATTTACGTGATTTTTTATCACACCAGATATCAGCCGTAAAATCAATTATTGATGGAAAAATACGTATTGCAGATTTATGTCACTCCAGTAAAGATCCACGTAAGCGCTATTGTAGAGTTGTTATTGAAAATTTAACTAAAGAACTTCTGGAGTATTACTTTGATAATTGCAATGTACCTTTAAATGTAGAAAGTTTATTTAGAAGCATTAAAAGATAATCAATGTCATTTTAATGACCAGATAGAGATCGATAAAAAATACATCGAACTTTGATACAGAACTATTTTCGGAAAAATTTATCAGTGGCAAAAAAACAATTAAAGATTTTTTAAATTACCTGCTTACCAGCAAGCCATGGTAATAAAAATAGGCTGAAGACTTTACCCAATATTAATTTCAGAACTTATTAAATAACTCTTTTGCTTTTTTTAAAATGTGTTTACGAATTAAATAACTAAGACCTTTTGAGGTGATAGGTGTAGATGAAGATAATATTGGTTTTTTTAGCTAATGTTGGATTTTATAAGGCTTTAGAAGAAGCCCTCATTCATCTACAGGTTAAGCATTTGATTACTGAAGAATACTTTGATCATGATAAAATAATTGATTTTACTTTAACTTGTGACCCTCCTATCTATGATTATTCTAAAATTGTATCTGGTAACATCTATAACTTTAGTCAAGCTATTGATGATGAACCTATAATAGTTAACTTTGATTTAGCAATATTTAAAGCACAAAACTATCAAACTTACAAGATTTATATATTTATTACATATCTAGTTTGTTGAAAAGAATATTATTGAAATATGTTATAGCTATCTTTTACGCCTTAAATGTTCGTAAAAGTTTTAAAAGCGTTGATAAACTATTAAAGTATAACAGTTTATTAAATTAGATTCGTGATCTAACATGAAACCTGTAATAGGTAGATCTGAATAAACACATTTAAAACCAGTTTCTTCGAATTGTTCAATATAATCTTTGGGGAAATAGGGTTCTTTGATATTGGTGGCTGTTACAAATACATATATCTTTAGTTCAAGATAATCTTTTTTAGTATTTGATTCGCATAGAGAATGGCGCATTGTTTTTGGTTTATCCATAACAAACCATGCGATACGCTGTGCTTTCTTGCTTGCTTCTAATATCTCTTAATTGATATGGACAAAGAAAGCTGCTAAAGCATGATAAAATTTGGATAAATTGTGACTCTGTAATTCTTCTGGTAAAGTAATTAAAAAGTTTGTTCTGTAGCGTAGAGATAGTTTGGGATCAATGCAATAAACTTTAGAAAACTTATTTGTTTCCCATTTAGAAAGATCAGCAGCTCTATCACTGTAAATAGTGCGTATAAGATGACGATAACTATAAACACTTTTACCATGTTATTGAAAATAAATTACTTTGGGAGACTATATAAAAAAATAATCATGTAAACCAATATAGCTAGTAAAGTGTTGTTTACCGATAAAATGTAAAGACAGTTTACTTCTTGTGCTTGCTAATTTAATAACTACTTGAGTAAAATCACCAGGATAATGATTCATAAAATCATCAATGACTTGTTCTTCAGTTAAGTCTCCGTTATTATAATCGAAATCATAGAACTCTTTCCATTTACTTACCATTAATTCATAGTGTCATTGATTTCCTTCTCTACTGCTTTCTATTATATTGAAAAAATCTTCCCATAGGCAACTTACATATTATTTTCTTCTCAGTTTATCCTTATCTCTAGTTAAAAATGCTTGATCAAGGATTAATTGTTTACGCAGGTACCAAATCATCTTTGAGTTTTAAAATAGTTCAGTTAAATACCGGTATAAGTACCAAGTTCACCAATAATACCTATTTTTGGATCCCATTCCCCTCTTGATAACTTATCAGCGATTTTAATTACAATCTTATTATCATGGATAA
Source organism: Batkoa obscura (assembly GCA_030770535.1). Classification (NCBI taxonomy): domain Eukaryota; kingdom Fungi; phylum Entomophthoromycota; class Entomophthoromycetes; order Entomophthorales; family Batkoaceae; genus Batkoa; species Batkoa obscura. The sequence goes on along the minus strand of JASVEC010000005.1, from coordinate 343,032 downwards.
TATCAGTGTAAGCTTGATTTAAAGATTTATATTTCATGAACTCATCAAAAATATTGTTTAAAGCTTTAGTAAATATATTAGGAACTAGCACTAATTCTAAATTAACTGAATAACTACAGACATAGATAAAAAGCTTTTTTTATACATCGGCCCATAGTATAACCTTCTGTATATATTTGTATCCATGACAATTTAAACTACCGGAATACAAACCCTCGTTTACGATTAATAATTTATCAAAAATACCATTGAATTTAGAAAGTAATTCTTTTGTTTGAGACATGTCACCGCAACTAAAACGTTTAATAAACATTATCCATAACTTTTTAATTTCATTAACTGCTAACTTATTAAATGTATTGATAAGTTCATCATGAGCATTTTAACTATATTGTCTTCATATATCGCCTATATCTATATACCATGAACTTGTTTTAATGCTTTCACTATTAATTAATAAGCTATATTCATATTCACTCATATATTTACTAAATAAGTTTAAATCCTTAGAATTAATCTCTTCAAGCTTTGAATTCCTTTCCCATTATTTTAATATTCAGTTTTCTTGAATTTTTTAAAACAGATAAAATTATTTCTATTTTGTTTTGAAAATTTAATGATATTAAACATTTGATACAATTATATGACATTTGAATGACATCGTTCATCATCAAACATGATAGAATACTGTTTATAGGTACAATTCAAAAAAAGTATTAACATGATACACACTTATTTAAACACTCTTTTAAATATATTGATTCTTTATCACCTTAATTAATTCATAAAAAATATTAAGCATATGAAAAGGTATAAATAAGGTGCAATAAAGTTTAAAAAAGTTTGGCCATTTTATAATCTATTGAATAAAATATAATTAAAATCAATATGAAATACATTTTAATATTACTTTCTAATATTTCATTAATCTCTGCTTTTTTCCACTTTAATATTAAAAAGGCATTTAATATATATATAATTGATGATACTGTAGGCGCCATAAAATCTGGCGGTGAAACAGGGTTCAATAAGTTAATGAACAAGCATTATTTCTTCTATGGTTATGGTCAAAAGATATGGTATCAAACTACCAAAGATTGTTGTTGAGATACTTATAAAGGAGTTAATATGGTCTATTTTAATGAAATGATGCATAAGTTCTCGAGATAATAGTAATATGGGAACGTATTTTGTGTTTAAGAATTTTACTAACAATCTTTCTGCTCAAATAGTGCTTAAAAGGGAAAAAGTGATGAAACTAAAAACACTCCCCACATTAAAAATGTTGCGCTTCTAAAGGGACGAAGTATTGCCAAGGTGAATGTAAGGATCTTCAAAAAATCGGCTGAGTTGATTATATGATAAATTAGTAAATTTGCAATATTTAAGAGTGTTGAGTTTCTTTACGAAAATCATAAATAGTTATTAAAATATTTAAAAGATTAACTATAAAGCTTTAACATTAAGAATATGCTCTTAAAACAAAATTAGTCATACCTTGTACTTTACAAACTAATTTTATTTTGAAATATTAAGTTTAAATCTTGATATTGTTTATTATCATTATTCTAGTGCTATTATGAATTTATTATTGATCCATCAGTTACATTGTCTAACCTTAAGTAATATAATAAATAATATTTAAATCTAATGTATAATTATAATAATGTAGTTTTGTATATTTCTATTTTTTGATAATCAACTTACATACTAACAAATCACTTGAAGCAGTTTTTTTCCAAAAATGAGTAAAAAAGTAACTATTTACAGCTGTTATAGCTCCTTTGCGACCTAATTAACCACCATTTAAGAAAAAAATTACGCTAAGTATGACTAGATATAAATCAGACATTAAAAGAATTGACTAAATAAATAATCTGATTATAAAAGTTACCGCTAAGAAAGTCTCAAAAGAGTTGCTACCAGCTTTATTAAGAATATTAAAGGATCAAGTTTATTTTTATAAATTTTAGTTTAAAATAAACTTTTGGGAAGTTTTTGTATAGATTATAAATTATATTTATAGTTTGGAGTCTATTGACTTAAACTAATTGAAATATCAATTAAGGTCCAAATTTTTGACTTATGATTCGTTTATAATTTATTATTGTATTATTTTATATTATAATGAATTACAATGAAAAATCAAATTTTAATTTTAATTATTTTACAATGAATTTCGTTATATGTTAATAAAATTTAAACTAAACTCAATAATAGATAAAAGTATTTCATTTTAAATAAAACATAGAGATATAGAATGTCTTTTTCTATAATGTATCTGTAATTTCAGTTAATTTAATTATTGAATTATTTTTCATAAGTTATGAGTGTCATTGATAAAAAGACTTATAACAATCTAAATTATTAAAAAGCTCAAATTATAATAATTGAGAAGTTGTTAATACAAAATAAAAATTTAATATACCATGTATTTTTCATTGTCATTATCTATAAAAAGCACTACAAAAGTTTAGAAGCAATAACTAGTTGATTATATCTTCACTTTTATTTGTATTTTATCTATAAATTTATCCAAACATATAGTATATATACTATACTGTATTATATTTTATCATATTTAACATTGTTACATCAATAATTTGTATATCAAACTCACAAACTTTTTTGAAAAACTATAAATATCAAAAATTGTTTAAAAATTGTTCTTATATATCTAAAAATCATTGTTCTATATCAAAAACTATTGCATTTCATAAGCTTATACAAATTCATTTTTTTATCCTATATTATACCTTTCAATTCAATGTCTCCTCAATATTGATATCCTCTAAGTATTTATACCTCCTCTTTTTCGTCTCTCTTTTAAATATTTATCAAAATCAAACTCTTGAGAATTCATAGGCTTTTTAATGTTTTGATAAATTTTAATTTATGATGTAATAATTTTCATTCAACTCAGTTTAAAGTTTAAAAAAAATGAAAATGATTAACAATATGATGTTATCATTAAGTTAATCCAAATTCAATTAAAAGTGGAGTTTGAAATAGATGAGAAGAGATGAATAGTTGATGTTTTAACTTTTGAAATAAATAGTATATATTGATAATAACAAATATTGTTAAGTTTTTGAGATAATATATAGCGCATTTTTAACAATTTATCTACTGTTATAATATAAAATATACAAATATAAAGAACCTAGATTCTAAAAAAAAATAAGCTTATAAACTTTAAAAAAAAGATCAACATACTAATTATTAGGTCACATACGTTAATCAAACTATAAGCATCTCAAGAAATGCATGTTAATAAGAAAAAGCCATTAAATATAGAAGTATAAATACAATCCACGACTTTAAAAAAATAAAATAATTAAAGATATAAAAAATGCAGCTCAATTTTAAAAAGCTGGTCTGTTTTACTTTCTTATTAGTTCTTTTAATCTGTTTTTCGCTTTACTATTTCATTTTAGTTCAAAATGGGAAATCGAAGTTAAGTTTATTTATGCCTAATAAAAGTATGAATGTAGTTAATAAGAAGATAGTTGGAGTGAATGAGAACATTATTGATAAGATAGAGGTACATAGTAGTAATAACACTGAGAATGTGGGTAATAAGATTAAGTTAGATGATGGTGGTAGGAATGATAATGTTTATGACAAAATTAAATTAGATGATTCCAATAATACCGATAATGAAATAAAAGTAGATAATACCACTAATAATAATAATAATAATAATAATAATAATAATAATAATAATGAGACAGATTTTAATAATGTTAATACTAATAACGATGATAATAATATAATAGAGATACCCAGCATTAATGATGATGGTAACGATAATAAGGAAATACCAGTTGACAGTGTCAATAATACCTTTAATGATAGAGAAGTAATAAAGATCCACAACACTGATAATAATGATGATGAAAAAACAAAGATACTCAATACTAATGGCAGTGATACTGACAAGAAGGAGGTTGCGATTAATAATACCAATAATAATAAAGTAGAAGTATATAATAATTCAATAACTAATAATAATATAAACAACAATATAATCAACCCAGTCATTAGATATAATTTGAAATTAGGAAATGAAAGTGAAGCTATGGAATATCAAAATTATGCTAGTATAGCTTATTGTAAATTACAACAAATTGAAGAATGGACTTGTGATTCATGTAATATAAATCAACCAACTAAATTAATATCTACTCATAAGAGTCGACGATATGGTACCTTTGGTATGATACATGTTACTACTACTAATAAAATATTATTATCATTTCGTGGTACAGATAATTTAAGTAATAAATTATTAGATTTAAATATTAAAAAAAGGAGGATGAAGGTTGTGGATCCAAATTATAATCAAGATTATCTAAATAATATTAAAGTACATTCTGGTATTTTAAGTTCAACAGATTCGATTATTTATGATATGATAGAACAATTAAGATTAAGATTTAATAATGAATTAGATCAATATACTTTTGTATTAATTGGACATTCACTTGGTGGTGCTATGGCTAGTTTAGCAAGTATTCGATTACAAAATGAATTAAAATTGAGTTATAATTCAATTCATTTATATAGTTATGGACAACCAAGAGTAGGTAATGAAGAATTTGTTAAATATTTTAATCATTTACCTTTAACTGTAATGAGAATTGTAAGTCAAAATGATATTGTACCTCATTTACCATTAAATAAAATGGGTTATTATCATTTTAATAATGAATATTTTATACATGATAAAAAAGCACAATTCTGTTTACCTCCTACTAATACTCCTCCTTATCTTATTGATGGTAAACAGTCATATTATTTTGAACACCCAGAATGTACTAAAAAATTTGGTTATAAATTTGGTTTTAAATGGCATAAATTTTATTCTGAAAAATCTATTATCTGTGATGGTTATTATATTAAACGTAAGAAAAGAAAATGGATGAAAAAATTCAAATTATTACAACAATAATATAATAAAAGTATAATATAAATATAAATATAAATATAATATAAATATAAATATAATATACAATATATATTTTAATGTTTTAATATTTAGCTTACAATAATTTATTTTAATTTTATATAATATTATTCATAATTAATAAACCAAGAAATGGCTGGTTCAATATGATTTTGATTAATTGTACTCTTTTTAGTACCAAGGAAACCACCAACAAAATTCATTTTGAATTTTTCATTATAATAATTCCAAGTAAATGGAGTTTTTGTAAAACCAACTGGTATTTGATCATAAGTTAATCCAGAAAACATCCCATAATCTTGTTTCCAATTAATATATTGATTTTGAATATAATCTTTATCAGCTTGTAAGTAAGGATAAAATACATTAATCCAACCTCTAATAAAAGGACCACCAGAACCACCTGCAGGCTTATAGAAACTTGTCCAAAATTCTTTATTTATATTATTATTATTCTTTTTAACTTTAACAAATTCATTTAATATAGGTATCAATTCTTCAGTCCAATATTTTAAATCTTCAAATTGATTTAATACTGTTTGACTTCGATCAATTAAATCTTGCCAATCTTCTACTGTACCTAATAATCCAATTTCTGGTATACCACACATTGTAGTAAGTGAATAAATAAAATAATTTTTATATAAATCCATAATAGTTAAAGCTGTAACTGCCACTGTCACTTTATCCGAAGTAGAAAATGGCTTAATAATCAATTGACTTAAATCATTATTAACTTTACCATTAATCCCATCAACAAATTCAGGAAATACTTCTTGCCATGGATTATCTTTACCTAATACAAAGTTATCTCTTCTAACATCTAAATTTACTTTACCCTCATGTTGAATACCTAATATGCTCTTACATTTCTCACCATTTAAATTCACGTGAATAGCTAATCCTTGTAATATAACAATCCAAAGATGATGAGGTGCTAAAGTTAAGCCATGATGTTGATCATAAGCTAAATGAATTGTTTCTGCAAATCCATTAAGACTTAATTTATGTGGGAAATTATCATGATGAAATAGTTGAGATTGACTGTCAAAGGCTTCAAATTTATCAGAGGAGAAAAGGTTATTCTGGGAGATTCTTTCTTTAACGGAAACTGTGGAGTAGGTACTGATGGATGAGAGTTCAATATCATCACTGACTTTAAATGTTGTAGTTGTCATTATCAATTGTTTTTGAAATAAAATTGAATTGAAATTGAAATTTAAAAAGTTATATATCTTTTTTAACATTTAAATAGTGGTGAAATTAGAAGTAGTGATGTCATGAAAAAAGAATTGAAGTGACCTAGTAATATTTAAAATAAACTTGTTTTATTGGTTGAAATGGAGTTTTTTTTTAATAATACGTTTGTAATGTTTGGAAAGTGACAGTATATTTATTATAAAGTTTACTAACTTAAAATGTTCATTTTAAAAATCCAAATTAAATGTTTATTTTTAGTTTGTATATTCTACTAAAATAAATTTTCATTTTATATAGCATTTATTAATTTTTTTATAATAATAATAATTCCAATAGATCTTAAATCAACCAATAAATTTATGTTTATTCTTCAAAATAATTTCTTCTTTGGTATTTAAATGCGAATAAAATTTCCCACTAATTTATTAACAAAAGTTAATTAACCGAGAGATAAAATTGAAGTTCAACCTCTTGTTAATCGTCTACAAAAAATATTAGATCGTTCAAAATGTTCCAGTATAAATTCATGTATATTAAAAAATAAGAAATTATTGGTTGCAACAACAAATTTTTCTTAAGTATAAAAATATTAGTACTTTGCTATAAATTCTTTAATAGTGTTGCAACCAATAATTAATTATTTTTTAATATATATGAATTTATACTGGAACATTTCGAACGATCTAATAAATCCAATCATGTGAAAGTAGTAATTACAAATAAAAAGAAGTTATGAATTTTGTTTATTGGTTTATTTCTTCATCAATACAAATATGACTATAATTTCAATTAAAAGAGAGATAGTTAAACTGTAACTGATTTATTTTTTAAATAATCTAATATTAATAATTTTGACAATCCTCTAATTTAATCTTCTATATTAATTCAATAATAATAATAATAATAATAATAATAATAATAATAAATGGTTAGTGAACTTGAAGACACAATTTCAAGCCAAACGGAAAGGGAAGGATTAATTTCTAGTGAAACTGAACGTTCTAAATATGCGCAAGAATTCTCTAATATCTGTGATAATTTTTATAATCAAGGAGATGTATTAAGTGAAAAGATAATAAGTTTAATAGAATTTTGTAATGAAGAAATTATCAATTTTAATTTAGTAGATATAACTTCAGGTGATATGGAATTAATTCATCAATTATTAAATAAAATTGGTATCTTTAAAGGTCATTGGAAATATATTGAAGATCGAACTTTATATTTAGAGATTAAGAAAAAGAGAAGGAAAGAATGGCATTTATCCACTAATAAAAGATTAAATACAGAGTTAGAAAATCAAATTCAAAGTTTAATAAAACGAGATAAAGAAGATAATAATGATAATAATAATTTAATAATTAAATTAGATTATTTTTATCTCTATTTAAAAAAATATCAATATCAATTAGGTATTTCTTCTTTTTTAAAGGGGTTATTAAAGTTTTTAAATATCAATTTAAATCATTATGAAGACAAACAATTTGCTTGGCAATTAGAAGACGCTTCATTAACTCAATTTGGTACTTTATTTATGAATGATACTTGCTTTTTATTAGTTTATCAATTAAATTTAATACCAATAATAAAAGAATATAATGATAATACAAAATTAAGGGAATGGAAATTTAAAAATAAAATTAATAAATTAGAATTAAAATGTTTAATAAAATTAATGAATATGGAATTAAATAAAGATACAACTGGTTTTCCATCAGGTAATATAATAGAAATTAAAGGAGAAAGATATAATAGATCTTTAATAGCTAAAATTGGGTATTATTTAACTTATCCAATATCGATTTTATCTCAATATTTTTTAATTCGATTAATATTATTATGGATTAAAATTAAAAATTTAAATTCATCTAATATTTAATCTCTTTCTTTTTTTAATAATAAAAATAATAAAATAAATAATATTACTTTTCTCTATTGTTATTAATACTCGATGCTTTAATATATAAAATTATAAAATAGAAACATTAAAATTTAACGTAATTGATTAGCTTCTAATTTTTCAAAATGAGTTCTTGCCATTTTAATGTTCATTAACGTAGCAGCTGATTCTAAATAAATAAAATAAATAAATAAAGTATATTAAATTAGAATCATAAAACTAGAATAAGATAAATAACTTACGAATACTAGAATCATTCATGACTAATAATACATAAGTATTTGGGGTCAATACATCAATAAAAGCTGAAAAGGAATTATGTCGAATTTCCATAGATTTAAATTGAGCTTGAGATTTGGAGCAAGATAATTTAAATTGTTTAATAATATTAGATATTTTTTCAAATCGATGGATATCTTGATTATTTGAACTATCAGCAGTATGATGAGAAATAACCAAAAATGTAGTTCTTTCAAATACGACCACTTCTTCTGCTTCACATAAACTTGAAAATTTACCTAATTGTTTTTCTAATTTAGATACATTAGGAACTAAAGTATAAACAATCGAAGACCAAGCTTGATATAAAGTTTCATCCCAAATCGAAGTTTTAAATGCTTGAATTTCCATAGGTACACTTCGAACTCTTAACTCTTCCACTCTTTCTTGAAACACTTGTTCTCTAAGTTCTTCTTGTACTAAATCCATTTTATGAATTAAAGTAAATATTTTAGCATCTTTACTGTTGGTTGCCATTGCTTCTAAACATGTTTGATAATAAATTAAATCTTTTTCTAAATCTCTAGATTCAACATCAAATACATAAATTAATACTTCTACATTTCGAAATATATGATCTTTTTGAGATGTAAAATAATTCTCCATAAAAGCTTCTTGACCCCCACAATCCCATAGATTAAGCACTAAATTGCCTAAAAAACGAACATGTGAATGTTCAACATCAACTAAAAATAATTATAAGGTTACTATAGGTTATGATTTTATACATTCGAAATTGGAATTACTTGTAGCTCCTAATCGACGTGTATCTCGGGCAATGTAATTGGAAAATATTATCGATCTCATACTCGTCTTTCCAGATCCTGATTTTCCCATTAATAAAACCTAAATTATTAGTCTATTATTTATTTAATTGTTTATTTAAATTTTACTTTTTTCTTCATCGTCAAATATTTTTATTTTTATTTTTATAAAGAGATGAATTTTGTATTTGAAATTTTAAAATGCTTATTCAATTTTTTGTTTTTTTTTCGTGGCTTTGGAAATTGATTGAATGGTTTCAGAAAATAGAATGAAATAAGTGTAGGAGGTAGTGACTGAGTAGGTAGTAGTTTTTTTTGGTAAAGTATTGATTTTTATCAAATATACCCTTAGCTGCTTTTTACTGCCAAATGAATATTAAATACATCTACGATAAAAATGAAGCATCACATTATATTTAAAAAATAGATTATGTAGCATAAATAATACTAATGGTTGTTAAACCTATATTTGAAAGTAACTAAACTTAATAAATGCCTTTATTTAAATAATAAAGACATAATAAAGGATAAATATATCCATATAACAGTATAAGTTTATGTATATTATATAGAGTACAAGCATGTTATATAATTAAAAAATTTATCAATCTAATTAAATGACAGTTATAATAAACTTGAGCTATATAAATGACTTGATAAATAAAAGAAGGATCTAAGTTTTTCAATCATGTTGTTATGATATATGTATTCATTGTAAAATATTAGATTTGATGATTGAAGTTAACAAGTAACAATAGTGTTAATAAAAATATTACTAATAGCGTTATCAAGCCTTTAAGTAAAACATTTTTATATTTAAAATGAACATAAAGATATTAGATCCTTTTTCTTACTTACTATATCAAAACAAAGCTAATATTATAAATAGAAAGATAAACTTTTGTTGAATAGATTGCAAAAAGGAGTTATTTTAAGTAATAGATTAGATTATTAAATATTAGCATTTGTTTTTTTTTTGAAAAAGTAAACTTCCAATAGTTTATAAAATCTAATACAAATATCAAAATTTTTATCAAATAGCATTTTAATTAAGTTATTAATACTTTGATTTTATATTGTTAATTTAGTTTAAAAGTAATTACTTTTTCAGACAGGCAATAAACTTCACTAAAAGTGGAGACGAATAAAATTGAAGAACCAATCAAGTTTGGAATAGTCACATCAAAGTAGCTTGAATTTCAATTAAAAAAATAAACTTAATTCAATCATTTTTTAATTTCTAATCAGTTAAGTTTCCATAACAAAAAACAATGGTAACTAGATAGTTTCAATTTACCTTCCTTCCTGTTAAACTAATGGTTTCAACTAGCCTCAAACCCCAGTTCAACGTCGTAAAAATCAAGCGTTTCAAGAAAATGTATTAAAAAAAGGGAGTGTACCTACCACATTAAAAAAGAAAAAAGATCCTGAAGAGATTGCTAAAATTAATGAACAAAGAAAAAGATATTTAGTTTATGTTGTATTAGCTATCTTTTTGATATCTGGTAAGTTTTTAATTGAATAAGTTTCTATATTTTTTAATATCTATATTACTCAGGTTTTCTCTCTTTCTTACAACTCTTCTTTTAATTGAAATACATACAAATAAATATTTTATTTTATAAACTAATAAAGTTATATAGTCTTATTTCTCTTTTTATTGAAAAGCTTTAAAGGATGTTTAAAAAGTTAGTACATTTTTATATATAAAAGGTGAAGTACATTAAGATGTAATAAACTGCTATTTGTTTTCAAAGCAATCTCCAAAAGGAAACTAGGATACATTATTTGTTATGATAAAAAAGCTTACAAACATATAATATATCAAATCAATTGGCCTATATTGATTTAAATTGAAATAAATATTCATAAGAGACCTTTAAATTTAAGTGTTAGTATTTTATAAAACCATAGCTACATATTATATTCTATTTTTTTGATGATTATATTGTAAACAAGTCCACTTTTATATTTCAGTGGAAACACTCTATCTATAATAGTACAAGATCCATTACACAAAATAATATTTTCGAAATTAAGTTTTTTAAATTGAGATGAATTTTAAATTAGGTTAAATCAAGCAATGCCAATATTTCATTTTTTGACAATTATTTTCTACAAAATTCTTAAAAGGCACTGTCGAAGTATTTTTTATTTATAAAGAAATGAAAGTGAATGGGATCAACGTCCCTCTCTGTAAAATTTTTAGTACAACCTTAGTGGTTTTTACAGAAAGTAGATGTCTAGTGTTTTGTATCTTGGATTGGTAGAGGTAGGGTTCGAACCCAAATCTTTTTAAACAGTTAAGAAGGTAGATTAGATTCTCTGGGTCATTCCAATCTCGACCAATAACTTTTTATTGGGCAAACCTAGCAAAGAACTAAACACGTTACTGACTTAAACACTTCACCCATCGCCCTTGTTTGTGTAAAAGTAAAGGATCTTTGAGAGTACATAAAAAAGTTATTGAATTTTCTAGCTTGCCTGTTACGTGGATTTAATGCTACAAAGGCTCAAATCATTCTTTTTAAGTCAAGTTTCCTTTCCCCAATTTGTTGCTTTAGACTTAATTCTATATTAGACTTTGGGTTGAAGCAATGTTCTATTTTCAGTGGATATTTGGGCATATTTTTTTAGTTAAGCTTGACTAATGTACTAAATATAACAGTATCTTAATTCACTTTGATAGAGCCTGATTACTACTTAGCAGTATCATATAAACAATTAAAAAGCAGTTGTAAAAATTAATATCAAAAATAAAAACTTAAAATTCAACCAACATTAAAGTGGTCAATGGAGGTATCTTTAACGCTTAGTTCATTAATTTTAACTTTAACATTATAAATTTAATTTGTGCCCATTAAATTTATTCCATGCTATAATAAACCCAAATCCAAATCATAAATTATTCCCCGATAAATGTACTCCACATGTCAATTGCAAAAATGGCCAAAACTGCAACAGGACAAACATTAAAATCAACAAATCAAATGCCATAACTTGATACGTTAACCAATTGAAAGCAAGAGATGAGATAACAGAATTTGGATTGGAGCATGATGTAATGATTTAATCTCAAGTTCAGGGCATGATGTAATTTACAGATAACCATTAGGTAATTTTTCTAGTTTTAATCCAAAATTTAAGAGAAATTAAAAGAAAATTTCCTTTCGTTTTTTAATCTTTTATCATAACTACGAAACTTTTGATTGTTTAGTAAGTGACATAAATTCCATTTTGCTCATTATGATCCAATTTTATATCTTTCAGCTCCACCTAAAATTAAGATTTAATTCTAATATAAATGATTTAATTAGAATTTAAAACTATGAGCCACTTACCATCAACACAAAACAATAATAATGTAAGCCTTTTTATACTGACATACAGATTTATATATTCTAATACTGTTTATAGTTTAATGAAGTTAACTCGAGAGCAATGAACGGAGGAAGTCAAGGTAACATAACTAATATTGTGAAGAAAAACAATACTAAAAGTAATGAAGATACATATATGTTCAATAATCAAGAACCTAATCCTTTTGAAGCTAGTTTTCAAGGTAAGTACTTTTATACCAACTTTTTTTATCTAAAATTCTATCTAGAACCTAACTACAATTCGTATAACTCATTTAGTACTTTCTTTAAGCTGATTGCTTATCTAACAAATACTAATGTTTTATTTATAGTGAACTCCAAATCTAAAGACAATAACGGCAACGGGCAAAGCTCAAGGCAAAGTAGCCCTGGGGATAAAGAAAAAAGTAGTCAAACTAATGAAGAGGACGCTGAGGCAAAAAGACTCAAGTTCTTAGAGCGTAACAGAATAGCTGGTTAGTTTTCTATTAAGACATACAAGAAATGATACTAATAATATATAGCATCTAAATGTAGACAAAAGAAGAAACTTTGGATGCAACAACTTGCAACCCAAGCTGATCAAGCAGCTGCCCGTAATAAAGCGCTCCAAATGATGGTCAATCAACTTAAAGATGAAGTACTTGTACTTAAAAACCAACTATTAGCACACAGAAATTGCAGCTGTAATGTTATACAGCAGTATATTCAAACTTCAGGGCAATTCAGCACTATGGGAGTTCGACCACCTATCCAACAAATAGCACCACAACCACAGCAAACTATGAACATGTTGCCTAACTTACCCACTCAATCAGCGGATCCTGCCCTTAATCATAAAGGCAACTGATCAAGTGAACATAATTTTGAGTCTACTCTTAATTCCATGGTTTGTATTATATGTATTGAATACAGAAAAATAAATAGCTATATTAATGTATATTTAAAATTATAAGCAAAATATTGATTTTAATGATAATATAATATATAAATGAATTAAAAATTAGTCAGAACAAACAATAACCGAGCCATGTATAACATCACAATATGATAGTGAATTTTAGTTAATATTTTAAACTAAAAATTTAAACTCAATAAGAACACCAAATCAATTAAATTTATAAGTTATGCTGGTAATTAGTTTAAGGCATAAAACAAAAGTTGTAATAATTAGCTCATTTTTAAATATAAAATCAATACTGTCTATGTGTAAATTAAAAATAAACAATTTGTAGTTTTAATTTAATTTAATTTAAAATGTCCATCAATTCCAAACAGTCGACATACTAAAAGTAAATAAGATTAAATCACATAAATATAATTATAACTATTGTAGTTATTATCATTACATGTTTAAATCGATATCTTTATAAATAATAAAACCTATTAATAATAATTTTGCTTAGCTAAGCCTATCAAATAGTTGATTAAAGAACTCGATCAACTCAATTGTATTGGTCCCCTGTTTCTTTTTTTTAGAAGCTTATTTATGAACTTTAATTCTATTTCATCAACAATCATTCTTAAAATTTTCCTTAAACTAACAAAAGTTCCATTCATCACATCATGGATAAAGTGGATTATAAAAGCAAGTTTTTAGTGGCATGCGACCCATGTCGAAAGAGTAAAACGAAATGTGATAGAGAAACGATTTGTTCTTCGTGTATCAAAAAGAAAGTACTATGTAGCTATTCTAAAAAGTTAATTTTATGTAATGAGTTAAAGAGATTTTATGATTCAGCTTCTTCTAATATCCACATGTTTAAAATTAAAACCCAGAAAAAAGTAAAAGTTGAAAAGAATAAAAAGCCTTACAATATCAAGTTTGTTTTGAAAGCTGACTCTCCTGGTTCAAGTAAGGGCCCCAGCCCAAACTCAACGAGACTTTCTCCATTATCCTCCTCAACGGACTCCAGCCCCATTCGCAGTAACTATTTTCCTTTGCTACAAATAGTGGGTATTGTAGGTCCTAATATGGAGAGTATGGTCCATGATTTGGATAAATGGGTCTTCAACCAAGCCACAATTAAATTCAATATAGGAAAAAGTCAATTATATAACACGTACACCATCAATACTTGCTGTGAACAAAACTCGTGCCAAGACTGTAAAGTAATACTAAGTGGACTTGACTATATTCCAACGTACCTCACAAAAACAGAATTTGATTTTGAAATTTCAAGAGCACAAAGTTTACACCTTATTAATGTTTATTTTAATCAAGTTAACTCTTTTTTCCCTCTAATTTCTAGAAACCTATTTTTCAAGGCTCTAAGTAATCCAAATAGCTATATCAATCCCATGTTGCTTAATGCCATTTATTTTGTTGCTAGTCCTTACCTTGCTTCGCTACCAATGTATTTCAATGGCTGTAGGTTTGAACTATCCAGACACTTTCATCAAAAAGCACTTGCACTTATGGATGAAAATATAGCTAATCCAACCATAGCTTCACTTCAAGCTATTTTGTTGCTTTACAATGGAGAGTGTTCTTTGGTTGAAAAGTTAAATGGAATACAATATAAAATGATACAAAACTTGGGTTTGAATGATTTCAACCAACTGTCGCTTGAAGGTGAAAAACGTTCTGAAGTATTGAATTTATTACGATGCTGTTATATGCAAGATAAAATATGTAACCTTACCCGCGGTAGAGGGTTTAATTTAAGCAAACTAAGACCTTATCTTGATATGGATATGTATTTAAATTTAACTACTATTCCACCTATAGAGTCTTTTCCAGGTTCTTCATTTTGTCAAGTCTGCTTCTTAGCTTCAGTAAAAGTATCTGAGATCATTGAAAGCATCCATATTGGAAGTGCAAAATTTCATAACACATCATGCGAGTTTGAAAGCTTTATATCAAGGTTTGAAAAACAACTTGAACTTGTGTATGCTAATGTATTTAAACAATTTGAATTATCTAATAGACATCTATTTTCTATCTATTCTTTATTGCTCTTTCGTTTATTTTATCATGTTGCTCAAATTTATTTATATTTAAAAGCATATCTTATAGCCCCTACCATTGGTAAATTAACCATGCCCAATTTACGAAAACAAATGTTTTTGTCCGCTTGTTCGATCACTTTTTTAGCTGAGTCGATGAAGGGGGATCTTTTTAAGTTTGGCCCACTGCTTAAGATGAATAGTGTCATTTTATCGTTTGCGGTACACTCGAGCTTTGCTAAGTTTACAAAAATAGAAGATTCGGAATTAGCCCACTTTGGGTCGGAACGTAGCTGTATTACTAATATTAGGGGTGTTAATTTTTATTTTGGGATACTGATTGATCACCGGAGATCTAAAGAGTTGATGGATTTGTTTGCAGCACCGATACCTATTTTGGAGTAAAGTGGTCAAACAAGGGGTAGTATGAAAATGTGCATTACTGTTCTCAGTTTACTAAAATAATTTTTGGTTTTATATGAAAAAGTTTTTTAAATTTTATTAAGATTTTATGTGTAAAAAAAAGACTGAATAAAACATAGTTAAGCAGTTTAACTTTACTTTTCTAATTTAAAGCTTAATATTTTTAGACTTTTATTTTGGTGATTTTATGTAAACAGCAAAGGTTATTTTAGATTTAAGTATGATGGAAATTTCAAAAAGGAGGCAGCTAAATGCCAATAAAATTTAAAAATGGATATTATAATAAAGATAATTATAATTTAACTAATTAAAACCCTATTTTTTATGGACAAAAAAAGATCCAGGTTAAAGGTTCTATTAACCCATCCAAAGCCAATAAAATTACATTTTAGCAAAAATTCTCAAGGTCAGACTCCTTTTTTTAAAGCTTCTTATCAATAAGGATAGCTCAACCCATTTTCTTCTTCAAATTTACTTTTACACTCCTTATAACTTGTACCATCAAAATTCACCCTTTCTTTCAAATAACTTTCCACATATGCTTTACGCGTCTCTGACATTTCACTTGGTGAAGGGCTGTCCCTCTCATCTTCTTCAATACCTTGAAGTTTAATTGCCTTTTCTGTATTTTCTGTAAATGTATAAGGTGGCAATTCAATAGGGAGAGTGGTACCAGGGCCCCCAGTGATGTAAGGATGTTCCAAAGCAATTTCAACAGGTAACCTTCCTTTTGGATCGATCTGTAAACAGCCAATCAAAAAGTCTAAAAACGCTGGATCTGCGTTTGGTAAAATATCGCTTAGTGGTTTACCAAATGGTTTGATATTGTATTTTAGTGCTAAAGAAGGGCGCGGTTGATTATTAGAATCTATAAAATGAAAACATTAATATTGAAATATATGACATTAAAACAAATAATTACCAAAGAAGGAATATCTTCTTTTACATCCTGAAAGCATACTAGAAGGTGGTGTTCCACAACACTCAATTATTAAAGCCATCTGTTCATTTTCCGATTCCCCAGGGAAGATGGGATAGCCAGTGGTAAGTTCTACCAAAATACAACCAAAACTCCACATATCGATTGCGCAATCATAACTGTGTTCTAAAATAACTTCAGGCGATCGATAAAAGCGAGATTGAATATAAGTGTAAATACGTTGAGATACAAAACAACTCGATCCAAAATCAATCACTTTAAGTTTTTTACCTGCTTGATCTGAAATCAAGACATTTTCTGGTTTTAAATCACAATGGATGATGTTATGCTCTTTGAGCATCTTTAAACACATCAACATTTGAATTGCATAACCCCTTACAATTGAAGCGGTAAATCCTTTAAACTTATGTGCTTTGATATGTTCATAAAGATTCATCCCGTATAATTCAGTAACAATGCACAGATGGTCTCTAAAACTAAATTGTTCTTTAATGTGGATTACATTACTTAACCCATCCTTGTCCCATCGTGTAATCGATTCTAAAATCGATATTTCAGTCAATGCTTGACGATGGAACCTTTCAGTGCTACGTATAATTTTAATTGCCACTTCTTGTCCAGACTTGTAATCGTAAGCTTTTATCACCTGACCGAAGGAGCCCTTACCAAGTGATTTTAGAATCTCATAGCGATATGCTAAGTGATCGTGTAAAGTATAAATATAATCCCCATCTTTAGTATTAAAGCCTAATAAAATAATAGTTAGTATCATTACTATTAAATAACCAAAAAAGATTTTACTTTTAAATGAAGCATTTAAATCCTTCTTTTTACATCTAGCACCAAAGTAAAAGATCTTTGGATAAGAAATAATCTCAGTTTGTTCCTCAAACGTAAGTAGATGGCGGAAAGAATTGAGGACCTCTAAAATAAAATTAAACCATAGTCACAATTTATAAAATAGGTGCTTACCATAAGGTCCCATAGGTTGAGTAGAATAATTAGAAGATGTTGAGATAGAGGAAGGAGCACGTTCTGAGAAATAGGAACCAGCAGTATAAGACTGAGATCTCAGAGTTTTTGAAGAAGATTTATGTTCAAGGAGAGAAGAATGTTGTTTAAGTTGAATTTTAGAAGCGCTGGATTTGATGCTCATATTCATCATTTGCACATTTTTACTACCATTAACTAATGGACTAGCTTTGTTAGCTGTGCTCCCAATTCTTATACCAGTGGTTCTGGGAGAACTAGCACTACCCAACTTTGAATTAATAGGTGTCTTTTTGACTGATGAACTTGACATCCCTACTTTTACTCCAGTGACATTCAAAGTGTTTGGTTTGCTAATAGCTGTGGTACTTGAAGCCTAAAATATAATTAATAAATTAACTAATCATAATGGTTAGATAATAATGATCACCTTAAGTTGTAAATTTGAAGCAGATGGGTTTTTAAGGGGAATGGTGTTGGAACTTCTGGCTTTCAAATCAGAATATGTTTTAGGTTTAAGAGTATCTTTAGTATCTGTAGCCACTTTATTTTCTTTTTTACGTATTAATGGTTCTGATCGTTTAACCGGTTGAATCGTTGAACTAATTTTTTTAGTCATAATAGAAGAAGTAGTTTTAGTTAATGCAACGGAAGCAGGCTTTGAATATAAACTAGATGAACTGGCAGAAGCCGATTTGTTTTGACTTAAAAGCTTAGTAGGCACTGCTTTATTTGAGATTGTATTCCTTATTGTTCCCTTATCATTTTCAACCTTCGTTTTTAGTCCATTCGAACTTAATGAAGTTGCTATCGTTGTACTTTTCTTAACAGAAGATACGCCATTGACTAATCCTGTTCTAGGTTTTATGGTCTTTAGGTCAATTGCTGTACTTTTAATTGCAGACCTTGACACTGAGGTAAGTGGTTTTCCACTACTTGACAGTTTGAGATTTTGTGAACTTGAACTATATTGTTTTTTCAAAGGTTCACCACTGTTCATTGTTTGTATACTACCAATAGTATGCACTGGTTGTAGTGATTTTTCTGGGAAATTAATTAATTTACATTTTATTATTATAAATAGATAACTTACTGGCTCTAATTGCAGATTCTGCTTGCGACATACTCATACCATTTACCTGTGCCATAGGTTTTTCTAAAGCAAATAATTTAGACTATAACAAAAATAATTTATAATCAGCTTACTATTTTTAATTAAACTCGACTCCATTTTCTTTTCTATAAAAATCTTAATACAAATAATTATAAAGGTAAAAATAATACTTTCCAAAGTAATAGCCGAAGACTGCATTTGAACACGAGAAGAAACCGATTTTAGAGGCTTAACTGAAGCCAAATTACGAGCAACCAGAGGATCAGGCTTAAATCCATTAATAGAGGTATCACTATTACTTTTCAGATGACTTGAACTAATAATTAATACTAAGCTAAACAAATTGAAAATAGTTTACTGAGTAGAACCCCTATAACCAGCTTTTATTTGGCCTTGAACTTCTCTTGTTAACTTTTTAACCCCTTCTACTTTTTTCGAAGTAATTGGTGGGTATGACACAAGATCCCATTGCTTTGGGGTGCCTTGTAAGGCTTTTTTACCATCTAATATAATCCCAATCAATTATTACTCTTTAGTAATAAAAAAACTTACTGTCCATACCCTGCAAGCTATTAGTTACCGTATTTTTCTGCATCTTGTCGCCACTACGATACGCGTTGACCTGGGTATTTGAAACCGAAGACATTGAGTTAGATTTCTGATGTTTGATAAGTGCTGGCTGCATCGTTTGCTTTGGCACCAATAAAGGTGTACTTGCCTTTGAAGCTGGATTACCACTAGCTTGGGAATGAGAATTAATTTTGGTTGTAGTACCACTTTTTGAAGGGTTATAAGTTTGAGATCTATTTTTTACCGGTAAGGGTTGATTATTGCTTATCAATTGTCTTTGATTATTCAAAGCTGTCAAAGACATAGCCAGATAAACGGTTAATATTTACAATATTGAATTTGGGTTTATATTAGTTAATATTGGTGGAAAGAAATTAGTTGGCTTTTTTAAAAAGCTTTGATTGAGCCTTAAACTTTATAGAAACGAATCATCACTTGCTTATGTCTGCTTTGTCCTAAATCAACCAATTAAATTATTTTGGACCGGATGGTAGATGGAGTTTTTGGTAGAGCCAATTTTCATATTGAATGTAATCGGCCAATCATTAAGCTTTCAAAGTATCATGGGAATTTGTTAAACTATTCAAGTAAACGGAAAAATTAATATTTCAAGCTACTATTCTTTCATTTATAGTGTTAACAATTATTGATTAAAGGCTAAAATTTTTAGTATTGTACTTTCATATATATATATTATTTTGTTTTCACTATTGTTAGATTATTTTACTTTGATTATAGTTATTAATAGTATTTGAAATATTATTAATTTATTATCATTTGATTTTAATTTAGAAAGCTGAAACTTTACATTTTAAACCTATCCTAATTAAGATAGATAAATTTATATTTTACCTAATTCAATGTGCTTATATTGTGTTATTTTAAAGTTAAAATGATCATCAACTAATTTTTATTATATAAAATATAAATTAAATAACTCTAACATTCAAATACGATATTAACATCTTATTGTTACATATCCCTTTGTTAAAATATCCCTAGAATTAGATGTATTTTATAGAATTAATTTTGAGTGTCATTAAAATTAGTAAAAATAAAATATGCTTCAATTCTTTCTATTTTTATATGATTTGAGTTAAAAATAGAACTTGAAATTCTAATTTAACTTTGAAAATAAATACTTGAGTAATTAATAAATGGTTTGATCAAGATAGTTAAGTCAATAATATCCAAGAATTAACAAATTACATTTTATAAGCAGCTTGCTTTTATTTCTAATGTTTAACAGATTTTTGTATCATTACATTAGTCTTATAAAAGATCAAAGCTTATTTCTAGTAGTTATAGAACAATAAACTATACCAATTAAAGTGCCACCTAAATTAATTCGTCACAGAATTAGTTAAGTAAAAATTACGAGTTATCTATCTGACATATAAATCCTCCGCTTTCTATTTTATACGTCAACTATTAAAAACCTTAAACTAGATCTTGCTATTATGCTAGTTTTTTATTTTTCTATTTAGTATCTTTATTTATTCCCAAATGTTCTTTTAGAAAATTAGTCTAATCTTATAATAAAAATAAGCAAAGGTATGAGATAAATTTTCCCCCTTGGATTTATATACTATAATACAAACATATATAGTTAAAAAATATTATAAGGCATTAACTGTTATAAAATAATAAAATAATATGTATATATACATCAAATTATTTTGAATACTTTGACTTGCTTCCAAAATGTTCCTATTACTTATCACTATTAAAATGCAATAAAATCACAAAGTTGTTAATAGTTGATTTTAGCATGTGGGGATGTTTTTTTTGGTTTCATTACTTTTTCCAATTTTCATTTTTTAATTTGGAGGAATTTTACTATAACAAATGGGGATATGTTTTTTTGTTTAACAATTTTACTAACAATTTTTCGCTCAAATAGCGCTTAAAAGATGGAAAAAATAATGAAACCAAAAAATACATCCCTAAATAAGGGTTTTTAAAAAGTTACTGAGATCGTTCTAATAAATATTACTACAAAATCAATTTAAAGTATTATTATATTTATACTTATAACTACAACTATTTTATCATAAAAGGGAAAGCTCTATACATTATCTACTAAGTTAAATAAACACTTCTTTACTGTGTAAGTTAGATTTTAATGAAGTATGTTATTAAATTGTTGTATTAAATTTAGGTTTGTTTGCTCTAAATTTTTATATTTTATTAAACATTATAGTATAACTATATAACAAAATGTTATATAATCTACAATAGTGTATAGTTAATTTAGTTTAATATTAAGAAAAAGGCTATTGTGCCATATAAATTGTTTTTTACATCAAGTTTTCAATAAGTTATAGCTTGAAAAAAATTATGAGCTTACCCTTGATCATAGTTATCATTCCATTATTTTAACGTTCTAACATCTGAGTTTGTTTATTCAATTTATAAAGTTCAATTAAATTTTTAAGCTATGATAAATATGGGGATGTTTTTTTGGCTTCATCACTTTTTCCATCTTTTAAGCGTTGTTTGAGTGGAAAGATTGTTAGTAGAATTCTTGAACAAAAAATATATAGAAGAGGGATATGATTTTTATTCAAAAGGAGTCGAAATTCATATTCAAAAGACTTAGATAGAACATAATAGATGTTCTAGAAGGCAAAAATAGGCATACTAGTGATATTTTATTAGTTTAAAGATCGAATTAGTATTTGTACATCCTTTAAATTTATAACAATTAGATGAGCTATAATGATAAAGTATACTCAAACTAAAAACTATAAAGTACTATAATATCTTGTATAGAGGAAATCTAATAATTAATATGATTTATTATTAGCAGCATAGAAAAAAAGTTGTTACTTTTTGCGAAAAATAAAATTACTTTTAATAGCTAATTTTTGCTTTATTTTCTAATAAACAATACTGGTAATGAGGGGCTCTCACCAATTTCAAAGCTCAATTGCTATATCATAGATAGCATTTCTAAATTGTATCACTTTTTTATTTAATAATTATAATGTAAATTTACTATATTTATATTATATTGACCGAGTTGATGAAAAATCGAATATTGAATTATTATGTAAAAAAATATACCCGCAATGTATTTTTAAAGCTATAAATTATATTAAATTAAATAGCATCAAATAGCTCTTATCTTTAAGAATAAATCTTCAATGAGCGAAGCTTTCAAATGTTTTGTTATTAGAAATAAGAGAATCTATATAAAAAACCGAATAATAATCGCTATAAGGCTATAAGAGGACGTAATAAAATAGAAGGAAAGACTATGTAAACAATGTAAATTATTCCAATTTAATAGCACCAACTTTTGATTTGGACAGCTTCTATTTTATAGCTTTAAGTTCCACTTTGTATAGTGATATTCACGTGTGAAATAAGAGGCGATTTAGTATAAGTAGAATGAAGTTTTAAATAATTTTAAATGTATAAAAAAACTAAATAGAAATAATACTGAGATAAGTTTTTATTTTAAGTACCTATAATAACTCCTAGTATGACTTAATTTTTTTTAGTGAAATTGATAGAGTCAAAATCTTATAAATACTTATTGATTTAGTTTTAGCTTTTGAAATAAAACACTTATAAAATAGCTTGTTTTATTAGTAAACAACAGTTTTATAATTATATGAAGTGAAAAATATTGAACAAAAAAAGAGTATATTAATTAAATAGACATAATACTATATAGCTCCATCAATCGAATATTTAAGCATTTTTAAGATAATATGATAGTCAGAACAAATAACTTGAGATTTAGGCATAATAGTAAGAAAAAGGTAACAAAAAAGAGCGTAAACTTCTTAAAAAAGAAATTAGCTAAAAATTAAAATAACAAAATTAATCAAAAAAATTGAGGTGGGTAGGACCGAATTTTAGTTGAAAAGTTTTTTCAAGTTTTTCCGTTTTTTAAAAATGTTAAAAATTTTTAAGCCAAAGCTTACTTTTTAAAGCATTAATGTGAATATTTCAGCATTATGAATTCATAGTTAAAGGATTATGTAAAATAGAAAAATGAATTAATAATTCATCTATGTTTCATTGGTTAAAGTCTTCTATTTTTTGAGAAATTATGTTATAAAATAGAATAACAAATCCTATTTTTAAAATTTAATAAGGTGCATTTTTGACTGGATAGGATCCTTAAATGAAATCTTAAAGTGCGACATTTTAACAAATTTATTAGTGAATTTCAATTTAGTTAATTTAATTGGTTCAATCTAACTGGATGTGATAATTGAATTCCTTAGCTAATTGTTAACTTGCAGTTTATAGATTAGCTAATCATTCTACTAGCCTACGATTTCCCCATTTATTATGAAATTCCATATAGCGATACTCAATTCAATTATAAATCATTGATTGGAGTAACCCAATGGATAAGTCGCAAGTAGGTATGATTTCATATGTTATCACTTTGAAGGCTAATTTTCTTAGTACACTTTTTAACTTTTATATAAAAACATCTTTTTTTATTATGGATCACTATAATAATCATGGTAATAGCCTAGTATTAATATTTATAACTAAATTTTATTGAAAATTTCTAGAGGAATATGAAAGAAGGAATGGCACACAATCGGTATATAATAGTACCGTGTTAAACCCAAGTATGGAACCACATTATGAACAGATTTATGATAGTAATTTATCGCATATGGCACCCAGTGAAGCTTTAAGTTATCAAAAAAAGAAACAAATGGTTAATAAAAGGGCAGCCCAAAACCGAGCTGCGCAAAAAGCGTTTCGTCAAAGAAAAGATCAACATATTAAAGATTTGGAAACTAAAGCAAAGATACTTGTAGCAACTGAAGCCACTTTGAAAGTATGTAAAAAAGAAATAGGGTGTTTAAAAGAAAGGTTGAATGAAATAGAAGAAGAAAATAGTCGACTTCGTAAACTTTTAAAAGCTTCGAATTCGTCTAATTCGCATCAAACTTCTTCTCCCAAAGATGGAATATCAAACTCTTTAGTTCAATCATCTGGTATTAATATTATAATTTTTATGTTTAAAAATTAATTCTATTTATTAGAATCCGACTTGGCAAATTTATTCGATCTTAAATCTCATAGAATGAAATTTACTTCAATACTGCCATTAAAATTAATGGATCCTGAAGCACCGGATTCACTTAATAATCCAGATGAAGGTGGGATTGATAATATAGCAGGGAATTTAGATACGGTGCAATTAAACTCATCATTAAGTGAAAAAAATGGGGGCGATCTTATATGCTGTAATTGTAATAATCCAACAACTTCACCCATTTGTATATGTCCACGTCCTATTGTTCAATTTCCTTTATTGGCAGGTAGAAGATTCAAATGGATGAGAAGTCAAAATCGTCAAGGTTTTTGGAGGTGGTACAAACCAACATATAAATAATTTATAATTTAAACTCGAACTCGCTGTAAAAAAAAAGAGTTTTAAAACTAAGTTGCAAAATCTAATATAACTATTACAAATAATATATAAAGAAGTTTAAGTATAACTGTTCTATTTTATTTGTATATAAAGTTAGTGTTTTTTATATCTTTTTATTTTATTGTTATATCAATTTACTAAATATTTTTATATAATCATAAATCAATCTTAGTTCATTAAATTTAACGTAATTATATCATACTTGAAATGTATATTTTTAGAAATTAACTCCGACATTTAGCCATTTAAACTAAATTCTATTAACCACATTTTATGATATCAATTTCTGTTGAACTTACATCCCTTAACTTCGTATAGTATTTTTATTATGTTTGATTCTTTCCTATTCAAAACTGTAAGTTTTATATTATTTAGTATACTAATAGTTTTAAACTAGATTAATAAAAAGTTAAATTAAACTAAAACAAAGCGTAAAAAATGAGCCTTAGGTAAGCAGTTAAATTTGATAACGTTAAAGTTTGTATTAGAAATAGCATAACATGTTTATGAATGCAAGGATTGAAAAGATCAAATATTTTAAAAATTAAAATGGAGAATTTCAATTTTTATAGAATAAAGTTGATAATTATATATCCAGTATTTTTTCATTTTCAATTTTATTTTTATTACTATAATTGTCTCTTAAAACAAATACTATTGAGGAAACATCACTCTAATTTTTATTGCATTAATTAATTTCCAAAATTAATTAGTCCAATTATTCTTCAACTTTAGTGAAAACTACAATTCTAATTTGTTAAGTTTAATCGAATATACAAGTTTTTTAATTTAAAGTATTTAATATATTAAGTTGATAAATAATAAATAATGAATCGAAAACAAGAAATACGAGTTACAATGTTCAAAGGATAATAAATTATCTGTGGGAAATTATTATAAATTAAACTAACATAAACTACTTTTATTTTAAAAAACAAACATAAACTAGTAAATTAAAATTTGAAGATACCTCATAAGAATACAATATTATTATGAATTCCCCGAATATTTTTTTTACCTAACTAGTAATTAAAAAATTAATATTATTACATCTTTATACAGTTTTTGGTTTATCGCATAGTAAATGTAAATATATCACATTTTTAAATTCATAATAAACTCAGATATTAGTATTTTATTCAATTAATTTTCTTATAATTTATTTTGCTGATTAATTTTAAGAGATATATAGATATTATAAATATCTTAAACAATATATTCTTATTGTTGATACCATTGATTTTTATTTACATTCGGTATCATTTTTAGAAATTCTTATATTCTCTTTGATAAAGTTTAGGCCCTTTAAAAGTCCAATACTTATCTAACACCTCAGATCAATCATAAAGTAGATTAACGCTTTTACAATGTTCTCAACGACATGAATCAGTGCCTGTTGATTAAGTATAAGTTCGTTAATATGACTAAAGGTACTTTCATCTAAAAATTTAATATAGATTGTTTCTACCAAAGGTAAAAACAGTTCAGTATAAGGAATTTTTACAGAAAGGCATTACTATTATAGCTTAAGTAAACTTCCAATTTAAGGTATATTTAAAAATTACATATTGAAAAGAAAATATTACAAAAATCTATACTACTTTAAATTATTTTGAAAATTTAAATTGAAGTTTATTTATTTATGATTCTAAAATGAAAAAATAGAAACAGACTTACAAATAAGATAATATTTCATATTTGTGTAAAGTCTTTGGAATTGCCAATATTTATAACGCAACTGCTTGCTTAAGCTGCTGGATTAATGGGTGCTGCAGGTGCTGCAGGTGCTGCAAGTCCTACAGGTGCTGCAAGTCCTACAGGTGGTGTGGCAGATGCAGTATCACTGAATGCAGGAAACCCAGAACTTAATGGGTTTCTATCTAAAATTCCCGAACCTATTCTGCTGTTTCTTCTCTCAGTTCCATCAAAATCATGAATACCTCCAACACCACCACCTATTCTCGACACAGAGTTCTTGGCTACAGAAAATCCGAAACCATCTTCTGCACGTCTTTGTTTTCTAGTTCCATCAAAATCATGAATACCTCCGATACCACCACCTATTCTCGACACAGAGTTCTTGGCTACAGAAAGTCCAAAACCATCTTCTGCACGTCTTTGTTTTCTAGTTCCATCAAAATCATGAATACCTCCGATACCACCACCTACTCTTTGTAATGATTTACTAGCTAATGCAAATGCAAAGCCATTTTCATCACGCCTTTCTACTTTTCTTGGCACAAATTCGCTATTGGCTATGAGACCAGTAGCGATTCTACTTAAGGAGTCTTTTGTTAGTGAAAATTTAAAGTCATCAGCACGTCTTTGGATATTTTGATTTGGGACTGCAAGGGAGTTATATCCAGTTAAAAAAGATAAAATCAAGACAGTAATATGGGTTAATTGCATACTTAAATATTAAGGTAAGATGTATTTATGATTAGAGTATAACTTAATTAACTTCAGGTATCCATGTCGACCTTTTATATTTGATTGTAAAATTGTAAATGTAATTTCCGAGCTATTTTTTATTTCCTTTAGTCTATCAAACTCCTAAATAAAATGAATTTTTAATTCCTATAAATTTTAAGTTCAACTGAAAATTAGACTATTACAACAGAATTTAAAATTTTTAGTTTATTGTAAAAATAAGTAACAGGAGAATTAATTCTATAACAAAATAAAATAATGTAAATTTTAAAAGCAAAAGGATATAAAAACAAAGTTCAATCCATTGATGTCTATACTATTTTATAAATATCTTTGACTTAATAATAATGAGAGCAAATATCGTTTCCATCATCGTTTCATGCTTAATTTTAGGTTATACTTCATTGCCTATCGATTCCAATTTAGTTAGACGTAACCCAACCCCTGTGGAAGGCTTTGCTCTACTAGGAAATTCATTAGATCGATTACAAGTAACTGCTCTAGGCGATGGTAAGTTTCGTCAAAAGAGTGAAGCGCCATTAACAAGACGTGCTGAAGACTTTTTTGGTTTTTCTGCCATTGATGACTCACTACAGGACTTACAAGTAGCTGGATTAGCTAGAGGAGAGTTTATGAAAAAGGAAGGATCGTTAGCAAGACGTGATGAAGATTTCTTCGATCTTTCTGCAGTCGATGATTCATTGCAAGATTTACAAGTGGCTGGCGTATCTAGAGGAAACTTCAAAAAGAGAGAGGGATCACTTAATAAACGTGCTGAAGACTTTTTTGATTTTTCTGCCATTGATGACTCACTACAGGACTTACAAGTAGCTGGATTAGCTAGAGGAGAGTTTATGAAAAAGGAAGGATCGTTAGCAAGACGTGCTGGAGATTTCTTCGAATTTTCTGCAATCGATGACTCGTTACAGGACTTACAAGTAGCTGGATTAGCTAGAGGGGAGTTTATGAAAAAGGAAGGATCGTTAGCAAGACGTGATGAAGATTTCTTCGATTTTTCTGCAGTCGATGATTCATTGCAAGATTTACAAGTAGCTGGCGCAGCTAGAGGAGCTTTTAAGAAACGTGTTTAAATTTGATCAAGATCCTTCGAGATTTAAAGGAATCGTGATGTGCTAAATGATTTTGTCTTCATTTTATTAGACCCTTAATCCTTATACTTTTATAAATTCGTCATCAAATATTGATTAACTTTAACTGTTTGGTTTAATTTTTACCATTTATAACTTTTTTATCATTGTTAAATATACTTTCAAATATTATGTCTTATTATTAAAATTACAAAGCATTGAATAAATAGTTATATAAAATGCTCTTACAAACTACTAATTAAGTGGTACTTGGTATATTCATGGAGTGCTAATACATGATTATGTTTTTTATTCAAAAATATTGACCAAGGGTCTTTTTAAATTTAGGGATATAAAATGAGGAAATTGTTAAAAGGATGAAGCATATCCATATTTTATGATAGCTTCTGCTTTATGAAATACCATTGATCCTAGAGTTAGTTTAAAGATAAATCTCTTTAGAGTTCAGAACTTTAAATACTGTTAAAGCATAATTTGTTTTTTTACGCTTATCAGGCTTCACTATGAGCGGAACCATCTTGAGCCTGTTAGAATGAGATTTTGATAATTATACCGCAGCTAGCTTTTATCTTAAAGCTTTCAATACATGGATGTTAGCTTTTTTTAATCCTTGAAGGACTAAAAGATTTTGAAAATTAGAACTATGATTGAAATATGTTTTGTGGAGCTAATTCTGATTTTTTGACACCTTTTAAAATTTGCCCATAAATTTGAAGGCTTCCAGGGTTATATGCTATATTCTTTAAATTTGACTTGGATTATTAATATAAACTTAGTATAATTGCAAATAAACGCGAGGACCCAAAAAATAAAAAAATAAACATATAAACTATATTTTAATTATCAGCTGTCCAATGAAATAGTACTTTACGCAGTATATAAATGATAATATAGAACTATGTCAAACTATTTTTGAATATTTTGAATAACAATGACAAACACAATTAAATTGACTTTGGACGATATTGAACATGCAGCTTCAAAGCTTGAGGGAAAAATTCACAAAACTCCAGTGCTAACCTGTAGTAGTATAGACTCTATGACTGATGGCAAAAACCTATATTTTAAATGTGAAAATTTACAAAAAATAGGTGCCTTTAAAATTCGAGGCGCCACTTATGCAATAGGCCAATTAGTAGAATCAGTAGGTATTGAAGAAGTCCGTAAAAAAGGAATAGTAGCTCATTCTAGTGGAAACCACGCACAAGCAGTAGCTTTAGCCTCTAAAACTTTTGGAATCAATAGTACTATTGTGCTTCCAAATAACTGCTCTAAAGTAAAAGTAAAGGCTGTTTTAGGGTATGGCGCTAAGATTGTAGAATCTGGACCTTCACCTGAAAGCCGAGTTGAAACTGCTGAAGAGGTTGTTAAAGAAACCGGTGGCTATTTAATTCCCCCTTTTGATCATAAAGATATTGTAATTGGCCAAGGGACAGCTGCTTTAGAGTTACTTAAGCAAACTAAAGAAATGAGCGTAGCTTTGGATGCAGTAATTGCCCCTGTTAGCGGGGGTGGATTGTTATCCGGTACTCTTTTAGCAGTAAAAGGGTTTGATAGTAGAATCAAAGGGTTTGCTGGTGAACCAAAAGGTGCTGATGATTGTTATCAATCAATTAAGAGTGGTAAGTATGTTCCTTCTGTAAAACCAAATACTATTGCAGATGGATTAAGGTCTAGTATGTGTGATTTGACTTATGGAATAATCAAAGAAAATTTGGACGATGTATTTACCGTCACTGAAGATGAAATTATCAAAGCTATGAGAATAATTTGGGAACGAATGAAGTTAGTTGTTGAGCCTTCTGGTGCTGTACCTCTGGCTGCAATTTTATTCAATGAAGAATTCAAGCAAAAATATGCTGATATCAAAAATATTGGATTAATCATATCAGGGGGAAATATTGAATTAGATTCCTTCTTTGATTCACTTAAATAAAGATTTTTTTGAAAGTTAATAAATTTATACAAAATAGTAGCATTATTATTTTCTAGAAACTTTGCTGTATTTTAGAATGATAACACTCCACTGATATTATACAGCTATATAATATAAGCATATGTATGAGATTTGAAGAGTATTTGGTAAATAAGTATGTATATTAAATAAAATATTTTGGCGCTATTCTGTGCTATATAAAGAAAACGAACAAGGAATTAAAAACAGAAAGTTGAATATAAATAATCATTGTAATCGTTATTAAATATTTAAATCTGTTATAGTAAAACTTATTAATATTTTTAAGTTATTAGAGAATCCTTAATTAAAATATAATCTATAAGGTTATGGGGCTAACTTATAGTATACTATAAGAATAAACAAATATGATTGCTATCAGATAAAATTGTATGCTTGTCAGAAAAATATGCTTTATATATACTATGATAAAGTTAAATGTACTTTTTTAGCCTGTATAACTTTGGTTCTATTTTATTCCAATTGCAATCTATTTATAATGCTATTGACCTCAATGAAATCTAGTAAATCTCTACTTTTGATTTGTCAACATATCTCATATTATGAGTTTAGACATAAACAGCTTAAAAATGTAAATAGTAAAAAAGCGCTAAATCGGTTTATACCAAGTTAGTCCAGCATCATATAGGATAACAAAATATATATATACCTTTGATGCAAATGAAGTTAATTTTGCTATGAAGTAATGGATAGATTAAGATAAAAATTAAACTAACAAAAATAAGCTTAAAGTTTGAATTTAAGAAAGTTAGATAAGTTTTAATGACATAGATGAAAGATTTACAAATCAAACTCTTCTTCTTCCTCATCATCATATCGTTTTCGTTGGAAACGAATTTTACCTTGATTATTTTCTTTACTAGGATTTTGGCTTCCACCATCTAACATTTGGATCAACATGGAATCACTAACTTTATTTCTTAATTGCCCAGTTTTAGCTAGATAAATGATTTTATTTTCAATTTCTAACGCCCTTTCACTTTTTACCATTTTGACTCGATTTAACCTTTCCCTTGCTTCGAAATCTAATATGGTACTTAATATTTCCTCTCTTGCTGCTTGTTGTGCTTGAAGTTCGGCTTCACTAGGTTGATTACCTCTCCCTTGTTTCCCTTGGTTATTTGACGTAAGCTCTTCAATATTCATTGTATGTAGATAATTTATTAAAACTATAAAACCTAATATTATCTCACCTTTTAACTTGATAGCCTTCTCTTTTGATTGGTCAAACTAAAAAAGTTTTTATTTCTGATTTTTTATTGGCTTAAAGCTAATGTTTATTATAGTCTTTTCAATTTAGAATGTAGTAATAATAATATAAAACGCACTATAAGGTAAAATTTAACAATAATACAAGGATTTAATATCATAGTAATAAGAATAAACTAGCAGGTCGGTGGATAGTAGAAAATAACATGAAAGGTGTCTAACTATTATAAAATAAATATTTTAAGATTTGGACGGATCGTCTAGCATGGGAGAATCGAGTTTGAAATCAGCTTCATCTGGTGAAGGTAATTCATTACTGATAAGTAAAGGTAAAATAGCTGGCGAGGAGTGGTTTGAGTCTATTATTTTTTCACTATTACCCATAATAATACAATCAACTAGACAAAATTGTAGAATGTTTAAAATGGTGGGCAAAATCATCATAACTAATACAATCTGATATCTTGAATCATTTAGTCTTTCTAAAGGCGAAAGTACTAAATGTCCTAAATAAAGAATATAAGGAAACAGAGATATTGTTATGTAAATTAATATTTTCATAACAATTAAACTCATTAAAAATAAACCTAACTGCTTAAGATAAATACTAAATTGGATTGGGTTTCCATAGTTTCCAGAGTCGGCTAATTGGGAATACTTGTGGTTTTTTAGCACTTTATTCATTATGTCAATTATAATGTATAAAATAAATACACCTAACGTTGTATCTAATAATAAATTTAATAAATACCATAAGCAGGGATTAGAATATTTTTCATTCTCTCGTCCACTTTCTCCAGATATAAATATATTGAAAAAGTGAATCATTAATGCCCCGAAGCCTTGTTTACTTACATCAAAAAACCTAACATTGAATGTAAGCAAAAAAATAAGCGATGTAGTTAAACTTACCAAATTAAAAAAGCTCTACGTGGGTGTTCCGTATACCTTTTAAATACCAAAGAAGAAATGGCTAACATACCCATAATCCCTTGAACCATTATTGCAAATGGGCCTAATAACTCACATTGTTTATTTAAAACCATTTTATTGTTTAAAAAGTTAAAGAAAAGCAAGAAAAATAAAAATAGCTAAAGTGTATCCTATCATTCTATTGGCTATAGAGCCTCAGTTCGTATGACGCTTCTATTACTTTAATCCTCTCTAAAGCATTATTTTTGCATGTTTTTGTAAGCCTAAGTATCTTCTATATCTAGTAATAGCTCAACAATTGGCTAAAATTTTGATCATATACTAATTTAGTTAGTATAAAATAAAACTGATCTAATCAATCGGTTGGTAAGCAAAATGAATTTCAAATAAATTCTATTTAATAGATCAACACGGAGACTAAATAATAACAAAATAAAATGAAACGGAAAAATGTAAAATGAACAAATGGTATATAAACAATCGAGTTGTTATGGCTTCTAAGCTAATAATTCCCTCTTAATTCCCTTACTTTTACTCTTGTATTGTTTTTTAATATGAAATTCCAAGCCTTGATTCTATTATCAATTACAGCTTCAATCTTTTCATTGTCGGTACCATTATATCGTCGTCAAGGCGTTGAAGGGAACAAATCCCCTGGAATTATAGAGAATACATTTGATGAGCTTCAACTTAACATAATTGGTCTTAAACTTTCTAATCAATAAATTTTATAAAACTTTCATTTTAACATTAAATAATTAAACTTTTCTAAATTGCTTTGTTTTTAATAAGTAACAATCTTTCATAAAAAATTTATTATAAACATGAATAAATGAGATAACTCTTAATATTAAGAAATATTCAAAATTGAAAATAGGTATGTTTTTTGGTTTCATCACTTTTTCCAATTTTTGGGCGTTATCATTTGGAAATTTTTTTAGCAAATTCCTTAAACAAAAACAGACATCCCCATATACTTTATGTTGGTGAAGTTTAATTAAATGTTAGTTTATAAAAAAATATTGTAGACTAAATTTTGTTCCACTAAACAAAAATAAAACAAATAAAATTATAACTTGAACAAAGATTAATATGTAAATATTATTTATTATAATACTGTTATAGAGGATGAGTTCATTTAATACAATACTGTTATATGAAAAGAATTCGTTTAGTCACTACGGTGGTTGTGATTATGGCTATGGTTATGGTTGTGATTGTGGTTGTGGTTGTGATTGTGATTGTGGTTGTGGTTGTGGTTGTGATTGTGGTTGTGGTTGTGGTTGTGGTTGTGACTGTCCTTGTCCTTGTCCTTGTCCCAATGCTTTTGATGCAGTTACATCAGCCACTAATTGATCTTCTTTTATACTTTCAAGTGCGAGAGGACCTTTACTACTTAATACATCTAAGGAAAAATCAGAGATTATATTTTGGATCCCAAGCACCTGCTTTGGATGAGGTATAGAAAGAATGATTGAAGTTAATAATGCAAATACAAAAGCTCTCATGATTTTATGAAAGAAATAATACAATTTTTTACTATTGTTTATATAGTATTTATCTGTAATGTTTTGTTACAAAACAAAAGATATGTATGGACGTTGAGTTGATCTTATTTCCAGCTATATCAACCCAAACTGGATATTGAATTTAAATTTATATAACAGCACTTTTTTATTAAATCATGATTATAAACAATATTAACGTTTAATTTTTAGTGTAATTTTATCCAATTTAATTTTTCACTATCAAGCTAAAAATATCCGAGTGGGAATCCTCATTTTTTAGGAAAGACAAAGAGAAAAGAGCACTAAACCGATTCAATGTAATTACAACGACTAAATGCAGCAAAGATGCTTTGATAAACGTTTCATTTTTTTAAAAGTCACTTTCAAAGTTTATTATGATAAAAAGCTTTTGTACCAATTCTTTAACTTAATGGCTGCTTTTGTGGATTGGTTATCTATAGTTGATTAAGGTGGCTTAGTAGTATTAGTAAACTGAATTTCTAGTACAAAATGTTAAATTAAAAGTTGAACACTATTCTAATTATATAACAGTAAATTAGAATTTAAAAATTACGCTTTTAATTTTTATTAACTGAAACAGAAGATAGATTTATATAAACTCAGCTGTTATTTTCTATACAAACTTAATGATAAGGGTGGCGGTGTTTTTACCATTGTTTAAATTATTAAAAATACAAAGATATTTAAATTAGTTAGAATTTATGTTAAATAGCATAGAGTATTACTCTATTAACATTCATACTCTTTAAAAGGAATATATACATGAATCCTTAATTTGTCTTTATTTTATACAATAATGATTAAAATTTAGAAAAAATTATCATAAGATGTTAATGCTGATGACGGCCATGATGACCATGCCTGCCTTTAGGTGCAGCAGGACCATTAGGGTGGTTTAATGGAGTTGCAACAATTAAGGATAAAGCTGTCAGGGTAAAATATTTCATTTTTGTTATAGATTATTGACAGCTTTAGTGAATTATAAGGTTTTATAGTGTTTAGTTTAGCCTAGCAACTGTTTTATATTTTGCTTGACTATCACAGTTTTACAATATTTAAAGAGTAATGATAGACCAAAATTTCAATGTAAAATTACGTTTAAAAGTTGAATCTCAACTTAAATATGTAGGATTATAGAACTGAAGCACTACTTTATTAAAATAGATAATATTTGATTTAAATAAACTCAATCACAAGAGTGATGGTCTTCTTACTGCTAAAACAAATTTGAAAAGGGATGAAAAACTTGGTTAAATTTCAAACAGAACAATACCCATTTTTAGTTTATATATATTTAAAGCAAAAGATATACATCAAGTTTCGTTTTGAAAATATCCCCATCATTTAAATTGAATAAATAACTTTAAATGCTCAACTTTATAACTTTGTTGTTTTTAGTTAAGGCAATTCCAATGGATCACATAAAGCTTCTCCCACATTTTACCTCCTGAAACAGGGTATGCCTTTACTCATATAGCAATATAATAAAAATTCAACTAGATTTAAAGACAACATACTCCGCTTCTCACTACCTCAATTGATATCTAACAGTAAATTGAAAGCTCTTATAACTTTGTTTTTATTTAAAACATTATAAATCATTTTTTTGGCCTATGTTCAACAGACATTATGGTTTATTAATGCATAATAAGATATAACAAAACGCTTGCTTATTTCACGCTATTGAATCTTTTAATATCTTGAAAGGTTACAAAATCTCAAGTGTTTCTGAAATTAAAATGGTTGTTAAATTTTCTGGCACTAAAAATATTTTAAGACTTAAAAACTGGAGAATTTATTTTATGTAATATTGTAAAACATAGAATTTGAAATAAAATAAAATAAAATATTTTGAAATATTAAAACGTCTTGGATTTTTGTTTAAATTTTTCTCATTTTTTATTGTTCAAGGTAAAGTTCTTCCCAAATTAAATGTGAATTGTAGCTTAATTAAGTCTAATATCACAAATCCTAGTTAACTATTACTGCTGAATATTTTTAAAAACTATCCACTATAAATGAAAAGCTGAATGATATTTATAAATATCATGTTTAGGCTTGTATTAGCTGCTTCTTTCTTATATTTCCAAAAAGCTTATTGATATGCTATTATGATATTATATCTATAAATCAAAGCTTTCACAGATCTACTAAAACTAAAAAGTAAAATTGCTATTCATAGTTAATTGAGAATATCCTATCAAGCTGATAATAAAATAGCGTATAGGAAATTAATTAAAAATAGACTGCCAATAATGTTTGTTTATCATTCGTTTCTATTGGAATGCATTGAATAAAGCATATTCTACGCTTCAAGAATGGAATGATTGAAAAATCCACTTATGAAATGAAGAATTACACAAAGCCCTTTGATTGGCTGAGGGCGCTAAAATGGAGTACAAAAACAATGGCATAAAAAAAATCACTTTTTTATTCAAAATGGAAGAAAGGATAAAAATAAAAGTATATGAACCTGATCAGCATCGTTATAAATTCCAACCTCATCAACTGGAGGTATTAAATGAGCACTTTAGAAAGAATCCAAACCCTGGAAATTTGATAAAAAAGCAACTTGCTGAAGAGCTGGATATACCATTAAGTAAAGTTCAAGTGTGGTTCAATAATCGCAAAAGAGGATGTAAACCAAAAGCTAATAAACCTGAGAATACTACGCGGGTAAGTAAAAAATTTACTTCTATTTCTGATCTGATACATGAGGGCAGAAACAATTTTTCTATGAGTTATCCACCCCAACGAAATCGTGGATCAAATACACCAACACATGATACGTTTAGTAATGGAGAAGAATATTATAGCGGTAAAGAAATGATAAGTCATGAACAAGTTTACCCACCTATCTTAAAACCAAAAGATTTGATTACTAACAACATTTATTTCAATCAAAGCCAGCAAAATGATGTTAATTCTATGCAACTGAATTTAGATACGTTTAAGCCTCATTTGACACCAATTAAAGAACTGGAAGCTAAAGGCTTGGATTCTTCTCCTTTATCAATATAGTTTATTTTTGTTAAATATTTTTTCAATAAATTTTGTTTTTTACTTTCTTCAGTTTAAGCTCAATCTACTCCATTTTAAGCATAGCCACTGTTTTTTAATAAGAATACTTTCAATTCTGTTTATTTTAGGCTCGGTTCAACTTCTCCACATTATTCTTAGTATCTATCCATCCTATTTAATTACTAATCTCTTATATTTGCTCCATTTAGAAATAAGTCCTGCTAATTAAGGAATATTCTTTGAAAAATTTAACATCAATTTATTAAGTTATTACTGCCAATTAATTTACCCATTTCCTTTGTTTTATATTTTCTATATGATCCATGTGTAGCAAGATGCGCCATGTGTTTTGAACTATTTGTTAAAAATAAGATGGCTTGGTGCAAGCGAATTAGATTAAGCTATTAAAAATTAAGATCAAAAAAGTAAGCTGTAACAAATTTTCAAGCAGTTTTTTCTCATAATAATAAATAAAGTAATTTTTATAATCTCATCCCAAAATGGTAAAAATAAAATTATCTTTTCTTTT
The DNA here is from genome assembly GCA_030770535.1 of Batkoa obscura. Classification (NCBI taxonomy): domain Eukaryota; kingdom Fungi; phylum Entomophthoromycota; class Entomophthoromycetes; order Entomophthorales; family Batkoaceae; genus Batkoa; species Batkoa obscura. The sequence continues at coordinate 305,421 of JASVEC010000005.1, read as the reverse complement.
TATGTAAAAGTTGGAATTTTTATTTTATTTATTGTTTTGAAAAATGTTTTTATTATCGTATAATCTATAGTAAGCTTTTAATTGTAGAAACTATACTTTTATTATTTAAAGTTATACTTACATTAAAGTAAAATACAGAGATATTGTAACTTTACTTGAAAAATTGTTTTATGACCGTTTTTAAAATGTATTTAATTTTATTCCTTTATTTATAATAACAATCCTTTGATTCAATGCTCTATAAAACGACTTTTAATATTAAACTTGCTTTTTTGTTGATATTGGTATTAGAATTATATTAACTAATTAAACATACTGATATAAAATAAAGTAGATTATGAAAAAGTTGTAGGGCAACTTATATATGAGTAGTAGATAGTTATAACTGGCTGAAGAATTTGCCAAAACTATAGTATTTTATGAATTTGCACAGAATTCTCAGTTGGCTATGTTATATGGCCATCCATATATAAACTATAAAATAATAGAATATATAAAAATATAAAAGTAAAAGAAATCTACAATAACTTATTCATGTCATTTTTATAGTAACGTCAATGTTAATTGTATGTAATGCTTGGCTTTCAATGTTTTTTATAAGCTTTAAAGAGATCAATACAAATCTGAGGCGAAACTGGTAGCAGTATGATATGTCAGTGTTCATAATCTACACTTGTCTATATACAGGGCCTAGTCCAATGAATATCGTAGTTAGAATATATGCTACAAAAATAATTTAAGATCAAAAACATTGATAATTTTAAAACAGACATCACTTAAAAACAAACATTGATAATTTTATTTTATTAATAAAATATTCGTTCTAATTGAGTACTTGAGACTCTAAAAAATATTTATCTGTAAGCTACTTTCAAATTAAGGCTATACTTTGGGTTTAGCTTTAACTAACTTAAGTTTATTTGTTTTTATTAAAAAGGCTTATGGCAGACGAATCAATATGGTATATGTATTTATTATTTATAATTATTATTAAATATAGATTTTTTGGCTTTCACTACCATTAGTTTAAATGAAAAAAATTACGGAGAAACTCAACCCTAATCATCCCAACCAATAAAATAAGGTTACTAAACAATTAATCGAAATTAAGAACAATTCATTTTTTCAATAAAAATAAGACTAAAATGTAATTAAAAAGAATAGTCACTGAGATGAGTTAATCAAATATTTTGTAGGTCATATGCAGAAGGCGGAAGCAGTAAGACAAAGCTAATCCAACAACAGGTGGATGAAGTGGTTGGTATCATGCAAGATAACATTGATAAAGTTATGGAAAAACAAGAAAGATTAGAAACTTTAAATGATAAAGCAGGTAATTAAAAATATCTAACTTAATGACAGTAATGAATGAAAAATTATTTGGTTTTTGTTTATTATTATACTTTATTTATAATTAATATTTCCTAATTTTACTATTTAGAAAACCTCAACCAAAATGCACAACAGTTTAAACGTGGAGCCAATAAAGTAAGAAAGAGAATGTGGTGGAAAGATTTAAAGTTAAAGATAATTATTGGTATCGTAGTTTTGATTATATTAGCTGCTATTATCGGTAAGTTTATGTTATTATTATTATTATTATTATTATTTATTAACGTTTATTCTCAGTTCCAATAATAATCAATGCAACTAAATAAGTAGCATCGAATTTGTATTTTTTAATTATATTTTTTGGATAAATGTATAAAAGTAGCTAACCTTAAATTTAATTTATACTGATCATTATTATTGTATATTCTATTGTATCTATCATTAAGTTTTATGTACATCTTTTGTTATTATTATATAAGGTAATATTTTTTAATGCTATTACAATTAGCTACCAAAGATTACGGTTTTTGAAGATAAAAGGTTAAAGCTAGTATACTCGTAATACTTTTAAAGTGTAAATAAAACAAAAGAGTGTTTTCAACTATAAGTCCTGATATTTTATTTAAAACATTAGTTAAGAATTCGTATATTTAAACAAGCTTTTGTTATAAGAATATTGCTTGAAAGTATATAGGGTGAACATTTATTAGTAATATAATCAAAGGGTTTAAAGTTAGGACGTAATCAATCAAACATACTAATTGATAGCAAATAAGTTAATATTCAGGATATAGTAAGAAACTAAAGGGCGCTAAAATATGTTAGTTTATTTATAGGAAATAAAATGTGACTTAGCATAATAAACTTTTAACAGTTAAACATCTATTCATCCATTACTTTGATTTATATATAAATAGAGATTCTATCTATAATTTTATTTTTCATATGTAGTTTTTTATGATAAGCATGATAATTAAACTTTTCCATAGATTTTATATTATCTAACATGAAAGTGCTAAAGCATTGCTTTTTTTCAACAAAAGGAGATATCTTTTTTTAAAACTCTAATTACACATTTTTTACTTAATAGTGCTTAAATGAATAAAATAGTGAAATGAAAAGATATCTCCAAGTGCTTTTTTTACAAATCTTGAACCCGGTAGAGTGAGTGTTTTTATCAATTACAAATTTATAAGAGAAAAGAGATTCGGGGACCATTTGGCCAGGAAGTTAACTCCACTGGACCTATTTTCCAAACTTTTAGGGAAAAGGTAAGAGTCATTATACCAGGCAACGGATCATCCAACATATAGGAATGAAGATGAGAGAATAGCCTTAGAATCCTATGAAGGGTACTTACAGTGCGATCGATAAATTATCTATAAGACAGACCCAACAAAACAGGAAGATGAAGTAAGTTCAAAAGCGTAAAGAAGGGTGTGAAGGTAGAAAGGAGAGAAAAGGATAGGATCAATAGCAAATCCAGAAAGATTGAATATTACTTTGCCCCAGAGATTAATGCTACAGGACACCCGAAAAACCGGTGGAGAGGTTTGATTAAAGTGGTTTTAAAAGCGTTTTTTTGTAAAAAGAAGACAACTTTAACATTCTCTAATGGTATTCAACACTAATCTCCTTCTCTAATCTTTTTTTTTGCTATTGTTCCTCTTGCTTCGTAAAATTTTTATGCGTTAAATAAACCAAACCGTCCTCTTGGATGGTAATAAAAAAACTTCAACCCCAAAATATTAAACGTTTGCTTGACATTAAACTTTAATTTAAAAGGGTAGATTAGATGCTGGCGTTTGGATCAAAATCAGACTTTAAGAATACTAAAATATTATAAACTATTAGCTATAATTAGTGAAGGTAACGATTAAAATTTAAAAAACGATACCAAATAATCTAAACATTCCAGTTATAAAATAAAAGTACAAAAGTAAATCATCTAGTTTTTTTCAATAGGATAAATATTAATACATTCAATAAACTGTTATAAAATTTAATTTACTCCAACTTAATTTGATATTTCCTTTATTTTAGGTTGTTGAATTAAACTATACTATTTCCAAGCTAAAAACGTATGTTTAAAGATAGAAGTTAAAACTAAGTTCTAACAGTTGTTAAAATCAGGAAATTAAAAACTAACAGGTAAAACGCCAATATGTAAAATTAAATAAAAATATTAACTAAACAAAAAAATAATGATGAGACCAACTGAAAGCTAAAGAAATCAACTTAATCCAGTCTAAAGTATAAAAACCTTGATTTTTTTTAAAATAAATTACAAACAAACCACTTTTAATTATTTTAGATACTTACTTCTTAAGTTACAATAATGCAATTCAATATCATCATCGCTGCTTTTATGGTTACCGTATCTACTGCTTTAGTAGTACCAAATTCATTAAATAGACGTCAAGCTACTTCTCCTGAAAATGATGCTAAAATTAACTTACTTACAGGTGTAGGCAAGGATCTTAATGTTGGTGCTTTAGGTATCTCTGGTTTTGGACCAAAACAATAATTTTATTTTTATTTTATAATAAAGTCATCTTAAACAATACATTGAATTTGTCAACTTTGTATTAATACCATTTATATTAACTAATTTTGCGCTAAACATTTTCAATAAAAAGCAAAGCTATTGCTTTAGTTATTATTTTGCTAGCATAGTAGATATGATACTATCTTTATACGATCCCAAAGTTGTTTAGTGTTTTACAAGAGGGTGCGTAATACCGAATATTAGTTGAATTTTGGCTACTTTTAACTCTAACTTTAACTTTAACTTTATATATGGGGATGTTTTTCTGGCTTATCACTTTTTCCATCTTTTAAGTGCTATTTGAGCGGAAAAATTGCTAGCAAAATTTTTAACAAAAAAATACATCCAACATATATTGAGTTTAAAGTAACATATAATATTTTTTGGATTTAACATAACTTATGGTATGAGAGTTTTGTATTTTATTTAAAGGGCCATGAAAAAAGTGGTTAAACATATTGTGTATAAAAATGCTATTAGATAAATAAAAGACATCTCCACCATACTACTAAATGCTTGAACATTTTTTGAAGTATAGGCTTGATAAATCTATTTATTAAATCTTATATAGAAATGTAGTCAAAATCAATAATATAATACTGTATTAAATTTTGATAAATAACAAATTTATTAGCAACAGAGATCAAATAATATCCGTTAATTAGACTTCATTTTAATAGGGATTGTATGGGTCTTTATCTGGAGTGCCAGTTAGAAGAGGGGCGGCACATGAAGTGATGGTAGAAGTAACGGTGTTAATGTTAGTTACAGTTTCTTGAGGAGGTACTTGAGTATTTCCAGTGCATGCACACTCTGTAGTTGAAGTAGTAACTTCAGTGGCAGTGCTTGGAGATAATGAAGGGCCTGGTACAGTTACTGTGGTGTTTTCGCTTACAGTAGAGCATTCAGTTCCGTAGGTGGTAGTGTTAATAGTTTCGACAATCCCAGGTATGGTGCTTGGAACGCCGGTTACAGTACAAGTGGAAATTGAAGGTACTAAAGCCGTAGAAGTTACGATGGTTCCAGAAACAGTATTTCCTGGTAAGGTAGTGGTGACTGATTGAGTAACTGTGGATACTTCGTTTCCAGTTATAGTAGAAACTACAGTTTCAATAGGTCCAGGGATAGTGCTAGCTTCCCCGTTCACAGTGTTAGTAATAGTTGAAACTGATCCAATAGTTGAAACAATAGTTTCTTGCGGCGCGGTATTTCCTGGAGCAGTTATAGTAATATTTTCAGTCTCTGTTACTACTTCGGTTCCAGTAATAGTAGAGGTAACTGTTTCTATTTTACCTTGTGTTTCTCCGCCAGGCACTGTTTGAGTTACTGATACAGTTTCGGTTTCCTTTACAACAGTAGTACTGTCAGTTCCTTGTGGCCCCGGGATGGTTTGAGTTAAGGTAGTAGTTTCAGTTATAACTACAGGAATGCCCTCAATTGTCGATGTAACCGTTTGGGTCTCTTTGGCTAAATTAGATATTACTATAGTGGTTATTGAGGAAGTAAATGCAGTTTTAGTACAAGTACTCGTTACTGTAACACATGAAGTAGAAGACGGCTCTAATGTTTTAGTCACATGCTTAGTCTTAGTACAAGTTGTAGTACTGAATACTGGTTTATTATCACAATATGGAGAGGCAGTTACTGCGGTAATGGCGATTATTGCTGATAAAATGGAGTAATATTTCATATTTAAAATCAATTTAAATGCTTGTTAAAATGTTAGTCAATAACAATTAAAATTTAATTATCAAAATAAAATTACTTTTTCTCCTTTTATATTCTTCTTTATTTTACATATATTAAAGTGATTTATTACTATTTTGTTCTTTAGTTTATTATAACTTTTAAAAAATCAAAATAATGTCACTGCTTTTATAATATACATACATTTTTTAAACCCTGTTTATACTATATTTGGGGCTATTTGATAAAATGATTTTTAAAACTTTGATTTTTATACAATTAAATGAATTAGATTATTTATAGAATTGTAAATTAATTAAAAGACCATGTTAGATCCCTATTTAACATAGATTTACAAATATTTGAAGTATTTCTAATATATCGTTCCTTGTCTTGGGAATATTTTATATCTGTTTGAAAAAGCGAATTATTTCAATACATTAAAAATCTCATATTTTAAAGAAATCTCAATATACAACTAGTGTTCCATTTAAAAAATATATATATATCTATTTATAAAGTAAAAAGCTACGTTAGTGATTCTTTTTTAAAGTTCTTTTACATTTAAGTGATAAGGTTTTTCAGATTGTAGCTTTTTGAACAATAAGAACATAAATTTTGGCAATAAAAATAGCTCAAACTCTTATACTGATCATTTATTAAAGTATGGTATAAATTTAAAAAAGAATCACTAACGTAGCTTTTTACTTTATAAATAGATATATATATATTTTTTAAATGGAACACTAGTTGTATATTGAGATTTCTTTAAAATATGAGATTTTTAATGTATTGAAATAATTCGCTTTTTCAAACAGATATAAAATATTCCCAAGACAAGGAACGATATATTAGAAATACTTCAAATATTTGTAAATCTATGTTAAATAGGGATCTAACATGGTCTTTTAATTAATTTACAATTCTATAAATAATCTAATTCATTTAATTGTATAAAAATCAAAGTTTTAAAAATCATTTTATCAAATAGCCCCAAATATAGTATAAACAGGGTTTAAAAAATGTATGTATATTATAAAAGCAGTGACATTATTTTGATTTTTTAAAAGTTATAATAAACTAAAGAACAAAATAGTAATAAATCACTTTAATATATGTAAAATAAAGAAGAATATAAAAGGAGAAAAAGTAATTTTATTTTGATAATTAAATTTTAATTGTTATTGACTAACATTTTAACAAGCATTTAAATTGATTTTAAATATGAAATATTACTCCATTTTATCAGCAATAATCGCCATTACCGCAGTAACTGCCTCTCCATATTGTGAAAGGCGCACTCAAATAACAACCAGCTATTGCACTAAAACTGTCACTTCAACTGTAACCGGAAATGCAGTAAAACCAAGAACATCCACTATAACTACTACATGCACTAGTACTCAAACCCAACTTTCTACTGTTAGCGAAACTAAGAATATAGTAGAAACTAGTACGGCTACTACCACACTAGTTTTACCTGGCACAACTAGCACTAGCTTATGTACTGAAAATAAAATAGAAACTTTACCTGCTATTGAAGGTAAAGTGATCACAAGCACCGATAAAGCCTTTGTAACTACTACCTGCACTGCTACAGGTCTACCTACTGAAGGCCCAGCAAAGACTGAAACTATAACAACTAGTATTCCCGGTACTGGGGTAACTAAAATAACAAACACCATTACAGAAACTGGGCCAGTAGTCACATTAGCTCCCGTTATACAAACTATTCCCACTTGTACCTCAACAGAAACCATACAAACTACCATCCCTGGTACTATAGTAACTGGTCCAGCTAGTACTGTAACCAACACTGTATCTGTACCAGGTACTGGAGTTCAAACCGTCACAACTACTTGTACAACTAATGCACCAGATGTTACTGGCGAGCCCAGCACCATAATAGTTACCGGAAGTGAAGTGCAATCAACTACTATTACTATCGAGGCTCCACCAGTTACCGGCCCAGCTTCAACTGTTACTAATACTATTTCTTTACCTGGAACAAGTGTAACTACGATGTTTAATACTGTTACAGAGACCGGAAAGCCTACCCCTTGTCCACCAGTAGTAATCACTTCTACTGCAATAGTAACCAACACTCCACAATGTTCCCAGCCTCAGTCCCTCCCCCCAATCACAATCACTTCTGATCAGGTCGTCTCAGTTACTACCTGTCCTAATGTTTACTAAATGTAAAATGGCTCTTGCTTTATACCATCGTTGCTCGAAATAAAGTTTAATACTTATAACATGTTTTTGTATAAATAGTTGCTTAATGTAAAGTCGAAAACAGATCTAAATAATAATTTGGTTAGTTTGATTTTATCTGCTTTGAATCTTTTACAGCTTTTATTATTAAAATTACTTCGCTTCTCATAAGGTGTAGTTTTTTTAGAAAGGTGTTAATTAGTTATTATTCAGTAACTTCTAGATAAAAACTACTTTAAGGAAAATAAAAGAAGCTTTGGAGGGGTAGTATACATAAGTTGATATAAATAAAATAGAGAAAAATACAAAATAAATAGAGAAAAAACTAATTCTAGAAAGTAAACTTTGCAAGACAAATTAATTTATGAATTATAACAATAGTATCAATTTTATAGAAAGTTTAAATGCAACAAACATTTTTAAAGATAAAAGTAAATTTAAAAGTGTTTTAAGTATTGCTTTTAAAAAAGTAATCTTAAATTTAAAAAATCGAATCTGCTACTAAGTTTATTTTTGTTTTTATTATGATTTAAAAATAAAGCTATAATAGCTTGCATTAAAACATGACATGTCTTCTTTGATTTCATTATTTTTTCCATTTTTTAAGCGTTATTAAGGGGAAGAAAATAATAAAATTTCAAAACGAAAAAGGCATGCCCTATATAAAATACCAAAAATATTTTATTTTGGAATTTTTATTTTTATTTTTAACAAACGCTAATAATGAACTAATAGCATTTAGTTAAAAAATTTATTTAATTAACAATCAATAACAACCTTTATGAAAAAATAATATGAGGGTGAAAATTTTTAATCTTTTAAAATATAGCGGTTTATATACAAATGTATAAAATAATATTTAAAACAAAATTAATACTGAGTTATGCATAAATTATAAAATACTTTATATATCCTCTCTATAAAAAACTACAATATTATTCCAATATTTTGGACATATAAGGACCATCTAGAGAATATCCTAATTTAGCATAGTAATGACGAGTACCAACACCTAATAAATGCTTATTAACATAATTTATCGTTTAATTACTTTAATCTTACCTGCAATAACTGCCAATTTAGACGAAAGATGTTCTTCTCTTGCAATACGCTCAGCTTCTTCCATAAGGAGAGTACCGTAACCTTGATGCTGGAAAGTAGTGGGATCTCTAGCATGGATAGGTACAGCAGTACCATAAACATGTAATTCTCTAACAATGGATTGTGGCTGATCATCAATAAGCAATTCTTTTCTGAATGTTGTATCAGAACATTTTCTAAGTCTTAATAATCCAACTAAAATATCGGTTTTAGGATCTTCGTAAGCCAAAAATGTTTCCCAGCCTCCGTTTGCGTAATAGTCTCGACGAATTAGCTCCACCTGGTCTGGCTTCACTTTTTCGTGAATATCTACAATTCCTACTTCTCTTGTTCTAACATCCCTACATTTCGTACCCAAATCCTTCATTCTAGCTAATGCTAATTCTCTCAAATTACCGTGTTCAACACCACTGGATACTAAAGGCATAGGAATATCTCTTTGTACACGATAAACTCTAGTCCAAGGTGGTACTAAAGCTAAGATTCTAGCTACCAAATCTACTAAAGCATTAGGTGTATAATTCTTATACCTACCGGTACGCCACAATTCGTAAAGGCCAGTACCACGAATAACTAAAGTGGGATATAGTTTCAAACCATCTGATCTGAAATTTGGATTTTCAAAATATTCTCGGAACTGTTCAATATCTCTTTCCATCCCAACATTTGGTAAATCAGGCATCATATGTGCAACTACTTTATAACCTGCATCTTTACTCATTTGGAAACTCTCACATACAGCTCTTACAGTATGCCCTCTGATTTGTTTAATAATAGTTTAATTATGAATTGTCTAATTATTTTTACCTATTTGTATCTCTAGCAACATCTTCATAAACAGATTGAACACCAATTTCCAACCTAGTACAACCGTACCTCAAAAGTTGACTAAAAATTACGGTTAAGATAAAGAAATAATATAACTTAGTTTAGTACCTTAAATGTGATTTTAAACAATAATCTGGTCTAGTTTCAATGGTAATTCCAATGCACTTAGTAACTGATTGTTGACTCATTCTAACTGCTTCTTCGACTGTAGTGGAGTTATTTCCGGATAAAGCGTCATGTAACTGAATAATGAAGTTATCTCTGTATTCTTGGCTCATACTCATAAACGTTCCACCCATAATAATATATTCTACCTAATTTCAAGGAATTAACAAAAAGATGCTAGGAGTCATGTGCAAAATTACTTTATCTACTGAATGGCCCAATTGTTTTAATTGTTCAATTCTTCCTTGTGCTTGCTCAAAGCCATTATAACGAGCGCGGATGGCACGCATAGAAGTGGGCTCATATCCAGTATAACTCTGTGTTGAATACTCGAAATCAGAATCAGGCCCACCTGGACAATATCTAATAAAGTAATTTAAATTCAATTTTATCATCGGTCAATTTACTTACACACAAATATTTCCTGTCATTGCAATATGCGGGCATCTATGGGGTTTACACATCACAGCGACAACAGCAATCTAGTAAATTATTCATTTAAATTTTGTTTAAAAATAATTAAGTTTCTTACACCACTAGCAGTACGAACAGGTTTTGCTCTGAGTTGAGGTAATAACATTTTTTTATATTCGTTAGGAACTGCTGCAATTATATCCACTAATCTAGGTTGACTACTTAATTTATTTATTCTTGAAAATTTTTGTTTTAATCCATTTAAATTCATTTCTTTTCCTTTTTCGATTCCTTCTATTAATGCTCTTACAATCTGTTGACAGCATAGTAAGAGTCTTTCGCTTTGGCTTGCTATAATGTTTTGGCTTTAATATTTTGATAGTAGTGATTTTTCTTTTCTCACCTTGCTTTTCTTTTGCTACCATTTTGTCTATTTTTTATAAAAATTATCTCGTTTTTTATTAAGATAATCTAATATCTAATTTTTATTTTTATTGGTTTAATTACCTTTTTTTCATTCAAAAATAGGTTTCAGTTAACAAGCTTTTATTGGATTACTGCAATTTGATTTTGACTTTGACTGGTTTTGGGCCAGTTTTTTTAAACTGAGTTGCTATTTTTGAAAGTGACGTCCGGAAATTTTTTTCGTTCCTAGTTTTTTGTTCACTTCTAGGCAAGCTTAAAATTTGTAAAACAGTGGTAGAAACTTTAAACAAAATACATGCACATTTTAATGGTTTTAGCAAAATAAACTTAAAAAATCAATTAATTTTCATAGAAAAAAAGTTAAAGTTGGAAAAGGAAAGAAAACAATTTTAAAAATTTGCTTTAATTATAGCGTAGGTTAACTAAGAAAATTCTCATATTATACGAAAGCTTTAAGCCGTAGCTTTTTTATTTCAATAAGCATTATGGTAAATTTAATAAATGTGGGCTATTTTATGGTGGCTATTGACCCTTAATTTTAGATATAGTTATTTTAAGATAAAATTTTGATTTCAAAAGTGTATTTCTAAAGCAATCTAGCATATTGATAATTTATTTAAAAGTACAAATCACTGTATGAAAGATTGAATTATGACTAATGTTCAAACATTTCGGATACTTATATTCAAAATAGAACTAAAGTAAAGATCTAACTTAGATTGCCTTGAATTTCCAAACATGAATTTAAAAAATTCACTTTCAAAACCTTCAAGTTGAACATAGTCAAAATAAAAGAATAGCAGGTGTAAATATTTTAAAAACTCATATGTAATCTATTATTACTTTAATATTTATAAATAAATAGCATTGATAAAATGATATAATTGCAACGCTATGGTATTACTAATTGATGTTTTGAAGGTATTATTTATAATATACTAATTGTTGCTAATTTATTCATTTTCTAAAAGTAAAAAATTAGATGTACAGATATATATATATAAAAGAATATATGGTTTAGTGAATCAATTGTCCCGTTGATGTTATATATTATATTCTACTTGATAATTTATTCTAGATATTATTATTTTTAATATAATAATAACAGTAATAAAGGTAACTGGAGTTATAAAAGTTTTAAGTGTAATAATTTAGCATAAAAATTAGAATATTTACACCGATTTAGTCAAATGGAGCAAATTTTGATTAAAATCAATGCTTTGTTCACCAAACTTAAAAGGAATAAAACATCATACAATATAAAACAATTAATTTCAATATTAAAGAAAGATAGTGCAATATCAAATTAATGGATAATGAATTAGGGTAGAGAACCACCAAATAAAAAGATTAAGCGAGTAAAGTCATTTATTTGAAATTTCAATTAAAAAATCAGAAAGAATAATATACAATAATTAAAAAGAGGAACTTGGAAGGGTAACTGCTATGCAAATAAAATAAAAGCTTTGAGATAATTAAACAAAATTAGCGGTACCGAATAGATGAAATTAATTGGTAAAATAATATATAAAGGGATCAAAATTTACGTTGAAATAACAATAATAATATTTTACACAAAGTTATCTTAGAAACATATTGAGATAATTTAAAAACTAATTTAATTATATTCAAAAGTATTGTTCAATAAAATAATAATTAGATAATAAAATGAAATCTCAAATAATCGCCGCTATTTGTTTGGCTATCATTACCGGTAACGTACAGGCTAATGATCAGGCTAACGCCGTTGATTCTTTAAATTTAAGTGGTAATGCTATCCCCGCTTATCAAGTAGAAGAACATTCCCAAGCTTATCAAGTAGATCCTCCAATTACTGAGCCAAAATATCCGGTAGATCCACCTGTGACTACTTCTACTAATGTAGTTCCACCAGTAGAAACTACCACTGAAGTTGAGCCACCAACCACTTCTACTCCTACTGAACCAAAATACCCAGTAGAACCTCCAGTAACCACTAATCCTCCAGTAGAACCTCCAGTTACTTCTACTCCTCCAGTAGAACCTCCAGTTACTACTGAAACTCCTGTAGTCCCACCAGTAGAAACTACCACTGAAGTTGAGCCACCAACCACTTCTACTCCTACTGAACCAAAATACCCAGTAGACCCACCTGCTACTACTACTGATGTAGATCCACCAGTTACTTCTACTCCTCCAGTAGAACCCCCAGTTACTACTAACCCTCCAGTAGAACCACCAGTTACTACCAATCCACCAAAATGTAGCTACGTAACAAAGACAATCAAGAAGTGCCATACAAGTCCAATTTCTCCTCCAGAAACTACTACTAATGTAGATCCACCTGCTACTTCTAGCGTTCCTCCAGTAGAACCTCCAGTTACTACTGAAACTCCTGTAGTCCCACCAGTAGAAACTACCACTAATGTAGATCCTCCAACCACTTCTACTCCTACTGAACCAAAATACCCAGTAGAACCTCCAGTAACCACTAATCCTCCAGTAGAACCTCCAGTTACTTCTACTCCTCCAGTAGAACCTCCAGTTACTTCTACTCCTCCAGTAGAACCTCCAGTTACTACTGAAACTCCTGTAGTCCCACCAGTAGAAACTACCACTGAAGTTGAGCCACCAACCACTTCTACTCCTACTGAACCAAAATACCCAGTAGAGCCACCAGTTACTACTAACCCTCCCGTAGAACCCCCAGTTACTACTGAAACTGAAACTCCATGCGAAGAAGAATCTACCTCTGTTGTTCCCCCAGTTTCCACCACTGGTGTAGATCCACCAGCAACTAGTGAAACTCCATGTGAAGAATCCACCTCCGTAGTTCCACCAGTAGAAACTACTGGCGTAGATCCACCAGCTACCAGTGAAACTCCTTGTGAAGAAGAATCTACTTCTACTGCCGTAGTCCCACCAGTAGAAACTACTTCCACCGAAGTTGAGCCACCAACAACTTCTACCCCTACTGAACCAAAATATCCAGTAGAGCCACCAGTTACTTCTACTCCTCCTGTAGTCCCACCAGTAGAAACTACCACTGAAGTTGAACCACCAACAACTTCTACCCCTACTGAGCCAAAATATCCAGTAGATCCACCTGAAACTTCAACTACCCCAGTTATACCACCTGAAACCTCTACTACCTCTGAAACCCCAGTAACTTCAACTAGCACTACTACTGAAGTTGAACCACCAACAACTTCTACTCCTACTGAGCCAAAATATCCAGTAGATCCACCTGAGACTTCAACTACCCCAGTTATACCACCTGAGACTTCTACTACCTCTGAAACACCGGTAACTTCTACTTCTACCACCACCGAAGTTGAGCCACCAACAACTTCTACTCCTACTGAGCCAAAATATCCAGTAGACCCACCAGAGACTACTTCTACTTCTGTAACCCCACCAGTAGAAACTACTACTGAAACATCAGTAACTTACACTACTACCACCACTACTACTACTACCGAAGTTGAACCACCAACCACCTCTACTCCTACTGAGCCAAAATATCCAGTAGATCCACCTGAGACTTCAACTACCCCAGTTATACCACCTGAAACCTCTACTACCTCTGAAACCCCAGTAACTTCAACTAGCACTACTACTGAAGTTGAACCACCAACAACTTCTACTCCTACTGAGCCAAAATATCCAGTAGATCCACCTGAGACTTCTACTCCAGCTACTTCTACTACTGAAGTTGAGCCACCAGTAACCTCTACTCCTACTCAACCAAAGTACCCAACTGATCCAACACCAATCGAACCACCATCAGTGTCTTCTCACAAATACGAAGTTGGACCAGAATATTAGATTGTAACAATTTAATTGTGTCAGTTTTGAGTTTTTAAATTTTCTATTCTTATTTTCTATTAAACAATTCATATTTTAAAAATATTTTCTATTTCATAATTCTAACCTTTTCTTTTTCTTTTTTTTTAGCTCAAATATTTTGGAAAATGCTGTAGTATTTTAATTTGAGTAAATAATAGTAGTGAAATTAGTTAGTATGATTTCAACTTTTGATTTTGTTTCAGTGTGTAAAATTGAAATGGAATTAGTTGTTTGTTTATTTTTTAAAGCCCTACAACGTATAGGCATGTATTACTAATTATAATAATATATCATTCATTTATATATTGTAATTTACAGTATATAGAAAATAAATAATTTCATAAATGAAGATGAATTAAAAACATGAAAACTAATATGTAGATCAAAAGTAGAGGATTACCAACTAAATAAAAGTGTAAAAAACCTTATTTCTATACTTATTTTTTATAAGAAAAATGAAAATACAAGTAATAGAATATAACCGATCATATTATTTTACTAATTAAAAGTATTATACATTACTATTAAGTGCTATGGCGAGCTACAATTCTAAGCCAGTTGATGAAGACATGACTGGGTTCGTGCCTGAAAATAATGATTTACCTCCCATTTCTAATTTGGCTGAAGCTTTTATAGGTAAGAAAGTAGATAAAGCGTTTTCCCCAAAGAAGGTATTGTTTATTTATTAACTACTCAATCCATTTCAATATTATTCACTCTTTTGTTAGATATTCCCCACTGATAAAGAGCTAGTTTATTCAGTATATAAAGAAGGCTCCCCAGTTCATTTTGATTATATTCCAAATCGAGTTAATATTGTTTATGATGAAAATAATATTATAGAAGATATTAGTTATGGTTAAATATAAATAAAAAATTGTATATTAAAAATATGTTATTTATTTAATAAACTTGAGGTATTAAACTATTTAGTTGAGTAAATTATTATTCATAGACTTACTGGAAGTAAGCAGCAACGGCAAGGGGAAGGAGCATCATGCTTGAAACTAAAGTTGAGGCTGAAGAGGCTGGATCAGATGCTTTAGGTTTAGTGCTTGTGCTAGATGATCTTGAGGATGATGGTTTAGATGATTCAGATTTGGAGGACTCAGATTTGGAGGACTCAGATGAAGATTTGCTTTCTGAAGATTTAGTTTCAGAGGATTTGTCTGAGGTAGAAGTAGAAGTAGAAGTAGAGGTTGGGGTGCTCTTGGTTTCGGTAGTTTTAGTTTCTGATTTAGTTTCTGATTTAGTGGTTGGCTTATCAGATATTTTAGTAGTATCTTTTTGGTAATCAAGGTAAATTTTTTTGACACAAGCTTCGAAACAAGAGTCGCCTTCACCACCAACGGTACATTCAGCATTACAATTTTGGGTACCAATAGCTTGATCTTCAGTTGGATCAGGTAAACCTAAACATTTGACGATGCAAGTAAGGTCTTGGCCTTTACATCCGCAGCTGGCGGCAATGGCACTGCTAATACTGGCAAGTAATACAACGAGTTGGAACTTCATCTTAATAGTACTAAGAATGTTTACTTTAAAATCAACTTTTTATTTCTTATAGTTTTAGATGGAGAATTTACATTCGGGCTCTCAGCCAATCAATGAGCGGAAAAACTTAGGTTTATTAATAGTTAGCTTACGCTTAATTATTTATAGAACCACTCTAGCTATTTTAAGTGATATATTTCCATTTATAGTCTATGTTTCAATTATTTTTCTATAATTAAGTTGAAATGAAATTTGCTTTTGCTTTAAATAACTTCTTAAGCTTCTTTCGAAAGCTTTTTAGCCCCGTTTTTAAATCATTTGTTTCCTTTTTACATTGGATCAGTAATTCGACCTCATTCATCAATAAAATATATATTTAAATCGGTATTTGATTTTAATGATAAATTTAAATAACTTGAAGGTTATTTAAAGGACAAAATATAAGAATATTATAAAGAAGCTACATAAAAATGAATAAAATTTAGTCAAATATACTAAAACTAAGTTTTTTTGCTACTACTCCTAAGTTCTTAAGTAGAACATTAAAGTTTGCATTAGTTGATATTAATTTGAAAGCACTATCTGCATTATTCTAGCCAATGATATTATTAGCGTTCAACCATAGTTAAGTAGGGGGAGGGTGCGTTCGATAATAGCAACTTTTTAAATTCTGTAATTTTTGTGCCGCCTTCTATTAAACAAATATCAAGTTAAAACAATAAAAAAAATTTATTGATAATATTGTAAATTGGTTTTTAAATCCCAACCAAGTTGTACTCCTGTGAAATTGTGCAAACCCGAATGGAAATCTTTCCTAGTCAAGGAGCTTTCCCCCTCATCCTTCGGACTTAAATAATTAAAAAAATTGTAAAATCTTATAAACCGGGCCCTTTGGACCTTTTACTACTAGTCAGAATAATAATTTGATTTTCTAATATTATCTTGCTTCTGCTATCTTAATAAACACTGCCTTGACACGTAATTTTTAAAAACATGTAAAAAAATAAGCTTTTAATACAAAAGTAGTTTAACATATAAACATAAAGCAGCCTTGATAATATAATAAACTTATTAAAAATAAATTTCATTTGATTATATTGTGCTTAAATAAATTTATTGACATATTGGGCTGGTGGAAACATTCTAGAGGATTAAATCTAATTAAAGGCTCAAAATTATCAGTGCTATCCTACAGTTTTAAAACTAGTTTCAGAACTTACCTTAAATAGAAATTGAGATAAACTAGAACATTAAAAAAGGTGCATTGTATAATCAAATCCTTGAAATAATAACTTATTTAAAAACCCATTGATTCACTTAATGTCACTATTGATACCTCTATTTATTATTTTAAATAATTAAGTACTATAATCAATTTGTAACAAAACCATAAACAAAACCATAAACAAATCACTTTAAATGTATAAATTTTTA
The DNA here is from genome assembly GCA_030770535.1 of Batkoa obscura. Taxonomy (NCBI): domain Eukaryota; kingdom Fungi; phylum Entomophthoromycota; class Entomophthoromycetes; order Entomophthorales; family Batkoaceae; genus Batkoa; species Batkoa obscura. Next base: position 287,951 of record JASVEC010000005.1, on the reverse strand, counting down.
TTACATAAATTTTAAAATAAATTACAATAAATCAGCAATTGGCTGATAACCTTGGAGTGAATTGAGAATTGAGACAACAGTAGCTAATTTCTGCTCATTAGAACGTACCTCTTGTAAATTTAAATTATTCATTGAAATATAAGACTCAGGTAAGGGACTAGGCACTCTAATTTTGCCTCGAGTTTGACGATCTGATGGTGAAATTACCTTTTGTAATACATCATTAAACCCATTTTTTACCATAGCTTGAATTTGAGTATTAAAATCTTCATTAGCTCTACGGCTAACTCTAGGTGGATTACTGGTACCAAATAAATTCGTTGGAAAGGTTGGCGAAGTGAAAAGGCCATTATTTCCTGTGCTTCCCGTAGTTCCGGTGTTCCCAGTAGTACCAGTACTTCCGGTGCTTTCCGTAGTTCCAGTGTTCCCAGTAGATCCAAACAAGTTTCCAAATGGGTTGCTTGAAGTTCCAAACGGGTTGCCAAATAGATTTCCAAATGGGTTGCTTGAAGTTCCAGTACTTCCAGTAGACCCAGTTCCAGTAGACCCAGTTCCAGTACCTCCGGTGCTCCCAGTGGATCCTGTAGATCCAGTAGATCCAGTGGACCCGGAACCATTAGCAGCGCCAGTAGCGCCAGTTACAGCTTGATTATTTGCGGACCAGCGATTATAAGTATAGCAGTACCCTGGGGCTTGGGTATTAAATACAGCAGAAACTGGTACATTAAATGGGACCATATTGTCATTTGAAGTTACTCGACCACCATTATAAGTATTTGCTAAACTTGGATTTCTTTGTTGCCATTCATTCCATAACAAATCAATAAAACAATGATGTAAATAAAATAAAGGATCGTTAGAAGAATACATATAAGACATATCGCCACTATTTCCACCAATACCTACATGTACAGCACCATGGGGTCCGTTTTCAATACCGCTATTTAATGAATTATAATTTGTCGATTGAATTAGAATAGCTTCTACAGCTTCTGGGGAATAAAAGGAATTGATAACACTGCCACCATTAAATCGACGTTGTAAACAATGTCCGTTTGGAATAAAAGCTTGAAAATTATTGAATTTTGAAGCATCTCTAATACAGCCACCTGAACCACCATTGCCTCCAAAATGATCTGGTTGAAATACAATTGATCTTTCAGGAGATTGAGAGTCCTTTGTCCAATCCCAATAAGGAAGAACAACGGTTGGATCTACTCTTTGTAAAGCCAATTCAAATCGACGTAAAAATTCTCGATGCCATGGAAAAAAGGCTGGTACACCATGAGCTGCTGGTGAGTTGTTATAGTGGATACCAGAACTTATAGAGTAGTAGTTGTTTTGAGTACCATTTAATCTGATAAAAGCATTGATAAATCTAGATAATTGATCCCCACTTAATTCTCGAATTTCAGGTCTTCTTGCAATAGTTGAACAACCTTGACCATTGATTTTAGCTACTAAAAGCGTAATGAATACAAAGATTTTAGCTATAGCAAACATATTATGTTTTATATTAATTTTTTAGTATTAACTTTTTATATTACAATTTTCATAGCTTATTTACATTTAGTTTTTGTTTTTATACTCAATCTTTCTGCTGATTTTATTAACCTGTTGCCCCCTTAATAGTGCTATTTTTATTCTTGGGGTGGATTAAAATGCTTAAACTAAATTAAGGTAAGTTCAACTAAGTCAAAATAACTCAAATTTAAATCAACTTAAAATTATTTTTATACTCTTTTATTTAAATTACAAGATTATAAAATTAGAGTTAAAATTAAACTTAGATTTAAACTAGTTTATATTGCTACACCTCTCCAGCTATCTATTTGTTTCATTTGCTTACCTCTTTGATTTCATAGTAGCTTATAAAAGTATTATATAAAAATAATTATCAATTTTTACCTCTATTGAACAGCTTAACTTGATCTATGTTTTTAAATCTAGTTTTAGAAATGTATTCTAGAAATATTAGTTCTCAACTAATAATAAGCTTAGTTTTTGACTAAAAAATTTCTTTTCCAGATGACTCAGGGAAACATGTAAATTGAAATCCAATTAAAATTGGTCATCTCCATGCAACAAAGCATCAATAGAATTTTATAGTTTATAAAACTTTATGGCTGCTGCAACTTTATTGCGATCTAATTTGCAATAGTTTTTAGGTCTAACTATTTGCTTATTTAGTTTTTTCAAGCCTAAAATTTAGATTTTATTATAGTTTTGCAAGGCTTTTGGCTTTCTTTAATAAATGGTTAGTTAATTCGCAATAGAGTTGCAGCAGCTGTAACCCTAGATTTTGGACTAAAAGATTCTAGATTTTTAACAATTTTTATTTTTTAGCTTTATTTTTTAATGTTTTAAAATGCTGGTATTGAAACAGACAAATAGTTATATTAAAATATAAGTTTAAGTGATTTTGTTCTACTTATTAATAATTTGTAAGTACTTTATTTTTATTATAAAATTTTAAAAAAATTAAGTTGTTTTTAAAATTCAATTTTAATTAATTGATAAAATTATAAGATTTCTAACAGCTATTAAAGTTTAGTTTTAAGGTAATTTATAAAACTTGGTACTTAAAGCTTGATTGTTTTATATTATTTATAAAAAGCCAAAAGTTTACAAAAAGGTTTATAAAAATTTATTAGAAGATGTATAAAATATAAAATAATACTAATAATAATAATAATAATAATAATAATAATATAAATAAAAAAATAGATAAAATTTTATAATAAAAAGCTGAAAATATAAAACACTTATTAATAAATTATATAAAATGATAAAAATAAAAATAATAAAAATATAAAATTTGAAATATTGCTTTATCAGCTTCATAAGTGATTATCACATATAATCACTTAACTTATTTACAAAACTAGTTGTAGCCTTGTATTCAATTTGACTGTGATTCATGTGATACAATCAATCCAAAGTTCCTTATATAGATTTACTGTGAGAATTGCTACCACTTGATCACGAAGAACTTATTGTCCACGTTTTAATGTTCATACTTGGCAACTATAATAAGGAATAACTGCTATAATGTTCCTTATATATAGCCACCCAGTTGGAGTATAAAAGAGATTCTCCAACATGATAACTCAAGGCTTTCTAATTGGCTTATTCCCTGATATCATACCATTAATAAAGCCACTAAGTCTTTCTGACAATATCTTAGGTAGATTTTACATTAGTATTTTCTATTCTATTTGTTTTACATAGTTTGTAGCTTATTACGTAATATTTCTATTAATTTAAGTCTATCTTAGTTACATAAACTAAGACCTTTTGACTCACGGACAGTTAATTAAGCTAGAATTGCTTTTAACTCTAACCACTGAGTACCAACTTTCACATAGTCTAGTTTTAAATCATTATAAATAAATTAAAAAACTTTTTTTCTTGGTATAAGCATCAAATATTTATATTCTAAATTATTATTTGTTAAAAAAAAAGGTGTAAAAAGCTTTTTAATAATGCTAAAATTTAGTAATTTTATTGCTATAATGTTTATATTAGTTATTTACTATACTTTGTGTTATAATAATAATATAGTTATTATTATCATAAATAATTTCAATAATACAAATATGTTAGATTAATATTAGATAAATAATTTTATTACGGATAAACTTTTTGATTATAAATTTTATTTTTTTAAATATATGAGGATGTATTTTTTTGTTTAAGAATTTTACTAACAGTCTTTTCGCTCAAATAGCGCTTAAAAAAATGCAAAAGTAATGAAGCCAAAAAATACATTCTCATATTATTAGTTTAAAATTAAATTTTTTATTAAGAAACTAAAGTAAAAAGATTAAAAAATGACATTAAAACTATTAAACTCAGACCAAAGTTTAACAATAATTATTATATAATTTCATTTATTTCTATATTTTTTTAATATATTTTTTAAAGTAAAATTAAAATAAATTTAGATATTATTTATCTGTAATCAAGTATTCCAATTCACTTACAAAAAATCTTTGAACCGTGGTAACATCAAAAGTATAAGAAATATGACTAATATTATTATCTCTCCTAGTTATATTTATTTAATAAAAAAGTATCTTATCTAAATAATTTATTTTTAATTCTCTAAATTTAGACTAAAACATAAACGTCTGATAATGAAGGGATAAATTAAATCAATTTTGAAATTAATTTATATTTATATTTAAAGTTCGAAATAATGTCGTCATTATTAATAAGCTGAAGTTGAAATTATATAAGGATAATGATTTAAGTTGAGTTTGAAAATGATTGTTAATAATAAGACCGCTTTTTGATTTTTTGATAGGCTTAAAAGATTTAAAAGTCAGTTTAAATTATTATAGTATTTATTTTTATTAGAATATTATGAATTCAATAAACAAAAGTTGATATTAACTCATCTATTATAATTGATGGCTTTCAAATATCAATTTATTAAAATATACTAAAATTCTAGAATAAGGGAATTTCCGATCAAAGAATAATAAGTTATATTTCGGTAATTATTACACCATTAAAATCATTTTATAAATTCTTGATTTGTTTGTTAAAAATTTGTCCATTTTATCCATTCTTATAATTTTTAATCATTCATTAGTTTAATAGGGAAAATAATTGCAAGAATCAGAAATTAAGCCCAAGAAAATAAATAAAAAATACATAAATCATAAATTTAGTAATTTATCATTAAAATATTTAAAAGAATGCTTAGTTTAAACTAATAAGAATCCAATCTCAATTCATAACTAAACTAGGGATTAAATAATTAACCAATAAGAATTGAATAAATTTTAAAAATTAACAAATCATATCATTTATGCCATTATCTTTCAATACGGGAATTTAAAACAATTTAACAATCACTTCATAATTTTAACTGCCAATTTCCAATTTATCATTTTTTATTTTAAATAAACCGTGATTCTCATTCCATTAATATAAAAACATATATGGAAACCAATACTACGAGAAAATCATCTATCTCTACAAATCGAGACAGTATGGGTTCTGATATGGGTTATTTTTCTACTTCTCCAGGTCAAGACTTACCTGCTACACCACATACCAGTCTTTTAGATTTTTATAAAAGTAATAGTAACACACAACTTCAATTAATCAATGAAGATGGTTATCATACAGCTAGATCTTCTTTATATTTAACTCCAAGCTCGGTTTATTCTAATTTATCCTTTAGTGATCTACCAATTTTTGTTAATGAAGATGGGGGGAATGTAGGTATACTTAATGGATTTAATGAAGAAGAATATAAATTAGAAAGTACTTATCATACACCTAAAATGAGTTTTTTGGATATGAAAAATGGTAAAGAGAGTAAAAATAATACACCGATATTAAAGGAAGAAAAAGAAGTGTTTTTAGAGTGTGAAGAAAGGACATCAAGCCCAACAGTAATGGAAGAAGAGGAAAAAATTGAATTAGTAAAAGAACAAATGAAAGAATTACAATTAAGTTTAATGAATGATGAAAGTAATTTACAAAGGAGATTAAATATTGCTATGGAAATATTAAATACTGAAAGAACTTATTTGGCAGGATTAGAATTAATTGAAACTACATTTTATAAACCTTTATTAGAAGCTAGTCAAAGTAATAATCCAATTATTGAAAGTAAAAGGATCGCGGATATATTTTCTAATTTGATGGGTATTTTGGCGGTTAATAGAGAATTTTTATCGCAATTAGAAACCAGATTAGTAAAAAATGAATGGTGTCCTAGAAATGGATTAATTGGAGATATCTTTTGTCAATTGGTAAGAAGAGAAAATAGAATAAGTTAATAATTTTTATTTATATATTGTTATTTAGGCACCTTATTTCAGAATGTATTCATTATATGTTAAAAATTTTAATTCAGCATTAGCCGTTATTTCTGAACAAATGGGTAAATCAGTGGCATTTGCTACTTTCCTTAAAGTAAATTATTAATTTAAATTGTATTTATTTTAATTAATTAAAAATAATTAATTATTTTTATTATTAGGATAAAAAAATAGTTGAACAATGTAAAGGATTACCATTTGAATCTTATCTTATATTACCAGTTCAACGTATACCTAGATATAAATTATTAATTGAAGATTTGATTAAAAGAACTCATTCATCTCATGTTGATTATGATAATTTAGTTAAGGGGTTAGATATTGTTTCTAAAGGTAATTTATAATATATTAAATATATTAAATATATTAAATATATTAATATTATTAATTAGCTGCAACCTTTGTTAATGAAACTATACGACAACATGAAATGTTTATGGATATGTTATTAATACAAAAATCACTACAAGGATTTAATGAAAATTTATTAATACCGGGAAGAAAATTAATTAAAAAAGGCAGTGTTTATAAAATATGTCGAAAAAATCATCAATTAAGAGTATTTTTTTTATTTAGTGATATATTAATTTATGGATCTGGAAATCCAGATTCGGATTCAACTTTAGTATTTCACCGTAAAGTAGATTTAGAAGTAGTTAAAATTGTAGATGTTCCAGATACAGATAATATTAAAAATTTATTTCAAATTATTAGTCAAGAAAAATCATTTGCAGCTTATTGTGATACAATAAAAGAAAAACAATCATGGTTAGATGCTTTTAATACAACAATTAAAGAATTACATTCAAATAAAAAAACATTAAAATTAGATACTAATAGTATTCGACAAAAAAAAGAAATTATATTACCTTTAGTAGTTAAAGATTATTCAGCACCAGTATGGATACCAGATGATCAAGCTATAGATTGTCATTGTTGTAAAGAAGAATTTACAGTATTTAAAAGAAAACATCATTGTCGATTATGTGGTAATGTAGTATGTCATACTTGTTCCAATAATACTTTTTTTATACCTGGACAATCTTTAGTAGATCATCGACCAGCAAGAGCATGTGATAAATGTTATAAATTAAAATTTAAAGGAGAGAATCCACCTCCTCATACTAGTTTATCTGCATTAAAAAGATATTCCTTTTTAGGAACTGGAAGTACAAGTTCAACATCAACATCTAATTCAGATCTATCAACCTCATCACCTCTTTTTCCACCAGCAAGATTTCCATTTAATGCACCTAAAAGATTAGTTGAATTAAGAGAAACAATTAATAATTCTAGAGATTCTTATTTTTCAGATTCATCTTCTTTATTATCTTTTTGGACAGATGAAGAGACAAAAAATAAAAATAACAAAAACAATGAATTTAGTAATAATAATAATAGTAATAATTCAACAAATAGTTCTTTATCAAGATTAAGTAGGGTAAGTTTAAAAAGATAAAATTATAGAATTAATTTATTAATTAATTATTTTTATTATAGTTACGTTCTATGTCAGGTTCAACAGCTGCATTAATTGGGGGATTTACTTCTAATACTAGATCATGTGAATTATGTTTAATTGAATTCAATGTATTTAAATGGAAGGTAAAAAAAAATATTATTATTATTATTACAAATAATAATTTAATTAATTAATTAATTAATTTTTAATATTAAATAGAATGAATGTCAAACATGTAAAAAAATAGTATGTGGTGATTGTTTAAGTAAAAAGCCAATAATTAAAGCAAAAAGACAATCGATGGTTAATTTACAAAAAGAAATTCATAAAAGTCAACATCATGAAGATAGTAGTAGTATTACTAGTAATAATAATAGTAATAGTTCAACATTAATAGATGATGTTGTATTATGTGATCCATGCTATCTTGGTGTCGATCCAAATCATGTAGTTGTTAATCCAGAAGGTGGGGGTTGGGGAGTACATGAAGTAACTTCATTAACATCACCACCAAAACAAAAAGAAAAAGAATTAAATGAAAGAGTTAAAATGGAAACCAACAATCCATTGGTTAGTGAACCAGAAGATTTTAAATTGAGTGGATAATAAGATAAATGAATTTATTAATTGATACAATAGGACTATGAATTAATGAGTTTATTTTACGTATATGTGTTTTATTGAGATGAGATGAGATGAGATGAGATGAGTGAGATAGTTTTATTATTATAAGTTGTATATTGTTTTTTTTATTTTTTTATTATATATATTATATTAAATTAAATTAAGTATTATTATTAAAATTATTCTATTTTATATATTTTATTTTATATTTCATATCTTTTATTTTATATTTCATATCTTTTATTTTATATTTAATCATTTAAATTCTATATCATCACCTACAACTTCCATAATTTTAATATAAAATTCTTCACAAATAGCAAAATAAGGTCTTGAATAATCAATTAATTTAATAGCTCTTTTTAAGCCATCTTTAGCAAATAATCTTAAACCTTCATCTTTATCATCTAAACAATAAGCAAAAAATAAAGAAGCAGCAGATAAAGCATAAAATAAATAAGCAATACCAAATCTAAAATAATAAGGACCTAAAGATTCTACAGCAATTGTAATTAATCTAGCTGAAAATAAACCTCTAATTAAATAAAATTTATATTCTTTTGAATCTTTATATTTTAAAAAATATTGACATAATCTAATAATCATAACATTCATTAAACTAAAATTTTGGACCATTAATGGGATTGCTAATTCAATTAGCCATTTAGGTTGATCTTTAACTAATAAATTCATTTTTTGAAAAAAGCGTTGATAACAATTAGCAATTTTTAACATTAATTTTCCACATAATTCATTTGCTTTTTCTCTATTATTTGAAAATCGAATTTTAATACAACCATGAACATGACCTAATAATTCTGATAATTCTGTATAACATTTAAAATAAGTAGATGCTAAATATTCTCTAGCAATAATAAATTCATCTTTATCTTCTTTTTCTGATAATCTGGGTAATTTGGCTAATTTAGGGTATTGATATAAAGTAGTACCATTAATTAAAATAGGTCGATTAGTAAAATGAAATGCAATTTTATCATGAATACATAAAGTCCACCAAACATGAGCACGAATTCGAATTTCTCTTTCCGATAATTGAAATTTTTTAGGTAATGGTAAATGTAATCCCAAAGTAGTAGCTAAACTTACCGCATATCCATGATAAATCCAGGTATTTTTAAATTGACTCGGTACATTTTGAAATTGACACATTAATAATAAACAAATTACTAAATCTAAACTAGGTTTAGGAAATTGAGTTTGAAATTGAAGTAAAATTTGATTATCAAGGTATTCATATAATCCAGGAATGGGTGCTCCTTTAGGTAAATATTTGGCCCCAACACCTGTCACTAATCTTTTTAACATTAAGTTGTCTTTTTTATTAAAACTTAATTCATCAATAATAGGACAAAATCGTGCATAATATGTAAAATAAGCTTTAGAACATTCCGTAAAGATACTCTCTTCAATTAATTCTTCTTGAATTTGACTTTTATTTAATGAAAATACATTACTCTTTTTTATTTCCATTCTGTCTTTTGCTTTATCTATTTTTTGATGTAAATCATAATAAATGGTCAATAAACCACCAATAGGACTTTGACCATAATATTCTAATTCTTTGGAGGTTGTTTTATAAATAAAAGTAGCATCCGTATCTAAATATGAATTTTTTAAAATCAATCGAACAATAGCTACATTTCTCCAGTTAGTATAAATACTTTTACTTATCTTAGGTTTATTTTTAAATACTCGAAATTGACCTACATTAACCGAATTAAATTGAATTTCTTTTTTATTTTTATTTTTAGATTTAACTGAAGAAGGTGAGTTTGGTTTCATTTTCCAAGAAATTACAGCAGTATCTGTAGGTGGAAATTGGATACCAATATTATTGAAATTGACGAAAGTATTGAGTATCATATTATCGGAAATATAAGTACATGATTGATTTTTATTATAACATAATTGACAAGAGGGAAGATATCGATCACAAGATAAGTTTTGATTTTGACATTGAGTACATTGAATTTCGGATAATTTACTTTTAGATTTAGATTTGTTGGTTGAATTAGCTTGTATTATAAAGGAATGGTACATCTTTTTTTTTTATAATGTAAAAAATGAAATAAATAATTGATAAAAAGAATAAAGAGATAAAAAAAGAATAAGTAATTGTAATTTAATCATGTTGTTTACTTATCAATGGCATGAATAAAAGTTTTAATTGATTGTAGATTATTACAAATAGAATCCTCCGCCCTTTATTTTTTGGAAGCTGGAAATTGAAAATATTGTTTGTTGATAAAAAGGGGTTGTTGGCAGCTAATTTTAGTAAAAGTTAGTGTTAATATTTTCTTAGTAAATTTATAACGTTTTTTGTTTAAAAAGTCGCAAATTTTGTAGATGTTTGATATTGATGGTAACAGGTTGCAACAGTAAAAATCCATTTATAAAATAAATACTGGTTCTTGAAAAAACTCAATTTTGATTAAAAAATATTGATTAAAATTAAAAACTGCTATATCGCTATTAAAGTTTAAATATGCATTGTATGACTTTTATTTAAAAATAAAATTTTTAATTTCAAGTTATACTATTTTCATTTATAGTTTATACTCTTTTACAAAAAAAAGTGAGCATTTTATAATCAAATTTGCACAATTTTACATAAACTCAAAGGCTAAATTTTTCGCATCTGTTAGTAAGAATATGCAATGTTTTTTTCAGGCAAAATTTTATAAATATTCCAGTACAAATTCATACAATTAAAAAAACAATTGTTTATTGATTGTGACACTATTAAAAAATTTACATTAAAATACTTTTGATCTTACAATTTAAGAAAAATTTACTGTTGCAACTAAACATTGTTATTATTTTATGTACATGGATTTATACTGAAACATTTCGAATGATCTAATATTAATACAATAGTAAGTTTCATTAATTACAAATTTTTTTACTAAATGAATGGTACACATTAAGTTTAATTAGCGCTTTATTTATAAATTTTGATTTTGATTTTGATTTTAAATTATTAAAAATTAATTCTTTAATAAAAATTTGAAATTGAAATTATTATTCTAGCTAATAACCTTATTTTTTTGTTAAATTTTGCAACTTTTTAAGCAAGAATACTTTATAAAACTTGATATTAAAAATTAAAATTGATTAAAATTCATCATTTTAAATTTTCTATCAAAAAAATTAAATCTTAGTTGACAAATTTTAACAAAAAGAAGACAATGATTCTCAACAAAATTGAAATTATTCTAACTAATTTCAAATATAAAACAATTTTTTTTAGAGCAAAATAAAAAATACTAATTTTAGCAAGTAAGTATCTATTATGGTTTCATTATTTTTTGACTGTTAATAAAATTCTTACAAAAAAATACATCCCCATAAAATCTTTGATTTTAAGTATAAACAACTGCTTACAAGATTACCACCAAAACGTCTCAATAATGAAATATTATAAATAATAATTGAATTCCAATAACAATTAAAACTTCACTTAACAATTTAAAGTTAATAAAAGTTATCACATTTAAAAAGATGGGTGCAATATCATTATAACTTTATTAAGAAATGGACATCCGATTTTTTAGAGTTGATTCTTTATTTTTAATCATAATGAAAATAAAGCCTATCTTCATTTTATCATTCAGTCCATTAACCTTGACTATTTTCCACTATTAAATGATTTTTAAATAGTAAATGAATGTAAGTTTTACTCGGCATAAATCTTGTGTTAGCTTATTTTTAACTATAAAATTGATGATTTTAGATGAGATTTGGATGATGTTTAATAGCATCTAAGATTATTATAAAGGTCACTACCTCTTAATGCAATTACTAATATACATATAGTTATATTGATTATTTTGTAGTTATATATTTATATATTTATATATTTATATATTTATATATTTATATATTTATAATTTATTTGTTAAAAGTCTAGAATGGTTTAAATTGTATTTAGATTTATTATTTATAAAGTAAAATACAAGGTCATCTATAAGTCATAATTTCTATTTAATTAATATTCGATTTATTACAATCTTCTTTTTAAAAAGAATAATTCTATTAATTTAAAAGTTAATAAAAATAGTATCAAGCCGGAAGGATCTAAGACCTTAAGTTATAACATAACCCGTACCCAAATTTAAAAATTAACTACTCTTATAATATACATATTGAGAAAATAATCATACTAAATACTAAATACTAAATTAATTAAAAATTTTTAAACTAAAAATAAATAATTTTATTATTAATCAAATAATACTTTGATTAATTTTAACTGTCTTAAATCTTCAGAATTCCTAGTTAAAATAGGGTAAGGAGGGGTATTTACAGGGGTAAGAGAAGTACTATCCGTTTCACGTAAAAAAGAAGAAATTGGAGGTAAACTAGTGATATCTTCTTTAAAATCAATATAATTTTCATATTTAAAATATGGAGGTGATCTATTAATATTAGAATTGAAAGAATTATTAATAAAATTAATTGAATAAAGAGGAAGGGAGGGATTGTTAATTGAGTTATAAGGACTTGGATTTGATTTAATAATAGATTCATTATAAACAAAAGATCCAATTTCAAGTTTTGTTAATATAGAATCAAAACAAGTATCTTGTTTTGGATTTGTTAATTTATTTAATAATAAATCATTTGGATGATAATAATTAACTAAACGAAATTTACTATTTTGATATTCTACACTAATTGTTTTTTTATATAAACTTAAATTGGAACTGCTAGTACTTGAATAACTCATTGGATGATCAACTTTAAATAATTCTCTATAAACTAAAAATTTGCCTTGAAATCGGGATGCTGACCATCTCCTTCCATCCCGCCACCTCTTCAAGTTAGTTTCTGTTTCATTCCAAATATAAATGGAACCGGATCTTATCTTTTTTAAATCTCTAACTGTTAATTTTTTATTGACCATTTTTATTAATCCGGATTGTCCAGCTTTTATCAATATTTGAACATCTTTAGGGTCCGCTATATAACCAAAATAACTCTCACTCATTTTAATTGGAATTTTTTTTATAATTTATTTTTATAATTTATTTTTATTTTAAAACTCAGGGGTGATTTTGTATTTTATATTGATAACTATAAACTATAATAAAGCCCCTGTTTTACTTTATTTCAACACATTTTATTTTTCACACTAAAATATTTATACTTTTAAAACTATAATAGTAGTGAATTCGTTTTATTGAATTATAAGCAGCTGTTAATCGCATTAATTACTTCATTATGGCTGATTAAACTTTGAGGATAATGAAGCTAGATTGTTTAAGTTTAAAAAAATAGCACTTTTAGAAATTTACTATATTTAATACAAAGCATTTTATTAAGAAGGGGGGATTATTTAATTATTCTTGTATTTTAGAATAGCTCATGGAAAAGCTAGAATGTAAATAATAATAAATTTATAGTTACTAATTATAACTAAAGAATCCAGCTATAAATTAGAGCGTTCTATTTTATATGGTTTAATTTTTGTTTAAAAAACAACTTTTAAAACACTGGATTGATAGCCATAGTTTAACATGAAAGTGGATTCTCAAAGAATCTATTTTGTTTTATACTTCAGAAAAAACTAATATTGCATTTTGTTTTGTATGGAAAATCTTTGTCTTCTAACAATTAATTTCGGGTAAAAATGTTAGTCAAAAAAAGCTTGCTTAATCCTCATCTCGATTTACCGAAAAAAATGTAATCAAGAACAAAAATCGATGATCGATGATTAAATTACATAATAACTAACTATATAAATAATCATAAACATTTAACTTTTAAATATTTAAACTCAAATATCTAGTTTTACTTTGAATAACAACATAAACCATATTCCCCCTGGATTCATGCATCAAATTAATGATGTTGCTGAATTTCACCTCCGTTTTATTTTTAGCAGTTTTTGCCACTTTTTTCCAAATTTAAACATTTTAATGTTTAAGATTAATTAGTTTAACTGGCATTACCAACAATTCTTATGTTTACCAAGATAAAACCAAAATAACAATATTTTGCTCTTAGTATTCAATTTTATACCTTCAATAATGAGTTACTTTTTTAATTTGTTACTATATTTTAACACTTCTTTTCAAAAACAGAGGGTTAAAGTTGATGATATTCTTTTAATTAGTTTTAAAAAAGCAATTTAAGTTGCTGTTAAAGTAATGTTAAATTAAACTATAAAATAAGTTAAAAGAGTGTTAAAAAATAACATGGATGCTTAAATTGCTAAAATAAGTCCGATTTCAGAAGTGAAATGAACTATGACCTTTTTTAAAACAACTAGCATACTTTCATCTTTTTAGGGCAAATGGTATTAGTAATAGAAGATAAAATAAACCAACCAAACTAGCATAAACTATGCTATTTTCTTTATCAAAGCAGCAATAATTTCAAAGTAGAGTTATGCTAAAAGCCTTGTAAATTTCTGATAAATGTGTTATTAAAAATATTAAAAATTCTATTAATAAGTGTTTACTGCTGTTTGAATATCAAAAAATAAAAGCCTAAATATTTTATTAAGAAATGATATAAAATTTTGATAAAGCAAAATTTTTAAAACATAACATGATTATAAATTGGGTTTATATTATTAACTTTAACTTTAACTTCAACTTTAACTTTAGCTTTTGAATCTTAACTTTGATGTAAACTTTAACACCAACTTTAATCTTAGCTATTTAATTCCACTTTCAATGTAACTTTAACATTACAGTTGGTGTCAGTATTAATGTTTAGTTAATTGTATATCAAATTTTTTATACTAAAAACTGTACTATGATGATTATATGGGGGTGTTTTTTTTTATTTCATCACTTTTTCTATTTTTTGAGGGCTATTTGAGTGAAAAGACTATTAGTAAAATTCTTAAACAAAATATGTCCCCATATAATACCATGTTTTTTAAAAATTATTTTTGCAATAAAAAAAATATTTATCATGTTGACTGCCTCTGTAGTTATGAATTTCTATTAAAGGTAAAATAAAAAGATGAAAAAAATAGTTTATTTGTCAGACATAAAATGAATACTAACTAAAAACATATCAATATAAAGCTTTTTTTTATAAAGAGTTAGCGTTAAATCAATTTATTTGTCTTCATATTCAGATAATGGATTGGAGAAATAATTAGTGTTCTTCTTTGAATACGTCATCCTCAATTTTCAGAAATCTGACTTATGGTTGGACAGATTCCTTTTTCTCCTTTGATCCAATCATATTTCATCTTCTCTTTCTATCTAGTATAGAACTATTGACAGATTTTTTGTCAGACTTTAAATAATTTCATAATCAATTATCCATTAAACAAGATGAGTGAGTCTAAAGCTCAAGGTGTAAAAGCTGGTGGTTCCAAAATCACTCAAACATTCAAGGTAACTATGAAAGAGATGGGAGGCTATAAGCTTGGGGATCTAGTTTATGTCTTAGGCATGAGGTGTACTATTCGTTGGTTAGGTGAAACTGAGTTTAAAGAAGGAGAATGGGTTGGTGTTGAGCTATTTTTACCCAAAGGTAGGAACGATGGTACGGTGCAGGGGAAGAGATACTTCGACTGTAAACCAAACTGTGGTATGTTCACCCGTATTGAAATCGTGAGCAAGACCCCTAAATCAATACGTGAGCTCAAAAAGTTAGCCAAAAAAAGCCCAACAACTGATGACAAGCCGAATGTTGATATCGATGCTGATGCTGATGCTGATGCTGAGCCTGATGTCAAATCTCCAAAGGAAGATGAGATAAAAGACTTTGCTCCAATAAACATGGACTTTAAAGAGGGTGAGCCCGTGCCATATTCAGAAGTCCAAGAATTATGTGCCAGGATCAAACATTTAGAAGCTGCAAGAGCCAAAGATCGTGAAAACAGCACTATAACTGAGAAGGATATTGAAAATGCAAAAAAATTCAATGCGATTTATCCAAGATTAAACGCTCAGTTTAAGCAAAGGCTTGAAGAAAATACAAAACTTAAAAGTGAGAAAGAAACTCTTGAGTCCGAGTTAAAATATATCAAAGAAGAAAGAGAAATGGACCTCGGACTTATTAAACAGCTTGAGGATGCATTAGATGAATCACAAGAAGTAATTAAAAACTATGAACAGAAGCTCATGTCTATGAATGACGATAATGAGTTCAAGATGGCTGCACAATCTATCCCAGAGAGTGACCTGGTTCCAGATACACCTGATAGAGAAGGCTATCCTATCAAAGCTCTTAGAGAGATAAAGGAGAAGGATGCTCAGATAGAAAAAGCTAAAGATATTATTCGTCGTTTCAGGGATTCTAAATTCGATATGGAATACCGTCTTCGTCAAGAGATCAAAGTATTAGAAGAAAAAGTAGCAGTTAGTAACGATGGTAAGGAAGAAATTAATACACTTAAGAAGCAACTCGCAGATGCTCAAGGAACCATTCGTATATTAGACGATAATTTGGAAAGCTTAAAGACTGTCAAGGAGACTTTTGATACTTTAAGTCAAAGCAATATCGAATTACGTGATAAAGTTAAATTTCTTTCAAAAGAAAATGATGAGCTTGAAGCTAGCACTTCTATCAATCAAGAACTTAGAACTAAAGACCGTGAAAGACTTGTCAAGGCTTTGGACGAAATTGACGTTATGAAAGCAGATTTGGATGATTGCTATGAAGCTTTAGAAGCTTTAAATGAAGAAGTAATCGAAAGAGATGTTCATATCGCGGAATATCGTCAATATATCCTAACTCTTAAAGAAGATATCAACGAACTTCAAGAAGTACTTAGTTCACAACAGAGTGAAGCTATAACTCTGAGATCAGAAACTGATAAGATGTTAGGCCTTAATCTCAGTCTTCAAAATATGGTATTTAAGTCAAAAGCAAAGGCTGTTGATATGGAGCTCAAGAAAATTGAAGCTAATGAAGCATCAATTCATCTCAAATGTATTATCCCTTATCTTCCAAAATCTTTCTATGAAAATGAAACTGATTCATTAAATTTCTTCCTTCAACTTTTAAGAGTATATTCAAAAGTTGAATTATGTGGCCGACAAGTTTGTGCTTCACATCCAATCACTTCGATTGATACGTTAATTGGTGGATCCGGAAATGATGTAATGTCTCTTAATACTATAGTCACACATAATTTCGAATTCAAACATCGATTAAATCAACTCAATCTGATACTTAAATCATTTATCTCCCACGTAAAGTCTTGCTCTGTACCTCAATACCTTTCTATTTCGCGTTTAACCCAAGATCTCACTAATATTGAAGGTACTGTTGATACGCTTTTAGATGAAGCCAAGCAAGAACTTTTAGTACCGTCCAACCATATGTCTAATATTGAAAAAGTTGTTGATAATGCAACTTACTTACGTGAATCTTATGTTACTCCGAATGCTACTCATCCTTTAGTAAAATCATCCCAAGCACTTGAAACATTGATTGCCCTTTTTAACTCTCAAGATCTCATCCTATCTAAAATGGCATTAATCAATCGTTCAATCACTTCTCCTACTGAATTGGATCTATTCAGTAAAATCTCAGATGATGAAAGAACCTTAGTTAACTCTGATCTTTTGCGTCCTTTGAATGAACTTATGAAAGTAATATTTAGCTTTAAATCTACTTTGGGTTCTATTCAACGCTTTGTTGATGAAAAAGTGGGCGAGTCTACTATGATTCAATCAGAGTTGCAGGATATTATTATTAGCCAACACCAAAGCAACGAAAAGTTCGTTAAATATGCTTGTAACGTGTCATCTAGTATTATTTCCTATATCAAAGATACATCAATGAATGATGAAAATCTCACATTTGATGGCTTAAAACAAACCTTAATCAGAGCTTCTAAGGAATCTGGATTTGAATCTGACTCTGAAGTATTGTTTGAGGAACAAAAGCAATTCTTTAGCTCACTAGTAGACCAATTTAAAGAGCTACAAAGTGTGATTACTAAAGATAATACATTAACGAAACTAGAGATAATTTCACCATGGGAGGTTAGAGCCAAACAGATAAGTAAAGAGCTCTTAGAAAGTGATGTTACTGAAAAGAAGATGAATAGCCTTCAAAGTGAGAACAAAACATTATTTGCGTCCAATAGAAAGAATTTGGAATTACTATCTGATAAAGATCTTGAAGTTCAATTCCTTAAATTTAGAAATAATGAGCTCACTGAGAAGTTGGAAGAATTCAATACTATTTCAACTCAATTGAAAGAAGCCAATGATAAAGAAGTACTCTATAACCAAGAAATTGAAAGAATCTATGGTGAGAAGAAGAAACTTGAGCAAGATGTCATTAAATTTAAGGAATTGGCTGAAAACTTAACTGTAGAGACCAAAGAGGATGATGGTACTACTGTACATAATAACGAGGCTCCAGAGGATATTAATAAAAACGTCAATAGCGATATGCTATTCCAAGTTACAGCCGATTTAGTTGCGAACCAAAAAATAGGAAATATCGGCCATTTGGTTAAAATTATTTCTGAAGAAGTCAAATATATTAAGGCAGCTGATTTTACAAAAAGTCATGATTTAGTGGAATTAAGTTCATATTCAAATGCTAGTCAAGAAGAATTAAAGAATATTGCCGTGGTGAGTGATTTTGGAGACATTTTAGCTGAAGAAATCACAGACTATTTCATTAATGGTGGTAACAGCCTTTTGTCTTCAACCGTTAGTGATAAAGTAGAGCGTGAAGACAATTTAAGCAAAAAGATTGACGAGTTTAAAATTTTAACTACTAAATTTACTTCAGCTTCAAAGTTTTTGGATAGTAGCGAACAATAATGTTAAATTACTTGAGTTACTTTGTATTTTTAATCATAATCATTCCATTTATTTATTTATGATTAAAAATGCCACAATTTTACATCATCATCTTTTTGGCTTGCATAACATAGATTTATCTATTTTTTTTCCGAAGCACATATCGCGATACCAGCAATCCAAACTCTTTATATTTACCTAATTTTTATCATATTCCATTTGATTAGTTTTATCCTTTTATTTCATAGAATGCTATTTGACTTCAAACATTTTCTCTTTTTCTTAGGTCTATTAAAGTTCAAATATTTTACAATTGGGAATTTGATTTCTTTAATATCAATGTTTAGTATATATTTTGTTATCATTTTCTATTATATCATTTTAAAGAATGTAACATAGTTGATAGAAGAATTATTTACATGGAAGTTAAATTTTATAGAGTTGGTTTAAAATAAAGCATTGATTAATTATAAGTATCAATAATTAAAAATAAAATTATACAAATTAGGTTAACAATGCTATATTCAAAAAAAGAAATAAACAAAATGAGTGAGAATGTCGTATATGTTCATTAAAATCAAATGTTTATGTTTAAAGGACTAGAGGATACTTATACCGAAGTCATAAAACTCAGAAAGTTATAGCCTCCTATACAAGAACTTTTAACAAAAGCAAAGGTAACAAATCCATCGGAGGTTCTTTGTATGCTTTAAATTTACCTTTGTAACTTTTGTCATGGTTATATTTATGGTAAAAACAAAGTGAGTCCTTTTATCGTCCAAAATGGTATTTAAATGTTAGTGAGATTACATAGCATCCAAGGATAGAAATAATTGAAATCATTGCTGATCCGAAAGTAAATCTTAGGCATTCCATGTTCTATTTAGATATAAAAGGTAAATAATTTTAAGGATATTATAAGGTAGCGAAGCCCTTAAAAAGTGTTTTATAAATACCTATATAACTACATATTGTCAGTAAAAAGGATAACGGCTTTAAGACAAAATAATAAAATAGATAAATAACGGGGCTTTGATTAGAAGGTTTTAAGATATTTTCGGTCAAATTTATCTAAACAATTAAATTCTAAAAGAACTATGAAATAATTGGTTAAATGAAGAATAGCTTTAAAGTGACAATATGGAATTTTGGAACTATTTTAACTTTAAAGTAATGATGTTTTTCTTTAAATGTTAAGCCTGATATTTATTTATCCGTTATTGCTGAATTCCATACTTTGTAACAATCTTGCCTTAATTGGCACAACAAGTACTATAGTCAATGATACATTATATACTTTAGGTGGCATATTTACACAAGGAAACAATGAATTAAAACAAGAAATAAATAAAGAGATTTATTATTTGAATCTCACTGAGGGTATTAAATTAAATGAAAGAAAAGAAGCAAGTTGGAAAGCATTTGAAATTAATAATAAAATAGATAAAATATCCGAAGCGAGTTCAATAAATTATAGAGAAGAAATTGTAGTTGTTGGAGGAACATTTACAAAATTGGAAGAGAGTATTAGGTCATTTAATACATCAACTGGGGAATGGAAGACTAATGAAAAGGGAAGTAAGTTTATTAAATATTTGTTTAGCAATAAAACTTTAAGCTATGGATTAAAGGGGAGTATAGTTAATATCAATGACAAAAATCAAGACCAGATTGTGATTTTTGGTGGAAATTGTGAACTTGAAGAATCTGAAGAAGATGACACAATCAAAATAGGTTATAAAGGGGTTATTATTTATAATATTAATAAAAATGAGTGGAAAGCTATTGGGGAAAAAGAAGGTCATTATATATCAGATCATGGTGCAGTGATACATAATGGAGTCTTATTAATATTTGGTGGTCATTCCTTCAACTTTGATAATTTTAATTCATTTGAAAATATATTATGCTTTGATATTGAAAATGAAACGTGGTATAATAAAAGTACGAGTGGGGAAATTCCAGCGACGAAAATAGGTTTTAGAGTCAAGTTAATCAATGATAAAGTATATATGGTTGGTGGAGCAACTGATGAAGACCCAAATACATTAAATAGTAGTCCTATCTATGTTTTAAATTTAAATACGTTTACTTGGAAAAAAAATATGATTGAAGGTTTAGTAACAACTTTATTTGGTTCTTTGGAGTATCATAATAATCATCTAGTTTATTCTTTTGGGGCCAATCTTGAGTTTTCTGGTAAAACTCAACTTATTGACTTAAATAGTTTGAAATTAGTCGATAAACTACCTTCAAAGTTGGATCTTGAATCAAGTCCCAATATAGCTGCTATTGTAGGTGGTTCTATAGCTGGTTTTATAGTACTGTGGGTCATTTTATTCTTTGCAATTAGAAAGTTCCGAAATAGAAAAACTTTTTCTGGAGCTCAAACTGATCCGTTATCTTCTGGTGTTTAGTTTAAATTAAATATAAATACTTATGTTTTTAAATTAATAGAAATTTGACTGACTTTAGAATCAACATGTTTTATCCTGATAATATTCAAAAGTTTATAGCAAGACTATACAAATAATTAATTCTTAAATATAATGGCTTTAAATAAATAAAAAACATTGTAGAAATTTAGGTTTATATGCTAAGTTAATAGCTTTAATTAGCCAATAGGTTAAATTATACTGCTACGATAAGCCATAAAAATACCTTTAATAGTTTTCGTGTTGTTTTAGATTATAGGATAAAGTGATAAAAATAAACAGATATGTGTATACCTTTTTTTGTATTCAGCATTTTGCTCACATTTTAGTTGTAAAATTAAAAAGAGTTAGGAACTAAGCTCTTAAATAAAAAGCACACTTATCTTTATTTAGTATACACTAAAGAGATTTTTCCAGTAAAAGAAGTTTTACTTTTCTTATTTTAGCTTTTACTATATATACGGTTTTCGTTCTTTATAAATAGTTAGATTATAAATTAGCTGGTTGTCTATAATACGCATTTTGAATAAACAATTTACATTTTTAAGAATTTTTTTAGAATTAAACAATATTTGATAAATGAGCAATTAAAAGATAAAAGCAATTTAGTTAAAGTGTTACAATTGCTTTAATTGAAATGCGATTGTTTAAAATCAGTCACACTATTCTAATTAGTAGATTAAAAGTATATATAAAATATTTATCCAATATGAATCACATTTAGACACAACTTTTGTAAAATTTAAGCCCATTTTTATTTGTTTCTTTATATTTATTTAAGATGCCATTAAAATTAGAATAACTCTCCGGTATCCTAATAGAATAAATCTTCAAGTATGCAGAACCAGCTGGGCTATTTGACTTGTGTTTTTTGAGCAAAGATAATAGGTATGTTTTTTTTTGGTTTCATCACTTTTTCCGTTTTTTAAGTGCTATTTGAGTGGAAAAACTGTTAAATTCTTAAACAAAAATACATCCTTAAGTATTAATAAAAATATATATAAAAAAGCTATTATATTAAAAAGTATTTTTATACTTTGCAATAGAGTACTTATATAAAAAAAATTTATATTTTTTATTAAAAGTTAATAATATTGCTTTTTTATAATATTATTAATATAAATTTTATAGTATTTTTATTACTATTATTATCAAATTGTATTATTTTAAAATTTTATATATAAAGCATAAACACTTTATAATTTTGTTATAAATAAAAAACAAACAGTGTTTTTATAAAAATACTAAAAAAGCAATCAGTTAATTAACTATATACTAATATAATATTATATATATTATTTATTAAACAGTAGACATGCTTATTAAAATACAATGCTAAAAAGCTTTAATATTATTCATTATTGTGAAAGTTGATACTCAGTGGTTGGAGTTAAAAGCAGTCCTTGCTTAATTAACTTGCCTTGAGTCGAACGGTCTTAGTTTATGTAACTAAGATAGACTTAAATTAATAGGAATAATACGTAATAATCTACGAACTATGTAAAACAAATAGAATAGAATATACTACTGTAAAATCTATGTAAGATGTTATCAGAAAGACTTGGTGACTTTATTAATGATACGTTATCAGGGAGTAATTCAACTAAAAAAAGCCACGAGTTAGTATGTTGAGAATCTCTTTTATACTCCAACTGGGTGGCTATATATAAGGAACATTATAACAGTTATTCCTTATTATAGTTGCCAAGTATGGACATTAAAACGTGGGCAATAAGTTCTTCATGATCAGGTGGTAGCAATTCTCACAGCAAATCTATATAACGAACTCTGAATTGATTATCATATTATAATCAATCCTCGAGCTAATGAAGCGATATTTCACACCCATATATTACTTTTTACTAAAGCCTTGCTTTAAATTTAATTAAGTAATTAAGCCTAAATTTATTTTTATAAAAATAAATTCAAGCTTAAAGTTAAATCTATTTTTTTTTTTTATATTTTAATTATAAATACTTATATTTTTAGTTTTTTATCATTAAAGTCCTGGTTTTATTATTTATATTTTATGATTTATAATGTTATTTATTTAAATAATAATTGTGAAATATCGCTTTATCAGTTCTCGGATTAATTATAACATAATAATCATTTAACTTGTTTACAAAGCCAGTGGTAGTCTTGTAATCGATTTAGCCGTGGATCATGTGGTATATATAATCAATTCAGAGTTCCTTGTTTTGATTTGTGAGAATTTCTAACTTCATATTGCAAAGAGTATAAAAGAGATTCTTCAACATGATAACTCGAGCCTTCTCAACTGAATTACTCCTTGATATCGTACCATTAATAAAGTCACTAAGTCTTTCTGGAAAAAAAAGCAATAATATTTTACAACAACCATTCTTGTTATGTGTAGACTCAAAAAGGTTATTAATTCTACAGAAGATGAGGACAAAGACGATATAGTGGTAGCATGGAACTGTCGTAGAGGTGCGGCGTCATGTGATATCAAGAATTTGAGGCTTGCCGAGCGTAGTAAGATATTGATAAGGGAAGCTATGGCAAATAACAGCGTTGCCACACCAACCAACCCAATCAGTACCCTGGTGAAAATGGTGGACAACAAGCTGTTGATAGAAGAAAGTGAATCACCAATACTTGCTAGAGTTATTAGTGCATATGGTTCGGGGTATGGTCTAATGCTAGAAGCAGAACCGTATGTTGACATAGGCGACGCAAGATGGGATATGTTTTCAAAAGACACAAATCACGAGGGTGATCTGAAGCTAGTCTCAGGTGTGACAGCGGCAGATATGATACGTAGATATGGCATGTCTAGTGGTATGGCTGCAAACGCATATGCAGTGCTACATGAGGCTTGGTACATAGCGCGAGGAGATGGTGATTGTGTCATTGAGTACGACGGCGGCGCATATGAACTCGTTTGGGTTCAGTATGACGGGCGTGGTGCAGACATCAGGGTAACTGAGGATACGTTAGCTGATGAGAAGAAAATAGTAGATCTAATGTACTACTGCAAAATGATATCGATGCCCAAGTTTGGTGTGAGAGATCAACGGTGGTTTTACATTAGTGATGACAACCTGGGCGACTTAAGTTGGCGGAATTATGATGCATTGTACGATTACTACGGATTAACTTGCGGGATGCTGCATGCTTTTTCGAAAGGTGTCAGCGACGATGCTAGTCTTGAACTATGTGTCGTAGCAAGGATAGTAAGTGATGTGTGTGACATACAACGTGATATTAATGAACATGAATTGGCAAATTTCATCTTAGTTAGTAGAAGAAGGAGCCATGCGATTGCATGTGTAATGGGTGTCATCATACGGTTGATAGACAATATGACGTATAATGTGAGAGCTATGTTAATAGCTATTGTGTTATATGAAATGCTGTTTGAACGCACGGGGTTTGTAAGATTTCGTAGCGTGGAAGCGACAACAGCTGCGAATGTGAATCCTGTTTTTACAGATTCAATACGCGCAAGCTTTGAGGAGGCGCTGGCTGGGCCAGAGAACATTGTAAATCAGAATCATTATGGCGAGACAATGTGTGCCCACGGTAATGTATGGCGGGATCACTGTGGAGGAAATCTTTGCATGGAGGTGACAAACGTTGTGGACACAGTGAATAATGTTAGTATTATGTCACATACACTATACGGATTCCGTCGAGGAGATGAGTTCAAGTGTGCGATCAGCAGGTTACTGTGTGGGAGTAAGAGGAGTGTTATATCTTTTGGGGTATGGCAGATTTTACAGTAGTATATTCTATTCTATTTGTTTTACATAGTTCGTAGATTATTACGTATTATTCCTATTAATTTAAGTCTATCTTAGTTACATAAACTAAGACCGTTCGACTCAAGGCAAGTTAATTAAGCAAGGACTGCTTTTAACTCCAACCACTGAGTATCAACTTTCACAATGGGGATGTATTTTTTGTTTAAGAGTTTTACTAGCAGTTTTTCCACTTAAATAGCACTTAAGAATGCAAAAAGTAATAAAACCAAAAAAACACCCCCATATGGGGGGTGTCCGAATTGGTTTCATTTTTTTATCCAATTTTTAAATATTTATATATTAAAAACTTTGCTTAAAATTCTATAAAAATAAACTCTTTATTAAAAGCCAAAAGTACCCAACACAGTTTTAAATTATTTTGTTATAATTTATATTGTCAATTAGCGGAATTTTTATTAAATTTAATATAAATTTCTGGATTAGCAAAGATTTTACTAATATAGCCTGTATAGTGGTATTAGTCAAAGTTGTAATATGTAAATAAATATATATTTTTATAAAACTTTATTAAGAAATATTTATTATTAACTGCTTTATAGCCAACACTGCAGATTTACTATCAAATAAATAAATAATTTTAATGTTATAATTACATTGTCAATATATCGCTAAGTTAATAAATAGCTGCATGGGAGGGAGTGGTTAGCCCCAAAACTATAATTAACCATCTCTATGTAATACAAGCAGTGTAATAATAGTTTTTACTTATTATTACAACTACTTGCTTTTTGACTATTTATTAACTTAGCTATCAATAATTCAAGTAATATCAGCATTTAATAATTGATTTCTATCATCTAATAAACTACTTACTTGCTTACTAAATATTGAAACTTTTAAATTTTCTGTTATTTTTGTAAGATAAGCTGGGGTTGATCTTTTAATTTTTCTATCCTCTATAGACTCTATAACTTTAATTGAAATTATATCGCTTTTTTTTGATCTATCAGATACTGGATAACAGTGTAGTTTTTCACCACGTTTAATAAAATGTAAATACTTTCTAATATCTTTTATTTTTTTTATTTTTTTTATATCTTTGTTTCTTTCATACTTTTTAAAAATTATATTTATTTGCCCATTATTGACAGTTGAGTTATTAAATCTATTATTTTCACAAACAAAATCTCAAATTTTGAAATTAATTGATCAATATCTTCTATTTTACCTAATGCTTCAAGATTATTTTTCCACTGTGAAAGATTTCCAAAATGTCCGTCAACTATACTTTTTCCATGATGCTCGGCAAAAAACTTAAGATCAATATTTAAACTACTATTTATTTTATGACTTTCTTCAAATACATAGTGTAAAAACTCTTGAGATTTAAAATGATATCCTGTATCTGCCCATATATTAATTTTTGTAAACTTTTTAAATAAAGGCTCTTTAGATATTAAATCAATTAAACAATCTCCTGCATATGCTGAATCATGATTTAACATTTCAGATAAATAATCAAAATAAAATTTGCCTATTGTTTTATCGTTTTTTAAATACAAAACGCCAAATCCTAATACTGATATAGCTTGTTTATTATAATGATCTAAGTTTATTGGATCTGGTCTTGTTCCTATTTCCATATTTTGTTTAAAGTCTAAAATTATTATACAACTCCTATTATTTAATTTTTCAATAGTTTCATTAAGTATGTTTTTTTGAGTATCAACATAAAATTCATGTAGTTTATATAACCTTTTTTCTTTATTAAAAGATTCCTGTATCTCTGCTTTATTTTCTGTCGTATTTATTTTATTTTCAAATAACTTTTTTCTAACTGTATACTGGGCACATATATTATATAAATCTGTTTTTCTTGCTGGATTTTTAAAATTATTTGGTATATATTTGAAAAATGTTGACCTAGCTACTGCTTTATCTTTTAAATCATTAAAATATTTACTGTATATCATTCTTCTACTTTTATTTAATATATATATATTATCTGACGAATATTTATTATCATTATTTTTGATAGTAGGTCGTAACGTTGGTATTTTATTATTATTAATTATTTTTGAATAATCATATTGATTTTTACTTATATTAAATCCAAAACTTTTACATTCATCAAAGAATATACTGAAGCTATAGTTGATAAAATGCTACTTGTTGGTTTTTATTTCCTGTTTCCCTTAAAACACTAATTTTATACATTGCTTGATTAAGTTTGTTATTATTAATAGTAAACTTTAATGACATTTCTTTTCCTTTTTTTGTTTTATTATAAAATTCCATAAACTCTGGGTTATTGTGAATAGTTGCTAAAATTGATGTAAATGAATTACAATGTTTATATAATGTGCTTCTCCCTATCGTATTGAAGTTTTTAGAAATTCCATTTCAAAGTTTAGTTATAAAAGCTTGCATTTTGTTTTTGTTTTAATAAAAAATAAAGTCAAATAATTATATAATTATATATTATATAGCTATTGAATATTTAATAAAAAATACAAAACACTGTGAAATATCGTTTCATCAGCTCTGTGATTGATTATCGCATAATAATCACTTAACTAATTGGAGTATAAAATAGATTTTTCAACATAATAGCTCAAGGCTTTTTAATTGAATTGTTCCCTAATATTATACTTTTAATAAAGCCACTAAGTCTTATAGTATTTTACGTAGATTTTACAGTAGTATCTTCTATTCCATTTATTTTATATAGCTCGTAACTTATTGCACACTATTCCTATTAATTTAAGTCTATCTTAGTTACATAAACTAAGACCTTTTGACTTATGGCCAGTTAATTAAGCTAGGACTGCTTTTAACTGCAATCACTGAGTACTAACTTTCACAAACATATAAATAAAAAAATAAAATAAATGAATAAAATAAAATAAGTCTTTTAAGTTGAATTTTTATATTTAATTTTAAGCTTTTTAAATTTAGCTAATCATACATTAAAGACTTGCAAATTTAAAAACTTAAAATTTGGATTAATTTCTAGTTAAATTCTGAAACCAATTTGGACACCCCCATATAAGAAACTCTGAATTGGTTATCATATTATAATGAATCCTAGAGCTAATGAAGCGATATTTCACAGTTATAGTCCCTTTTTCATTAAAAAAGTTTTTACATAGTTCAAGAAAATTATTACTTTATTTAATAAAGTTTTATTGAACCATTTAAAAACTTTCATAGTGAAAGAAGGATTATAATCAGAAAAATATAGCAATGTTATAAATTTTAAGTGGATTAAAAGATGGTCAAACTATTATAAATATTTTTAATATATTGTTTATATTCAACCAATCTATAATTTAAAAAAGATTAGCATTTTAGCATAGGAGCAGACTATTCAAGTGTAAAGATTATTTATTTCTACCACTAATTATACAGTAACAAAAAATGTACAGGAAAACTACTTCCCTTTGTTTAATATTCATAATCAAATTTCTCAATATTTTAAGGTAAAAAATAGTGCTCAACAAACAGCATCTATAAAATAAGGGGATTCTACAGCATTGAATGAATCACATGGAGAAAAAATCTGTGGCACAAATCAAGCAAATTTCTATGATAAAAGCCTAAACATTCAACCTAAATAATTGGCGAATAAAAACAGTTAATTTATCCATCACTTACTTTTATCTGACTTTTTTACATTGTTGTTTATTTTAGTACAATTTACAGTATGAGAGCATCATCGAACTCCGTAGAAGCGAGGATGGACCCAGACAAAAAGTGGGTGTGGGTCGAGGATAAAGAAGAGGGGTATATCGCTGGTTTTATTATTGAAGAAAATAATGAGCAAATCAAAGTGAACTTGACTACAGATGAGGTAATAAAATTTTAAACTAAATAAACGAAGCTAATTTTAAAAAGATCCGTTGGGTAAATGTCAACGATACTCAAAAAGTAAATCCACCAAAATTTGACCGACTTGAAGATATGGCCGAATTAAGTTATCTTAACGAAGCTTCGGTAGCTCATAATTTGAAAACAAGATATCATTCCAACTTGATTTACACATACTCTGGACTGTTTTTGGTCTCGGTCAATCCATATTATAAATTACCGATCTATACTGAAAAAGTGGTTAAAGCGTATAAGAACAAAAGAAGAACTGAGATGCCGCCCCATATCTATGCTATCGCTGATTCAGCGTTTCATTATATGTTACAAAATAGGGAAAATCAATCGGTTTTAATTACGTGAGTTTTCAAATTATCAGTTTTAAAGTCGGAATTTAAATAATTTTAGCGGAGAATCAGGGGCAGGGAAAACGGAGAATACAAAAAAGGTGATTCAATATTTGACTTCAGTAGCCGCGGATAGGTCTCATAGTAAAATCACCGGAGCGTTAGAAAAGCAGATTTTAAGAGCTAATCCTATCCTGGAAGCCTTTGGTAATGCTCAAACGATTCGTAATAATAACTCCTCCCGTTTCGTAAGCTTTTGTTTTCATTAGGTTAATCACTTATTTATTTTTAAGGGTAAATTTATTCGTATTGAGTTTAGCTCCGGCGGTCAAATTGCAGGGGCCAATATTGAAAAATATCTTTTCGAAAAGTCTAGAGTTACCCAACAGTCACCCCAAGAAAGAAATTACCATATCTTTTATCAGTTTATGAAGGGTGCGCCTAAAGAAGTAAAAGGTATTACCCATTAATATAGCTAAAAATCATCAATTAATATAAAAACTAGATCAATTGTTAATTACCGGGGATTTAAATGATTATGGCTATATCAAAAACTCAGTAAAACATATTGACGGAGTAGATGATGTTACAGATTTCAAAATTACAAAAGTAAGTTAAAAGTTTACTACTTACAATAATTTCTAACTTTACAAAAAAACAGGATTCAATGGACATAATGAATTTTACACCTGATAAACAATTATTACTTTTTCGAGTTTTAGCAGCTGTACTACATTTAGGAAATATTCGACCAGTTTCAGATAGGGATGATCAGGCGCAACTAAGGGATACTTCAGCTGCTGAAAAACTTTGTCATGTTCTAAGTATTCCAGTTGCTGAATTTACAAAGGGACTTTTACGTCCTCAAATGAAGGCAGGTAGAGATTGGGTTACTCAAGCTAGAAATGTGGAACAAGTTTTGTATTCGCTTGAAGCTTTGGCTAGAGCCATCTATGATCGTATGTTTGGTTTGTTAGTGGAATGGATTAACTCAGCTATGGACAGGCCATCGGAAAAATCTACGTTTATTGGAGTTTTAGATATTGCAGGGTTTGAAATCTTTGAGGTAATTTAATTTAAATTAGCATATTGATGTCATTATTAATTAAAGTTGTTTTATAGATCAATAGCTTTGAACAACTTTGTATTAATTACAATAATGAAAAACTACAACAATTCTTTAATCACCACATGTTTAAACGAGAGCAAGAAGAATATTTAAGAGAAGGGATCAATTGGAAATTCATCGATTTCGGGCTTGATTTACAGCCAACCATTGATCTTATTGAAAAATCAAACCCAATTGGTATCTTTTCTTGTCTTGATGAAGAGTGTGTGATGCCAAAGGCTACGGATAAAACATTTACCGAAAAATTGATAACCTTATGGAAAGATAAGAGTGATAAATTTGGTACTTTGAAATTCAACCAAGGGTTTATGCTAAAGCATTATGCTTCTAACGTTGAATATCGAACTGAAGGCTGGCTTGACAAAAATAAGGATCCTCTAAATGAAAACGTTACTAGGTTGTTAGCAAACTCGTCAGAAAAATACATAGCTGATCTTTTCGAGGATTATTCTAAAGAATCAACTATCTTTATTACTAGAAATCGTGCAAAGAAAGGACTCTTTAGGACTGTTGCTCAACGTCATAAAGAACAGCTTTCGCTATTAATGAATCAACTTAATACAACTGAACCTCATTTCGTACGTTGTATACTTCCCAATCAAGATAAGAAGCCAGGAAAAATTAATACACCATTGGTACTTGACCAGTTGAGATGTAATGGTGTGCTTGAAGGTATCCGTATCTGTCGAGCAGGTTTCCCGAATCGACTTCCATTTTCTGAATTCAGACAAAGATATGAGATATTGGCACCAGGTGCTATTTCCAAAGGGTTTATGGACGGAAAGAACGCAACACAACTTATTCTAGAAGCTATTCAATTAGATGTTTCAAGGTATAGAATTGGTAGCAGCAAGGTTTTTTTCAGAGCTGGAGTGGTAAGTTAATTATATAATATAAAGAATGCCATGTTAAGTTTGTTTTAGTTAGCAGAGCTTGAAGAAGCTAGGGATGCCAACCTTTCAAATACCATTTCGCAGATTCAAGCTACCTGCCGAGGTTTCTTGGCAAGAAGACTTTATCGTAAACGACTTGATCAACTCAAAGCAATCAAAATCATTCAAAAGAATGCGAGAGTTTATGTACAACTTCGAGAATGGTCATGGTGGAAGTTATATACCAAAGTCAAACCATTATTAAATGTGACTAGGGTTGATGAAGAGTTGAAGAAGAAAGAAGACTCAATCAAAGGTCTAGAAAATACCATTTCAGCTGAGAGAAACAATCGAATTGAAGTTGAAAAGATAAAGAATGAACTTGAAAATGAAAAGAGAAAACTTGAAGAACTCTTGATTGGGGAAAGAAATGCTGCTTTAGATAATGAAGAGATACTTAGACGTACCCAAAAGAGAGAGATCGCTTTGGAAGAAGAACTTAGAGAAGTGGCTGGTGAGCTTGAGCACCTTGAATCTCAATTTGAAGAAACTTTGGGATCGAAATCAGAATTGGAAGCTAAATATAATCAGATTGTACAAGAATTGGAAAATGAACGATCATTTATTTCAAATTTAGAAAAAGAAAGGCAATCAAAATCAAATCAACTTAAGGAACAAGAACAAGAGTTTATGGCATTAAGTGAAAAGGTACAAAAGCTTGAAGTTGAACGTAAAGATTTGGATACTTTAATTATCGAACTTCAAGAACAATTGAGCTTAGGCAAAGATCAAGAAAATGATCTTTTAAAAACCAAAGCTAAATTAGAAGGTCAAATTAACGAACTAACAGCTAAACTATCTAAAGAGTCTGAAGAAAAACAAAAAGCAGATGAAAAGAAGACCAAGATGGAAAGTGAGATGAAGAAAGTGATTCAAAATTTGGAAAGCTCTGAAAAACAAGTCCAAGCACTACAGAATGAGTTAGACAAACAGATCGTAGAATTTTCAAACCTAGGAACTAAATTAAAATCGGAAGAAAGTGGAAAAGCTGCTTATGAAAAAGAAAAGAGAGAGCTTTTGTCACAAATTCAAACATTTGAAAGTGAGCTTGAGCTTGAAAAAGTTGAAAAGGATCAATTATTAAAGAGTAGAAAGAAGCTTGAAGAAGAGATATCTGAATTACACAGTTTGATTGAACAAAAAGGAGATGAAGAAACCAAACAGAATGAACATCGTCGACTTCGTGAAGCTGAATTAAATCAACTTCGTGAAGATCTTGAAAAATGCCGAACTGACCTTCAAGAAGTTCGTAGAAACAACTCACAACTTTCTGACAGCTTGAAAAATGAAGTCGAAAGGTTAAAAGCAGAGAATGAAGCTTTGAGTAAATCTAAAGATGCTCTAGATTCTCAAATAAAAGAGCTTGAAACTCGCCTCGAATCGTCAGAGCAAAGTGTAACGGTCTTAGAAAAGGCTAAGAGGCAGCTTGAAAACCAGATCGATATTTCCCAAGATAAAGTGACTGATTTGGAAGAGTCTCTGAATTCAATTAAAGCTGGAAAAGATGATCTTGATAAATTATTAATCTCTTTGAATTCCCAATGTGAAGAAGCAGAAACTAGTATGTCTCGAGTTCAAAGAGAAAAACAAACTCTTGAGCGTCAAATGGTCTTACTTCAAGAAGAACTTTCAAAGGAAAAGGAAAAGAGAGAGACCTCAGATTCCTCAAGAAAGAAGCAAGCCATTGAATTTGCTGATCTCCAAGCTCGCCTTGAGGAAGCAGATATTACCAAGAATGACCTTAGACGTAAGCTTGATCAAAAAACCGCTGAGTTTGAAGAGATTAAAGATAAATACTCTGAAGAGTCGATTGAAAGATTATCTTATATTGAAGAAGCTAAACGTAAAGTTGAAATGGAGTTAGCTGAACTTCAGCCTGCTTATGAAGAGTTAAAGAGACAGTATTCATCAATGGAAAAATCGCGTACCCGATTAGTTTCAGAAATTGAAGATTTGAAGCATGAAGTTGAGGTTGAACATAGTAATGCACGGAATGCAGAAAAGCTTGTTAAACAGATAGAATCCCAATTAAATAGCATTAATGTTCAAAACGAAACTGAAAGACAAGAAAAAGAATCACTTGAAGCTAATTACCGTAAATTACAATCATCTTATGCTTCTCTTGAAAAACAATTGGACGAAAAGCAAGATCAACTTTTGGAAATAACAAAGAGTAAAAGCGATATGGAAACTGAATTGAGATCTTTGATCAATGAGATTGGGGATGGAGGAAGAAATCTACATGAATTGGAAAAAGCTAAAAGGCGATTGGAAGGTGATTTGGAAACTAAGAAGTTCGAAATTGACGAACTCGAAGTTAAAGTATCAAAAGCAGAAGAAATACGCCGACAAGTTGAAGAAGAGTTTGCTACTTTCAAACAGATGCATGAAACCGAATTGCTTTCTAAAGATACCAAGTTGGAAGAAACAAGACGTTTGTTGCTTAAAGAGGTGAACCAACTTGGAGAAAGACTAGATGAGGAGGTAGCAAGTAAAAATGAGCTATTGAAGGTTCGTAAAAAACTTGAAGATGATATTGAAGATCTAACTTCCAATGTGAATTATTCAACCCAATCAAAATCTGATTTAGAAAATGCTAAAAAGAAAGCCGAGGAGTATATTAAAGTTTTACAAGCTACCCTTGAAAGTGAAGAAAGATTGAGGACCAATTTTGAAGAGCTTGCTCAAAGGCATGAACATAAATCCAATCAATTACAAAGCAAGCTGGAAGGGCT
Source organism: Batkoa obscura (assembly GCA_030770535.1). Taxonomy (NCBI): domain Eukaryota; kingdom Fungi; phylum Entomophthoromycota; class Entomophthoromycetes; order Entomophthorales; family Batkoaceae; genus Batkoa; species Batkoa obscura. The sequence continues at coordinate 254,086 of JASVEC010000005.1, read as the reverse complement.
TGAACTCCAACTCGAAGCTACAGAAAAAGTGAAGAAGCAGTTGGATGAAAAGGTCCAAAGCCTTACTACCGAGCTTGAAGAAGGCGAGTCTAAAGCTTCATTAATGGAAAGCATCAGAAGGATTGAGAAAGAGAAGAAACAACTTGAAGAGGATTTGCTCGAAGAAAAAGAAACTCGACTTGCACTTGAAAAATCAAGAGGCGACGATACCACTGAGTTATCTAATCTAGGATCAAAGAGTAATAGTGAAATGAAAGAACAATTAGAAAAATTAGAAGAATCAAGAAGAGCTTTACTTGTTGCCCAACGCGTAGCCCAACAGGATTTAGAAGGTAAAGAAAGGGAGTTGGAAAATGTTATTAAGAGCAGGGATGCGGTTCAAGGTGAAGTTGCATCACTCAAACAAAAACTTGAAGAAGAGATTAGAGCTAAAAATTCTGAAGCTGCCTCCACTCGTAAATACAAGCGTGCCTATAGTGAATTAAGCATCAAACTTGAATCTGAGCAATCGAGAACCGCCGAATTTAAGGAGTCTATTGAAGTATATAAGAAAAAAATTGAGGATTTGATGGATAAACTTGAAGAAGCAGAAATGGAAAAAAACAAATCTCAAAAAGATCAAAGTGCTTTAGAATCTCATGTTGAAGAGCTTGAGAAGGAGATATTAGAAATCAATGACAAGCTTAGTCATGCTGAACAACGTACAATGTTACTTGAAGAACAACTGAATGATACCGAATTCAGATCCATTCCCAATGATGATTCTGATATTTCAGGAGGAAGATTGGAACTTTCAGAAGAATTGAAGCGACTCCGTGAAGATGCTGAAAAGGATTTCCAAGAACGTGCACAAGAATTAGAAGAAATTCGAGGTAAATACCAACAAAGGTTAACTGATTTAACCAACGAACTTGAGACTTCTCAAAACGATTATATGGCATTGCAAAGCGATAATCTTCGATTAACTTCGCTTGTTGATGAATTGAATAACAAATTGGATTCAAATTCATTTTCTGTTGAATCTTGGAAAAAGGAGAAAGAGAAATTGGAAATCAAATGTGAAGAATTGACCACATCGCATATCGAAGCCACAGAAAATGTAGAGAGACTGAGTTACGATCTAGATAAAATTAAATCACAACTAAAGATGACTCAGGGCGAATTAGAAGTTAAAGAAAGTGAAATTGTTAGTTTAACAAAATCAAAACGCTTTTTACAAGATCAGTTGGATGAAATTGAAAATAGGTACAATAATGCTGATTTAAATCGAGTAGCTGTTGAAAAATCATTATCTATGGCAGGGCAAGAAGCTAGTGAACTAAAGGAAATACTTGACCAACAGCAGGAGAAATTAGATATGTTAACCTTCCGACTTTCTAAGTATGAAACTACCATCTCTGAGAATCAGAACGAGCTAAGCAAAGCTCGCCAAATGAATTCGGATCTCATGAAGAGTAAACATGTGCTTGAGAAACAGATTAAAGATCTTACACATAAACTGATTGACCTCGAATCTAGCAGCTTTTCAGAGTCAGCATCTAGTTCTAAACGACTTGGAGTTCGAATTGATGAATTAGCTAAACAACTTAGTGATGAAACAAAGGATAAAAATGAGTTATTACGTAATGCACGTAAAAATGAACGTGTTATTCGAGAACTTCAGTACCAATTGCAAGACAAGGATAAGTTGAAATCGGTTCAAGAAGCCTCCCAAATCAAAGCAAATCAAACTATCCAACAGCTTCGTAACCGCATTGATGAATTAGTAAGTCTATGTTTTAAATATAGTTGGAGTAAATATATTAATTTTATTAGGAAAATTCAGAGAGTAGTTTGCAGTTGATTAAGCGTAGAGCAGATAGGGAAATTTCTGAAGAAAAGGAAAAGAACCAAAGGTAACTTTAATTAAAAAACAACCATAATATCATCACTAACTCATTTTTAGACTTGAAAATGAAATTGAGAGATTAAAGCTAAGGTTAGAAAAGAACATATCAACTTCAGTTTCACCTTATGGGTCCATCAAATCCCCAGCAATGTCAATTAATACTTTGAAATCACCTGTCATTGGCACCTTGAGTTCCTTGGGACAAGGTACAAATTCGAGTAGAAAGAAGTCATTAAGAGGACCTTCGATAGCAAGTTCTAACTTTAGAGAATTACTTTATAAGTTTTCACCTGAAGGAGACAACTTAAACTAAATGTTTAAATCGTATCATTATAATAAATTTTAATCTAATTTTAATATAAATATGAATTTGTTGTAATATTCGTTTATATAGGATAAAAAAATATATCAGAATAATTTGGTTAATGAAATTAATGAAATATTTATTTAAAAAATAAGATTAAGTCCTAATTTTATAGTACTCTCATTTTTTAAGTATTAGTAATTCTAAGCCATTTTACAACTTAATTATATTGCTACACTATTCTTCCTCTACAGTTTTTCCCGAGCTATAAAATGGGATTTTATGAAATAGTACATTCAATCTAGGAGTAATTAACAATAGGTGGTTTACTGGAATAGGTAACCAATCATTTTGTTCAAACGTTAAAGGTTCTATTATACAATGTTAACGACTAAATATAATATTTTAAGTATAGCACTTACCTGATGCTACTACCACCAGGTTATCCCTTTTATCCGATTTAATCTATTAAAAGTTAACATGGATATAGGTGTAATTTAATTAGCTCACCATATTATATCTCCCAGCTTCTGTGCACTCAAACCTCGATCCTAAGAAAGGATTAGTAAGTTAAAGATACAACATTTCCTTCTTAAACTACCTGATGACCAAAATAAAGAAGCGGGGGGTGGTTAGGGGAACTGTTAAATCTAGTACAAATCACTGTTTTACCATCAGTGACACAAAAGTTTAATAGTGAAGGGGAAGTGATATTGGCATGATAACTCAGTTCCCCTAAAATATGGATTGTTTTTAGCATAGCATCACGTAACTCAGTAGGTTCAAAGGTCTCTTTGTCTGCATCTTCTAGCTGTTTTTTTACTTTAGTTGTTATTTATTTATTTATTAACTTGATTTCCTTACTTGATTTAAAAACAGAGCAAATGCCCACTCACTATCTGTATTACCTTGAATATGTAAAAAAAACTTTTCATCAAGTTGATTTTGTAGATTTCTTTTTATCTTCAAAAATAGCTTAATAAATCACTTTAAAACTGAAATTGAATTCTTACTTTATCGAACTCAGCTATATGGCCATTGTGCATCCACATAATGGACTTATACTGCCATGGATGGCCTTAAAAATAGAATAAAATAAAACAATAATAGAAGTAATAGTAAACAGCTTACAGTTTGTTTCTGAAGCTGGGGTACCACCTGTAGAAGCACGAACATGAGCAAACATCAAAGGAGACTTTAACTTTTCCGCTAAACGATGTAGGTTCATGTTATTCCATGCAGGTAAGACGGAGGTAAAGATGCAAGGGGATGGATCCGAAGGCTCATACCAACCTTAATTCTTAGTTTTTTTACTTTGTCATATGATCTTATAAATTACCTAAACCAAATCCATCACCTAATAGAGAGTTAATAAATTTTATTTATAAATAAAAATAATAATTACCATTCAATGGCCTTCTTAAATCTACTCTAAGTTTACAGTCATAAGATTGAGTGATGATTGAATGAACTGGTCTTGTTATTAACTTTAATCAGGTTAGTATAAATTTTTAAATAAAATGTTGTTCAGTTACATCTGCTATCAAAATCGGTTCTTTTCCTTTATATAATATTAATCGACACATTTTAAGGTTTAAAATCAAGTTTTTAAATTTCTTCTTTTATAATTATTTAGTTATTTCCCCACACATTAGTTAGCACGCAAAGTGACTATGAAATGGCGATTTCTATGTTAAAGGTTATTTGTTCCTTTAAATTAGGCTATTTTAGTAGAGTAGTATTAATTTAGTGATTTAATTAATTCTTCTTTGTTAAATGAAATCAAATTTATTAAATTTATAGAATATAATAAATAAAATTTTATATAAGCGAAATAAATTTATTTAAAAATACAATTGATACAGGTTGCAAAAATATACTAAAAATATAATGCAATTGCATTGTAATCATAAGAGAAGGTACAAGATAGTTTGTTGATAACTTGTTAAATAAAATCCACATCCATTCATTGAGCAAATATTGGAATCATACACTCCCATTTTAAATTATTTTTCAAGCAAAAATTCCAATTTTTTAAATTCTTCAGTAGTTAACAATATTGTTGAAGGTCCAGAGGCAGGTGATGAAGGTGATACAGTATAAGAATGTATCTCTGGAGGTGGAGTAATAGTTAATGGTGTATTAGTTCCCCCCAATAATGGCAACATTTCACCGCTAGAGTTCCTTTCTTGATTTTCACTTTTATGAAATGCTATCATCCTAGTCTCAAACTCTCTAAACATTAATTCAGCTCTTTTCAATACCCCACGATAGTCTATAACATTGGAGAGATCATTTATATACTTCGTAACATTAGAAAAATATATAACTATAAAAAACAATTTACTCTAAGAACTTCTTCAAGGGAATGAAGATGAGCAGCAATAACATGTTGGTGCATTTCGAGAATGGCAGCAGCAATAAATAGATGGTAATGTTTCGTTAAATGATTGGTCCAAATAACCTAATATTTTAAACTTTATTCTTATAATTGACAAAATATTAAATACCTCCCAAATCCTCATAATATTATCAAAGCTGAATTCTCGTTTAAACCATATAAGTAACCATCGAAAGCACATAAACATATTATCAGCGCCAATATCCACTATAAACGGTAAATAAACAAGTAAAATATAGTCAAAATTGATTACCTAGATGAAGATGGAGGGTGGGTGCTATAAGTTTAATGAGTAGAGATAAGGTAGTCAATTGACCATGCATCCCTTGTTGATCTCTTGAAAAATTTGTTTTGACTTTATCCATAAAAGCCACAAAACACCAAAATGTTTCAACCTCATCTTGCATCACTGCAAAGATAGGGGATAAAAGATCACTCATTCCTTGTACATAGCCTAAGCTTGGGTTATAAAAATGATAACATATAAGAATATCTTTCAATTGTTCGAGATTCGCGTTGCTTTGAGGTAAATTACTTTCCACATGCCCGTCTTCTTCATTTTCAGAAAATAGTGGGATATGCCTATCTGTTCTTAATACATCTTTTTCTTTGGGAAACGTTAATAAAAATAAATAAATAACTTTAAAACATACCAATTCTAAATGATTGTTCTTTGAAATCTTCCGATTCTCTAACAGCTGAATCCATCCATTTTTGTTTAATTGACCAATATGTATCACTAAATTGAATATAAGATACCTTGTATATATACAATCAAGCTAAACAACTACCTTTTCTTATTTAAAATTTCTTTTCTTTCACTTTCATTTGCTTCCCATGGATAAACTCCAAGTAAATATTTCCAAACTTCAGGTCTTATATCATGATCGATTCCCTTTGAAAAGATCAATAACTTGTTTTAAAATTAAATAAGCAATTTACCCCTGAAAAAATGCGCTTTAAAATTTCATCTTTGTCATTTTGTAATTTGCTTTGTAACTTTGATTTCAATGGTTTAATATTCTGTGTATAAAATCCAATCCATTCAACTGGTGTAAGTGGTTCTCTTGATAGACATAATAATTCATAACTAACCGCTGCCTTTCCATTATCCTTAAATTAAGTTAGAAAGATGATTAAATTCTATAAAAAAATCTTTTACAGATAAAACTTCAAAAGCCCCTACTTCGGTATCAAAGATCCCTTCAGAAAAGGGCGAAGTTAGTCCACTGCTCATAAAACCATGCTCTGAAGCAGCAGCATTAGGCAGTCTTGATAACGCGCCATTTAAAAGATTTGGCAAATCATTACTTGCTCTTTCAACAATTCCGGCAGCCCAACGGCTCAAATATAATCGGGTAATTTCGTCTAAACCTTGGGAGTGTAAATTATTGGGATTTTGACTGTTTTCAAAGCCTGAAGTATTGGGTTGAGAACTGCCCTCAGTAGCTGGTAAAACAAAAGGTAAGACCTGTTTTGTAATTGGAGAGTTTAAAACGGTTTCTAAATAATTAGTTGTCTATTTTTATATTGGTATAGAATTTTACCTTGAAGCTCTTCACAAGCCCTAGTTACTTTTGCAAATGTCTCTAATACGGTCCAACGAAGTTCAGTAAAATTGCTCATAACTTTAACACTTAAACACTAAACCTGTGTATTTATTTCACAGTCACAAAAAAAATTTAGTCACTTTAATTTGTCCTTTTTACTTGGTCCCAAACATTTTGTTTGGAAATGACATAATTGTTTAATTTGGTAAGTAGTCTAAAAACTATCACAAAAATTTGGTGATTTGAAAGCTATCTATTTATTAATGTTACAAAGGCATCTTAATATAGTAAAATATCAAGATATTGATGATATATACCTTACTAAAACTAAACGCAATAGTGGAATTTTGCTACCTACAGTACCATTAAATATAATTTATAATTTATAGTTTGCTTTTTAATAGCCTTAAATCCGAATTCTATAAAATTAAATAATCATTTTGGTTGATAGGAAAATCCTTTCTTAATGAAACGACCAGTATTATAAAAATTAAAGGCAAAAGATACTTTACCACATTCTCCCAATTATTTTTACATTTAAAGTATTAAACACCAGTTTCTTTTGTTATCTTTAATAACAGATATGTATATCTATTTTGTCTTAAAGATTTGAACCCCATTTAATTTAGTTACCCTACACACTAATCTTTCACACTATTGTTCTAATTTCGATTTACTTTAAAGTGGAAACTAATCTAAATGCTATATTAATGCTTACAAGAGGTAATGCCAAAAATTAATTTAAAAATAAAAAAATATTGTGAGGGCTTTAACCAAAATGTTTTAATTTCTAAAAACTAAAATTAAATATAGTTTATCACAGCTTTAAAATATTTTAAAGGATTAAAATATTAAAATAGCTAAATAACGAATTTATCTTGATAACACTACTACAAATATAAGGTAAATACTGTAAAAAACAAAGAAATGAAAAAGTTTAAAAAGGCTTTAAATACACTATAATTATAAAAAGATTGAGTATTAAAAAAGTTACCAACTAAATCTGATTTTTAAACAGATACACGTAGTTAAATAAACATATGTGGGTGTTTTTTTTTACTTCATTACTTTTTCATCTTTTAAGCGCTATTTGAGCGGAAAAATTATTAGTAAAATTCTTAAATATAAAATACTTCCCCATATTATACATTTTTTTATGTCTTATTGATAAAACTTGTCAGACAGTATTAGTAAATTTAATATTTAAAACTTTTATAAGAAACGGCAAAAATACTTAGTATCTGTTGTAGATGCTTTCACTTGATCAAGGTTTATAAATGTAAATGTAAAGAAGCGCAATAAATAACGAAATATTTTTTGATTCAAAAAATAAGCTTTAATAAAATTTGATATGCTTATATTAGTTCTTAACTGCTAATATGAGTTAAACTATTTTATTATGTGATTATTGTATAATTTGATTTATTATAAAGTGCTCCCTCCATCTTGACCGTATTTGAGATGAGTTTAGAATCTCTTGAAATTGAATAACAGATCTATCCCAACTAAAATGGTTTTTATATCATTGCAATTATAGTTTGTAATGAACTGATTGAGATGAGGTCTATTTTATAGAAAATTTATTCATTTATACAGAAAAAAACTTAAAGCGGGCTTTTTAGATAGTAAAAGAATAAAATTTATTAGATATTCTTTTTCTCATAGTAACAATTCAATAATCTAAAAATTGTAGTAACCTATATTCACGAATATAGTTAAAAATAATGCGTATAACTAATGGCCAAGCTTATTATTGGTGAACATAGAGCATATATAATGTACTATTAATTATAGTATAAAGCTGTCCCATTCTAAGTTTGATAAACTGTAAAAAGTTCTAAAAGAGCTAGCTTTCTATATTTTATTCATAGCTCTCTTTTTTTATTTTTCCTACCTTTCTTACTTTTTTCAACTTCAGGAATTATTAACCCTCGAATAACAGAAGGAGCATGTGTATTAGTATACGATGCAATTTATTATATTAATGGCTATTATTATTCAAAAGATTTGGAAAATTATGATAACAAAGAGATGTATAAATTAGATTTAAACAAAGGCTTCAAATTGAGTAATCGAATAGCACCTTGGGATAAACTTACTCCATCAAATTCAAATCGAACAATGAGAAACCCAAGTGTTTTCAAATTCAATAGTAAAGGGGAAAACAAGATTGTCACCATTTTTAACGAAAATAGACCATTTGGAGTAGCGTATTATCACATTAGTAAAAATAGCTGGACTATTGATAACGCTTCTAATAACAAATTGTTAGCTTTTTTAAAAGGTATAGGAATAAATGCCAACCTGAGTCTTGATAACCAAATTGCTTTTATTTATAATAAATTTGTTGAGCGTAAGCGTTTATTTTATGTAATTAACTGTATATAAATAAAATGATTAAAAGTGTTATCCTTTAAAGACTATTAAGTCATTGATATACTGTTAACTCAAAAATTGCTTTAGCTTTTTAAAAATTTAGTAGTTAAAACAGCTTTTGGGTTACAACTGCTGCAACTCTATTGAGACCTAAATAATCACCCATATAACAATAAAATTCTGCTATAATCAGCTAAAAATCTAGAGATTGGGTTTTAAAAACCAAGAAACAAATGATTGGCTCCAAAAATTATCACAAATTAGGTCGCAACATAGTTGGAACAACTGTAACACTAAAAAATATGAATGCAAAACTAGTATAAATTTTAACAAACAAAATGCTATTAAAAAAGCTATAAACGAGTTTAAATGTATAAAAAAATCAAACAAAAATAGTAAAAGCATAGAAAACAAATTACATTTATGAAGTTATCGAACAATTTCGATTCAAATTAGATTGCTACAGCTTGAATGCTAATACATTATATATATATATTAAAATATCAATCAAATACTAATAAATTTTAATAAATTTATTATAAATAAATTAAATAGAGGTACATAATATACCAATAGGACCATTTACATAGAAATAAGTTATTGGGGATATTTGAAATATTAAAAACAAGTTTTGTTAAACATTTTATTTTGGTTATGTGGATTTTTTTAATTTATCTATTAATTTTAGTCCTAAGAATAACTTTAAAATAAAGTGGAATAAGCAATTTATTGAGATAGAGCTAGTAATTAAAGATCATAAAAGGCATGTACTAATTAAATAAAGTCCCCCCAATATATTACTAAATAGATTAAAATAACTTATAAAGGACGAATTTTTTTTACGTTATGTTTATGGCTTCTGTTTTTTTGTTTTTTTTATTCCACTTACTTTTTACAACCTCAGAAATTATTAACCCTCGAATAACAGAAGGAGCATGTATAGTAGTAGACGATGCAATTTATTATATTGGTGGTTATTATTATTTAAAAAATTTCAAAAGTTATAATATGAATCAAGCAATCTATAAATTAGATTTAAACAAAGGCTTCAAATTGAGTAATCGAATAGCACCTTGGGATAAACTTACTCCATCAAATTCAAATCGAACAATGAGAAACCCAAGTGTTTTCAAATTCAATAGTAAAGGGGAAAACAAGATTGTCACCATTTTTAACGAAAATAGACCATTTGGAGTAGCGTATTATCACATTAGTAAAAATAGCTGGACTATTGATAACGGACCTAATACTAAATTATTAGCCTTTTTAAAAACATTAAAAATTGATACTAATTTGGGTTTTAATAACCAAATTCTCTTCAGTTTTTTACAAAATAATATAATAAAAAACCAATTTATATTATATGGCTTTCAATATATCTCATATAATAACATCACTAGTTCAATACGTCTTCCTTTAATCTTGTACGATATCGAAACTGGAATATTTCAAAAAACGGATATTAGGTTGCCTATAAATCCAATGCAAACATATTTTATATACAATGGAAAATTTTACTTGTTAGGTGGTAATGATGAAAATGGTAATAAACTACCGATGAACAAAATAAAAGAAGTAAACTTCAGGGATAACAAAATCAAAGATATACCGTTGAACGGTGAAATACCGAACGAAAATTTTTATGGGAAGTTTAAAATTATAAGAAATGTACTGTATTTGTTTACATCCAAAGAAGGTGATAAAAATGTATTTTATATGTTAGATATGATTACCTTCAAATGGAGTAAAAGAGTGGTCAACTTCCAAATCCTACAATTAAGTTGTTTGATTTCATATAAAGATTTAATTATTACTTCTTTTGGTTCTAGAAGTGATTTTGAAACTTCAGAGCAAACAAGGATTTTTAATATTAAAACCTGGGAAGAAGAGGATAGTATATTTGGAAATAATAACCTACTTATCGAAAAAAGCAATACAAGAAAAGAAGATTCAAATAATGTCGACTCAACGAAGAAAGAAAAAGAAGATAAATCTATTAGCATTCCAATGATTGCAGGTATCATTGGAAGTCTATTTTTTATCTTGTTAATTGTATTTATTTTACTTTTGGTTTATTATAAGAGAAAAATGGATAATCAACATAAAGTATTAGAAAGTGTACCTAAAGCTATGACGGAACCTGCTACCTTATTTGTACCTAAAATAGAAAATATGAAATTAGATCTAAGTCATTATCCTTATTCGACTTGTTATTCAGAATCTATTGCTAATATTAATCTAAGAGATGTATTAACTAAAGAGAAATTATAGAACAAAAGTTGATTAATTATGGACTTTATTTTATATTAAAATAGTTGAATATGTGAGTTTAATTTTTTTTTTAAATATTTTAAAAGACAAACTTTAAATATATAAATTAATAATAGTTATTTGATAATAATATTTTAAATTTAAAAATAATAAAAACTTTAATCAGGCTAAATTCAATTAATTAATTTATTTTATTGTCAGCAAAACCAAACAGTTCAAAAGACATATATACTTATAATTATAATAAATCTATAGATTTACGTCCATTATACTCAATAAACTCTTAACATTGACTTTTTAAACTATACTTATATTTAATTTTATTTAAGCTATCATTATAAAAAAAATAACTTTGATTTTAATAAAATTTAAAAGATTTATTATTTTATTTAGCTTAAAGAATAAAAAACTAATGATAAATCATAAGTGAAAAGAATATAAATAATTATATGATAAAATGAAGGATTAATAATTTAAAATTAGCATTAAAATGATTGTTCTTTATTTCTATTAGATAATACTGTAAAGATAATAATAATAGATACTCCGTTGATAAGATTCTAGGAATGACGGATAGTATAAAAAATAGTTTTATGTTTATGTTAATGTATTAACATAAATCAAAAATTAATATCTTAAAAGTATTATTATAAAAAATAATTAAATTAAGTAATAATATTAGACTCATTCAATTCAATTCAATTCAGTAATAACACCTTATTTTAATTTTAATTTTATACAATGACTTATCATAAGGTTACTTGAATGATAATATCACATTTTATCATACATAATTATTTTAAAAGTTAATAATCAAATATAGTAATTTTCGAAAAAATAACTTAGTTATTAGATTTAAAATAGTATACTAAAATAAATAGATGCAATATTGTAATTTAAGCTGAGTTATTCTTTAAATAGATTTTTAAATTTTAAGATGAGTAATTAAATTCTATTAAGCATTATAATTTATTAAAAAATGCATTTAAAAAGTAAAAAAGTAAAAAGTATAAAAGAAAACTCAAACTCTTTAACTTCCAACAAAAAATACATAAATAATAAATATGTTATCTCTCTTGTTTTCTATCCTTTTATTCTTACCTTATCTGATATTCTCTACATCTATTGGAAACTTTAAAGATATCCAAGTAGTTAATAATAATCAATATTTAATTATTAGTGATAATAATAGTAAATTAAAAGTTACTTGGTTAGAAGATCAAATATTAAGAATTCAAGCTGTATTATCTAATAGTCAATTTGAAGAATTAAAGACAAAAATAACCGTTACTGATATTTTTAAAACACCAGTTATTACTTACATCAATACTGCTAAAGAAATTACATTAATTAATAAGAATATTAATACTCAATTAAAGATCAATAAAACACCTTTAAAATTTCAATTAATCAATAATGATGTTATTTTATTTAATGAAAATAATCCCATTAATATTAATACTTCTTCTACAACTCAATCTTTTATTTATGATAAAGATGAACATTTCTTTGGTGGTGGTATGCAAAATGGAAGATTTAATCATAAAGATAATAATATTAATATAACTGTAAGTTATAATTGGAATGATGGAGGTAATCCTAATCCAGTACCATTTATGATGTCATCTAAAGGATACGGTATTTTTAGAAATACATTTTCACCAGGAAATTATAATTTTAAAAATCAAATACAATTAATTCATAATGAAAATAAATTAGATAGTTATTATTTTATTGGAAATTATAAACAAATATTAAATAAATATACTTATTTAACTGGACGTCCATTTATGCCCCCAATTTATGGTTTAGAATTAGGAGATGCTGATTGTTATTCTAAGACTGCTAATGGTAGACCACCAAAAAATACATTAATTGATTCTACTAAAGTAGCTGATGGTTATATTCAAAATGATTTACCAATTGGTTGGATGTTAGTTAATGATGGTTATGGCTGTGGTTATACACAATTAAATGAAACAAATCTATCTTTAAGTAAAAGAAATATTACATTAGGATTATGGACAGAATCTAACTTAACTAATCAACCAACAGAAGTAGGTAAATGGGGAGTAAGAGTAAGGAAATTAGATGTTAAATGGGTAGGTAGAGGTTATGAATTTGGATTTAAAGCATGTAATGAAGCTTATAATGGTATACAAGATTATTCAACAGCAAGAGGATTTGTTTGGCAAGTAGAAGGATGGGCAGGTGTACAAAAGTGTTCTGTTCAATGGACAGGAGATCAATATGGTACATGGGAAAATATAAGATTTCATATACCAACAATTCATGGTTCTGGATTATCAAGTCAAGTTTATACAGCTGGTGATATTGATGGTATCTTTGAAGGTAGTCCTAATACCTTTATTAGAGATTTACAATTTAAAGTATTTACACCTGTATTTATGTCAATTTCAGGTTGGGCATCAAAAGATAAACAACCTTGGAGATTTGGTGAACCTGGTACTTCTATTAATAGAAAATATTTAAAATTAAGAGAACAATTATTACCTTATATTTATACATTAGCTTATGAAGCTCATAATACGGGTATTCCTATTGTTCGTTCTATGGTATTAGAATATCCTGATGACAAATTAACTTATGATAAAGAATTAATGAAATATCAATATATGTTTGGTGATTCATTTTTAGTAGCACCAGTTTATAAAAATGAATTAAAAAGAGATAATATTTATTTACCCCAAGGTAAATGGGTTGATTATTGGAATAATAAAATATATACTGGGCCAATCACATTAAATAATTATAATGCTCCATTAGATATATTACCTTTATTTGTTAAAGAGAATTCTATTATACCAATGTGGAATTCAATTAATAGTTATAAACAACGTAAATTAAATGATTTAATAATATTAGATATTTATCCTTCTAATATTAATAATATTAATAATAATGATAATGATAATGATAATGATAATGATAATAATAATATTATTAATAATATTAATAATACAATTGAGTATAAATTATATGAAGATGATTTAATAACAAGACAATTTAAAAATAATCAATTTACTTTACAAAAATATGAAATGACAGTAACTTCATCTTCAATTAAATTAAAAATAAATGCAGTAATTGGAGATTATAATGGTAAATCAACATCAAGAAAATATCAACTATTAATTCATAATCAATTAATTCCACCAAAATCTATTTTATTTAGTGATAATAATCCATTACATCAATTTAATTATTCAAATAATAAATATCCACTTTTAACTATTTCATTAGATACAATTGATAGTAATAATGAAATTAATATTATTATTAATTATTAATTATTAATTATTAATTATTAATAAATCTTATCGATTCTTTTCAGGTACCCAACGATGAATATTAATAACTTTAATATTAAATAAATTTAATTGACTTTCATTAATATTAATATTATTATCTATTCTATTTTCTTTTGGTTTTATAATAAAACATAACAATAATTCCTATATAAATTAAATTAAATTAAATTATAATATATTATTATTATTATTATTTACTTACTTTTTTAATTTGTGATGCTAATCTAGTATATTGAATTAAATCTTTCCAATTTAATATAATATCATTAATATTATTAATTGATTTAATAATAACTGCATATCTAATAATAAAGAAAACATTAATCTCATAAAACTCATTCTAACTTAATTTTTAATAACTTACTTTGAATGTTGATAAATTGGACCATCCTTATATAAAACTAAAATAAATCCATATTAATATGAAATATTAATAATATATAATTAATAATAATATATAATTAATAATAATATATAATTAATAATAATATATAATTAATAATAATATATAATTAATAATAATATATAATTAATAATGATATATATTATATATTATATATTATATAAAATAAAATATTAAAATTACCAAAATTAGTTGCAAATTTTAAGCCATTTTTAACTACCCAACCATTAGAACGAAAATAATGATAAACTAAATATTCATATATAAATTTATCAGAGTATAATTTATAACCTAAATGAAATAACATAGTTGAAGTCCAAGTTACCTAATAAAATTAAATAATAAAAATATTATTATTACAATTAATTTATATAATTTACACCAATATCATCTTTAATTTCTATTTTATCTTGAAATCCTTTTTTTAAAAAATAAACTTCTAATAAATCTAAGTTATATTCTTCATTATCTATAAATATCAATATATTATTAATAAATCTTCTATTATAAAAACTATTATTATTATTATTATTATTATTACCTTGAATCAACCTTGGTTCTTTTTTAAAGAAATAACTTAATTTACCAAAATTACCAAAATAATAAAAGAATCTCATCGTCGTCTTTTCTGTAACTCGAAACTTTATATCTTCTCCTTGATATTTTAATTCAATCTTACATTTCCCCAATCTTAATTGTTGATAAATAATACAACTTTGATAAATATTTGTTTTTGTATTTATATATTTTTGTTGTGATTTGACTTGTTTCCCTTTCTTTGAGTTTCCTTTGGGATAATATTGATAAAACAGTAATGTTATATATTTTTTTAAATCTTTTATAACTTCATAAATTAACCACAAATAATCACCATCTGGATGAATAGGTAAAGTATGAATTATTGAGTATTTGGAAGCATTTTTATTTTTATTTTTATTTTTATTTTTATTCTTATTATGTTTATTATTATTATTATTATTATTATTATTGTTATTATTACTTTGGTTGATTTTTTGAGTCATTTTTCAGACTTTCTATTAAATTCTAAAAGAAATAAAAATTTAAAATATAATCAATTCAAATTTATGAATCAAACTGACACTTATCAATTGATATCACTAAAAATAAATCTTAATAACTCAATTTAGAAGTAAATTTATTTAACTATACGAATTTGGTCATAATTTCATTTATCACAAATTTTTTTATAACGCGATAACTACTATAAATAACTTAATCAATTACTTATCTCTTGAAACTTGAAATTTTTTACAAATTAAATTCTATTAAATTTTATAACAATCATATACAATTCAAACAATGGTCCTCACTTTACTTGATTTATTAACCCCTAGTGATGTAAATCGTCCCGCACTTACCAATACTAAAGCTCATCTTAAAGCAAAAGATATCACTTTAACTTATCATCAGTTACAAACCCAACTCTCTTCCTTAAGTTCTCAACTTTATATTTACACTCAACTCTCTTCCAATGATCGAGTAACTTTACTGTGCGATAACAGTATTGAATTTGTACTCACTTTTTTATCCATTGTCCAACTTCGAGGGGTTGCTTGTCCGTTGAATGCCACGTTTACTAGTACTGAATTTGAATTTTATTTAAAAGATTCCAACTCAAAAACAGTGATATTACATGAAAATTTATTCATTTCAAATGATATTCCTATTTTAAAAGTAATCAAAAAATTGAATTTAAATTTGTTAATATTAAAATGGAATAATGGGAAAGTGGAATTAACTCCTTGGAATGGGAATAATGAGAATAATGGGAATAAGATTTATGAGGATAAAAGTAAAAATATTAAACCAATACCTTCCGATGTAGCTTTATTATTACATACATCAGGTACCACTGGTCAACCAAAAGCGGTACCATTAACTCATAAAAATATAGTCACTACATTAAAAAATATTATTAATACTTATCACTTAACTTCCAATGATAAAAGTTATATTGTAATGCCATTGTTTCATGTTCATGGTTTAATTGGTGCTTTATTTTCTACACTTTTATCAGGTGGTCATTGTATTATCCCACCCAAATTTTCTGCTACTACATTTTGGGAAGATTTTGGAAGTTATGAATGTACTTGGTATTCGGCAGTACCTACTATTCATCAAATATTATTAAATATACCATTCCCTAAACAAGAAAAAAAGATTAATATTCGATTTATTCGTTCATGTTCTTCTTCATTAGCACCTAAGACGTTTGAAGATTTAAAGAATAAGTTTCAAGCACCAGTTTTGGAGGCTTATGCTATGACCGAAGCCGCTCATCAAATGACAAGTAACCCTTTGTCTCCTAATCAACAAAAACCAGGATCAGTAGGGATTCCTCAAGGTGTATCAATTAAAATATTAGATTCTGAAGGTAAAGAAGTAGAAGAAGGAGAGGTATGTATTAAAGGGGAAAATGTTACTAAGGGCTATCTTAATAATATTAAAGCTAATCAAGAATCATTTACTTTGGAAGGTTATTTTAGAACAGGAGATCAAGGTAAATTTGATAAAGATGGTTATCTCTTCTTAACCGGTAGAATTAAGGAATTAATTAATCGTGGTGGTGAAAAAATATCACCTTTAGAAGTGGATGGTGTATTGTTACAACATGGTAAAATTGCGGAAGCGGTATGCTTTGCAGTAGACGATAAAAAATATGGTCAAGAAGTGAATGCAGTGATTAAAGTTAAAGAAGGACAAAAAGTTACAGAACAAGAAATCAAAAACTTTTGTGAACTCAAAATGGCCAAGTTTAAAGTCCCAAAAAAAATTTATTTTACTGATAAGTTACCAAAGACGGCCACTGGAAAGATTCAAAGAAGAAAAATGGTCGAGTTCTTTGGTAAAAAAGCAAAGATTTAATCAAATTGAGATGGGAAATAAAATGGATTTTTATATTAAAAATAATACATTGTTAGTTGTTATTATAATATCAAATTTTAAATTTAATTATAAAATATTTTGAATTGATTTAATATTTGTTAATCTTTAATAATTATAAAAAATAAATTGTTAAAACATAACCAAAGTTAAATTAAAGTTATTTAAATTACTTTCAATTTATTGCTATCCTTACAATCCAGTTATTTAATGACCTTCACCAGCAATACCAGTATCATATTGTTCCAACTAAAAAAACTATTAACATATAACCAAAAGCACAAAAACAAATAACTTACATCCAACGTTAACACCATTGAAGAATTTTTAGCTCTATCTCTACAAACACCAACAAGTGAATTAGCTCTTTCAAACAATCCCTTCTTCAACGAAATGACCAAAAACTGTGTTTGTTTTTCTACATCTGGACTAGAATATTTTCTTAAATAACTTGCCACTTTATGTACATTAAAATTATCTAAAGCAGCATCTACTTCATCTAATACAAAAAATGGAGCTGGTTGGAAGGAATGAATAGCAAATAATAAAGCTAAAGCAGCTACTGATTTTTCCCCACCGGATAATTGTTCCATATCACGGAAGCGTTTCATTGGTGGCATTGCATGGTATTTTATTCCTTCTAAGTATGGCTCTTCGCTGTTTTCTAAACTTAAATAAGCAGTACCACCCATGGGGAAGGCTCTTCCACGTGTTAACTCTTTATAAATAGGATTAATGGCGTTACGAATGTGTTCAAATGCTTTGTAAAAGTGATTGTATCTAAATGAAAGATTTAGTTGTTAGTATTTATTATTGAATTACTCTATTTTTTACCTTTCATTTTTAACTTGATTAAATTGACTTCTTAATTCAGCCATATATTGTCTTGTTTGATTAAATTCTTTTTCGGTTTGATTCGATTTTTTGCGTGCATCATTAAATCTAAATAAATTTTATTAATTAAAATATACAAATAATTGAATTTAATAATAAAATAGATTACTTTAAAGCAGCTTTAAGATTAGGTGCCATTTTATCCAATTCATTACTTAATTGATTAATTTTTTCATCTAATTTTCTCATTTCTTCTTCGTAATCTTTCTATTTTTATAAAATAATAAATTAATTAATATTTTGATTTCTTTTTTATAAAATGAAATAAAACTTTACTCTTCTCATATCTTGAGTAATAGATTGAAATTCAATTTTAAGTTGCCAATCACTTTTTTTAATTCTTCTACTTTCCATTTGTTCATAATCTCTACCTGTATCTCGACGATCTCCCTAAAATAAATTGAATATTTAAGCTATTTTAATTCTTTATTTTCTTTACCTGAATCAAATCAAATCTATTCAAAGTTTGTCCAGCTCTCAAAGGAAGGGGTAAAGTTTCCAATTTACAACGTCTAATAATAGAAGATCTTTCGGCATCCAGTTTACTTAAAACAGTTTCATTAGCTGTAATAATTTTATTATTAGAATTAATTAAATTTAATTTTTGATTTAAATTTCGTTGACATTCTTGTACTTTAATTGATATTAATAATAATTTTTGTTTACAATTTCCTAATTGTTGTTCTAATTGTCGAATATTTTCATTAAATTCATCACATTCTTCTTTTACTCGTTGTTTTTTACTTTGTTGTTCATTATATTCTCTTAATTCTTGTTGTAAACTTTGTGTTAATGTAGCTGATCTTTGTTCTGTTTCTTCAAGACGCATGGATTCAAAGGTAAATCTATTAGTTATTATTTGTTAATTTAATTATTATCTAATAATATTATTAATTAAATTACTGATTTTCTAATACTGAAATAGCTGATTTATATTTTAAGTTTCTTTCAACAATAGATTGAGTTGATTTTAATCGATAATTTTCATAATCTCGAATATTAGCTAAATTTAGTCTACTACAAAATGTGGAAAATATTTTATCTTGCTCTTGATAAACTTCATTTCTTACTACATCCGCTTCTCCTTTAGCTTTATCTAGATCTTTTCTATTCTATTTACAAAAATTAGTTTATTAATAATGTAATCGGATGAAGTAACTTACTTGATTTAAATCTTGTTGAAGTTTGTTTTGTTTATTCTTTAAAACTGTTTGTTCTTGGCCATTGGATGTTAAATCTTTAGCAAGTTTACTCTAAATAAAAATAAATAAATTTTTTATTAACAATTGATAAAAATAAAGTACCTTTTCTTCTTGCAAAGATTGAATATTTGCTTTCAAAGTTTGGATTTTAATATTTAAAACTTCTTCAACATTCCCTCTCCTCTTTAATTTTTGAATTTCATTCAATTCATTTAACAATTTTTCTTTTTCTCTTTTTAATTCTATAACAACATTTATTACTTACTTAATATTATTGAATGATATCATCCTTACCATCCAATTTCTTTTCTTCCCAACGTCTAGTAGCTGCTGTTGATCCAATAATTTCTGCACCACCACCTGTAATTAAACCACTTCGATGAATAATAGTACCATTTAATGTAACAGCTAGAATAAAATCACTTTAGTAAGATTATTAAATATTAATAAAAATTCCTGTTGTTACCTTTAACTTCTTGATTTAATTCAAAACAGATGTGTCTAGCCACACTAAAATCTTCACAAACAATAGAATTACCACAACAATATTGTAAAGCTCTTTCAAATCGATTATCATAATCAATTAAATCAATAGCTAAATTAGCTTTTTCAAAATGGCGATATTTATCTTGAATCAAAACAGAAGAGATGGTATTTAATGGAATAAATTTTGTAGATCCAAGTCGTTGATCTTTAAGATATTTGATACACTCCATAGCTGTACTTTCATTATTAACTAATACAGCATCCAAATCTTTACCTAACAAAGTAAGTATAGCTACCTCATTCTTTTTATCTTTTGGTTTAATAAGATCTACAATACGCCCATGAACTCCTGGAAAAATTCTTTTTAAAGTTTCAAGACCCTCTTTAAATTTTTGCTCTCGAATAGAAATCCTTTCATCCACTTTAGCTTGTACTAAACTGTTTAATGTTTTTGTAAGCCTTTCATTTTTACTCTTTTCTTCCATCTCAAGTCGACTTTGCTCATCTTTAAAATCCTTAAGCTCTTTACTAGCTTCATTTAGTTCCTTTTGATTGCTTTCTAATGACTTTTTCACTCCATTCTCTCTATCTTTAAGTTCAATTTCAGCTTGCTCAACACGACTTATGCGATGCTGAATCTGCAATGAATTTTGTTCAGTAGCCTCCACTTGATCCTTACAACGTTTTTCTGGTCTTTCAACCTGTTCCAAATTCTGTAATAAGTGCCCAAACTTAGTATTAAACTCTTCTCTTAACCTATTGTATTCAATCTGATCATTTGGACTAAGATCCTTTGCTTTTATCTTTTCAGCTTCTTGTTCATGAAGCTTTAAAGCATTCTTTGAGAGATCCAAATTCCTTTTTAAATCTTCAACTACTTTCTTTTGACGCTCGAAATCCCTTTTTACTTTAGCTGAATTTTCTTGTATATCGTTGACTTTGGATTGAATACAAATGATTTTTTCATTATATAGAAGCATCTCTGGTATCTTTGAATCAAGCCTTGCCTTTTCATTTTTAATTTTAAATTCGGCTGTTTTGACTTCTACTTTAGCACTACTCTCTTCTCCCTTAAGATTGGAATAATTTTGCTCTTCATTGGACTAAATAAAAATCAATAAAATTTCACACCATATAATGTATACTTACTCTTTCATTTTCTAACCTTTTAATCACCTCGTCAGTTTTATCCAATTCTTCTTCCGTTGCAACAAAATTTTGTTCAATATGATAAATGCGCCATAATAATTGTTTAACAACCAAATTCATTTTTTCATCACTAATTTCTTGATACTTATCCGCTTCTTCCTTCTGTTCTTTAAACTGTTTAACTTCTGCATCCATACCCCTCTTTTTATTAAAAGTATATGCCGTTTCTTCAGTAGCTATTTCCATTTGTGCCTTCAATTCATCATATCTATCTTTTAACTCCATGGAACCACTAACCTTTTCGATCAGCCCAGTTAGGGCTTTTGAAGACTGACTAGCTACTGCTTCGACATCTCCTTGAAATACTAAAAAATTTCTAGCATCGGTTAAGATATTTTCTTCCTTTAAAAGCTGTGAATAAGCTTTATAAGACACAGCAGTACTATTGTAATAATAAGTTGATACTCCATTGCTATTGATAGTACGTTTAAATTCAATCCTAGTACGGTTATCGGGTTTGATATAATTGGCTTTAACACAAGCTTCTTTAGGAGAATCTTCAGGCTTCTTGGATCCCTTTATCCCACGATAGATTAAATCAGTTAAATTACTGGAACGTAAATGTAAGGTTTTTATTCCAAGTACAAAACAGATGGCATCCATTAAATTGGATTTACCTAAATGTTAAAGGTTTGAAATTGGTGATTAAGTTTGATAATGTTAAATCTTACCAGCACCATTAGGTCCTATAACAGCTGTAAACTTAAAAAAGGGACCGATCATTTGCTTCCCTCTATAAGATTTGAAGTTTTCAACTTCAATGTAGTCCAATCCCATGTTTAAAATTTGTTTTTTAAAAAGTAATGAAGTTGATTTTTACTTTTTAAAATTAGTTGAGATCACTGATTTTTGATTTCGCATTCTAACAAAGGCAAATCAAATGCATTTTATTGTAAAATTTTGTTGGCTATTGATGAGTTGAAAGATCAGTAAATTAAGGGATGAAAAGGTTTTAGGCAGGAAATGTTATTCACAATATTTAAATTATTAAATAAAGCGTAATATATTATATTAATTATATGAGTATGTTTGTATACGTCGCTGGAAAAGAATCAATATTTAAAACTCTAATTTTTTATATTCATAAAGCATAAGCAATTAAAGTTTCGTAGGAAATATTTTGAGAAAATTTTAACCATAAAAAAGTCTAAAATTAGACTATTTAAAATTGATAGAATTTTAGACTTTTATATAAAGAGCAAGATGTTAGTATATGTCATAATTTCATTATGATAATAAAGCTATGCGGCGTATAACAAAAAGCAAGCCCTTTAAAAATGTATATATTTTTCATAGATATTTTCCACAACTACTAAAAAGGGCTATGCTCTTAAACATTTTATCAACACACAAATAAACTTGTAAAGTAAATATCAAAATTTGTTTGTTTTATTATAAAATAAAATATATGATTATAGCTGATTATTTTTTGATCTTAGATAAAGCAGTCAGTAACTTTAAATCAGACTCATTTAATTCAAAATAATGAGTAGAACGAGGAGAATGGCTCAAATCAACATTGATATCTGTAACTCTAGCAACAGGTAAGATCGTGAGTTCGAGTATAACTATTGGTATATTTTCATCTAGTTTATATTTGTTATCTCTTTTTTCTTATAGTAAATGAAAAATAAGATAAATACTATCAATAAGGCAAAAAATAAACTTCCAATAATACCTGCAATTAGTGGGATATTAAGCGAGTTTGGCTCTTATTTTTTTGGTAAATCATTTTTATTTGAGTTATCTTTTCTTATATCACTCGTTCCCATACTTGAATTATTATTTCCAGGAACATCACCTACCTCTTCTCAGGTTTTAATATTAAAAATCCTTGTTTGCTCTGAAGTTTCAAAATCACTTCTAGAACCAAAAGAAGTAATAATTAAATCTTTATATGAAATCAAACAACTTAATTGTAGGATTTGGAAGTTGACCACTCTTTTACTCCATTTGAAGGTAATCATATCTAACATATAAAATACATTTTTATCACCTTCTTTGGATGTAAACAAATACAGTACATTTCTTATAATTTTAAACTTCCCATAAAAATTTTCGTTTGTGTTTTATCATTCAATAGTATGTCCTTTGTTTTGTTGTTATTAAAATTTACCTCTTTTATCTTATTCACGGGTAGCTTGTTACTCTTTTCATTTTCACCACCTAGAAGATAAAGTCTCCTTTGTAAAAAACGTATCAATTTAAAAATCATAGTCAACTGGACAGTCGTCTTTTGAAATTGTCTAGTTTTAGTATTATATTAGAGTAAAGTTGGGCGATTTGTTAGTAGAATTTTTGAAAAAAAGCAACCACAAATGCTTCTTCAACCCTTTGATATAGAGAAAAACAAGGAAATTCTTGGCTGTAGCAGCAAATTACTTTGTAGTTAAATTCAATTTTTTATTTCTTATAAATCTTATACATTATTGCAATTTTATATCTTTACTTTTTTAGATTTGTACAGAAAAGTAATGAAACATATAGAGATATTTGTTGCTTAAGGATTTTACTAACTTATTATCTAGTTTTAATACTATATAAAAAAGGACAAAAAATTCAATAAAAAAGACATTCCTGTATACATTCAATGAATATCGGAAAAAAGTTGAACTTTGGGATATAAATTTACCTTTACATAAGAAAGACTAAAAAGTAACAACAAATAATTATAAATATTTTATTATTTATTTCCAATCAGTAATATATTGAAGAATAACTTAATTGAAGTGGTAACAACGACTTAATTAAAGATATTTAATATTAGCATCAATGGAGTTTTTAAAAAGGGGTGATATTTAAATCAAATAGGGTAATCTAGTTGTAATAATAATGAAATAAGAAATAAATTCAATTTGAAAGCAATCTAATACAACAAGTAATCTTCTTCATCTTTGTTTATGACTCTTTATTTTTTATTTTCTCTATTGCTCTTTCTATTTACAAACTCTGATCTTACTAGCCACCGATTAACAAATGACACTTGTATATTAGTAGAAGGTATAATATATTATATTGATATCTACGATTATTTGGAAGGCATCAAAAAATATAATAAGAAACAAGGGATATATAAAGTATATTTAAACCCAGGCTTTAAGTCAAGTGGTAGAATAGGGCCTTGGAATGGACTTACGCGATCTAGTTCAAGTCAAACATTATATAAGCCAAATATTTTCTGGTTGAATAATAAAGATGGGAGTAAAATCATCACCATATCCAAAGAAAATGGGCCTTTTGGGCTATCTTATTATGATATCGATAATAATAGTTGGAGTAATGATATCAGCTCAAATAGCAAACTGTTGAACTTTTTAAGAAGCATAGGAATAGATACTGGTTTAAACTTTAATAACCAAATTATTTTGAACTTTTTACAAAATGATGTAGTAAGAGTCAACTTATTTTATATGACCATCAAACTATTACAAAGGATAACATCACTACTTCAATACGTCTTCCTTTAATTCTATATAGTGTTGAAACTGGCTTATTTCAACAAACAAATATCAAATTGTCTATGGATACAATACAGATATATTTTATATACAAAAGAAAGTTTCATATATTAAGTGGTAGTGATAATAATGGTAACAAACTACCAATGAATAAAATGAAAGAAGTAGATTTTAACAATAACAAAATAAAAGATATAGCATTGAACGACAAAATAATGAATGAAATAAACTATGAGAAGTTTATAGTTATAAAAAGTATACTCTACGTGTTTGTATCTAAAGAAAATGATGAAACTACGCTTTATTTATTAAATTTAGATACCTTTAAATGGACTCAAAAGGTAATAGATTTCCAAATTTATGGCTCGAGTTGTTTAATATCATATCATGATTTACTTATTGCTTCCTTTGTTTCTAAAGGCGATAGTGGGTCTTCTAAAAAAAGTAGGATATTAAATATTAAAACTTGGGAGGAGGTAAATAGTGTGACTAGAAATGATCCTAAAAATCTCAAAAAGAGTAATATAATCCAAGACAATTTAGACGAAACGGATACAATAGAAAAAGAAAAGCATACTGTTGAGTTCAATTTACCATTAATTGCGGGTATCATTGCGATAATCTATTTTAACATATTCATAATTCTTATCATAATTTTACTTTGTTATAATAAAAAAATGAATAGTAAATACAAAACATTAGGAGATGAACCTAGAGGTGTGATTGGGCTTACTGCTTTAACTATTCCTAAAACTATAGATAAGAGTGATAGGTTGTATAGCTCTAATGAAACTATTTATGATGTTACTTCCAATGGTTCAGATGTTAACTTACTAAGCGGATTAGTTAAAGCTAAATAAATCAATAAAACTTATTCTAATAATAAGATTATTTTGTAATAATTTTTAGAATTTAAAATGGCACATTTGTTTAAGAAAAAACTACGAAAAGTAAACATTTTAAGTGATTTAATGAGTTGATTAAATACTGAATTAAACGTTTTAAAAAAGTGGTCTGATTATTATAACTTCAATTGAAAAAGAAACAATAGTCTGATTTTATATGGTTTGAAACTTGTAAGTTTTAGCCTTTTAATTTTTCAAATAATCTATAAAGGTTAAATTTTGATTACAACCAATATATTAAAGAAATTCTTTTACAATAAAGATATTAAGATAACTAAAATTTTAGTATATTATAACATAATAGTAAAAAAGATAGCTTAAAGCGTGAATTTATGAAAACTATATATTGCTATTTGTCTTTTGTTTTTTTAGCTATAACGAATTTGTAATTTTTAGATATTTAAAAGCTTTTCCAGGTAGTTTAATCAAAACTACTGATAAAAATTATTATTAATATTATCTCATCTTCTAACTTGTCCTGGGACAAGAAATTGTTTTTTGTTGCGTCTTTATTTCTCTCATGTTCTTTTAGCTTCTTACATCTACTCTCAATCTCAGTCATTTGGCTAATTCACTATCAATCCTGTGAAATAGTCTTTGGCGCTTAGGAAGGTTTTGTTTTAATATGGGCTATCATAAGAATGTAAGACCTTTTTGGCTCAGGAATTCTTTCTATCTCATGTTAGACCTGATAAGTCTAAATCTGAGCTAAAAATCTTTTTGAAGGGTCCCTTTGGTTTAGGTGTTGTTGTCATTTTCAACGTTCTCTCATTCATTAATTGATTTTATGAATTTCTAATAAATACTACCTTAGGTACGTAATTCTAAAAAAAATTACTAGTAAAACTATACCAATCAAATATCAACTAAATAAAGTTTAACACTAGCATAACTAAGATTTAAGTATACCTCACGTATTTAATTAGGACTATCGTATATGAATACTAACTATTTTTAGAAACATTTAAAAAAAAAATTCTCTTTCATTTTATTATGTCAACTATTTTTTGGCTAAGGACTAGCTAGAAGCTTATTTTATCCCTTAATTTTAAAAATAACTTACAAGCTACGCTTTTCTTAATTCAATGTCTTATTGGTTAAAAGCATAAAATGTTTTATCTAAAAATATGTAATCATTATAAAAGTTGATTTTTCATAATTAAAAATCTTTCTCTTTATGTTCAATTTAATTTCAAAATGGGTGTCAAATTTGAATATTTACCTGAAGTGGTGTTGGAGCAAATTTTCCATTATTTACATCCAGCTGGTTTATTTGAATATTATTTTTTAAGTAAATATTTATCAAAGTTAGTGGGAAATACTATTCGACACAATTTAACTTATTCAGCTTATGATGACTTTCGTGGATTTCAAGATTATCAAAGGGGATTCATTGAAAGAAATGGATTTATTATGAAGCATTTGAATATCATTGATTATAGAAATTTTGAGTTTATTGATACTTGTCCAAACTTAGTATCTCTTTATTATAAAAAAGGATCTCATAAACTTAAGGAAGCATTGAATAATAAATTACTAGAATTAAAACAAATGATCATGGACACAGAGAATTCAGATAAATGTTTGGAATTATTTAAGAATTATTTAAAGAAACTTGAGTATTTTGAATATTATGGTAATCAAATCATGATTAAAAAAGTAGTTAAATATTTAGAATCAAGCGTATTGAAAACTCTTAAAATTCATATTCAAGCTAATATTTATCTTGATGGTATTGAAAGACTCAAAACTTTTAGAAATTTGAATATATTCCATTTGAAAACGATAGGTACTATTTATGCTCCAGTTGTGTTTACTCAAAATGATTTTATCTCGAATCCAGCAATTAAAATCAAAGCACATTATCATGAATATGATATTAAATGTTTTGGTAGTCCAGAAAGAACAGAGAATATTCAAATGGTTAATACTCCTTTAGAATTTATTAGCTACAGTACAGAATATATTAATACAAATATACGTAAAGTACAAGTAATTGAAACAAAGTTAAAATCAGATCCTTATACTAATCTTGATGATATAGAAGTAGTATCTACTTCAATTGAAGCTAAACTTTCAAGTTTAACTAGAGAAAAGTTACTTCGACTTAATCAATTACCTAATATTGAAAGTATTACTTTAGGATCTATTTGGTGAATTAGTACAGATGTATTTAGTAAACGTAATTTATATAAAGAAGAACTTTATGATGAAAAATATAAAGCACTTCACTCTAATTCTGTTAAGAGAATCATGATTGAATATTATTATAATTCATTTAATGAGTTTTTTTATTTCTTATCTTTATTTCCTAAACTTGAGTATTTGGAAATTAATACATTTGGTATTACAACTAAAAGAAAAAAAGTCAATTATGAAATTAATACTCCATTGAAATTTGTTACTCATAAATTGATAAGTAATAAAGTTAAAGATCAAACTGTTTATAATAAAATTAAAGTGCTTAATAATATTAGATGGACTTATTTAAAAAATGAAAAAAATCATAAAGATCAAAATAAACAACAAGCTAATAAAACTGTTGAAGCACAAGTAAAGTCATAAGAAGAAGGAAAAGCAGAAGCTCAAGTCATGGTATCGGTTGAAGCACAGATTGATTCAAATAAAGTTACTAAGGAAGATGTAGAAGAAGAGCCCAAGAAAAGTTTCAAGGAAGAATATAATCAAGATGTAATATAGTAATTTAAACAAAGTTTTATGGAACTATTTCAAACTCAATAATTGAGTTTATTTTTATTTTTATTTTTATATTTTTATTTTTAATCTACATTTTAATATTTTTAGGTGAGTTTTTTATTCATTATAATTAACTTAAAAATAATAGAAATCAAATAATTATACTAAAAATTATTATTGTTATTATTATTAATTTATTAAAAATTAATTTTTATATCAAATTCATTATCTTTCTTAACTTCTTGAATAATAACATAAAGTACACCATTACGATCTAATTTATCATAATACCAACCATTAATATTAAGATTCATATTATTAATATCTGGTTTATTATTCAATTTGTTTGAGTTATTAAATTGAACTAATTTAGGTTGATTATCCAAATGAATAGTTAAATAATAAGGTCTTTTAATAGTAGCATTATCAAAAGTACCTAAAATTTTACCAATTTTAATCTTAATATTATTGTTAGATTGGACATTTAAAAAATAAGTTTGTTGAGTAAATTGATTATTTTTAAATTGTCTTGTAATATAATCATCTTCATATAATGTAAATTGATTATTACTATTAACTTTTTTAGAAGGATAAATATCTAATATAATAGCATCAGTAGAATGACGTTGTTTATAATTATTAACTGGATTCCACATTGGTATAATAGAATTTTCTTTAACAAATAAAGGAAGAATATCTAAAGGAGCATTATAATTATTTAATGTAATTGGACCTTCATATACTTTGCCATTCCAGTAATCAATCCAATTACCTTTAGGTAAATAAATATCATCCCTTTTTAATTCGTCTTTATAAACTGGAGCAACTAAAAATGAATTACCAAACATATATTGATATTTAGTAATCTCTTTATCCCAAGTATTTTTATCATTAGGAAATTCTAATAACATAGAACGAACAATGGGAACACCCGTATTATGAGCTTCTTTAGCAAAAGTATAAATATAAGGTAATAATCTGGATCTCAATTTTAAATATTTTCTATTAATAGAAGTACCAGGTTCACCAAATCTCCAAGGTTGTTTATCAAATTCAGCCCATCCAGAAACAGCTAAAAAGGTGGGTGAAAAGACTTTAAATTGAAGATCTCTTATATAAGTAATTGGACTACCATCACCAATTCCATTTAGATCAGAAGATGTATAAACCAAAGAAGATAAACCAGAACCATGAATTGTAGGTATATGATAACGAATAGTTTCAAAGGTACCATATTGATCACCTGACCAATGAATACCACATTTTTGTACACCTGCCCAACCTTCAATTGACCAAACTAAACCTCTTGAATTTGAATAATTTTCAATTCCATTATAAGCTTCATTACAGGCATTAAAACTAAATTCATAACCTGGTCCTACCCAAGTACCATCTAATTTATATACTTTAACTCCTGAATTAGATACTTCATTTGGTAATTGACTTAAATCACTATTGGTCCATAATCCAATACTGACATTTCTATATCCCATTGCTTCATTAGTTTCATTTAATCTTGTATAACCACAATTAAAGCCATCATTTAATATCATATAACCTAAAGGTAAATCATTTTCAATATAACCATCAGCTACTTTAGTAGAGTCAATTAAGGTATCTTTTTGTGGTCTACCATTAGCTGTATTATAATAGCAATCAGAATCTCCTAATTGTAAACCATAAATTGGGGGCATAAACGGACGTCCAGTTAAATAAG
This sequence comes from Batkoa obscura, assembly GCA_030770535.1. Taxonomy (NCBI): domain Eukaryota; kingdom Fungi; phylum Entomophthoromycota; class Entomophthoromycetes; order Entomophthorales; family Batkoaceae; genus Batkoa; species Batkoa obscura. The sequence goes on along the minus strand of JASVEC010000005.1, from coordinate 224,089 downwards.
TATATTTATTTAATATCTGTTTGAAATTGCCTAAAAAATAATAAGCATCTAAACGTAATTCATTATGAGTGAAATTTAATGGAGAATTAAAGTCATAGTTTCCCGGTGAAAATGTATTTCTAAACACCCCATAGCCATTAGTACTCATGTAAAAGGGTACTGGATTAGGATTATTTCCATCTACATAATTATAATCTGTAGTTATGTTAAGTTTCGTATTACGATGACTAAATCGTCCATTTTGCATACCACCACCAAAATATTCCTCTTCTTTTAATTGTTTTAATAATTGAATTGTACTATTTGTATCCTTATTAAATTCAATAGAATCTACTTCTTCAAAGATAATTTGATTAGAACTATTTAATAATTTAATCTTAATAGGTTGATAATTGATAAGTAACTTAAATTGAGTATTAAGATTAGTAATTTGTAAATGATTTGAATTTTTATAAGCAATGACTTTGGTAGGGGTAAATTTATCAGTTACTACTATTGGGGTTTTTAACTCACTAAAATCATGTTCAGAATCAACTCCTTGAATACGTAAGATATTATCTTCAAGCCAACTTATTAATAATTTATGACTATTGTTACTAATAATTAATACTTTATTATCTCCTATTTGTTTATATTCTTTGAAATTATCTAATTTACTACCTTGCACTACAAGTGTTGTAATACAAAATAAAAAGAATAATAAATTATTAAAACAAAATGGATTAATTGACATAGTTGAATTAATAAATGGAATGAATATTATTGTTTATTTTTAATTATTATTAAGTAAATTACTTTCTTTTTATATTTTTAATTTTTGAATGTTTTGAATGTTTTAAGTATTAGGTAATCGTTATTTTGAACCATGTATAAAATAAAAATCAGGTGATTTTATCATTAAATACCAATACTATTTTTTATTTCTCATACAATAGTAGCTTTTAACTAAATTTACCTTATTTCAAACTATCGTATTTATTTGATTTTTTGAAATAAATAAAAGCGATACTTTATCATTAAAATTGATATCCTAGTCTAGCATTTTACTTAATTAATATAAAAGCTATCTTTTTTTAAAGAATGAAGATTTATTAAGTAATATTCCATTTTAAAAAAGTGAATGATCCGTAACTACTTGTTCACCATAATATTAAAATTAGTAGAATAATTTCTAGTTTTTATGATATGAGGGTATATTTTTTGTTTAAGAATTTTACTAACAACCGTTCTACTTAAACAACGTTTAAAAAATAAAAAAGTAATGAAATCAAAAAAAACGTCACCATATGATGCTATGGTTATAAGTCACATCTCTTTTGATGCTAATTCTTTTTTTTGAAATAAAAATAAACTAATTCAATTTAACAATACATTAAATAAAGTTGATTATAAAACTAACTTGACTTAAAATACTATTAAATTCTAACTTAAATTAACTTTATTCAATTTTATTTACCTTATCTATCAAACTTAGAATTATCAACAAATTAATTAATAGCTAAGTTTGCTTGATAGCCAGAACTACTCATTTTATTATTCTAATGTCATATAATGAATACTGAATAATTATTAATATAAAATAATGACATTTATTAACCATCCAAGTTGAAAATAAAAGCGTTAAAAATAATATTTTTAACAAATAAGAACTATACTTAATTATTTACTTTAATTCTAGATTGATAATTATTTCTTATAAAAATCAAATTATTATCAACTTGTTATAACTATTAATATTATTAAACAAATGAAACAATAAGCGGATATAAGTTATAGATAAATGTTAATAAAACTTTATATCATTTATTATTATTATTATTATTACTATTATTATTGATTATTTATTGTTATTATTTTTTAATCTTGAATTTTAGAATATAAAAAATAATGTTTAACAAATTACATATGAGGATGTTCTTTTTGGTTTCATTATTTTTTCATTTTTTATAAACAATTTATAGTTTATAAAATTTTATTTATTTATTTGTCATATTGATTTCTGTTAAATATTAATAATTAAATTTTCAATATTAAAATTAAAGGATTTATTGTAAGAATTTTTATTATCTATTTGCAAAAAATATTATTTTCATATTTTAATGTTTATATTTAGTAACTATAATAAAAAATAACTGTTACTATATTATATACATATAACTACCTAATTAAAGTATTAAAAAAATTCCTTAATATAATAATTTAAAGCTTTTTACTAAATTATTCCTTAATGTTATACCTTTTAATAAAGTTATTAAATTTTATAATGTTTTATATAAATTTTATAACAATATTTTATATTTTATATTTATATGTATTTTATAACTTATTGTATATTATATTTATTAATTTAAGTCTATCTTAGTTATATAAACTAAGATTTTTTGATTTATAGTGTGAGAGTTGATACTCAGTGGTTGGAGTTAAAAGCAGTTCTTGGTTGATTAACTTGCCTTGAGTTGAACGGTCTTAGTCTATGTAACTAAGATAGACTTAAATTAATAAGAGTAGTGCAAAATAGGCTATGAACTATGTAAAACAAATAGAATAGAAGATACTACTGTAAAATCTACGCAAGATGTTATCAGAAAGACTTAGTGGCTTTATTAATGGTACGATATCAGGGGGTAATTCAATTAAAAAGCCTCGAGTTATCATGTTGAAGAATCTCTTTTATATCCTCTGCAGTGTGAAGTTATAAATTCTCACAGCAAATCAAAACAAGGAACTCTGGATTGATTATACCACATGGTTCACGGTTAAATTGATTACAAGACTACAACTAGTTTTGTAAACAAGTTAAATGATTGTTATCTTATAATTAATTCGAGAACTGATAAAGCAATATTTCACATAGTTATAATCCATTTAAGGTTCTGCTGCTGCCTCTGCGTGTGGTTTAATATTTGCTTTGGCTTGTGTTTATGTTTATGCTTTTACCAGTTCCTCAAGCTGTGATCCAACCTGTTTTTCTTCTTGTGACTTTACTTGTGCTTCAACAGTTTTATTAGCTTGTTGTTTATTTTGATCTTTATGATTTTTTTCATTTTTTAAATAAGTCCATCTAATATTATTAAGCACTTTAATTTTATTATAAACAGTTTGATCTTTAACTTTATTACTTATCAATTTATGAGTAACAAATTTCAATGGAGTATTAATTTCATAATTGACTTTTTTTCTTTTAGTTGTAATACCAAATGTATTAATTTCCAAATACTCAAGTTTAGGAAATAAAGATAAGAAATAAAAAAACTCATTAAATGAATTATAATAATATTCAATCATGATTCTCTTAACAGAATTAGAGTGAAGTGCTTTATATTTTTCATCATAAAGTTCTTCTTTATATAAATTACGTTTACTAAATACATCTGTACTAATTCACCAAATAGATCCTAAAGTAATACTTTCAATATTAGGTAATTGATTAAGTCGAAGTAACTTTTCTCTAGTTAAACTTGAAAGTTTAGCTTCAATTGAAGTAGATACTACTTCTATATCATCAAGATTAGTATAAGGATCTGATTTTAACTTTGTTTCAATTACTTGTACTTTACGTATATTTGTATTAATATATTCTGTACTGTAGCTAATAAATTCTAAAGGAGTATTAACCATTTGAATATTCTCTGTTCTTTCTGGACTACCAAAACATTTAATATCATATTCATGATAATGTGCTTTGATTTTAATTGCTGGATTCGAGATAAAATCATTTTGAGTAAACACAACTGGAGCATAAATAGTACCTATCGTTTTCAAATGGAATATATTCAAATTTCTAAAAGTTTTGAGTCTTTCAATACCATCAAGATAAATATTAGCTTGAATATGAATTTTAAGAGTTTTCAATACGCTTGATTCTAAATATTTAACTACTTTTTTAATCATGATTTGATTACCATAATATTCAAAATACTCAAGTTTCTTTAAATAATTCTTAAATAATTCCAAACATTTATCTGAATTCTCTGTGTCCATGATCATTTGTTTTAATTCTAGTAATTTATTATTCAATGCTTCCTTAAGTTTATGAGATCCTTTTTTATAATAAAGAGATACTAAGTTTGGACAAGTATCAATAAACTCAAAATTTCTATAATCAATGATATTCAAATGCTTCATAATAAATCCATTTCTTTCAATGAATCCCCTTTGATAATCTTGAAATCCACGAAAGTCATCATAAGCTGAATAAGTTAAATTGTGTCGAATAGTATTTCCCACTAACTTTGATAAATATTTACTTAAAAAATAATATTCAAATAAATCATCTAGATCTAAGTACTGAAAGATTTGTTCAACCACATGTAATGGCAAACCCTTGAGTTCAATCGTCGTTTTGTTATTAATTTGAAATGAAATGCTTTCTTTCTTATTAAAAATAGAAAGAATGTTTTTTTTTAAAAAAATTTCTATAGAAAACAATTTGGTCAATTCAACAATAAAATATTAGATTAAAATAAAATTAGCCTGTTAATTTGTTCTTGAAATTAAGGGAGGACCAATCAGCTTCAAACGAATTTCCCAAGCAAAAAATAGCCCAACTAATAAAATGAAGTAAAATATTTTATTTTACATTATATCCTTAAATCCTAATGCCTCATGACAATATACTATCATAGTATATATTATAATTAAAGCTACTTAGTCTAATTTAATTTGATCTTTAAATTTAATTGAATAAATGTATCATTAAGCAAATTTCTTATCAGTAACTTTTACTTCTATTTTTTGCCCATGTGAAGTTGGATATAATCCCTTAAATAGAATTCACATTGATATGGGGATGTATTTTTATGTTTAAGAATTTTACTAACAATTTTTCCACTTAAATAGCGCTTAGAAGATAGAAAAAATAATGAAACCAAAAAAAACATCCTCATATAAAAGTTTTGTACAATTTTTTTGATTGGGTAGAATGAAAATTATAACTATTTCAAATACATTCAAACTATATTTATTTTAATTTTTATAATAAAGTTTGATTTCTTTTTTCTGTATTGTCAGATGTTTAGATAAATGATAAATAAGTTTTATATTAAATAAGATTGTCTGGTTTTATAAACTAATGTATACTACTTTCAATTAAAACTTTATACTGCACTTTATAATTTACCATCGTAGATGCGTTTGAGTAATATATAAGGTATCACAATTGATGATAAATAATAAATATCCATTCTATTAATGTTCCTTTATTACTAATAATTATTCTTTATACGCATCATTTAGAAAGGCTTAAAATACTAAATTACTACTGTAAATGCTTAAAGATTATAAAGCAAAAATTAAGTCAAAATATAGTTTATTATTAATATTTATAATAAATTTAAGGGCCATATTATTTAAAAATCCAACTTGTGTTATGAATATGTTTCAATTTACTTTTATAAAGCGGATACTGCTCCGATTTATAAGGTGTAAACAGTGACAATGGAGTAGTGATGTGATAGCTAATATTTTCATCAAAATCTGTTAAATCAAAGCTTGCAGTTCTTAATTGTTCAATATATGGAAAAAGGGATAAAAAACAGTAGAATTCTTTTAATGTATTACAAAACTCCTTAATTTTAATTTCTTTGATAAACTTACATTTGATTGAATTATTTTTCTCGTCATAAAGGTTAACATCATTTAAATTGGATTTATCAAATATACTTTTAGTATCGGACCATTTTGTATTTAAAGATAAAACTTTAATATTTGGCAAAAATTGAATTGCAATTAAAATTTCCTTTGATAACTCTTTGAAATGAACATATTTTAATGTTGATAACTTCAATACATCATATTTAACTGGAAGATTGGAATCAAAAAAAGCTTTAGTAATAATATCACTACTTTTAAATACATTAATATTCCCATAAGCGTTAGTCTTCTCAAGCTCACCATCAGGGTAGTCTATTAGTTTAATGCTCTTAAATTGCTTTATATTACCAAAACATTCAATATTCAATTTAGATTTTGTTTGAATTTCCAACTTTAAGCTAGAAGTGAAATTCAAGCTAGGATTAAATGTCACAGGAGCAAACAAGGATAGATCTGTTTTCAAATGCAATACATTTAATTTATTATAATTTGCTTTGATTTTGTCTAATCCGTCGAGATATAGTTTACTGCCGCTATATATTTTAAATGAAATCAGTTTATTAGGGTTCAAATATTTGATGACGCCTCCAGTGTATATACTCCTTCCAATGATTTCAAATCCTTTGAGTTGACCTAAATAATTATCAAACATTTTTAATGTTTGTTGATAATTATCCGAATCCATAACCATCCATTTTAATTTTGATAATTCGCTATTTATCTTCCTGCTACTACTTCTCGATCCCTTTTTATAATAAATAGATATTAAATTTGGACAAGAATCCAAGTATCTGATGTTTTTATCATCAATTATATTAATATGTTTCATTAATAATACATTTTCTTTGATAAATTCCTGTTGATGGTTTTGGTATACTCTAAGATCATCATAAGCCGAGTGGGTTAAATTATATTTGATTACATTGTCCACAAGCTTGGATAAATATTTGTTTAAAAAACGAAGCTCAAATAATACGGCTGGATGCAATAATTTGAATGTCTCTTCTACTAGAAGCTCCGGCAAATACTCGAATTGTATACTCATTTTGAAAGAAACTTAGGGATGAAAAAATATCTTTTCAAAATAAACTATTTTGTTCTAAATAAAATGATGATTTATCTTAACCAGTAGGTAGAGTGTTGGGATAAAGTATTGATAAAGCCATCAAAATAACCAATCAGTTTTCAATACACAGTCAAGTGGTGTTTAAATTTTTCAACATTGTAGTAATTGGTATAAAGCAAAAATAAAAAATGGGCGATTTTTTCAGATGAACTCACTGCTATTCTTTTAACCCAGCAAGAATTTTGAAAAAAAAATCAGTAAAAAAATAACTATATATTATTAAACCTTTTAACTTGATGGGATTAATCGTAGCAATATAAACTTTGACATGTGATAATAAACGTTGATATAAAGAACAATTTTAGTTACTGTAAGTTCAGTATTTAGTTGCTTACAAGATCCTGTGTTAGTTGTTATGCTAATATGTTACTAATATAATATTTTTATAGCCAACTTTATTCAATTACTTTTTAATAAATGTTGAATATAACCTGTTATCTAAACTATACGATATAGAGGCCTTTGTTACTAAGCAGTCTTAAGATAGTACAAATAGTCGCAAAAAATAACTATTTGAACTTGTTCGCCACAGCGAAGCCATCAGTATCATTAGTAATACATTGGCTCTACAGATTATATACTTATTATCACCAATGCGATACCATTTTCAGTTTTTTATATTGCTGGTAGTTATATGGTTAGCTTTTAAAGGATTTTATATGCTAAATAAGGCTTTTTTGTATCTCAAAAAGTAATATATAACAATTATAATGATTATAATATATAATTTTAATTTATTGCCATTATTAAAGTTAAGTTCTTTTGCTTTAATGCTAATAGACTAGCTCTATTGCTTCCCATATTAAAACAAAGAGGTAAAGCTACTTTAATTATATTTTTCAAAAACCAACTTTATTGTGGAGTACTGTGGGCTATTTTAAAGAACAATGCTACTAAACATAAGTTAGTGAAGTAGCATTATTGCTCATTTTTATCTATAAAGAAGCGCTTCTTGATATAAATATAAATAAAATTTTTATTTATTCATTTTTTCTAACTTTGACTGATCTTAAAATCAAGTGTTTATAAATTCAAGGGTTTGAAAGAAAATATAATTAAAGATACGTTATGAATTCTTCCAGATAAGAATAAAATAAACTTAATGTTATACTTAAAGAGCTGAATAAAGCAACGGTACTAATATTTTAGAGGATATAGTCCGAATTACAGTTTTTGGTATAGAAATAAATACATGATCTTTATAAAGACATTGATGTTATTCTAGTACTTGGAATTTATACGATATTCAGCTTTATCAAACCATCCTTACGTATAATTAAATATTATAAAGTTTGTTTACATTTAGACGATTGCTTTAATAAAGGAGCTTATTTTGAAAATATAATATTTTGTTAGAAATTCTCTATCATGTAAAATCCATCAATGGTATGTTGACCAAAGAATGCAGAATCGCTAGTTGGATTTGCATTATGAAAGTATCACAAAATTGAAAACATTTGGAGATTGATAATTTAAATAGCCATTTAAAACAAAGATAATTGCTTAAACATCAACAGTTATAATCCCATTAGTTTAGATTTGTCTATGGTAGCAGTATAACTACCCTAAGAAATTATTATATTGGTCTGTTATTTAAAGTAAATAAAATTAATAAACATTCGACCTAAATTAGAGGAGCTTAATCGCTTATTAAACAAACAGTTCCCATAACTAATTGGATAAAATGTTTAGAATTTAAAATGACTGTACTTATATTTTAATTTGTCAATTATAAAATTTGCCATTTTTAATTGAAAGGATTTCTACCTAGTGGTAAGACCGCTGTCTCTTGCTAGCCGGGTTTGAGGATTGAACCTTCGTAAGCCTTAGGGGAATTAAACGCTCACTAAAAAAACACTGTCTAGATCGCCTGTCAACGCAATGCAAAGTCTCTCCCTCGCGTTAAGCTATTCTCATATCTTCTAAAACCTCCAAACTTTCTTCAGATATTCTATATACTAATATTTTTCAAATTTTCAAACTGTCTCAAATAAATCATACCATCCTATCAGATATGGAATCAATAATAATAATAACAATATGGTGGTACATAATAGGATTAACTCTATGTTGGGACATAGCCTTTTAGATTACTACATATTATATGTCCTATACTATCTAACTTTGAACTAAATGCTATAAGTTTAACTTTCAATCTTGTTCAATAAGAAAAGCTCAACACTATATTATAGTTTAACAATTAGCATTTTATAACAAGCAATAACAAAATACTTGTATTTTTTTTGGATATATTTTGGCTCGTTTCAAAAATAGAAAAGCATTTGAAGAGTTCACTTTAGGCATTATTTAATATAATGTTTGCCCAAATGCAATAAACATTTGAAAAATTAATTGAATATTATTCTCTTCATTTTATTTTCTAATTTTATTTTTATCAATTTTCTTATCAATTTTATTTTACTTTTTAGTAAATTTTGGTATCAGCTAATCTTAAATTTATTCTAAGTATAATAAAATAGATTCCAAATTTATTAGCTAGCAGAGTTGTTAAAAATAATATCCATAATTAAATTCAAGTATTTTCTTGTAATCTAATAATACATTGAACAGCTGTTATTTTATTATTATAATGTTGTATAATAGTTATTGCTACTATAATAAGAGAGGATTGGTGATTATAGTTATCTTATCAAACCAAAATAACATACCATCATTTTGACTTTCCCAGTTCAAAAAAGACTTGAAGAGGTTGAGCTCTCTTCCTGTACTCCCATAAGTTTCCCAATCAGTGGTTTAGTATCTAGAGCCTACTACCTTTAGTATCTTCTTTTTTGTTTTAGCTAATAAAACACTTGGGGCGTATGTATTGCAAGAGAAAGAAAAATAGCGTATCATGTATCAAATAAATTATTTAATAATATTCATTGAAGTACTAAAGGGTTGTCTGATATCTTTTCATTTCTTAAAGTTAACCTAGTATAACTTAGTGTACTATAAACAACACAACATTATTTGGACAAGATTATAGTAAAAGTGTTTTAATGGAGTTTTTAGTAGGAATGTTGTGATATTAAATATTTGTTCCGATAGATTTGAAGTTCCTTATTAAAGTTACAATTATTGATAGTTTTTGACTATTTTTTGATATCTTTAAATTCAAAAATTTACATATAAGTTAGTACATTGTTTTATACTGACAGAAAACCATTAATTTAAATAATAGAAGTTACCTTTTTTATAACACAAATAAATTGGTAAGTGGTACAGTAATTGATTTTTTTCTAATGAGCAATTTTATTGTTTTTGATTTTTTATGGTTTTATAGCTCTCTTGATTTTATTGGTCTTAACTTCAGCACGTGCTTCGATGAAGTAACTCGCAACGGTCAAATTTGTTGAGTAAATTTATTCTATTGAGTAAATTGTGTCCAACATTTTTTTAAACCTACAACAAATTGTATAGTATCCAAATTTCGTTTAGTATTACCTTTTATTTTAACTAATTAAATGTCTGTTTTTTAGGACAAACATTGTCTTCTAAATATGCATACTAGCCTTTGTTTTCGTTTAAGTTTTAGCCTACTATTCTAATAAGAATTGTTTATACTTAAAACTTAAAAATTAAAGCTAAAATATATTAGACTTATTACTTCAATTTCCAATTATAGCTTTAGGTATTTATCTGTAAATAATATGTGTGAATATATGATTTCAAATGATTATAGAATATGGTTTAAACTTATTCAAATGCATTGTGTTATATAGATAAAGTATTTGTGTTCTGTAAAGTGAAAAATATAACATACGAATAATAATGTTATTGTTTTTATCAATTAAAGTAAAGTTAAAGTTAATATAATAAATTGTAAAATTCATTATGAAATCCAAAAAAAAAGCAGTTACCCAATTGAGGTTAATAAGTAAAAAAGCTCTTGACAGTTATAATATTCTTTATGTTAAATCATAAATAAGGCAATAATCTAATTCGATGTTTCATTTATAGATATTTAACTTGTAATGCTAATACTCAGCTTGTCAATCAAAGGATACATAAAATTTATAATTAATAGTAAATTTGTACTAAATTACCTATATGAATTTCGCCATATTAATTTATTAACTGAACAGCTATATAATTAATTAAATGTACCTCAGAGTAAATTAAAACCGTTTAAGTAAATGTTTGCTACTTAATAATTGATATCTCATTAATTTTAGATCAAATATGTATAGTACAAGAAGAACATATAGATTTAATTAATTGGTACGAACAGTAGTTGTATACTTAGATAGATACTATAAATAAGAAAGATATACTGCATTTACTTCATGTTATTTTATCATTATTTAGCAACCATATATGAAATTAGCAAATCTCTTACTTTTAATTAATGTCCCTACATTTTTAGGGTTTAATCTGAAACTACGTGGTACAGATGCAGCCTCTGGAAGCGCAGATCCTTTCTTATCTCGAATTAAGAATGAAATGGATGCTATTACTGCAGAAGCAGCAAAAGATATAGCTGTAAAAAGAAGAAGTAAAAACTTACTTCGTGGTTTTATTTCCGAAGGTTTGGTACCAAATGATAGTGAGTCTAAAAGATATTTAAGGTTAGCTGGAGCATCTTACTGTTCAAATAAAGCATTAGAGGCATGGAGTTGTGGGCATTGTAAACAATCTGCTTCTACAAAGTATTTTACTGTAATAGAAGATCCTACCTATTCTACCAAGGCATTGATTGCTGTTGATTCATCTAAAAAGGAGATTATCATTTCATTTAGAGGGTCATCAAATCTTCCAAATTGGTTCCAGAACGCTAAGCTTATTAAGACTGATTTGCTAAGCAATAATCCAGATATTAAAGTCCATCTTGGATTTAAACAATGTAGAGATAAGTTGAGTGAACTCTATATCCCAATTCTCACAAAATTGTTGTCAGCAAACTCAGGTTTTACAATCGTCAGTACTGGTCATTCGTTAGGTGGTGCTATTGCTACCTTAGCTATCCTTGATATTAATAACAAATTGAAAATACCATTTAAGCAAATGCGTTTAGTTACTTTTTGCCAACCTAGGGTAGGAAATGCTAATTTTGCAGAATGGTTTAATAAGAATGTCTTAGATTCTGCACGTTTTACTAATAATAACGATCCTGTTCCAAGACTACCTAGTCGTGTCCTAGGATTTGTTCACCAACATACTGAGGTCTATGTCAAAGGCATGGTAGCTAAGACATGCTCTAATAAAGTTGTGGAAGATAATACATGCCTTTCCTCCGACCTTCCTGGCATAAAAAGTGCTCTTACGGACCATACTACTGTTTGGGGCATTCAGTTCGGTGGTGGTTGTGACTAACCGATTTAAAAATGACTTTGACTGTAGCTATCTGGAACTAGTCAAATTGTCTTTCGATTTTAACATTAAATTTAATTAATTATATTTTTTTGTAAGCTTTTTGACTTTTAATAATAGCTGTAGTATTTAAAATAATTAAAAGGCGAGCTCCTTTTGAGCTATTTAAAAAGTAACCCATATTACTCAAATACTTGGTGTAATATAATTATGGTTAAGTACACAATTAATGTCTTTTGGGGAAATACTATAATTCAGTTTTATCTAAGAAATTGTAAAATCTTGAAAATTATATATCAATTTAACATGCCAACAACAATCATAGTCGCTAGAATAATTACTATTGACTCTTTGCTATGATAAAAGCTAAGTTTCTACGTTCTCTTTATAGACTGATTTTAATTTATTAACGCCACAATGCTCATAATGGCGTTTATACTTAAATTTAATACCAGCTTTTAAGATCTGTATCTGTAAATAAGCTTAACAACTACTATAATCAATTAAGATTAACCCCTTCCTAGCTGTTTTAAATAAATTTATAATCAATAGGGTACAGTAGGATCATTAATATATAACGTTAGATTTTGCATAAGTTTCAAACATTCAAAGCATCATATTTGTTTATTTTTACTCAGCTTTATGTTTACTTCTAGACAGACACTTTTATACATAGAATAGTTTTAAAATTTCAAAATTTACATGGCTTTTGTCAGCTCTTCACTTACTAACTAAACGGTATGATATATTTAGAGAGCATCGCCAAATATTTTCGAGACCATTATAAATAGTTCAACAAAAGAAATGTGAATGTTCTTTATTTAGTATTTCGTCCATTTAATACAACATAAAATTTCAAAGAACCTTTTATCTAAACTTCGAAACAAAAATACTCTTGAATTATATAAGGACCAAAATTCTTAAATTTGGGGCCAAAAAAGCCAACAGTGTCAAAGACACTCAATTTCGGTCAGCTGCTAAATTTAATTAAAGAGTAAAAAAATGTTTGAATCTATATTTTGATATAGTACCCTTTGATCTGTTTCTTTTCTTACTGACAATAGTCACAGTTTTTTAATGTTTCGTTAAAGGTACAATTAAATATTAAAATCCTAAAGGATTAACTAGTACTGCAATTATAGATATAAACCTTTCTTTTATTTATCTATAGAGGATTAAGAATACTAAAAACTTACCTTAAATTAATTTAGTGTGAGATTTTTACATTGATGTTTTTGACAAAATCCTAATAAAAACTATTTAATTGGTATATAAAGTAAAGCTTATGCTATATAGACAAAATTCCGTACTTTCCGGAACAACGTTCACATTATAGTGTCTTGAGGGAGGCAACAATAGTAAAAACTTGTTAAATTTTTATTCTAAAAAACAACGGGTGAGATTGTAAGCATTTAATTTCAAATGTACATTATTTACTGATAATATTAAGGCTACTGTGATTATATTATTCTCAAACAGAGTCATGAATGCAAGAGTTTAGACAGTTTGAATTTCTCAAGTTACCTCCAAAAAAGTTTATTACATGAAATTATAGTATTAGGAATAAGTTATAAAAGCAAGACAAGAGCATATAATAGGATTTGTCAAAGTATATAACCATTTAGAATATACATATTGACTATAAATATTTACATTATTTAATTGATTTTTTAAAATTTAAATAATTCAACAATAACTTTATAAAAAGCTCAAAGGTCCTGTATAATTACAATAAGGATAACTAATAACGTTATTTCTTAAATGACTGAAAATATTCTTCTCAAGCTCAATGATCTTTTTCTAAATGTTAATATAAAATACTATTTCAATGTTAAATACCAAATATATAATTTACATTAAACCATGTGTTACTCAACCTTAATTTTACCCCTTCTAATTTGAATAATGCAGATGTAACATCTATATTTAAAATCGCATGTGTTACTTTCCTTATAGCTTTTATTGCTGAATTATTAAATGAAAGATCGACTTACTATCAAATAAAACATCAATGACCAATAATAGTAATTTATGAACATAGTGACTATAAAGCAACACACTATTATATCTTCTAATATCCAGTAAAGTTTTTGTATGTCCACCTATGGTTATTGTTAGTTTTATTTACAAATAAATCAATAAGGATTTACTACAAAATCACTTGATTTATTTCAATAATATATTTATCATTCATTTATTTAATTTTATTCGTTGACTATTAATTTATTATAGAAGTTCTCCATTTATATTTTTTACAAGAAAATAAGCATTTTTAACTAGACATTTAAATATCACTATAGTAAAATGAAACAATATAAATATAGGTCAATATTTCTACTATTGTTAACATAATTTCAACATGAAGTTAAACATTACATTACTATCTTCTATTTTCTATCTTTCCGCTTTTAATGGTGAACTACAGCAAGAAGCTAAATTCAACGCTACTTCTGTTTCTGCTTCTTCAGACTCATACCTCAATAACTTGATCTCAAATCTAAACCAAATTGTTAAGGATTTTAAAGACATCCCAGTAAAACAATCTAGGGCATCTACAGTAACTAGATTGAGTGTGTCAAATGAAGCAACTGCAAAGAAATTTGCAAGGCTGGCTGCTGCTGCTTACTGTAGTGATTCTACCTTATCCAGCTGGAAATGTAGCCATTGTTCAGTATATGGAGGATTAAAAGTGGTCAAAGTCTTTGATAATTCCAAGCATGAAACAAGAGGCTTTGTTGGAGTTGATTCTGTTAACAAAATTGTTGTTCTTTCCTTTAGAGGAACATCTAACATAAAAAATTGGGTACAAAATGCTAAAATTGCAAAAACCGATTTGTTTTCTGGTAATAACAAAATCCAAGTTCATCTTGGCTTCAAAGAAGCTAGAGATGCTCTTAGTCTAGTTTATACACCAGTAGTAAGTGAACTTCTAAAGAGCAATCCCGGTTTTAAATTGGTTGTTGTTGGTCATTCTTTAGGCGGCGCTATTGGTAATTTAGCAGCAATCGACCTTCAAGCATCTCAAAAACTCTCATGGGGAAATATTCAGCTCTTTACTTATGGACAGCCTAGGGTAGGAAACGCAGACTTTGCTAATTGGTTCAATTCCTTGAATTTACTTTCAACAAGAGTTACCAATGATCAAGATATTGTACCCCATGTCCCTCCTCGTTCAATGTCGTTTAACCACTACTTTATTGAAATGTGGTTGCATAAAAATTCAGCTAAAATTTGTTCAACTTCCCAAATCGAAGATGCTTCTTGTGCCCTTTCTGCTGAACCCTTTTTAAACGTTAGTGATCATCTTACTTATTGGGATGTTCGTCTTGGTGGAAGTTGCTAAAAATAAAAAATGCCTTCAAGTCTTTTACTTTTTCATATGTTTTTCATATTCAAATCGTTTTAAGGATATTAATGAAAATAATTTATGATAAACATTTAAAATAAATTTGAATAACAATTAAACTAAACTAAAATTAATGTTTATTATTATGCAATATGCAATATTTTTTCAATATCGTCATATATTGTAGATCATTTGGACCTAAGGGTTATGAATGGTTACGAAAATCTATTGAAGCAAACCAAAGCTACGAGCGTAGTTATAAGCTGCCCTTACAATAGCATGCTTGACCTTTTTGGCTCTAAAAGCAGTCTTTTCGCTAGCACCTTCTTTCCCACTTGGTTTCTTAGCTTTAGTTTTTGCCACCTTACCGCTTTTACTACTTTTAGTCTCTTTAGCTCCTTTACTACTCTTAGTACTTTTAGTTCCCTTGGTATCTTTAACACTCTTGTCTCCTTTAGTACCCTTGATTCCTTTATCGCCTTTAGTATCTTTGGCTTCTTTGGCTTTTTTTGTACCCTTGCTACCGTCATCTGTTGTTTTGATGTCTTCTTTAGCCTTTTCAACAATAGTTGGTAGATCCTTTTCTAATTGCTTAAAATATGTATCTAATTCACCAGAAGGCTTGCTAAGGCTCAGGTCTTTCTTCCCCCCTTTTGTAGCAACGGCTTCCTTCTCTCCTTTTCTAGCAGCACCTTTTTTCCCTTTTTTATTAGCTTTAGTCTTCTTTGATCCTTTGCCAGCTTTCATCTTTTTGTCTCCTTTCACACCAGTGAGTTTATTTGCTTTAGATCCAGAGTCCTTTGAAGCCTCTCCTTTTGACTTTAAAGTCCCTATCTTAGGTGCTCTTAGCTCCCAAGCATGAGCGAAAGTAAGTAAAGCTGATACTAAAACTAAAATAAATAAAAGTTTCATCTTATCTAAAAGTAATTACATGTTGATGTTTCCTTTGCTCATATTTTATAATGGGCTGAATGAGGACCGAGAACAATAACTAATAATAAAAACAAACTGATATATTAGAATGTTTTTCTCGATACTATATTCCGAGTATTTGGCTATTTCCTCTGTAATATGGAATTAATAATATTTAGTAACTTATAGTCATTTATTGAGCTTTTAGAAGAACCTTTGAAATTAAAATTCATTTTATTTACAATACAACCAATCATATTTACTCTACATTTTTCGTGACTTATAGTTTAGCAGCCAGAATTGCTCAATTTTATAAATTGTAGAAAAATAAAATTGACTTAATTGGAAATTAGAATTATTAAGTATGATGGTACTTCATAATATATCATACCATATAACATTAATGGCAGCATCTCCGAAGCATAAGCTAATATATTAATTTTTAATAAATAGTTTGAAAGATTTTCAAATAGTTGAATAAAAAGTTATCAACTAAATTACATCTAATGACTTCATATTGTATATTCAATTAAAATAATCAAAATATCGATATGAAGATGTATTTTTTTGTTTAATAATTTTACTAACGATTTTTCCGCTCAAATAGCGCTTAAAAGATGGAAAAAGTGATGAAGCCAAAAAAACACTCCCATATAAAACTACCCTGCATGAGCGTAATACTGTTTTCCATTGCCGCTATAAAGTTCTATCTGCTCTAATACTTCTTTTTATACTTTTTTATATTATAGTAACTTTTTATTTCGCAAGAAAGGCTATTTTAATATATTAAGTAAAGAAATTATGATATTTATATTTATGTTATAATTAATTATTTTGGATTAGAACTTCCAGCATAATATTATGACTTGTATAAAATGATTTAGAGTAATTTGATATTTATACTTTAATAAATATATATATGGGCAACATTTTTAAAATATTTTTAAGTATCTATTTGACTTGTTCATAGCGCATAGGATATGATACATCTGAAATCAAACTAATATAAAATGATACTACATAATATAAAAAAAAATATAGCAGTTAGTAACAATGTTTTACTTATCAATAGCTACAGCCTGTTATAAGTAATTTTTAAAATTTTATTAAATAGTAATGGTAAAGAAATTAATGCTATTTTTTAAAATTAACGAATTTGAAAACATTCTGAAATAAACTATATCCCGGCTTTTTGCCGCTATTAAAGGAAATAATATATTAAATTAAATTCCTCCTTTCGAAAACAATATTATTGATGGTTTAATCTCTTAAGATGACTGGCCTAGTAACATATTATTATTCCAACTAATAAAACGTTCTAGCCCTAAGTCCTTGAGGAGAGAAAATAGTTAAAATCTTTAATAGAATTTTATTAATCAAATAGCCAATAAAGCTGTTAACTTGAGAAGTAAAAGAAACGTTATTAGAAGTAGTATTCTGTTGTCACACGTAGGATATTCTAATTAAAAAATTATAAAGGAAAATCAGAATTACTTCAGATTAATCTGAGTACCAACTGCTAACCACCAGGGGTTTTTTTTGATAGGTTTACTATGTGAAATATAATTTTTAGTGCCTTTTTTGTAGATCAGGCTTAAATGGTTGAGAAATACTGCTTTAAAGATCCTCTTAAAATACTAATATACGCCCTTGATGTTGATAAGTTACTAATATTTAGAATATTTTGCTATTACGAATATTTGAAATTTTAAATGATTGAATCTTATATTCCCCCAAGCATTAGCTTATTTTTAAAAGCAATATCTGTGTCATCCTAACCAATAATTTTTACCTGAGGTTGTGTTAGAGCAGATATTCAAGTATTTACAACCAGTTGATTTATTTCAGTACTTTTTCTTGAGTAAATACTTATCCAAGTTAATGAGTAATTTTATCAAACACAACTTAACGCATTTGGTTTATGATGGACTTATAGGGTTTAAAGATTATAAAAAGGATTTTATTGAGAAAAATGGGATGTTGATGAGACATTTGAATCTTTTTGATGATGATATCAAATACCTGGATAATTTTCCAAATTTGGTATCTCTTTATTATAGAAAACAGCACAGCAGTACCATGGATATATTACCCAGCGAATTACCAGAATTAGAAAAGATGATCATAGATACAAGCAACGCTGGCGGATCCTTAGAATTATTTAAGAACTATTTGAATAAAATTGAATTGTTGGAATTTCATGGAAGTAATATAATAGTTAGAGGCGTTGTTGAGTATTTGAACCTAAGCAAATTGAGAGTGCTCGAATTTTATATTAACCTTAATCTATACCTAGATGGGTTAGATATCTTTAAAGCCTTTAAGAAGTTAACAACATTAAATCTCAAAGTACATGGAACTATATATGGTCCTACTATGTTTGATCGCACATTACATTTCAACTCCAATATAACAATGAAAATCAAAGGAATTGGCTGTAGATTTAATGGGAAATGTTTTGAGGATCTAGAAGAATCAAGAAAGACGCGCATGGTAGACTATATGAGTGGTTAGGCATTTCACATCTATTAGGTTGCCTTAAAAATTTTGTTAGCTATAATATTGAATATATCAACACAAAGGTGCCTAAAAATGAAGAAGCCGAAAAGCCGGAATCAAACCTTTAAACCGATTCCAGTGATTTGAGGCTATTACATTAATAAAAGTTATCCCTGTTGTTTCAAAAAAATTAATTAAAATTTCAGGATTCCAAATAGTGAAATTATTTGTTATATAAAATATGGAATTATTGCACATAAGTATTATATAGAAGTAGATTGAAAAAGAATAAATTTTATAATAAGATGTATAATTTTTTATCTATTTGTAAAAGAATTTGAAACGATTTTATAGTTGACTTGATAAGTTTTCTATCTTCCATTTTTACTCTTAAATTTAAAAAAAAACCTGTAACTAATGATAATAGATGGAAAGATGGAAGCTGAATATATATATACTACCCTGTTGTTATTTAATATCTACAGATGAGTTACTTATTTGGAGAGAAATAAAGCAGTTTATAAAAAACTTGAATGTATTCCAACTTCTCCATTGGTTTTTTTAGCGTTTTTGATATTGACTGTATTTTACTATATCCAACTCAATTATTTATTATCGACTTTATTTGTTATCAATTTTGATTTTAAATTAAATGAAAGCGACTTAATATTTCATCTATTCGCCATGCTGCATTTCTAATAAATTTTTGAATGTTCTTTTATCTGTTATAAAAGTGTTGGAGGTTATTTTTATGTACCAACTTAAAAAATTTATCACTAAATTTTGATTAAATTTTTTAAATTCCTAGTATAAAGGAGTTAATATACCATTTAAGGGAATTTACGCCTTGTAAATTTAGGTTGTTTTTTTACAGAACAGTTAAACAAAAAGTACGTTCTAGCTTTATTTTAAAAAGATACTGAAAAATTTTAAAGAGGATTACATTGTAACACCGGCAAAAATGGGAACTGAGTTAAACCATGATCTGCTATGTTTAAACCGTAATTACCTGGCAGTTACATGTTCAACCTCCTGGTTAAAAGTATACTATTTTTATCAAAAATGTTTTGAATTTAAAAATAATTCTACTGCAGTCCAGTTATATATTTATGAGCTTTTTAAAGTTAACTATAATTGAAAAATATGAAGATCTTGTTATTATGCATAGGATGCGTTTGTTATAGTATTCCTCTATAATTGACTAGGATTGTTTAACTATCTATATATTCATTTTTTAATAGCATGACAGATTGCAAAATACAGATCTTTATTTCTCAACTCTTTGTGTCCTTATAAGAATATAAAAAATTAAACTTTGAGCAGATTTGATGAAACTTTTTTTTAATATACAGTAATATCCTTTCAAAATCTTGATTAATATCAAGGCACAGGACTTGAAATAATTATTACCAATAACCACCCATCTTCAAGACTATGGCTTGATAAACAATATCTTTTGCTATCAATTTTGTTATAGAGTTTTTTATTACTATTTGCATTTCATTAGAAAATTAGGCTTTTTAGGGATGCTAGATGACGTATTATCGGTTTAAAAGTTTATTTTTATTTATTCCAATCAATACAGATTTAACCTATCTTTAAGTTTAATCATATTTTAAATGCAATATTGTTTATACTAAAATATCCCTAGTACTTTTGTATTAATAGTGTTTATTAAGGAACCAAATGTTTTTTAAATTTATTCTTTTATTTGATTTAAGTATGAAGCAAATAAGTATCATTGTTACTAGCTGAACTACAGCAAGTCAAAATAAACAGTTTTGAATGCATTATTAATCCATATTAGGTTAACCTACTTTTAAAGCTAATAACTAATCAGAGTTGATAACTATTTAAAATCTCAATCTAAAATGGTTTGTTATAAAAAAGCAACCAAATATAAATCTATTTTTATTTTTATTTTTAAAATACGGTTTAGTTTACAAATTTAATAGTGACGGACTCATATATTAAAGATAAAGAAGAACGTGAGAAATTAAGCCATAGAGAAAAGATGCATAAATAATATCCATGTGTATGGTATGATGAGGAGATACTTGCAGAACAAAAAGTAGCTCAGGAAAAGGTATTTAACTTAAACAATTTATCACCATCTAAAGAAGAAGAAAAGAAAGAGATAATAAAATTATTATTTGGCAAGGTAGATACAGAAAGGGGATATTTGTGTACTCCTTTTTACTGTGATTTTGGTTATAATATCATCACTCATGTACAGTTACTTTTAAACTTCGGGGTTATTATATTAGATAGTGCTAGAGTTGAATTTGATGATAGTGTTTTAGTTGGTCCAAATGTATATATTTATATAGCTGCACATCTAATTGAAGCTGAATTAAGGAAGGGGTTTACATATACTAAACCAGCTAAAATTGGTAATAACGTTTGGATTGGCGGAGGTGCTATTGTCCTCCCTGGAGTTACTATTGGTTATCGTTCTACCGTCGCTGCTGGTGCCATGATTACCAAAGATGTGCCTGAAGATGTTGTTGTTGGTGGTAGTCCAGCTAGAATAATTAAAAATTTAGCTAATTAAAACAATGTTACAGTTAACAGCTTTATATCTATATATTGATTTTGACTTGTTACATTGATATTGCTTGAATTTAAACCAAAATTCATATAAAGGAATGAGATCTAATTTATTTTGACTTTATTGATTGTTAGTGTTATTATCAAATATAAGATTATAGCTTCGTTTATTTTAGTGTATTGTAATTTCACAAGTATGTTATGCAATTTATTTATAAGAATATATATTGTTTATTAAGTTTGTTACATAAAAAAATAAAGATAAGTATAAATTTTTTATTCTTATTCATTGAATCAATTGCAAATAAAATACTGAAATTTGTAAGCTAGGTATAACTATTATTATTATGATATTATTCAATGATAACGTATTATTTCTATACATAAAATCACACGTTTGTTGTAAAATACCATAATAACGCTCTTTTCAAAATGAACAAAAAATAAAAAATACTGATATTTGAATTTATGCACTATTATGTCGCTACGTAATCAAATTTTTATCAATCCAGCAATATTTATTAAGACATTGGTGTTCGTTATTTTTACTTGAGTAGTTTTTTTAGTTCTTTTGCAAGGTAAAAGCTTCAAGTGTTCCATTCGTTACTATGAAACATAAATATATAAATAGTTGGCTCAAGGCACATGCCTTATAAGTGTAAAACATTTGCTAGAATGGGAATTGTGTTATTAGATTATTGTTCATAATAAAATTAAAAGGAGATGTGAACTTTTTGTGCCTTTAACTTTCAAAAAGCTACTTTTCAACTTGACAGAATAATGCAATCGAAAAGATAGAAACTCAGTCCTGAGTTAAAATCGAAGAGCTATAAAGCTTTTATGCATTACCCATACCTCTGTGAAAGGAACTAGCGCTTTATAAAACATGAAAGGCTTTTCATAATTGAGAAAATTTTAAAGTCATAAATGTGATCCGTGTGTTGATGGATAAAGCTGATGGGGTTTAAATATAGGATTCTAGGGTGTAAGATGTATGTAAATGAGTAATATGGGACATATTAACCAAATTTTATAATAATTGTGAGCTTACTGTACAAATAGCTGATTTTAGTCATTCATTTATTGTACAAATATGATTAAAAATAGAAAAATAAAATTGTTTTACTTATATGTAAATAACACTTAGCATCACAAGGAAAAACCAAAACAATCAAAATGTTAAATTCTGTTGTTTTATTTACTTAGACAAAATATGAATTGGTAAATGTCATAACAAAAGAATAAATGTTAGCATTAAGTGTATGCTTTTTATTACTTTCCTTACTGCTGTAATAATTTGATATTATATCAGTTTTTTATATTAAAGGTTCACATTAATTAACATAGTAAAATACTGATATTGAATAAGAAAGGAAATTGTTAAATTAATAAAAACTATCAAGGTTAAAACGCATTCAGCCCATTAAAAAATCAACTAAGGAAAAGATACATGACACATTCATCTAATGAATAAATACATTATCAAAAGTATTAAACATAAATATAATAAACATGTCCTTCTGTGCTTATTTAATAAAAAGTACGTTACAGCAAGCATAAAAGAAAAGTATACTCTTCTTGATTTTCATTTTTTAAAATCGTTCTCCAAAAAAATAGAAGTGAAATATTTCACTTTTTCAAACTCTTATTATCAAATGTATAAACTTCCTCCAATTAACTTAATAACTATTGACCTTTTATTTTAGATCTCCATTATTCAATCCAATGCTACTCCAGAGTCTCAATCCTTTTGTAATAGGCCAGATTATGGTCAATCAGGGAGACTTATAACGGTAAAAAGCAGTTTCTTTGAAATTAAAAGTTTTACCAGAAACACTATGTCCCATTATGATCTTTCGTTTTCTGCGACTATTTCCACAAAGTTAATTGCAAAGTCATATGCTGAGTCACTAAAGTCTTATGACCCAACTCAATTTGGAAAAGAACCTATCTTTGATGGAAAAAGAAACTTGTTTTCAGCTGAACTCTTATCGTTTGGTGAATTGCTTATTATGGAAGCGAGCTATTCAATTATTTTAAAGACTGTTTAAAACAATATTCAGATTACCCTATCTGAGGATAGCGAAAATAGAGCAAGACCGCCACGACCATTTACAGTTTTTATAACAAAGGTCAAAGAAATTGATATCAAGATTCTACATAGATGTTTAGAAGGTGATACCTCTTTAACTTCAGACTGTTTGTTGGCTATTATGGCTTTGTAATTAGCATTTCGTTGTAAACCATCTACCATGTTTACTACTGTAGGAAGATCCATCTTTACTCTAGAGAATGCAAGGGCAGTCTATGGTGGCTTGGAAAGCTGGCAAGGATATTTCCAAAGTTGTAAGCCTAATATCCAAAAAATGCTACTCAATGTAAATACAACTCCCACATGCTTTTATCAGCCTATATCATTAGTTGATTTTATAGTTAAGTTATTGGACAGACGTGATTCCAGAGATTTTCAACATGGTATACAAGAAAGGGATATGATTAAGATCACAAAAGCTTTAAAAGGTATCACTGTAATTACAACTCACCGTGATGTAAGAAGAACATTTAAAAGCCAAGGCGTCTCTCAACATGCAGCCGATAATGACTATTTTAAAGAAGGAGAATCGGGAAATGAAATCTCAGTTGCCCAATATTTCCAAGACAAGTATAGGTTTCGTCTTCATTTCCCATTTTTTCCATGTACAATCGTCAACAAGAAAGGTAATAAACTACCTTTGGAGGTTTGTAAAATCATGCCAGGACAGAGACATATGAAGAAGTTAAATGAAAAGCAAACATCTGATATGATCAAGTTTACTTGCCAGCGACCAAACGAAAGAGCGAATAAAATTAATGAAAGTATGAGAATTTTGAGACACGATCAAAATGAGTTTTTAGATGACTTTAAAATCTCACTTTCAAACGAAATGATCAATGTCGACGCGCGAGTTTTACCGGGTCCTACAGTTAATTATCATCCTCATAGTAATGAGAATCCAATCCTTACACCAGGTAATGGCTCTTGGAATATGAGGGGCTTAAAAGTGATTCAAGGAGCCCAGCTAATTTCTTGGAGTGTTGTAGCTTTTGTCGATCCAAATATTTTATCTGAAAGGGATATCCAGAGATTTTTGAGAGAGTTTGTGAGTACATCCATAGACATGGGGATGGATATTCCTTCAAAACAACCGCTGATTAATCATGTTAACCCACAAGGTAATATTGAAAACTCATTAAGAGAAAAATATCTTCTTACTGGTAACTTATACCAAATAGAGCTCCAGCTTATCCTTTTTATTTTACCGAATACTGTAACTCCCTTGTATGCCGAAGTAAAGCGAGTGTGTGATATAGTTGTCGGGATTAATTCACAATGCGTACAAATGAATCATGTCAAAAAACGTAATAATCAATATTGTGCTAATGTTTGCCTTAAAGTGAATGTTAAGCTTGGTGGAGTGAATACGCACCTTAATCCAGAGGATGTACCATTTATTTATACTGTTCCTGCTATTGTTTTGGGGGCTGATATCACCCATCCTGGAGCATGTGATGTAAACTGTCCATCGGTTGCAAGCTTAGTGGGTTCAGTTGATTTCAAAGTGGCAAGTTATTGTGCATCTATAAGAGTACAAGCTGGTAGAACAGAAACCATTACAGATTTAGCTGATATGTTTGTAGAAATTCTTAGAAATTTCTTTAAAGAATGTGGCCAAAAGCCACAAAGAGTTCTCTCTTACAGAGATGGTGTAAGTGATGGACAATTTGCCACTGTTCTAAATGCAGAACTTGGAGCTATTAAAGTAGCTTACTCAAAGCTGGAGTCTGGTTACTTACCACCAGTAACTTATTTAGTAGTAAATAAAAGACATCATGCTTGTTTTTTTCCCATTTCAAATCAAGATGCCGATAGACCTGATAACCTTCACGCTGGCACTTGTGTCAATAAAGGTATTACTAATCCTAAGGAATTTGATTTCTTTTTACAACCTCATCTTGGTCTCATGTGAACTTCCCGTCCAGCCCATTATTATGTATTACATGATGAGAATAAGTTTACAAATGATGGTTTACAAGCTTTAACCAATAACCTTTGCTATTTATTCTGTCGTTGCACCAAATCGGTGTCTATTGTTCCACCAATTTATTATGCCCATTTAGTGGCAACAAGAGCTCGATTCCACTCTAAATCCGGTGTATGCAGTGATATTGGGTCTAATGATTCACAAAGAGGTGACATTTGATCCTATGAGAATGTCAAAGAAAATATCAGTACTCAAATGTATTTTGTTTAAACTTAATGCTTACAATAACTACAGGATATCTAAGTTTTTATGGGCATTTTTACATTATTACAATTTAAATAATAAAAGCAAATAAGGTAACGAAATCAATAAATATAGTTTAGAATGGCCTATAATTTATTACATTTTGACTTTTATTGATAGAATTAAAAATACTAATGTCATTAGTGCTGGAACAAACTGGCCCAAAATAATCCTTTCCAAAAAAATTTATAAAGTTTAAAATTTATACTCATATTGAAAGCTTCATATCTAAGTATTGTAATACAGAAAAAACAACAAAAATACCATATTATAGCTTGGGACTTAAACATATATAGAGATGTATTTTTGTGTTTAAGAATTTTACTAACAATCTTTCCGCTCAAATAGCACTTAAAAAATGGAAAAATTGATGAAGCCAAAAAAAACATCCCCATATGTCATTTCTAAAAAATAATAATAATTTATTATACAAAGTATTTTTTATATGGAGATGTATTTTTTTGTTTAAGAGTTTTACTAACAACCTTTCCGCTCAAATAGCGCTTAAAAGATAGAAAAAATAATGAAACCAAAAAAAACACACTCATATATAACTTGATGTTTATAGAAGAGTAAAAATTATTCGTAATTTTTTATTGAAAAATTTAATATTGAATAGCTTTATAAAACTATTTTTATTATTAAAAAATAGCAAAATAAAACGAATAGGAATTAAATCAGACTAGACTATACAACTTTATAAAAGAAGTTATTTACATTAAAAAAATAAAATTAAACTTGACAAAATAGTACGATATGGTAGAAAATCCTTTGAGTATATGGGGATGCTTTTTTGTGTTTAAGAATTTTACTAACAATCTTTCCGCTCAAATAGCGCTTAAAAAATGGAAAAAGCGATGAAGTCAAAAAAAAAAACACTCATATATTTATATTTTTAAAATAAAAAATTGTATTAAAATTATTTGAGTATAAAAGCTTTTTAATAATTTAATGAAAAGTTTAAAATGATTTTGAAGAGATTTTTTTTCACTTTTTGCTAAATACTAATAAAATTGCTTTTTGATAATTCTATTAATACAAGAATTAAATATAAAAAATTATAGACTATTTTAAACTATATCTATTAGTTTCGTTATCTTATTTGCTTTTATTATTTAAGTTATAATAATGTAAAAATGCCCATAAAAACTCTAGACACCCTGTATACCCAACTATTGCTACTTTAAAATTAATACCAACTTTGATATTCACTTATATTTTAATTTATTATTTTCGAGGTTGTTATTCCAGCCTTATTAATATCACTTAATTCTTGTTCTACTTTTTTTATGCATCAATTTTTCAATCTTTATTATTTTATATTCAATTAACGATACTTTAAAATAGTAACAAGTTTTAACATTTATTTCAATTCCAATCTATTACTTCTAAAGTTGCTATTACAGCATTATTATTGTTACTTAATTCTTACTCTAATTCTTTTTAATATCAATATTTCAATCTTTGTTACTTCTTATTTACATTGCATTATAATTAAAATCAAAACAAATAAACTTTAAATGTGTTTTAATAGTTGGTATTTTGAGTTATCTAACTTAAATACTTAAAATTTATTTGTACTTGCTTATGAAGTTTTATTAAGATTTTATTCTAAACTTGTTAAACAGATTATATAAATAATTGATAATTATTAAGTTAAACTTAATAATTTAATTATGGATAAAAGTAACCACAGATATAGCTTTCAATAAGCACTTTTTATAACTTTAATCAACTTACTATGTAATAATTTTATTTTTCTAAATCTCACCTTTACTCTAGCTTTTCAAGTATTTAAATAATTTTTAATTTCTCCTATCAAACTGTAAACAACAACAACTGGGCAATTCAACTTAAAGTGTAATTTATAGAGTAATAAGTCAATATCAAGTGACACAGGTGATAACTACTTTTATTATAGAATCGTAGTATCTTAAAAATATATATTCTAATTTAAAAATTATATAATTTTTTTGAATCGTATGGGAATTACTTCAGTGCCATTTTAGCTATTTCGATTATTTCGATCCGAATTTATGTGGATTGATAGCTGAGGCTTTGTTTAAAATTGATGTATGCTATCAAAAAAAGTGAAATAAACTCTAATTTCGATAAGTTTTATTGTTATTATTCCATTTCAATCGAATGATAATAATAATAGGGGGAGCTTTATGCTTTTACAGATAGAATTCATTGTTTATAAAACAAAACAAAACCTTAGACATTTTAAAAAAAAATAACAATAAAATAGTAATAAACTTTTAAAGAATTTATGCTAATTTATTTCTTCTACTCATAATCAAAAAAAATAACTCAAAAATGCTAAAAAAAAATAGCCGCCTCATTAATTTAAACTTCAATTTTGACGCTAACCTTAAATCTGGACGATCAATCCTAGATCATCAAAATCCAAAAAATAACTCATTTTAAACATAACAATTTTCAAAAAATGTATAAAATCCAATAATGTATCATGAAATCAGATTACAACTTCTTGTTAATAATAATAATAATAATAATGAAGTCTTTAATATCATTAACTCAATTAACTAGTATTTTAAGCCTTAGTTTATTCCCATCAAATACAAATGATTTAGAAGATTTAGCTAACCCAGCGGAAATTACCCTTAATCAAAGTTCAAATCAACAAGTAGATCTCCCAAATCCAAGTCATAATAACTTTAGATTCCAAGCTGATAATAAATCAGATGGCTCAACACTAAGCTATAATGAATTTAAACCCCATGTCTCACATGACCTTGAAGATTTAGCTCACCCTTTCCGTGACCCTTCACGACCAGCTGTACCTTTTATTAATAAATGTAAATGGGTAGATGGTCATCCATGTCCAAAATCTAATTATATCTGTTGGAATAGAGCATTGGATAAAGAATTTTCCGTAGAGAAGCCAGAAGGTAATGTTTGTTGGGTTTGTTTAGGAGATCAATGTACATGCGAGGGAACAAAAGAAAATGGTAAATGTGAGAAATGGTTACAAGATATTCGTAAGTGTGAGGAGTGTAAAGATAAGCAGTAAGGGAGATGAGGAGAAAGTTTTTTTAATAAATTAGTAATTTTTTATTCGGATGTGAAATGTTTCATGATGTTTATTTATTACTTTTATATTATGCTTATAGATTATTTTTTTATATTATTATACTTCTTCTATCTATAAGAGAGTACTTATTTTATTATTCATGGAATTTATTAAAAAAGATAATTAAATATTAATATATCTTTTTTGACAAGATATATTACTATCATTTTTCAACTCAATAGTACATAAATAGGTAAAAATATAGTATTTTCGTATAGCCAATAGCATCGAAAACAATGACACAATCAAATACTTTGTAAATGATTTGAACAGCATCAGGTTGACAATTCTCAATAAAAATTTAGCAAAGCTATTAAAAAAAAATCTCTCTATATTGAAATAAAAATCGAAATTATTTTATATATATTTTGGAGCACTATTTCTCAGAGCCTATTTAACAAATTTTTTACTGGCCAGTTATCAGCAATTCCAAGTAAAAACTCAATAAAATGTTATAAATACTGATAAAGAAATGAAATAAATTTCAGCAAGACTTTTTTATTCTAAGCAAAAAAAAACTTGAAAAAACAGTAAAAATAGTTATAAAAGATATAATTAATAATCCTCGATATTTTTTTATTGAATATAATATTTAAATTCGGTTTTGTTTTTTTATTTTTTTAAATGTTTATAATTTTATTAAGTCTTGCTTGCGATTGTTCAATGTTTGGCGAGTAAAACATTAGTAGAAACGGTATATTTTAATGCTTACAAAATTTATCGATATTATCCAAATCTTCAAATAAAAAAGTGCCTACTAAAAAATTGAGCTATCAAAATTGAGTTATTTTTTTGAATATGATGATCTAGTGTTGATCTTCAGTCTTTATTTTGAGTGTTCCAATTTTAAAAAAGCCATATAAAACCCAAATATATAACATGAAATGAACTTATTATTTTACGTTTTAAAAATTAAAAATTAAAATGAAATATATCTTATTAATAACTCAAATAACTTTCATATTAAGCATGGATTTGTTCCAACCAAAAGGGAATGGTTTAGAAGATTCAGCTAATCCCGAGAGAATTCGATCTGAATCTGAAATTGGTAATTTCCTTGAAAATACGCCTCGTCACCTAAGCTCTAATCGTGCTAGACCCTGTGGTAACGGTCCAAAAAGAGCATATCTTAAACCCAATCCTGACAACGATTCAATTGAAAACACTTCCAAACCTCAAGATGATAACAGTCATAAAGATTCACCCCATCCAAGTCGTAATAAGTTTAGACCCCAAATTGATGATGAAGATTCACCTCATTCAAATAAAGAGCATCCTGAATCCCACTCTGATCATAATCTTGAGGATTTAACTCACCCTTTCCGTGACCCTTCACGACCAGCTGTACCTTTTATTAATAAATGTAAATGGGTAGATGGTCATCCATGTCCAAAATCTAATTATATCTGTTGGAATAGAGCATTGGATAAAGAATTTTCCGTAGAGAAGCCAGAAGGTAATGTTTGTTGGGTTTGTTTAGGAGATCAATGTACATGCGAGGGAACAAAAGAAAATGGTAAATGTGAGAAATGGTTACAAGATATTCGTAAGTGTGAGAAGTGTGAGGATAAGAAGTAGAACAAAACAGAGAAGGGGAGGGAAGGGAAAAGGGAAGAGAACTTTTCATTAAATTTATACGTTTTTATTAGTTGAAATGTCTTTGAGTTTTTTTTACCTTTTATCGAATGTATTGCTTCTAATCAAAGTTCAATACTACATGTTTAACAGCAATTTTTATCTTTTGATTATTTCAAAGGTGCTTCTTTTTATTCTTGAACAGTCAGTTAGAAATGTACTATTTCTCTTGAATTAGCTGTATTCAAGTTACTGAGATTTGTCATGTTTTTCTAATTTTCTTATAGAAAATATAGCAAGGATATCAAATTACAACAGTAAAAATATGTTTTTATATTTCATTTCTAACTTTTTGACAATTCAATACTAATCGAAAAAAAGTAAAGTCAAATAAAGTAATTAATGTTGTTAGCAATAATATCATTTTATTTACTAAACTTAAAAGATATAACAGTTTGAAATGAGTAAATAATTCTTCTATTTCATAAACTGAAGAAAATTGATCTAAAAAGTACACTAAAACTTTGTTTTCTCATTAAATTTTGAACTTTAATTGACTAACCAAAATACACTAGAATTTGGAATGAAATGACTAGCGATCAACAACTAGATCATCAAATGAAAACTAAAATAACTCAATTCTAAGACTACAATTTCGAGAAAGTATAAATTGAACTAATCAACAATATTTTATTTAAAAAATAACTAGATAAAAATGAAATTCCTTGTATTATTAACTCAATTAATCAGTATCTTAAGTCTATCAATTTCTACCTCATCAAATGTGAATAGCTTGAAAGATTTAGTTTATCCAGAGCAAATCCCATTTACATCTGAAACTAAAAATACCCTTAAAGATGTAGCTAACCCAATTGAAATATCAACTAATGAAAATTTAAGTTCTTTTAATAATATAATTAAAGTTCAAAAAGAATCTGTTTTTAATCTTAAAAAGAATAGATTACATTTAAAAGAAGATAAAATCAATTCTTATGATGGTAAAGTAATGAAAAAACAGCCGAAACTAAGTACTAATAATATTATTGAAATCTCTTCCCATTCCAATCATAATCTATTTTTACATCAAACTAATAATCTATTCGAAACCTCTTCTCATCAGAATGAAAGACACTTCAAACCTTTAATTAATCAATGTAAATGGGTAGATGGTCATCTATGTCCTAAGAAAAAGTCAATTTGTTGGAATCGAATATTAGATAAAGAATTTTCAATAGAAAAACCAGAAGGTAATGTTTGTTGGGTTTGTTTAGGAGATCAATGTATTTGTGAAGGAACGAAAGAAAATGGTAAATGTGAGAAATGGTTACAAGATATTCGTAAATGTGAGAAGTGTTAAATTAAAATTCGAAGAGGTATAAGAGAAGAATTATTAAATTACTTTTTATAAAATTAAATACATTTAATTTTGAGAATTACTTTTAATTACTTATTTGTTTAATAACTGATTAATTTTCAAAATATTTTATAAATGAACAAACATAACATTAAATTTCATTTTATTTCTTTTTTAATTCCCACATATTATTCCAACATTAAATAAAATCAATTTTAATTTTTAGTAAAGAATTATAGAATTTTGAAAACAAATATTATTGGTTTATAAAAAACCCAAATTCTAAAACATTAATAAATATAATAAAATTTAAAACTACAAAATGAATATAATTAATGTTCTCATTTTATAGATTATTTCAAGCAACAAATTTAATTACATCCACTTTTAAAAAAATTGGTTGGGTAAGTGCTTAATATATAATAGAACAGAGTAATATATTTATATTCATATTTTTTATTTTTAGAATTATAAATACAGTCAAATTTATTTTCATACTATTAAAAAATATAATAAAAAATATAAATGTAGTACCCCATTATTAGCTCAATTATATAGTACAACAAATGAACCAACTCATAATAGAACCATAGAAAAAATAAACACAAAATTACTATCAAACAATAATAATAATAATAATAGTAATACTCTTTCAATTACTCGATGGCAACAAATAAAATCTAAAATAAAATTAATATTAATGCGAACGAATCGACCTTGGAGTATGGATGATTTTATGGCTTTATTCTCTTGGTTATTTCTATCTAATATATTTTTTATATTACTTGGTACAACTACCTTTTTTTCAACTCTTTTATTTATTGCTAATAGTTTTCAATTTCAAGGTAATTTAAATTTATTATTATTATTATTATTATTATTATTCTATATTTGTAATAATGATAATTTTTATCTGTTTTTATTAATATTTTATACTATTAGAATGGGTACGTTTAACTTTAAGTAAAATCATTAGTAAACAAATAGGTATGGAAGTAAGTATTGGAAATGCAATAGTACCTAATTGGAAAGAGAATAAAATTAGTATGAAGCAAGTTAAATTACAATATAATGTAATAAAAGATAATGAAACAAATTTACCTTACCCTGATTCCCCTGCAATTTGGGATTTAAGTTTTGATAATATTGAAATTACATTATCATTAATAAGATGGTTGGATGGTAAAGAGTTTTTCAATTGATTTATTAAAAGATAAAAGATATTAACAATTATTTCTATTTAGGTAAAGGTTTAGTTAAAGATTGTTTTATTAAAGGGATGAGGGGAGTTATAGGTAAATTCTATATCAAAATGTAAAATTAAATAAAATTTTAAATAAAATTTATAGATCGAAGTCAAATAACTTATCCAGATGAAGAATTTGAACCTTTAAAAGCAAGACAATTAAATCAAAAAAAAGATTTAGAATTAAATTCTTTAATAATTGAAGATTGTTTAATTACTATCTGTCATCCTTATAATTTTCGTCCATTTCAAGTATCTATATTTAATGCTAATATTCCTTTATTAAGACAACGTTGGTTTTTATTTGATATGATGTGTGCCAATTCTATTGTTGGTATGTTTGATAATTGTTTATTTTCAGTTCATATGGCTCAAAATGATATTAATGATATTGATAAAAATCATGGATTTAAAAGGGTAAATATTTAATAATAATAATAACAGTTTACTTTATTTATTTATTATATTTAATATTAATATATTTTTATTTAGTCTCATTTTAGAGTAGATGGAGTACCAATAGATCAATTTAATGGAGGAGTAGAAGGTCCCTTTGGATGGATTACTTCAGGTAGAGTTGATTTTGATGTTGATTTTATGATACCACAAAAGAATGAAGAAGAAGATATATTAGCGATGGTAACAAATGACTTTTTAATTAAAGTGGATGAAGTTGTTAGTAAAAATATTGAAAATCTAAGTATTGAATTACCCCATCATTTTCCGCCATTGATAGATTTATTAAATACAGTGAATTCAAATATTAAAAAAAATGGATTATTAAAAGTCCAAAAAAGATTAGATGAGGGTAGTCATTTGGAACAATTAATTTTTGATTTTAAAATTAAATTTCATAATATTAAAGCGGGGATACCAATGAATACAAAAGAATTTTCTTTAGCTTCTCAAGCTGTTGTAAGACCCGTTATTGCTTTTATGAATTCCAATAGAACACTAATTCCAATTCAATGTAGAGTAGTTACTGATATTGTAAGTTGATTCTATTTAATAGAACTTATTAAATTTAATTAAATTAATAAAACATATAGTCGAAATTTGATGGTTCCTGGACAGTATATGATAGTGAATTAGCTTATGATTTATCTAAAGAAGTAAGTTTTGAATTAATTAATTTAGTACAAGATGAAAGGGAAAGAAATCGACGATTAAAAAGGGTGGGGTTATGGGGTTTACAATCTTTGGCCAAAAATTTAATTAATTTGGTGGAATATGCTAGAGGAGTTCGAGGATTTTGGCATTATTTAGGAACTATTCATGAGTTTAAACCAGATTCTTGTGAGTATTAATATAAGAGTTTATCATTCATGGAGTTAATAGTAGTAATATGTTTATTAATAAAAAGAAAAGTTGAATATTTTAATTTATTGAAGTTGATAATCAAATTATGGCTATTTTTAAGTTTATTTGGGGGTGTCCGAATTGGTTTCAGAATTTAACTAGAAATTAATCCAAATTTTAAGTTTTTAAATTTGTAAGTCTTTAATGTATAATTAGCTAAATTTAAAAAGCTTAAAATTAAATATAAAAATTTAACTTAAAGACTTATTTTATTTATTTTATTTTATTTTATTTTTTTGATTATATGTTTGTGAAAGTTAGTACTCAGCAATTGGAGTTGAAAGCAGCTCTAGCTTAGTTAACTGGCCGTAAGTCAAAAGGCCTTAGTTTATGTAGCTAAGATAGACTTAAATCAATAGGAGTAATACGCAATAAGCTACGAGCTATGTAAAATAAATAGAATACAGGATATTACTATAAAATCTACATAAGATATTATCAGAAAGATTTAGTGGCTTTATTAAAAGTAAAATATTAGGGAACAATTTAATTAAAAAGCCTTGAGCTATTATGTTGAGAATCTATTTTATACTCAACTAGTTTTGTAAACAAGTTAAGTGATTATTATGCGATAATCAATCACAGAGATGATGAAACGATATTTCACAGTGTTTTGTATTTTTTATTAAATATTCAATAGCTATATAATATATAATTATATAGTTATTTGACTTTGTTTTTTGTTAAAATAAAAACAAAATGCAAGCTTTTATAACTAAACTTCGAAATGGAATTTCTAAAAACTTTAATACGGTAGGGAGAAGCACATTGTATAAACATTGTAATTCATTTACATCAATTTTAGCAACTATTCACAATTGCCCAAAGTTTATGGAATTTTATAATAAAACAAAAAAAAGAAAAGAAATATTATTAAATTTTACTATTAATAATAACAAACTTAATCAAGCAATGTATAAAATTAGTGTTTTAAGGGAAACAGGAAACAAAAACCAACAAGTAGCATTATTATCGACTATAGCTTCAGTATATTCTTTTGATGAATGTAAAAGTTTTGGATTTAATATAAGTAAAAATCAATATGATTATTCAAAAATAATTAATAATAATAAAATACCAACATTACGACCTACTATCAAAAATACAAAAAAAATTAAAGATGAGCAAATCGAGATTATTATACAATATTTACTTGATAATTCAACTATTTCATCAAGATTTAGTAAGAAAAATAATGATAAATATTCGTCAGAGAATATATATATATTAAATAAAAGTAGAAGGATGATATACAGTAAGTATTTTAATGATTTAAAAGATAAAGCAGTAGCTAGGTCAACATTTTTCAAATATATACCAAATAATTTTAAAAATCCAGCAAGAAAAACAGATTTATGTAATATATGTGCCCAGTATACAGTTAGAAAAAAGTTATTTGAAAATAAAATAAATACAGCGACAGAAAATAAAGCAGAGATACAGGAATCTTTTAATAAAGAAAAAAGGTTATATAAATTACATGAATTTTGTGTTGATACTCAAAAAAACATACTTAATGAAACTATTGAAAAATTAAATAATAGAAGTTGTATAATAATTTTAGACTTTAAACAAAATATGGAAATAGGAACGAGACCAGATCCAATAAACTTAGATCATTATAACAAACAAGCTATATCAGTATTAGGGTTTGGCGTTTTGTATTTAAAAAACGATAAAACAATAGGCAAAGTTTATTTTGATTATTTATCTGAAATATTAAATCATGATTCAGCATATGCAGGAGATTGTTTGATTGATTTAATATCTAAAGAGCCTTTGTTTAAAAAGTTTACAAAAATTAATATATGGGCAGATACAGGATATCATTTTAAATCTCAAGAGTTTTTACATTATGTATTTGAAGAAAGTCATAAAATAAATAGTAGTTTAAATATTGATCTTAATTTTTTTGCTGAGCATCATGGAAAAAGTATAGTTGACGGGCATTTTGGAAATCTTTCACAGTGGAAAAATAGTCTTGAAGCATTAGGTAAAATAGAAGATATTGATCAATTAATTTCAAAATTTGAGATTTTTGTTTGTGAAAATAATAGATTTAATAACTCAACTGTCAATAATGGGAAAACAAATATAATTTTTAAAAAGTATGAAAGAAACAAAGATACAAAAAAAATAATAAAAATAAAAGGTATTAAAAAGTATTTACATTTTATTAAACGTGGTAAAAAACTATACTGTTATCCAGTATCTGATAGATCAAAAAAAAGCGACATAATTTCAATTAAAGTTATAGAGTCTATAGAGGATAGAAAAATTAAAAGGTCAACCCCAGCTTATCTTACAAAAATAACTGAGAATTTAAAAGTTTCAATATTTAGTAAGCAAGTAAGTAGCTTATTAGATGATAGAAATCAATTATTAAATGTTGATATTACTTAAATTATTGATAGCTAAGTTAATAAATAGTCAAAGAGCAAGTAGTTGTAATAATAAGTAAAAACTATTAATACACTGCTTGTATTACATAGGGATGGTTAATTATAGTTTTGGGGCTAACCACTCCCTCCCATGCAGCTATTTATTAACTTAGCGATATATTAATAATGTAATTATAACATTAAAATAATTTATTCATTTGATAGCAAATCTGTAGTGTTGAATATAAAACAATTAATAATAAATATTTCTTAATAAAGCTATATAAAAGCATATATTTATTTACATATTACAACTTTGACTAATATCACTATACAGGCTATATTAGTAAAATCTTTACTAATCCAGGAATTTATATTAAATTTAATAAAAATTCCGCTAATTGACAATATAAATTATAACAAAATAATTTAAAACTGTGTCGGGTACTTTTGGCTTTTAATAAAGAATTTATTTTTATAGAATTTTAAGCAAAGTTTTTAAAATATAAATATTTAAAAATTGGATAAAAAAATGAAACCAATTCGGACACCCCCATTTATTCTTATTTTATATTTGTTTTTTTAATATTTAATATTATTTCTTTATAGAAGATGGACTATTTATATTCTGGATTATTCATCAATTTTTCATATGCTTTTTGTCGAGCATCATTGGACCTTCCTTGAGAAAAATGTTGTACCTAAAATCAAGTCAATTAATCTTATTTTTTATAGAACATATAAGATTTATGTAACTCAAAACTTACCCAGCTAGCTGGACATTTTTCTAAAAATAAAAGCTTATATTTTTGACAAGTAGCGCTTTGATCCGTATCAGCATCAATCCATTGTATAGAATCTAAACATTTAAAATATTGATCACGCACTTCCCAACATGCTCGCCTTTTTTCTTTATTAAGACTTTCGTAACCCATCGTTTCAGTGATTATTGTATTAATAGGAATTAATAAATGATAAAGTGCAGTTAAAAAAAGTTAATCAATGAAATTTGCTCTATTTTTTATTTGAATATTCTCACTTACTTTTTCGATTTTCTCATAATTAGAAGCTCCAACCAATAAACTAACTAGAACTAATCAAATATCACTTCAATCTCAATTTCTTCATTTCTATGACAATAATAAATCGATGATTAAACCCAAAGTAATTAGTACGATTTTAAGCCAAGCTTTAAGTAAAGGAGAAACAGCTAGTTTGTAAGTATTTGTTTAATATTATCCTTTTCCTTCTCTACTTTTTCGTAATTTCCCTTCATCTACTTAGTAACCTTGTTATACTTCTAAATAACTAAAATTTCAATCTTATAGATTAATCCGACCGGATGGTTCATTATTAGCTTCAAGTGGTAGTGATGAACAAAAAGTGAGTATTTATGCTGCTATAGCTTCAAATATTTGTACATTTTATAAAGATTTGGGACAAAATCAATTAAATGATGAATTAAATAAGGTCATGTTAGAATGTGAGGTAAGTAGTCAAAATTTATTATGGAATTGAATTTATTTTTTCTTGAAAAAAAGTTATAATGGGACCATAATTGAAAAAGCTTTTATTGTGGTTTATAATGACTATTTGGATTAATTATAGTGTTTTTAATTTAGGAGGGTAAAATTGTGATTTATAAAGTGGCCAGTCTTTTACTATGTCTCGTGGGTGATCAATCAACTCAATTTGGTATGTTATGGGTCAAGGTAAGTTGTTAGATTACTTCATTTCCTTTTTATTATTCTTTTTATTATGATAGTGAGTTGATTGAAAGATATAATTTATTAATTATTTTAATTTTAGATTAAAGCACTCGCTACTCATATTGAAGTACCATTAAAACAGTTGGAAGATTTTATCTAATTAAATTAGGACAAAGAAAGAGTCTTTATTTGAATTAAGTAAAATGGATATTGATAATAGTAGGAAAGTTATTTTGAGGTTATTGATTTGAGGATATGATTTTATTAAATGAGGTTTTATTTGAGATAATAGTATTTTTGATAAAATTTTGATATGGCAGTGTTCTGATTTGGTTTTTAATTAATAGTGATACAATACAATTTAAGTGCATCATTTTATTAGTTTGTTAGTAATATATAAAGGTTAACTTTAGTTATTAGTATGATGAGATATTTTATCTAAAATCAATGTTACTTCATTTGTAATTGTAGTTTTTTGCAAGATCATGTAAATATTTCATTTAATGTTAATTAATATCGGGATATCTCTCTTAGTTCTTTTAATTTAGTTTACTTTTAATCCTTAAGATTTTAATAATATTAAAAACAATTCCAATGTTCACTCAGTATTAATGTGTTATCACTTTAAATAGAATGATGTTTTACTTTTTTCTTTGCTTCTATTTATACTATTATTAACTTTCAATATTGAAATAATAGGAACCAAATAAAATTCAAAATAATTGTCTAGAGTTCTAATTTTTTATTATTAAAAAGCTTAATATTAAACATTAGTAACAAGTTATCTTTGAGCTCTTATAAGTTTCCGTACCATCAAACCAAATATTCACTTAAAAATACTTTAAAACCTATACTTATTATTTAATAATAACTTCCACCTCCAATGGGCATAATTTCTAGAAGCTCATTTTCATCAACCTTATTCAAGCACTTTAACATATCACTTACTAAATATAGAGAAACAAATCAATTCATTCTATAAACAATCCAACACTGTTACTGCAAGTCTATTTATAAAAAATGAGGCTTACTTTTAAAAAATTAGCTTTTAAATTTATTAATTTAAATTTACATACTGATTGAAAAGTATATAAATAGTCCCTGGTTTACTTTTAATATCAAAATTTTTTTATCAATTTTTAAAAAAGTATTAATTATGCAATCCATTATCTGTATTATGTTAATATTAGCTTCTTCATCAACGATGAGTTCCCCATTGTTAGATCCCACCAGTTCCGATTGTCCAAAATCAAGTGATAGTTGTAAATTAGATGGTGTACTTTATTTCCCCGCATTATCACGAGCACCAGAATGTTGGTCCAAATCGGGTTCAGGATGGACTTGTTTTTTTAAATCAGGTTCTTGTGGTGGAGCTAAAGATGCTACGTTATGCTATCCTTAATTTTATAAACATTAATTGAGATAAAACTTTATAAGTATATTAATTAATGTTAAAGATAATAAGTTGGACGGTTTTGTTAATAAAGGATTATATTAAATGTGTTTTATTAAAGCTAATATGGGTTTTATTCTATTAAATAAGCTGGATGATTATTATAATTAAAAAAGGTTCAAAAGTTAATATATTAATTTCGCTTTCTTCCTCGTCGATTTTTTGACATTGGTTTCTAAAAAAATGCTCATTATTAAATAGTTGATCATTATTTTTATTTATCTACCTTTAAATTCTTTTCATCTTTATCTATACTTTCTTGGTCTGGGAATTCCCTTATTTCCTAAACTAATCAATATGTACAGATACTTAATAATAGAACTTACAATGTTTGGGTTATCAAATACACTTTCATCCTTACTTTCACTAATTTATTAGCAATAGTTAAATACAATAAAAAATATACCTTTTATTTGAAGTCAATATCGCCTCTTTTTCTTTTCCTTTTTCTTTTTCTTTTTCTTTTTCTTTTTCTTTTTCTTTTTCTTTTTCTTTTTCTTTTTCTTTTTCTTTTTCTTTTTCTTTTTCTTTTTCTTTTTCCTTCTCTTCTTTCTGATCTTGTTTGTACTTTGTGATGACATCTGATATCAGTGACTTTCTAGCAAGATCCATATTCTCCTATAATAAAGTATATTAGTTTCCTTCAATTGCTTTTTTATATACATTTTTTAATAAGTGTTCAAAATTAATGGATTTTTCTGATAGTAAATTTGATAGTTCAATCTATTTTAAATTAAATTATTTTCATAATTTACATTAATTTTACCAAAAAATAAGCTTCATTTCGATTCTTTTCTTTTAATTCTTTCCTAAAATAATTTTAATAAAATATTAAATAAATTGTTAAATAATTACTCAATTTCTTTAATTTTGTTTTCATTATTTTCTTTAATACTTGTAATACTATATAATAATTAACTAAATGATAGATTACTATAAATTAATACTATTTCTCAAGCTCATAATTCTTTTTCAATGAATTTTGATAATCATCCTCTGTTTTCTTAATACTGCTTTGTAGTTTTTGATTTTGAGACGTAAGTCTAATATAGTTTAGTATCATAGTTATAGTTATAGTAATATTAGTTTACTTTATATATTGCTCTTTCCACTTCACTTCCTTTTCGTTTAAACTTAAAATTTTATCTGACATTTGATTTCTACTAAAATCAGATTAGTAAAAAGTATTATTATCATTTTATACTCCTTTAAAAGTTCTTCTTCAATCTTCGTAATGAAAGATGTAACTTTGATTTTAAAATTTTCATCTTCTTTTATTTTATTTTCAACAGTATTTAATCCTGAATCTAGAGTATCTTCCATCTTTTTTGATTCTATAAAAATAGTTTTAAATTTATTATTTAGAATAAGATAAATAAAATAACCGTTATTAATAAGCTCCCTAATTAATTTATTGTCTTCGGCTATTTTATCTTTTATTGATGCTATTGGTTGCTTATCAGTAATATCTTTTATCTTTTCATTAAGTAACGTTAATTGCTTGGAATTTTTTTCAAAGTTTGATTCAACTATAATGTTAGTTTACTATTCATATTAATAATTTGAACTTTTACTTTTTTGGATAATTTCATTAATGATATTATTGTTTGATTGAATATCTATATAATTATAAAATTAATCCAAACTATACTTATTTTATACATTTACCTTGTAAATTTGTGTTTATCTTTTCAAAAAGAATTTCTTTAATTTCATTCATACTTAATGAAAGTGAACCAATATATTCCTATAATTAAATTAGTTTTATTGTTATTAATCAATTTAAATTACGCTAATTCTATTGGAAAAAATATCCAGCTTTTCTTGACTAATAATTAACGATTAATATAAATAATTAAAATTAAATTAAATAACAGTTTAGTTTCCATTTTATTTCCTTTTTCTTTTTCTTTCTTATATTCTTCATTTAAATTAGCTTTCTCAAATAATAATAATTTGGTTGTCTTTAATTCTTGTGCCTGAAAATAAATTATATAATACTCTATAATAAAAATAAATACCATATTTTCCATATGATTTAATACATTAAGTAACTGAACTTTAGGATCTTTGATTGCGTTGTCTTTTATAGGAGGTTCTATTTTTATAGTCTCACTATTAGTTATAATTTCGGTATGCATATCAGAAGCAATCTTTTCTCTTAAGTTATCTAATTTAGGAAAACTAGTTTCAGCCTAAACAAAGATTATAATTTATGTATTATTAAATTTAATATAAATCACTTTTCCTTTTTTATTTTTATGTAATAAACTGATATCTCCTTTAATAAGGTTTGCTTTTGGAGTTGAAAATGGCATTGGTATTTGGTTAAAATTTAAATTATTATTATTAAGATTGGATTCAGAGGATTCAAGATTTATAGGCTCATAACTTTTGGTTCGATTGAAATGGTTATCTTCTTCATTATTTCTCTTATTTTGAATAAATTTAAAATTAAATTTGGAGGTTTTATCATTATACATTGTTAATAAATTTAGATTGAAAATTGAATTAATTACTTGTTTTTTGGTATTTAAACTAATGATGATAATGCATTTTAAACTAACATAAGCTTTGATTTAAAATTTTATAGTAAATTACTCAATACTATTATCCAATAATAATTGTATGTCTATTACACTACTTTTACTTGGTTAGTAATAATGCTTATTTTTATATTTTATTATAAAAATTCATTTTATCATCAATTTCATACTAATTTACTATTTTTAGAATCAATTTTATAATTGGATTTTTGCAATAATTATTGCAATCTCTACTTGCACTACTTTTTTTCAATTTTTCAAAAAAGTATTTATCTTTTTAAAATGAAACGGTT
The DNA here is from genome assembly GCA_030770535.1 of Batkoa obscura. Lineage (NCBI taxonomy): Eukaryota > Fungi > Entomophthoromycota > Entomophthoromycetes > Entomophthorales > Batkoaceae > Batkoa > Batkoa obscura. Next base: position 181,413 of record JASVEC010000005.1, on the reverse strand, counting down.
TAACGCATTATATACACATCAAAAATTGAAAAAAGCAAAGAAGTGGAAAGAAGGTAAGGTTATGGAATTAGAATTATTGATTTTGTTAAAGATTAATCAATTTGTTAAAAAGGTCATATAATCACTGATATTCTAGGGAAAAAAGTAAATTTCTTTAAATTTCTATATTAATTTAAAAATTGACTTTGGTTATTTAATAATAGATTACTTTATTTGACGAAAACAAAAATAAAATTGATCGGTAAGTAGTAATATTACATAAATAAATATATTATTTAACTTAGTTTAGTCTATTCACTCGTGCGGAAGATGTCGAATATGGTACAGAATTAGAATTCAATGGTTATTTAGTACAAGTTGAAGAAGAAATGGATGATATTGAAATAAAAAAAGAAAAGGTGGATGATAATAAAATGGATGAAAAAGATGAAGAGTTGAAACAGGATAAAATTAAGATGAGTAAGAAAATAAAAGTACAAAAAATAGAATCAGAAGATGTAAAGATTTCTTTGGTTTTTTTTGATATTGGAAGTGGATTGATGACTTTTATTTAGGAACTATTTAAACCAAAACCAATTAAACCATTTATTTCTCCATATAGAGCTGATTTAGATATAAGTAGAAATAATAGTATGAATTTTAATCAAATGCAAGATGAAGATGTAAGAATTTTTAATTTCTTTAAAAATAAAGCTTCAATTAAGTTAACTTTTATTTAGGAACTATTTCAACCAAAACCTATAAAACCATTTATATCATCTTATAGAACTGATTTAAATAGTAATAGAAGTAATAGTATGGGATTGAATCATACGCATAATAACTCGAATGCAGTGAGTTACAGCAATACTATTAGTGGAAAGGGAAATCAAAATTCAATTCAAAAAAAACAAAATGAGGATTTTTTTGTCAATGAATTGTTTTTTGCAACGGATGTTAAATATTCATTTAATTGTAAATTAAATTATATACCATTGAAATTTGTAAGTGTAGTTGATATTATAATTATAATAATATAATTTTATTTTACTTAGGATTCTTTTGAAGAATATAAGAAATATCATATTGCTTTAATTAAAGATAGTTTGCAAGTAAAATTTATTATAGGTATCAAATAATAGGTTACTAATTTATTATTAGTGTAATCTAATGTCAACAATTAAATTTGCTGCTCAAAAAAGAATTACTTGTATGGAAAGAGAACTTTCGAATACAAATTATTCTAATAGTTTTTATAAAGAATTTGATGAGAAAGAGATTAGGTAATTTAATAATATAAAAGATTTAATAAATAAATAAATAGTAATAATGATTTAATTATTAATAGAATATCAGCTATGGATTCTAATTTCGATTTATTTGATAATGAAGATTTAAAAAATGAAATTAATGAGGTTGGAATTATTCCTAATGGAAAATTATTTTGTAATCTTCAATTAAGTTTCAAAAAGAAAAAACGTTTTTCAGAGTAATCACTTACTGAATTTATATATTAATAATTAATTATAATAATTTAGTTTTATGAAAGGTAATAATATTATTATCATGAGAGTATAATATAATATAATGTATTTTATTAAATAATAATATGTTAGATGATCTATGGATAATATCTTTAAACAATAAATTTTTATATAATGAAACATTAATGTTTCGAAGTATTTATCATGGTTGTTCAGGAAATAGTATACAAGTAAATTATATTATATTATATAATAAATAATAATAATAATAATAATAATAATAATAATAATAAATTATTTAAAGCTAGGATTTTTAACTTTATCTGATATTAATAAATCGAGAGGATTAATTCGAAAAATTATGATTGGTAAACCAATTATTATTAAAAGCATCAATATTGCATCAGAAGCTTCTATTATTGGTAATATCTTTATTATTATTTTACTAGTGTTATTTTAAATGATATAATATTAATATTAATATCAATTAACTAATAATTGTATTTATATTTTAGATTCTTTATTACAAAATGACGGAAGTAACTCATTGTTAAATTATTTAATTAACCCATCACAACAATATAAATCAATTGAAGAAAATATAATAGAAGAAGCTAAAGAAAGTATAAATTTATGGGATTATTATTCTTTATTGGAAGAAAAAGAAAAAGAAGAATTTAATAGTTTAATAAATAAAATATTAAATGAATATTTAATTGAATATCAATTAAATGAAGATCAATTCACAGCCTTAAAGTCATATAAAGATCAATTAGTTTATAATATAAAACCATGTTTATTAATACATGGAGTATTTGGTTCAGGAAAAAGTTATTTATTAGGAATATGTATTTTATTTACAAATAAAATTAGCGAATTAAATTATAAAATTAAAAAACCTCGGATACTAATAAGTTGTATGACGAATACTGCAGTAGATAATATATTATTAAATTTATTAAAATTAAATTATGAAGAATTTATTAGAGTTGGCAGTTTAAAAAGAATTAATAGAACAATATTACCTTATTGTATACAATCTAAGAAAAAATTAGAAGAAGATATTAAAGAATTAAAAAGTTTATTAAATGATGATAATTTATCAAATGAAGATTATAAATTAATAAATAAAACAATAACAAAATTTCAAAATATGAATGATTCATTAAAAATTGAAAAAATAGTAACATCAACTAATGTAATAGCCGTAACTTGTTTAGCTAGTAACTTTCCATGTTTAGAAAATCAATTATTCGATATATTATTTATGGATGAAGTATCTCAATTAACTGAAGGTTTATCTTTATTACCAATATTGAAATTTCAACCTAAAAAATTATTATTAGTTGGAGATCCATTACAATTACCACCAACATTAACTAATATTAATAATAATTCGTTATTAAAAAATAAGTTAAAATTAACTTTATTTGATCGATTAATTAAAAATCATTTAACACCAGTTATGTTAAAATCTCAATATAGATGTCATCCAATAATTGCTCAATTATCAAATAATTTATTTTATAATAAAAAATTAATTAATGGAATTAATGAAAAGGATAGAAAACCTTTATTAATTAATTTGCCTACTCTTTGTTTTATTAATATTGAAACTGGAAGAGTAAGTTTATAATTATAATATAATAATATTATTTATTTAGTAATAATAATTAATTTTAATAGGAAAGTATAAGTAAAATAAGTCGCTCTTATCATAATGAAAAAGAAATTGAATTAATTATTGAATTAATAACTAAATTAATTAATATTAAAATCCAACCTATTGAAATTGGAGTTATATGTATGTATAAATCTCAAGTAGAAAAAATTGAATATAAACTTACCACTATTTATGGAAAGAACAAAAGAAATAAAATTAAAGTATCAACAGTGGATGCTTTTCAAGGAGCTGAAAAAAATATAATAATATTATCTTGTGTACGTACATCTAGTTATTCTAATGAATTTTTAAATAATTCCAATCGTATTAATGTAGCCTTATCAAGGGCAAAATATCATTTATTTATAATCGGAAATTATACTTCACTTTATAAATTATCAACATGGAAAAGTATTATTTGTGATTATTGTAAAGGTAAAGGTTTGAGTATTTTTTAATAGTTAAATTTAGAGTTGTATTAATAATGTTTTTATTTAGGAGTGAATAATGGATTTTTATCACAAGATCAATTTATAAACTTATTACATACAGTTACTTTTGGTGATGATAATGAGTTATCAGGGAGCGATAATGAATATTTAAATAACAGGTTATTGAGTTCAAGTATTAGAAATTCAACTGATTTAGAAATACAACAAGAAGATGACAGTATTTTACCAAATAATGGTAATAATGAAGACAATATTAAAGATGATAAAGATAGTGATTTAAATGATCAAAGCAACGTTATTGAATTAAGTGATAATGAAATTACATTGAATTTAAAAAGAGAAGTTTCAAGATTAAATTTAAATGACGAGTTAGATAACGATGGACTGGAGATGGAAGATAGTGAGACTAACGAAAGTATTAAAATGGATAATATAATAATTGAAGGTGAAGTGTTTAATTTCAACTCGGATTCAGATTCCTCACCACCAAGTGATAGTTTTTTAGATACATTAAAAAAATTAAGAAAAGAATAAAGAATTCATAGTAAAATTTTTAGATAAGAATTAGTTTATTACACTATTTTCATTTATCGTTTACGCATTTTTAAATTGAAGTATTGTCATTTACTTGAAAAAAATTTACGCATTTTCATGTAAATTAAAAACTAAATTTTTCGCATCTATACATAATGCACAGTTTTTTTTAAAGTAAATGGCAAAATTTTAATTTGAGAATGTTCACATTTTTTATATAGAAATGTATAAACCATAAGTGAAAATAATGTACAAGTCTTAATATTAAAATAATATTATTTTGATTATTTTGATTACATTATTATTATTTTGATTTTTTTTTTCAAATTGAGAAATTAAATCTTTCAAATGGGGAAGTATTTTTTTGTTTAAGAATTTTACTAACAATCTTTCCACTCAAATAGCGCTTAAAAATGGAAGAAATAATGAAACCAAAAAAAACATCCTTAAATATAATTTTATTAAATCTAATAACTAAATATGAAGTTAAAATCTCAAAGCATTTTAAACTTTACAATTCCTTATAGTTTTGGTGCAGCAAAATTAAAACTGTGATTTTAAACAAACTATTATTTAATGTATATATAGAGATGTTTTTTTGGTTTCATTATTTTTTTCATTTTTTAGGCGCTATTTGAGTGGAAAGATTGTTAGTAAAATTCCTAAACAGAAAAATACATCCACATATATTGAAATAATAATAAAACAAAATAATTATATATGTAAGTTTGGTACAAAATATGATAACAAACTAGAAAACTGAGTTATGGAAAATAAAAATAAAAATTGATACAAAAAGATTTCAAATATAAAAAAATCTAATTAATCTATCAAAAAAAAGACTAAATATTATAAAAATATTATGTTATTAAAAAATATTAATAGTTTTATTAGTAACTTTGTTAAAATATAAATAAAGCTAAAATGTTTATACAAAAGGTTCTTTTTAATTTTATCTTTTTTTTTGTTTTTTGAGCATTGTAAGTAAAAAAAATTTTAGTAAAATTTTTAAACAAAAAAATACATCTTTATATTAATTGTTGTTAATAAGGTTTATTATTATAAGCTAAAAAACATTAAGATTATTTTAATAATAAAGCATATTTTATTGCTTTTATATTTATAAAATTTAATTTTTATATAATAATAAAAACAATTTAATTTATGTCTTTTTAATGTTATTTTAAAATTATTTATAAACAATATTGTTAATTTTTTAAATATAAATAGCCAAAAATTAAGCCAATTGAACCAGTTATTAAAAAAATAAAAAAATTTAATAAAAGTAATGAAACCAAAAAAAACATCCTTAAATGTATTTTTTTGATAAATAATTAAAAATTTAGTAGAATATGGAGTAAAATCAAATATTAACATTGGGCTGAGATTTTTAAAACTACTTTATAAGCAGCTTTCATTAAAAAATTAAGCAATAGTCAGCTAATAAGCTAAGGTTTAATATTTTATATAAAAGTCAAACATATATTAGACTAGAGAATAAGCTATAAATGTTATTATCAGAATATTAATTCCATAATTAAAGAAAGAAATAAAAGCTGGTGAGCTTTTTATAAAGAGATGATGCAATCCATACAATTCAGGATATATTTCATTTGACTTATCTAATAGAATGCTAAGGATACCCCGTTTCTTTTATTATTGTTAGATCTCTTTTTATAATTTTATATTCAACTTTTTATAACTATAAAAGTTAAACTAAGCTTAATTTGAAACCTAATTCGAAAGCACCAATCATTTTAAGGAACTCGTCATTAACCAAATATGGTATTCCCTTAAGCATCTTGATTTGATACTGATCCCTAACACATCAGCAATCAATTTGAGTAATTTATTTTATCAAAGCCTCTTTCTCTAAATAAATTAATGATTTTTCAAACAAAAAGAAATATTGAATCCATTATTGAGGCTCCGTTAGTAGTTGATATAATGAATTTTGAAGATAATCAAAGTGGATATAATATTAAAAGGAATAAAATTATTGGAGAATTCAATTATTCGGGGAATTTTGAGGGGTAAGTTTATTAAATTTTTTATTATTAAGTAGATGTAATTGAATCGCAATCAATATAATTAACAGTTTTTCTCTCCTTTTAGAAAATTGAGCCAAAAAGAAGATGATATCATCTCCCTTGATATTGATTTTGAACAGCTCTCTTTAGACCAAGGAATTGAAGAAGATTTATCCCAAGTACGAATGAATAATCCAAGCTATTTACAAGTTAATGGCTATTTAAAACAAATTCATTATGAAAATTTATCAAGGAAAATTATTGATAGGAGGGGGAATGGGGACTTTATTGAATATTAAGAGATAATAATGAATAGAAGGAAAGAAGGAAAGAAGGAAGGAGGGGATAGACGATAATAATGGACATAGGAATAGTGAAATTAGGGCTTTATTATTTAAATAAACACGGTTTTTTGTAGCTTAAATCAACAAGATAGTGGAATTTTAAATATGTTGGCTATTATTGTTATAAACTCAAAATAAAGTATAGTTTTATGGAATAATATCAAATTAGAATAGGCTATTGCTTTATATTGAATTAAAAACAAAATTTATTTTCAATAATAATTTAACTAGTGATTACTTCATAATTTATATTTAATCAATTTTTATAAATTAGTCTATTAATTGGTCATTTATTATCTTTGTTTTTTAAACATGATTAGCTTTTATTAAAAAAATCACTAATATACGATACTATAAAATTGTTACATTTCACACTAACAGATACAATAAATAACTATCATAATAATGCAGTTTCTTGTATCATAACGCCACACCATAAAGCCAGTTATTAAAACAAAGTATTAAAAAAAAACGTCTTCAAATTTATTAAAAAAACTGTTTAAATAAACCTTCCTAAAACTAGCTCTTCATCTTATTCACTAACAGCAAATTTTTTAGTCCATTCTTTAGCTAATTAATAAAAAGAAATCTCATTAAAAATTAATCTTTTGAATCATTAATATAGATTACCTGTTTCAATCGCTTCCTTTTCATTCTCTTTCCATTTCTGTGCCACATCATTAGCCAAAGGATCATCTGGATTGGGTGCTGATAATAATGCTTGAATGGATAATAATACTGTACGTATTTGTAACGCTGGGGACCAACGGTCTAATTTTTTTTAAATTATTTAATTCACATTCACATCAATTAAACAATAAAATCAAAAACTAAAATAAAATATAATAAAATTCTATAAAAGGATACTTACCTTTCAATATATCCAAGCAAATCCTACCTAATTTATCGATATTAGGGTGATAAATTTTAGTAAGGAACCGAACCTTTGGTGGGGCCATTGGGTAACCTTCTGGTAAAAATAATTCTAATTTGAACACTCCATCTATTTATAGTAAATCAATCATTTAATAAAACCCTTTTTAGGTCATAATGCGATTTGGTTCTATTTTCACTTACCTTCAAAAGGCGATTGCCTAGGACCAACAATAATCACATCAAAATAACGAATATTATCTTCATGAGGAGTAGCCGTGATACCTGGTGCTGGATCCGCATTTAAACGCTGGATTTCCTAATTAAAAATTAACCAAATCCTTTCTTTAAAGTCTATGTTGGCTTACTTTCTTAATTCGTGTGGTCGCTCCACCTGCATTCATTGTTTTAAATACTTAAAAAAATTTCAAAATTTAGATTAAGTCACTAAGCGATAAAACTTGTTTGAGATTTTAAATAATAATCGTAAAGCTTTTATTGGTTGAAAAATAATGAGGGGAAAAAAGAGAGTGAGTTTAAAAATAAAAAGGTAGTGGCTAAATTATTAGTAATAAAAATTAAAATGTATTAATTTCAATTTTAATTTATCACATACTTTTGTATTTTTATATTCTATAAATAATTTAAATGAATATTTTATAGTCTTAGACTTTTGTAATAAATTATGTTATCGTTTCAATGTTATAGTAAATGTATATATTAATTTATTTAGTATGATTTCTATGATGTTAAAACTCAATTACTTAAAACTTATTTTCAACTATTCATATAGTATTTTTACTATAAGGGAGATGAAAACTAACATCAACCAATATATTAAATAAAATGATATCAAAATTTTATTTCTATAATATCTATTGAAATAGAACTAAACTATAATAAATTTACAAGTGTTATTTTAGTCAGGTTTATAAAATGTGAACATACGGGGGTGCCTTTTTTGGCTTCATCACTTTTTCCATCTTTTAAGCGCTATTTGAGCGGAAAATTTGTTAGTAAAATTGTTAAACAAAAATACATCCTCATATATTTAAATTTTAATAATTAACATTGATGAAACCCAATAAATTATATACAACTCCATTTATTAATCAAAATAAAACAATAATTAAAGACTTTCTTTAGCCTTGATATATTTACCAAGCGATTTAACAGCGGCTAAAATTTCTCGACCAGTGGAAGGAATATAAGAAGCAGGAAGGGCAAAACCATAAGCGCCGGTATCGGGTAATTCAATAGCAAAAGGATATTTAACTTTAGCAACGCTATAAGCCCAATCAACAGAAGAGCCATAGGCTTGATAAATAGTTTTACAAATAGTACCTTGTTTATAGCTACGACCATTAACCGCTCTTAAAGCAGCATTAGCTTGTTTAGCAGCAGCATCTTGAGCAGCAAAATCCGCTGGATTTTGGTTACAAGTAAAGCCATAAGGTGACATAAATAATTGACCATAAGAATGGAAATCAATATAACTAACTACGTTGCCTTTCCTAGTAATAAAATCAGCTACTGCTTTTGGTTCAGGTGCTGAAAAAGCTCTTGGTCCTGGATAAGCTTCACCGCATACATCCGATGATCCTTGCCATTGATAACCCCAATTACGATTGGTGTCTGTACCAATACACTGATTACCAGCATTTGGTTGACGATTTTTACGCCATAATCGATCCCCATTTCTGGTATATTCATAACCATCAACATTAACAACGGGAATAAATGTGTATTCAAAGGTATCCAAAAGACTAGAAATTTCAGCATCGGAACTGTATTTTGAGAAGCTATCAATTAAGGTAACTAAAGTAGCTGGTGAAATCCATTCACGAGCATGAATACCACCATGGTAAACAATACTCTTTTTTGGCGAAGAATTTGGTTTACGGAAAGTAATAGCTTTAATTGGACGGCCTTCATAAGTAGTGCCGATAGAGGAAACAGTAGCAGTACCGCTGGAACTAGAAGCAATAGTATCTAACCAAGAATTAATTTCATTAATGGAATGATAACTATCAACAAAACCAGCAGCACGAGAAGTTGCATTTTCTCGTTCAAAAAGTTCTTGAATATTTTCACTTAACACTTCGTATTTTAATGGTAAAGCTTCTTTGATATGTTTACTTTGTTCCGGGGTAAAATGAAGATCTACTTTACCGACACGTAAGGCATTCCAATTATCAATTTTGGAGTTTTTGACAAAGTCTTTGACAGTGGCAAGTTCGGCATCATTGGTTACATCAAAACGATAAAGTTTATGACCAGTGTAATCAACTTTTTCGGAAATAGCAGGAGCTGCAAGTGCAAGTAAAGTAAGTAAAGATAAATCAAATTTCATTTTTTTGATATTGAAGTTTGGTATTATTTCATACTATTTATACTTATTTTTTTTATTTTAATACTGGTAACTAAATAATCATTTACGCTTATTAAGTAAAGATACTAATTAGTAGTCAATTAACATCTGATAATCATTTGCTTATTTAGCTGACTAAAAGTATTCAAGGAATTATTTTGTTTTATTTATTGTTCAAATGATATAGGTTAATGATAGTAATGAATGATCAAAAGAGGCGTAAGGTTAGAATCTATTGCTAAATAGATCTTTTTAATAGTATAAGCCCTATACTAAACTTATTGGCATTATGTTGCAACTTTTTTAAAACTTTATACTCTAATTTTGGATTCTATTTCATGACAATTAAAGTTAATAGGTATCATCATCAATTCTTTAAATTCTTCATAAAAAAAATTAATACCCGCATGATTTATCTCACGAGTTGATTATAGAGAATTGTGATCTCGTCAAAATAGAAAAAAAAGCAGCATATCTAAAAGATGAATGATACTACTTAATTATGCCTCATTTTACAATATTAAAAGAGTGGTGTATCTTTTGTAATATTTTCATAGATGGCGACTTATAAAGTAATAAGTATTGATATACATTTATACTTAAGCATTTAAATAAAACAGTTATTTAAATTATTTAAAACAAATTTAATATCTTTTCATTGTTTTATAATACCATATATCATGCACCATTAGTGAACAAAATGATTGATTGTGCATCTTACACAACCGAATTAAGACTTTAGTTTTAAACAGGAATAAGATCATATAGTCAAGAAGTATTACTATTTTAATAATTAAATAAAACTATTTTGATAGCAGGATTTTTGAAAGTCGAAATAATTGAGGCGTTGGAGAGAGAATTAATAAATGGTTATTTGATATCCGAATTTGTCGATACTACTGTAGATGGTTCTTAATATTATTGCTTTCTAGTCAACGTTTCTAGTTTTAAAAGTAGCTTAATCCTAGTACTGAGATAATAATTATCAAAAAATTCTAAATTTGATCTAAAAGATTATTTATGTAAGGACCTAATTTATTAGAAAATCTTAGAAATTGGAGTATTCTTTTTTTCAAGGGATGAATAGTTAAATTTTAATTACACTGAAATGTGAACAAAAAAATTGAAAAAGAGGCATTCACGTATATACAGTTTTTTATTTAATATCTAGTTATTTAGTAGAAAACAATTTTTTTAGAAAACTTCAAAGATACATTTGTATTTCTGATCAAATATAATTCTTATAATCATTCCTTTTTGTTTGATTGATGTTGTAAGTGTAACATTTTTGTTTTAAAATTATTCTTTTAATTCAACAATTTATACTAATATATATTATTAAAAAACATATATTAAGTTATCACAAATTAAAGAAATAAATAGTATATTGTTTAACTTTTAATTAGCATTATTATAATATTACCAACAATAAAAAGTTGTTTTATTCAAAGTGTATTAAAATACAAAAGTCGCTTAAGGAAAATCAACTTTTAAAAGTTGATAGAAATTAAATTTTATTTAGCTATTTGCCTATTTCTGTTTTCTTTATTGTGATAGCTCGACGTTTATAAATCAAAGATTGACTGCTACCTCTGCTTTATACGAGTTGGTTAGTTAAAGGTATCTCTAAGTTGACTAATATTACTAGTTGGTGAACTCATTTTGAAATGATGCTCACATCCTTAGTGTAAATATAAACAAAAACTATTTTAGCAAATTTTAATATATAAATGATATTAGTGGTCGAGACATTACAACATATTATTTATCAAGCTATCATACATGTAATGATTCTTTTAGTATTTCTATTTGACCATTTTTCATACTACATAAAATTGAAAATTTATCAACAATTGTTTATATTAAATATTTGTAACAACATTCAAAGTCAATTAAATAAACCTTTTTATTTTATATTTAAAAATCATACCGACGAAATTGAAGGTACTTTATTATTGTTTTGTTATAAATCAAATCAAATTAAACTGTTAACTTGGATGTATTTAAATACTATAGATAATGAAATAGGAAAATGTTGAGGTGATTTATTTATTTATTTAAAGAATGTTTTTGATAATTTTTACTATAAAAAAGAAAACAATAATAATATTAGAATTCAACTGTGGGGGGTTTATTCTAAGTAAAATTTTTACTTGTTAAAAAAATAGTAATAGAACTTGTTTTCGATTTTCTAAGTTATATCTTTTATATCAAAAGATTAAACAATCATTTAGTTAATAATTTAATTTATAAAATATAACTATTAATTCTCAAGCTCAAGTTGATTTTTTTTAATTTACCAATTTAAGTATGTTGTTTCATACTTTTATGTTTGAGGAAAATATAAAAAATATTAAAGTCATAGAAGATGCTATCTGAAGTCCACAAGTTGATCCTTTTTCATATTCTTTGTTTAAACTTTTAAAAGTCTATATTAATTTATAAGTGTTAAATATAGCCCTATAATTTTAATAAAATAGAAACAATGGGCCCAGGGCTTCAAAGTGTACTTAAAAGAGCAATATTAGGTGCTAAACAATCTCACGTAATGTGTTTAGCAGATGCTGTACTAAGAAGAAGCGAGAAAGAGTAAAACTACAGATGTTTTATTGATCACATATTACATATAATTTATCCAGAATATATAGTATTAAACGGTGTTGAAAGAGTTAAAGGATTACCTAATATTAATATCAAAGTTCAACATAACAATCAACCAGTTATAGTTATAAAATGTGAGTAAAATAATTCAGATGCTATTTTAAAGGATGGTATAAGACAACTTTATGGTTATATACTACTTGGAAATTATCATCATGGTATATTTATGTCAAATATAGTTACTTATTTCTAGAATGAATCAAGAATGGGAGTTTCTGGTTCAAACTCATGTATTTAATAATACTAATAAGATCTAAGAGACTATTGATATTAAAAATACCTAATTTTAAGCGCAAATTAAGTATCCATAGCTACATAAAGAACAAGCATATTAAATGATATTGATAATTTTTTAATAAGATCTAAGAATTCAAAAATAGAGTTTTTTTATTCTATTTTTTTAAAAGTAGTATTTTATTTCGTTAAAATAACTCCACCAATTTTGTTAGGTAACGTAAAGATGGATTTGGAAAGAAAAAAAGGTAAGATGTTAAAGGTGAGATATATTAAAATATATAAGAGAAAAAAGAAAAAGAAATAAAGAGCACTTAAGATAGAAATAGAAATAAGAGCCAACCATAAGCGCTTTAGATTTAAAAAAGACCAAACCTAAGAGCTTATAAATATTGGAGAACTTTCTAAATTGCGTGAGCTAAGATAAAATTTTTAAGTGCACCATTCTACAATTTAAAGCTCAATAGCAATAATTCAAATTATTACATTCATTTTTAACAGTATAGAATTAATTACTTATTCAATACTTCCGAATCAGCTGTAATATTGTTTAGTGGTTATTAACTACTTCAATAGCACTAAACAAACGAAAGTTTAAAGAATGTAGAGGTAATTGCAAATTTATTCATGATGAATGTAATTACCGCTTATCCCATCTGATGTTTACTACATAGTTTTAAAGTTACTTTTCAATATGAATTTTTTTTGACTTTTACTAGGTATATTTCAAATGATAAATTTGATATGAGTTGAAATACTTTTAAAATTGGTTTGAGGTTATTGTTTGATATTAATAGCATTTATGTATTAATTGAAGTACATTATGAGCTTATGAAGAGCCATATATACACTTAATCTTTCCGTCATTAGCTTGATAAAAAGTGTCAAACCCAAACGTCGTCAGTTACTAAAGGTAGATTTGTTCATAATCAATTCAGATAAAATCATGACAAAATTATATGTGGATGTATTTCTTTGTTTAAGAATTTTACTAACAACCTTTCCGCTGAAATAGCGCTTAAAAAATGGAAAAAATAATGAAGCAAAAAAGAAAACACCCATATATTAACTTACAAAATTCTATTTTATAACTTAAAACAATATAAATATAAGAATAAATAACATTCATACTTAAAATTTACTTTATTAGCGCAAATTGAAATAAAACAAGAATAAGTAGTAATAAAAAGACTATAATAACGATACTTGAAAGTTATAAATTTTTAAAAGGAAATAAATATTAAGCGATAGCATTTTAAAATAGCAGTAGCTACATATAATTGCAATAAAAACCACAATTAAACAAAATACATTTGATTGCTAATATTTTTTTTGACATTTCCATAGGATGAAATGTCACCTTTTTGCGATGCTTCAGACTCGATATCACTCCATGCACCAGATCTTGAATGGAATCGAGCTCTCGCTGCAACTAAGTGAGCATAATAAATTGGTGGAACAATAGACACCGATTTGGTGCAACGAGAGAATAGGTAGCAAAGATTATTGGTTAACATTTGTAAGCCATCACTTGTAAACTTATTCTCATCATGCAAGACATAGTAATGGGCTGGGCGAGAAGTCCCGATAAGACCAGCATGGGATTGTAAGAAGAAATCGAATTCTTTAGGATGAGTGACACCTTGATCAACTACTGTACCTGGGTGGAGATTACCTGATCTATCAGCATCTCTGCTGTTAATCGGAAAAAAGCGGGCGTGATGCCTTTTCTTTACCACAACAAAAGTTATTGCTGGTAAATAACCAGCTTCAAGTCTTGAGCAAGCAGTTCGGATTGCTTCCAACTCCGATTTAAGCACTGAAGCAAACTGTCCGTCGCTTATTCCATCTCTGTAGAACAAGATCCTTCGTGGCTTTTGTCCACATTGCTTATAGAAATTTCTAAGAATTTCTACAAACATACCAGCAAGATCAGCAATAATCTCCGATCTACCTGCTTGTACCCTTACTGATGCACAGTACCTCGCTACTTTGGCATCAACTGAACCCACTAAGGTAGCAATAGATGGACGAGCTGCATCACCTGGACCAGGATGTGTCACGTCAGCCCCAACAATTATAGTAGGAACAGAAGAGACAAATGGCACATCGTCTGGGTTAAGATAGTTGTTTACTCCACCGAGTTTTACATTCACTTTGAGACAAACATTGGCACAATATTGTCTGTTGCACTTCTTGACGTAATTTAGCTGTACACACTGTGACCCTACACCAATAACTGTATCGCAAATTCTTTTCACCTCAGCATATAGCGGGGTCCCAGTGTTGGGCAATATAAAAAGAATTAGCTGGGGCTCCATTTGGTATGTGTTACCAGTAAGAAGCCACCTTTCACGTAATGAATTTTCAATATTACCTTGAGGATTAACATAACCAATTGGGGGAGGGTGCTTCGAAGGAATATCCATTCCTGTGTCTTGGCAAGTACTTACAAACTCTCTAACGAATCTCTGAATATCTCTTTCAGAAACTTCATACGGGTTGACAAAGGCCACAACACTCCAAGAAATTAGCTGGGCTCCTTGGATCACTTTTAAGCCCCTCATATTCCAAGAGCCATTACCTGGTGTAAGGATTGGATTCTCATTACTATGAGGATGATAATTAACTGTAGGACCCGGTAAAACTCGCGCGTCGACATTGATCATTTCGTTTGAAAGTGAGATTTTAAAGTCATCTAAAAACTCATTTTGATCGTGTCTCAAAATTCTCATACTTTCATTAATTTTATTCGCTCTTTCGTTTGGTCGCTGGCAAGTAAACTTGATCATATCAGATGTTTGCTTTTCATTTAACTTCTTCATATATCTCTGTCCTGGCATGATTTTACAAACCTCCAAAGGTAGTTTATTACCTTTCTTGTTGACGATTATACATGGAAAAAATGGGAAATGAAGACGAAACCTATACTTGTCTTGGAAATATTGGGCAACTGAGATTTCATTTCCCGATTCTCCTTCTTTAAAATAGTCATTATCGGCTGCATGTTGAGAGATGCCTTGAATCTTAAATGGCCTCTTAGCGTCTCTATGAGTGCTGGTTATTGTGAGGCCTATTAAGGCTTTAGTGATTTTCTGCATATCTCTTTCTTGTATACCATACTGAAAATCTCTGGGGTCACGTCTGTCCAATAACTTAACTATGAAATCAACTAATGATATAGGCTGATAAAAGCACGTGGCAGTTGTATCTATATTGAGTAACATTTTTCGGACACTAGGCTTACAACTCTGAAAATAACCTTGCCAAACCTCTAAACCTCCATAGATTGCCCTTGAGTTTTCTGGCGTAAAAATGGATCTTCCTACAGTAGTAAACATGGTCGACGGCTTATAACGGAATGCTAATTCCAAAGCCATGACTGCTACTAAACAATTCGGTGTTAAAGGAGTATTCCCTTTCAAATACTCATGGAGCTCCTCCATTTTTACTATCCTAACTTTCTTTATAAAAACTGTAAATGGTTGAGGGGGCCTTGCTTTATTTTTATTATCTTCAGGGAGGATAATCTAAATAATGTGTTAAGCAATACCATATCTATTGAATATCTTACCTCCATACTAGTTGAATCCCCGAATGTTAAGGGCTCGGCTGAAAATAAATTCCTCCTACCATCAAAGATGGGCTTCTTTCCAAAATGACTTGGACCATAGGATCTTAACAATTCATCATATAGCTTCTTAATTAACTTAGGAGGGGCATCTCCGGAAAAGGAAAGATCATAATGGAACACAGTGTTTCTGGTAAAACTTTTAATCTCAAAGAAATTACTTCTTACTTTTAATCTTGTTCCTATTCGCCCATGACCTGGTCTAATACAAAAGGATTCCGATTCTTGGGAAGTTTTTGACACGAGATCAAACATCTGAAATATAGTGTTAGTATTAAATAAAATAAAATATGGAGACTGATGAATGTATATTACATTTCTTGTTATGTAAAAATGATGCTTACCTTTACTTTTTAGAATCTTTTTGAAAATAGTCAAAAAAAATTAATGATTTTCTTTAAATTATTTTAATACATTTTTTGACGAATTATTTTTAGGCTACACAATACAACTATTTTAATTCTCTTATAGCATAATTAACTGTATTTTAGTTAAATTTAGCTAAATCAGGATTAAAAAAATTAAAACAAAAACAATAACACTAAATATACCAGTAAAACAGATCGTATAGAGCTGCTACAATAGTACTTATCACTCTATTAATTTTCTCAATAGATAAATTGCGCTTTGATCTTGAACAATTGGTTCATCTCAAATTTAAAATAAAAGACAGTTTATTTGAAATAAAAATCAGGCTTAAAATTTAATAAAATTAAACCAAAATTTTCAATTAATAGTTTTTGCTACATTTCAGTAAAATATAGTTTGTAGATTAACCTAAACCAGTTTTTTCTTATCAATTTATCATAATTTTACTGATAAATTGCTTTTATACTATTAAATTAAAATATGAAAGTTAAAAATTCCCAAACCTTTTAGCTTTCTTTGATTTTAAAATTATGAGTTATATATTTTATTTTAAAATATCTTTAATTAATTACAATGTAACATTATCAATTTAAGAAAAAGATATTAGTAATAACAATAATCAGAATAGTAGCATACTAGATTACATTTATTTATAAATAATCTTCTAGTTTAGCATTATAAACCTCAATGCAAATCATCGATTTTTTAAACGACAAACTCTAAAAATCAATCAACTAAATAGCTGATTTCAAAAAACACCACTATTTATTTTCAATTTGAGATGAATTAACTGTATGTTTACTAGTTTGATAATTCATTTCTAACTCAAAATAAATACTTTAGTGTATTTCTTAATGTAGTATTTATAAGTTTAAAAATATCAATGTAAAATTAAAATTTAGGATAAAATGATAAACAACAATAAACAAGCACTTACCATATTAATATTTACTCGAAAAAAATAGGTAAGCCCTATATTTTTACCTTAATAAAAAACACCAAAATTAATAGAATACCCAATATAGGAAAGCCAACAAAATAAATAATCGAAATTAAAACACACATAATAAATTTTCTAAATTAATGTTTTATTTTTAATTACAATATCTATTGTTTACAATATCATTAACTTGCAAAAAATTAAATTATGTTTTATTTATAATTATATTTATATATGGCATCTTTATTAAACATTGACTATCTATATAGTTAAACCACAATCATTATTATGTTTTTTATAACTTACTCATACACTTTGTGCTCTGCCGCACTCTTATTATGATCAAATAATATTAGACACCTCAACTACGCCTATTAACACATAGCCCTATCTTTACTTGTATATTTTTAATTATAAAGTGCTCTCCAAGTGTTGCCAAAGCATTAATCCTTCCCAGAGTAACATGGACAATTCTTAAAGTTTTACAACCCTCTGGTTTGACCTTGTTACACCAGTCTTCTACTTTTTTAATCCTACCACTCTCACAAGTCAAAGGTAGTCCTCTGGAGAACAGAAGCAAAATATACTTTATTTTGTCTTTCTGCTTATTGTGGGGATAATAACCTATTGGATATACTTTTATTCTGTCAGAAGCCTTACAGCGATGCTTCATGTCTCTTGAGTTAGTTACTTAGAGTATACGTTTTGATAGTTGCAAATAAAACACTTGACCCATTCTCCTTTCAAGGGAATTCAAAAAGCTCAAAACCTATGCGAAATAAAAGCATTGATTATCAATATATGGGGATGTTTTTTTGGCTTAATCACTTTTTCCATTTTTAAGCACTATTTGAGTGGAAAAATTGTTAGTAAAATTCTTGAACACAAAAATACATCACTATATTGATGATGTTTACTGAGTTTATTATAAACTTAGACAAAAAAAACATAATACTCAATAAATTTATAGAACTAATTTCTGAAATTCTTTAATTTACACTTCTAGATGGAGTGTTACAATTGTTTTTAAAATCAATACTTCGTTTTTTATAAATAAAAGTTTATATTAACTTTTAAAAAGCGTTATGATAGCTTAATTCTAGATTATTCTTGTGTAATCAATAAATACTTCTTTTACTATGTGTATACCAAGTTTCTGTATTCATTTTTTTTAATATAAGCTAATGTTCATTGAACGTAAAATATTTTATAATAGAGGGCCTGTTTTCGAAATGGTGACATAATAAGATGGGCAAAGCATTCTTATATTTTATAGAAATATCTAATAACACATTAAAACAAATAAACTAAAACGCAATTTATATATAATTTATTCAAGTTTTGAAATAAGCAAATATCAATATAACAATAATAACTAATTGAATCTATATTAAAGCTTTAGCTGTAAATCATCCAATTAATTAGCTAAATGTTTAATAATTCTAGCTGGACTACCACCAACAACGACATCTTTTGGTACATCTTTAGTAACTACGGCACCAGCAGCAACAGTGGAGCCATCACCAATTGTAACACCTGGAAGGATAATAGCACCACCTCCAATCCAAACATTGTTACCAATCTTGACTGGTTTAGCATACATAAACTGTTTCCTCAATTCCGATTCAACCGGATGAGTAGCAGTATAAATTTGTACATTTGGACCCACCAAAACACCATCACCGAATTCGACTGTAGCACTATCTAATATAGTAACTCCGAAATTTAAAAGTAATCCGCCATGAGCAATAATATTATATCCAAAATCACAGGTGAAAGGAGTACACACATGTGCCTTTTGAGTGTCTATTTTTCCAAATAATGACTTTACTATCTCTTTCTTTTCTTCTTCTTTTGATGGTGGTAAATTATTTAATTTAAATACTTTCTCTTGGGCTACTTTTTGTTCTGCATTTATCTCTGGATCATACCATACATATGGATATCCTTTAAGCATCCTTTGCTTATAACTTAATTTCTCGTATTCTTCTTTATCTTTAATGTACAAATCCATTGTTAATAAAGCTTGTAAATTTGATTGTTTCTGAAAGTTAAAATTAAAAAATATGCTGGATTCAATAGCCTATTTATACTTCTTTATGTCGGTTTAAGATTATGATTAGCCATCGAATCTGATAAATCATTGGATTTTTTTTACTACCCCTTAGTTTACTAGATTTATAATACACTAAAGCCATGACTATTTTTGTTTGAATAACTTGATAAGTAATACCGGCAGATAACTTACTTCGGTATTGAATTAAGTAGAAAATCAAACTAGGACTTATCATGTATTTTTAATGAATATTAATAATACCTTTGTATTATTAATGTATTTTTGTTAAATGATATTAGATTAAAGACACTTAAATTTAAAAATGGAT
This sequence comes from Batkoa obscura, assembly GCA_030770535.1. Lineage (NCBI taxonomy): Eukaryota > Fungi > Entomophthoromycota > Entomophthoromycetes > Entomophthorales > Batkoaceae > Batkoa > Batkoa obscura. Next base: position 161,464 of record JASVEC010000005.1, on the reverse strand, counting down.
TAAAAAACTTTTGATCGGCTTAATTGCAAATTGAAATTTTAAGCCGATAGTATGACATCTATCTTTATTTAAGAAATATAATTCTTTAAAAAAGTAAATAGCAGTAACCAGAGAAATTGATATATCAAAAAGACAATTGCTTCTATTGAGCTGTTTTGAAAATGAGTTAATAAAGTTGATACGTTTTATTAGAAATTTGTCTATTGAACTTTAAGTTTTAAAAAATAGCAGCTGTACACTAGCTAATTTTGAAATAAACTAGCCCAAAGTTTTAAATTTTAGATTCCAACTCAAGACATCTATAATTAGTTTACTCGTTTATTCTACTTTTAATTCTTCATCCTTCCCGCTTCCAAGATTCAGATCTTGGAACAACCTTTCAATCTAATCGAGGTATTTTTTGAGATAAAACAGTATGTATTTTCATAATCAGTTCCTTTTTTCTCAACCTCCTGTTGGAATTGCAGTTTAATCTAAGTCTTGACAATTCAATGACTACAGACCGTTTAAGTATAACGTGCATCCGCACGCTTTTTGGGCAAATATTAATATATGTTAAATTCACTCTAACATTAATATAGAAAGCTAAAGATATATATATGCATTTATTCTTTTTAAATTTATTTTTTGTGGGATTTTATTTATGAAACAAATTTTTCCTTAGTTCTGATTCGAAGGTTGTCAAGAGGTTTTATTTGATTATATGTGAATTTTGGAATGAATGATCTACTGGCGGGCTAAAATAGTTGATCAATTTTAGCCAATAGAAATTAACCTCTACCCTAACCCTAACTTCAATTATAGCATGAGTTAATTTATTGAATAGCTTTCAGCTAATGACTTTAACTTACTGTTAAATCATTTACTGTCAAAATTTAAATTTGACGAATCAATTTATAAAAAACTTTAAAACAATTGGATTTTAATCTAATGCTGTAAAATATTCAACCTAAGTTTCCAGTCTAATATATAAATTTATAATATTTAGTTCCTAACTCTTTAGCTTTTAAAGAACCTTCTAGCTTTAAATTTAATTAACTTCTAACAAATTATTAATAAGACCAATGTGAATTTGAACTTAAATCAATGTGGATACGAACTAATTGCCCAATCACCAACAATTTCTTCATAACTTAGTAATTGGGTAAGTGGTCTGTATTTATACAAATTCACTTACTCAAATCTACGCCATTTCTATCCCAATTTTCCATCCCCTTTTTAAAATTTTGTTAATTTTTTTCAATTTCTAATTCCATTCCAACTTAATTGAATCATGACGTCATGGAGGTATTTTTTTCTAGGATGACTACTTTAAATTGAAATTTTTTATGACCCAACTTTATAAAGTAATAACGACATGGAACTTCAACAAGAATACCAACAATTATTAATAGAGATAGAGTGCATACTGAAATTTAAATGGTTATATGAGAAACAGGAGGGTGAGAGTGAGTGTTTTTGCTATTTATTTTTGTCAAATGCTAATCGAACTGTTAGAAATAGAAAAAGAAGATATTGGTTTATTACGCTTTGAAATAGTGACAGAGACGATTCAACTGCTATTTAAACTATCGGCGTTATTAGAAAGAAATGCTTTATATATCAAAGAAAATCAAATAGATGACAAAGGTGAAGAAAAGAATTATACAACTAAAATTAGAACGCATATTGACATTTTTAAAATCTAGCTAAAAAACAACAAGATCTGATAAAAGATACCATACTATTGTCAACAGAAGATCATAAGAAATTTCAAGCTTTAATTGAGCTGTGTATTCAATGGGGTATTTATCCAAGTTTAGTGGATGGGAACTACGGGAATTTAAAAACCAATTTTAATGGTAAGAAAAGGAGAATTGAATGTTTTATAAAATGTTAAATATTGATTAAATAAAAATAGATTTGAATAATAAAAATGATGGAAAAGAAAACAGTAATGAGATTCGAGCGATAGTACAGCAGTTTTATATTTCAAAAGAAGAAAACATCATTAATTTCCTAAAGATAGTTTGGGAATTGATGAGATTAAGTGGGCTTTGTGAAGAAGAAGAAAAGAATGAGAAACAAAATATAGAGAAAAAGAAATTAAATTGGTTGCAAAGTAGATTACAAAACCATTATTTATTAGAATTACTTTGTCCAATGCTTCAAATTAATTACTTTTATGATATTGAATATGTAAATCAGATTAAAGAGGGAAATGTAAGGAAACAAGTTAAAGTGTTTAAGATTAAAATTAAAAATATATTTAAAATGATATTGGTTAGGTAATTTATATGAATTTATTTATTTATATTAAAGCATGTTAATTTTCGTATTATTTTTATTAGGGTAGATATTTTTAATTTAATAGAAACTTTATTCTTTATGTTGAACAATAATAGCAATAGTAATTCATGGCTAATTAAACCTATTGGTAATGTATTATCGACTATTTTGTTAAAACCAACAGGTGTTAAAATTATGTTTGCTTATTTCGCAGATAATTTTTATGATGGTAAATAATAAGAATAGTTTTATTACACGTGTATAGTGATGTTTTTTTTATTAGATAAAATATTAACCGCAGAATATCTTGATAAAATAGCCACTTTAATAATGACTCCACCTTCGGCTATTAAAATATTAAAAGTAATATTATAGCTTTAATTATTTAAATTATTAAATTATTAAATTATTAAATTATTAGGTATATTATTCAATAATATGTAAAGAATTAATTGAAATGTTAATTATGGATTATGATCAAAATGAGAATAATAATGATCATGAAATAATAATACAAATGGTATCTTATGTATTGGGAAAAATTATATTAAAACATCCAGATTTAAGTAAAACATTAGTTATCGATCAGTTAGTATTACCATTTAGAAAATACTTACAAATTAATAATAATAATAATAATAATAATAATAATAATAATAATAATAATAATAATAATACAATAATAATAAATCCCCAACAATTACAACCTAATATTAACGGATTATATAGAATAATAAATTATGGTGGGTTAATAGAAGATCGATTAAAATTAATATTAAGACCTTATTTGATACCAATTTATGAATTTTATAATGAAACAATAAAATATAATCAACAATTTATTATTAAATTATATTTAGAAAATATTATTATGACGTATTTTACACAATTGAATAAAAATGATAGTATTAATTCATTATTTGATATTTTATTTTCAAATACAGCTATTTATGGGACAATATTGGAGTTTAAAAAAGTGGGAGAGGATTCGTTTGTATTGCTTTCGAAGTAAGTGATTATTTAAAATGTTATTATTTAATTTTTAATTATTATGTTTTATAGAGAAAAGAATGAAAATGATAACAACATTAATATAAATACATATCAACCATATAAAATAAATTTAAATTTTTTTATTTTATTTTGCAAAAAAGTAGCAAAAGTTAATAATAATTCAGATTATTTAAGTTTATTATTAGCTAAATTATTACAACTTTATTCAGAATTAAAAAAGGAAGAAGCAGTTAAGTAAGGATGAACTATGTGTTATAATTTTAATTACTTAATATCTTATTTAGATTAATATTATCTATGCAATGTATAATGTTATTAATTAAGGAATGTGGTATTGAATTAATGAATCAATCAAAATATATAATTAGTACTTGTATAATATTATTAATGAAATTTAGTAATAATTTAATTAAAAAGATTAATGAAGAAGAAAAATTAGAAAACAATGAAATGGAAATGAGGCTATTAAAAAAAAATGAAGATTTTAATTTTATTTGTATTTTAATTACATTATTATCAAATTGTTTAAATGGTAAGTATTTACTTTTAAAATATAACAATAATAATAGTAATAATTTATAGAAAATTTAAATGGATTGACAAATGAAGATTGGTTATTATTAGCTTCATTAAAATGGAATTTAAAAAAATTGGTTCAAATTCAATTCAATGAAATGGAATTAACAAGGAATTTAACTTCTTTATTACTATTAATTGAAAGTATCAACACCGAAGTTATGCAAAGAAATTTAAATAAACAGACGGAATCAAAGGAAAAAATAAAGCGACCTAAACCAGATGTGTTGAAGTTTCAACAGGCAGTTTCTCAATTACAGGATTCATTAATAGCGGTAAGAGCAGCAGGAGTAATTACCTTAGGTGAGATTGTCGATAGTAAAAATGAGATAATACATTCAAAAGAATATCAAGATAGGATAATTCAACTATTATTAGTAGCTTTAAATGAAGAAGATAGTTTTATATATTTACAAAGTATTAAAGCAATAAGTAATTTTATGATAATTGAAAAGAATGAAATTGCTAATAAAATTATTCATGAATATAATAATATAAATAAAGGATTAGACTATCAATTAAGAATAGGTGAAATATTAATCAATTTTATTAAATTGAAAGGAGACACAATGGATAAAGAGTTGTTTGACAGGTTATTGAGTGCGTTATTTACTGAGTTGAGAAGGAATTACAATGAAGATAAATCAAATGATGAGAATAATAAGGATAAGAATAACGATACTAGTTTATTAGAAATAGAAAATAAAAATGAGAATAATAGGAAGAGTGAATCATTTAATATTGTTAATAATGAAGAAGAAGAAGATTTAAAGGAAGAGGAGCAGATAAAAATAATACCATCGGAAGTAATTAAAGTATCTTCATTATCCATATTAGGTATATTATATTCTCGAGTACCTTTATTATTTATAACTATCAATAATAGTGTTATTAATATGCTATTAAATATGTTGTTACTTAATAATACTATATTATTAAAAAGAGTAGTAATAATTAATTTATATGATATAATTAAAGGTTATCAATTACAACTATTTGATGTTTTGAGTAAGAATTTGGTGGATAAGATAATAGATAGATTAAATTATATTATAAATTATTATTATTGTATTGATGGGATGTTGACGAGACACTCTCAAAGGACATTGAATTATTTAAATAAAGTTAAGAGTGCTTGGTTAAATGGCGAAGATAAAGAAGAGGAGAGTAATAGCTTATTGTTTTTGAATAAGAATAAGAATAAGAATAAGAATATATTGATTAGTGAGACCATTAATAATACTAGTCTACTAAATATTAACAATGATACTAATAATAATTCATTAGTAAGTTATAATAGCAATGCTCATAATTTAGGATTATCTCAATCTATGATTGATAAATTGAAATTTCTTTAAGGAATAAAAAATAAAAGTTAGGTTTAGTTTTTTTGTTTTTTTGATACCTTTTTTTAGTAAATTGAGTGAATTTTTAGTTTATATTAAAATGGTTATTATGCTTTAGGAGCGTTAGGTAGAAAAAGTTTCGATTATACCAATAGTTAATGGATGAATTATATGCTAATAAAAAGATATAGATATTGGAGAGGTAAGTTAGAATAGAGAATTGCTTCTATATTATGATCAATAAATGGTAGGGAATGCTGACCAGGTAGGTAGCTTTCTTTTCACTGCAAAATAATTTCCTGTTTTAAGTAATATTTTACACCTTTCCAAAATGATTAAGTCAAAAAAATTTAAAAATGAGTCAAAAAACCAAACACCATTTAAATTTAAATGAGCGCTGTATAGCAATTATTTTAAAATTAGTGATCTGTATTGTTGAATAATTTATAGCTTGAGATCTAGACTTTATTCTTAAATGAATTTTTAGTTAGTACATACTTGAAGCAATATTTGGTTTTCTATCTCATTCTTTAAATTTTTTTCCACCTAGTCATTTTGGAAAAAGATGTATTCGAATTGAAAAAATAACTAAACATACGGGTAAATTTAAAAGCCTGGTTAAAAATAAAAAATTTACAATTTCATTTTTTGCTCATTTTTTATGTAATATAATTTTAAAAAAACAACAGTCAAATATTTTGAATAAAGAACGTTTTAATATAAATAAGTTTAAAATAAGCATAAAAATAATTATTTTTAGTGTTTAGTGCTAAATTTGCAATTTTTGCTAAAAATCAAAATTAAGCAAAATTTGAACTAAGCTTTTAAACTAACTTATATTTAAAAATAGCTAATGTTAATATTTAGGGATGTTTTTTTTTGGTTTCATTACTTTTTCCATCTTTTAAGCGCCATTTGAGCGGAAAGATTGTTAGTAAAATTCTTAAACACAAAAATACATCCCCATATGTATTTATTTACATATTAAAATGTCGATTAATATTAATATATAAGTTATATTAACAAAAGCCTTGCTAATCCAGGAATTTTTAATAAACTTAGTAGAAACTCTGCTAACTTATAACAAAAATTATAATAAAATTAAAACTGTGTTAAATATTTTTGCTTTTTAATTAATAAAAATTATTTTTATAGAATTATACATCCCCATATACATAGTTTAAAATATAATTATTTAATAAAGCATAATGTCATAACTCTAGATAAAGCTAATAATTAAAAGGTTTTAAATTATATAATTAAAATAAACCATGATTCATAAATATAAGGTATAATAAAAAGCAATATTAAATTTTTTTTAAAAACCAAATCAAATTTATTTAAGTTTAATTAGAAAGCTTATAACTTTTTTTAATATATTAAAATATAACTGGAAATATAAAATAAACCTTGGTGTTTTAATATTTAGTTAAAAATATAAATAAAAACCTAAATATACTATAAATATCTTAAATTTATAAAATTATATATTTTTTTTTATTTTATCTTTATTTGTTTTGATTTATTTAGATAAGATTATATCAAAAAACCTGAAAGTAATTTTTTTGTTTTCAGCCTAGTTTTAATAGCTTTTATACTATTTATTATATTTATTATATTTATTAATTTAATACCAGTAATTAATATACTATTAAAACACTTTTTTAGCTAAAATCTTTATTTTTTATTTTATTATATTTTATTAACTTTTATAAACTGTGAAATATTGGTTTATTAGCTCTCGGATTGATATCCATACTTATTGGAGTATAAGAGAGATCCTTCAACATACTAACTCGATGCTTTTTAACTGAATTACTTCCTGATATCGTACCATTAATAAACCCACTAAGCCTTTCTGGCAATATCTCACGTAGATTTTACAGAGTATTGTCTATTCTACTTGTTTTACATAGTTCGTAGCTTATTACGTATTGTTCCTATCCATTTAAGTCTATCTTAGTTATACAAACTAAGACCGTTCGACTCAAGGCAAGTTAATCAACCAAGAACTGCTTTTAATTCCTACCACTGAGTACCAACTTTCACAATATTAAGATTTTTTATATTTTTTAAAATGAAGGATAGTTTTAAATTTTATTTAATTTCGATTTTTTGTTTTTTATATTATTAAAAAATTTATTAAACTTTTTAAACCTGTTAAATTAATTTTATTTTTATTTAGTTTGGATTTAATATAAGTTTATTAATAATATTATTTATTAAATAAGTTTCAATAATTTATTTATTTTTATAATTTAATAACTATATATTAATGAAAAAAATTACTTAATAAATATTATAGATTTGTTTTTATTTTTTAAAATTATTAAATGATTATTTCAAAAAATTTAGTAATATCATAAAAAAATAAATATGGAAATAAAATAAAATAGATATAAACTTAAGTTTTTATTAAGCTAGTAAATTATTTTTAGTTAAAGATTTTTTAAAATGTTACCAAAGCTTAGTTTTGTTTGGTAAAGGCTATATATAAAAATCAAAATAATTATTTTATAAACTTTTTATTTAACTATTTAAATGAAATTTTTTATGTTATTTTATAATTAAATACAAAATAATAAACATGCTTGGCTTTTTAGTTAATATAAGTTTTTTATTTAAAAAACAGAAACTATTAATTAAGTTTATAAATAATATAAATTTAAATACTTAATTAACTGTTATAACTTTTACAAACTATAAATTATAATAATTGAAAAATCAAATATGCTTATTATTTAGCACTTAGCTATATAACTTATTAAAAATTAAATTATTGATTTATAAAAATTAGTTTAGATATTAGCTTAAAATAAACTCTATTTTTTAATCTAGAAATTTTTGATCAATGTTTTAGCTTTAAAATTAATAAATAAATTGACTTTGAGTTTTCATCTTATAAAATATTAAAAGACAGTATCAATCACATTTATTTTTTATCTAATAACTAAAACACCAGTATTGTTATATTTTGAACATTTTACTAAGTCCTCACTAAAGCTTTAAAAATATTAAAAACATTATAAGGAGTTTGAAATTATTGCTTGTTTCTTTTGGGGTAGCTTTTTGCTTTTTAATATTACAAAATAACATAACATAGAGACTTGAATAAATAAAAGCTAGATATTTAAAAAATAAAAAAGGATAGGGCCTATTGCTTCAGTGGCCAATCATAATGTTTTGATTGGTTTTCTTTTTTAATTACAAATAAAATACTTGGGGACTACTAGTCCTTTTAAGAATATTAAAAAAAAACGACCAATTTTAGTGTTTCTTCATTTTTCATTTGTTTTTATCTATCTCAAGAGAAAGCTTAAACTTAACAAAGAAAAGTTAAATAAGAGGAAGAAATTATAATGATGAGTTATGAAACCCAACAAGTAGTTCAGGATCTAACTAAATTAGGGTATGGAACTCGAAGGATAAAAGAAGATCCTATAAAATTAATAAGTGAATTAATCGAAGAAGTAATAGATAATCGAAAATATAAAGAAAGAGTACAATTACTAGAAGACGCATTAAATTGTGTTAATGAAGAGGTAACTTTAATGAAATAATATTAATTTATTTGATTTTAGATTATTAATAATGATTGTTTTTTAAATTGTTTCAATAGATTGAACCTATCTGTAATAAAGTGGAAGAGTTAGGGTTAGAAAATAAAAAATTAAAAGAAGAAGTATTAAATTTAAAAGCAAGAGATTATAATCGTAGTGTATTAATTAAAAAATATACTAATGAAATAGAGAACAATAAGTTTGTTGTTCAACAATTAAATAAGAAAATTAATGAACAAGAAATTATATTTGAAAAAGAAAAAAGGAAACTGGTCGATTTAATGCAGATTAATAGTAATGAGATTCAGTATATGATTAAGTCATTTTTTTAATTTATGTTTTTATATATAGTGGATAATAATAATGTATTAAATCGATATACAGCTACAATGACAATTGACGAACCATTAGGTAAATTAATTAATAAATTGATTTAAATGAGACATTAATTATGATATTATTTTTTTAGAACCAATGAGGATTAAAAATTCAGGATATTATAAACCAGTACCAATTCAAGTGAATATGATGAAATTGTTAGAGAAAAATAATATGAAATTAAAAAATGAAAATGAAAATTTAATATTTATTAATGAACAACAACAGTTAAAGGTAAGCAATAGTGGCATATTATATAATAATAATAATTTATATTTGTTTTAGATTGATACGCTTACAAAAGATATTAATAGATTAAGAGAGAAATCGAGTGATAATAATGATAATATGAATAAAAAAATAGGGAAATATATTAAAGTTGAAGAATATGAAAAATTAGTTAATAATGAACAACAAAATGAAGTATTGTGTGAACAAATTGAAACTTTAGAAAAAGTAAAATTATAAATGATAATAATAATAATATTATTATTATTACTAAACAAAAGACTAATTACTTTAATTTGTTTTAATTAGGAATACTTACAAAAAGAAGAAGAGAAAGAAGAAATTATAAAAAATTATAATTTAATTAAAAATAAAAATAAAATATTAATTAATAAAATGAATAATATGGAAAACTTATTAAGGGAATTTGAAGCGAATAAAAAGAATAATGAACCAGATTATTTAAAACAAAAAGTAAGTATTATAGTGGATAAATCAATACAATTAGTTTAATTCTATTTATTTCTATTTAGGAAAGAGAAATGAATTTAAAAATTAATGAACAAAAAATGATTAATTTAGGTATAAGTAAGTGACAATAATAATATCATTATTCTTTTATTTTATTAATACTAATATAATAAAAATAATAGAAGGTGAAATTAAATTATTAAAAGAACAATTAAAAAAAGATGATTTATATTTTAAATCGATACAAAATCATTTAATTTATTTACAAAATAAAATTCATCGTGGTTTTCCATTAACTAAATCAGATTTGGATTTAAATACAATTAAAGTAGAAAAGGTAATTATTAATTTAGTATTATTAAATTTAATTATATTGTTATTAATATTTATTTATTTATTTAATAATATATTATTTATATTAGATTGAATTAAATAATAATAATAATTCAACAGTAAATTTTAATCAATCTATGAATTCAGAATTTAATGAGGTAATTTTAATAGATAAATAATATTTCTATATTAATAATATTTTGTGTTTAATTTAGTCAATAACAAGGTAGCATTAATATTAAATTCAATTAATTAATAATATATAATATAATATTTTAATAATAATTATAGTTCTAATAATGAAATACAAAAAATAAAAAGATATAAAAAAGAAAGAGACAATTTAAGATTATTATATACTCAAGCTATTCAAGAATTAAAGGAACTAAAAAAAGAATTTAGAAATAAGGTAATTGAATTTTATTAATCTATTTTTTAGTTAATTATTAATAATATATATATATTATAATAGTCGATTTAAGGATATTATGAGTGGAAGTAATTGATTGTTACCGTTGAGGGGAAGTCAAGTGATTCGTGTTAGCTTATATTTATCCTTGTAATTTACTAATGAATCATTAATGGAGTTTTTATTTATTTATGAATGGATTGGATTGTTACATTATATATAATTTTGTAAGAGATGAAAATGTTTATAAAGGAATGAGTTTAATTATAAGATTATTTTTTTTGATCTGTTTTGTCATTTTTGAATTAATTAAAATAAGTAATTTCAATAAAAAGAATAGAACATAATAGTAGAAAATTATTAATGTTTAAAATAGCTTTCAAACATTTTAGTAACTTTAACATAAAGAATATTTTATGTAAATCAACAAAATTAGTAAAAAATTTCAAATAAACTTCTATCAAATAAATAAATATTGAGTTTTAAAAATAAAAGTTTGTGTAAATAATAAAAACTAAAACATCATCTATTATTAGTACTCCTAACTATCTCATTAATTAAGCTAATGACCAATAATTTTAAACAAAGTATCAGGTGACGTACGTTTATTAACCATAATATTTCTAATTTTCGAGATAGAGTTAGGGTTTAAAACTCTACCAATAAAAAATTTAAATGTAGGAAGAGTGAGCTATTGATTGGTTGTTTCTTAGTGATTTAAATTTAAATAGGGTTTTTCGAATCTATTTAAATTCTCGAAAAATTAGTAAGAGTGGGAAAATTAATAACATAAAATATAGAATAAAAGTACTGTTTGTTTAGCTTGTTATTGTTATTAGTTTTTTATTTAAATAAGCAATTAGTTATTATCATTCTTTAAAATGAGAGGTCTTTTATCTTTAAATTTAAAAAGAACTAGATGTGTTCCAGGATTAAAATATGGTTTGGGATTAAAGGTAAATACGCCATTTCATTATAATTAACTTTTAATGTTGTCATTCTTAATTCTTAATTACTTACATTTTATTATTTTATTTAGCATACTCAGTTAAATATCACCAATTTAAAGCAATTAAAAGTAAGTAATAATATTATAGAATATAAATATTAACTAACATAATTATATTATAGTTTAAACCCCAATCTCAATTGTTTCATACTTCTTTCCAACCACAAAAGATAGTTGCTTTTAATTTAGCTGATATTGGTGAAGGTATTACAGAATGTGAATTAATTCAATGGTAATTTAATATATTTAATTTAAATAAAATATAAATATACTCTTAATCTTATTACTTTGAAAAAAGTACATATTATTAACCTTATCTTTTATATATAGGTTTATCCAGCCAGGAGATAAAATAGCTCAATTTGATCGTATTTGTGAAGTACAATCAGATAAAGCATCGGTTGAAATTACATCTCGTTATGATGGTATTGTTACTAAACTTCATTGTGAAGCTGGTAATATGGCAAAAGTAGGATCACCTTTAGTAGATATTGATACTGAAGAAGTTGAAGAAGTTGAAGAAGTTTCAACTTTAAAAAAAGAAAAAAAGAAAACTTCTGAGGAAACAGTAGTTAATACTATAATTGAAAACATTAAAGTTGAAAGTGAAGTTAGTGATATTGAATTTGGTAATCAAACAACTTTTGCTACTCCAGCTGTACGTCGAATTGCTAGAGAAAATAAAGTCAACTTAAGTCAAGTTTTACCTACTGGTAAAGGTAATAGGATTTTAAAAGAAGATATTTTGGCTTTTATTAATGGTAAACAAACTCAAGTAGAACAAAAAGGTAAATTCAATATTTATTTTTATTTATATAATAATAATTAATATATAATAATAATAATAATAATAAATTATTTTAGTACCAGAAAGTAAAGTATTACCAATTAATTTAACTTCAGCCTCAAATGAAGAACAAATAGTACCTCTATCTTTAGTACAAAAAGCTATGTTTAAAACAATGACTAATTCATTATCTATTCCTCACTTTGGTTATTCGGATGAATTTAATTTAAATTCTGCTAATCAATTACGTCAACTTATTAATGCTCAATTAATTAAATCTAACGATTCAACTAAACCAAAGAAAATATCATATATGCCAATCTTAATTAAAGCTTTATCTGTAGCATTAAAAGAATTTCCATTACTTAATGCAAGATTAATTTATGAAAATGAAGTACCTAAATTAGTTTATAGAAATTATCATCATATTGGTGTAGCTATGGATACTCCTAATGGCTTATTAGTACCTAATATAAAAAATGTAGAGAATAAATCAATTATTGAGATTGCAGAAGAATTAAATAAATTACAAGAAGCTGGTAAAAAGAACTCCATTACTAGTGGAGATTTAAAGAATGGTACAATTACATTATCAAATATTGGTACTGTAGGTGGTACTTATCTTTCTCCTGTGGTAGTAACTTCGGAATTATGTATTGGGGCTTTAGGTAGAATTCAAAAATTACCTAGGTTTGAAATTAAACTGGATGAACTTACTGGTAAATCTATTGAAACTGTTGTACCCCATAGTATTATGCCAATTTCTTTTTCAGCTGATCACCGTGTGGTAGATGGAGCTACTTTAGCTAGATTTTCTGAAAAATGGCGTCAATTAGTTGAAGATCCAGTAAGTTTAATAACTTATCTTAAATAAATTTAAGAAAAATTAGTATAAGTTTAAAAAAAATAAAAATTAGTGATTTAATAATTTACAATATAATATTTATAAATATATGAAAATGCTAACTTTATTTTATTTTTATTTATTTTTATTTTTATTTTATTTTATTTTTATTTTATTTTATTTTTATTTTATTTTATTTTTATTTTATTTTATTTTTATTTTATTTTGGTAAAAAAGGTATTAAGTTAATATCCTTAATCTTTTTTTCAAGTAATAAATTAGACATTATATCTCCTGTAATTGGTGCATTTAATATACCCCAACAAGAATGACCAGAAGCAATTAAGATCGATGGGTTATTAGTTAAAGGACCAAGGATTGGTAACCCTGTATTAGAATAAGGCAAATAACATACTTGTTTTTTAATTACGTTATAATCCTTCAATTCAGGTATTAATTTAATACCTAATTCGATTAATTTATTAATTGCTTTATCATCAGGAATAATAGAATCGGAATGCTCTGGTAAACATACATTATCTCCTAAGCCACAAATATATACCTGTTTATTAGATCTTGGATAAATTTCAATTTCATTGATTTGATTCTTAATTGTTATATTAGTAAATAAAACATGCTCCAATACTTTAGCTTTTTCAAAATTCTCTTGTTTAGGTTCAAAGATAACGGAATGAGCTCTTGAACCGGATATCTTGAATTTTATAGGTTGATGGATTTGTTTTAAACTTGGTGTTAAACTAGAGGTCCATGGTCCCATTGATAACACTACTTTATCCGTTATGAAATCGCTATCATCTCCTAATTTTAAACTCAATTTTCCATTTTTTTCTTCTGTTATTTCATTAACTTCATCATAGATAATCTTGACTCCTCTTTCTTTTATATATTCTTTTATTGTTTCACAATATTCATGTGGATTTATTTGAGCACAAGTATTTTTATCACCTAATTTTATAATTTGTAAATCAAAATTTTCATTTAACCAAGTTAAACCATTTGGAAGATTCTCTTGATTTCCAATGTTTTCTTTTTCTTCTGCTTCTAATTGAAAAGTAGCCACTAAAAAAAATCAAGCATTAATAATCTATTATTAAATCAATACTTATCAATTAAAAAAACCCTAAACTTACCTCTTCTATAACCAAATTTTTTTTCACCATTTAATTCATCCGCTAACTGTTGATGTAATTCAAAACTTTTTCTAGTTAATTTTCCTAAAGCAGAGTGATCATTCCAATCTAATGCTAAAAAGCCTCCTGCTTTACCAGACGCACAAGAAGCTATTGAAGTTCTTTCAATAATTGTTATTAAGGTTTGAGGCGCTTTTTTGATAAGATAATAAGCAGTGGTTAGACCAATGATACCACCTCCTATGATAGTTATGGTTGACGAGGCGGACATGTTGTTGGGTTTTGTGAAGCAGTAATAGTAGTAGTGGTTATTGAGTATTAATGAATATGTTGAAATTGGAATTTATGATATTGAAATTTAAAGTAAGAATTTCTTTTAAAATATCAAAATGAGCTCATTTTTCATCATTAGATTTAGGACAAAATTAAGGGATAGAATTGTAGAACCAAATCCGAAATAATAGGTTTGTTTATCCTTTTTAATTGAAACAAGTCATTTTTTGTAAAAATAGTGTTGGTCAATTAAAAATTTCAAATTTTCATCAGTTCTAAATTCTATTTCACTAGCAGAGGTTCCAAACATGCCTGACTTTCTTTTAATAATTCTTCTAACAATAAATCCAAGAATAGTTGGACTTTAGTTAAAATATCAAAATTTGATTTATATATATAAGTAAGTTTATAAGTTTAGTTAAAGTTAAAGATAAAATTTTTTAATTTTACTTTTTGCTTATTTTTTATAGAATTAAATATATATTAATAAAAGGATTTATTATTAAGTTCAAAAAAGTGTGAAAGTTGATACTTAGTGGTCGAAGTTAAAAGCTACTCTTGCTTAATTAACTTGCCTTGAGTCGAACGGTCTTAGTTTATATAACTAAGATAGACTTAACTTAATAAGAATAGTATACAATAGGTTATACGAAAGCCGATACTCAGTAGTAGAGGTTAAAAGCTACTCTTGCTTAATTAACTTGCCTTGAGTCGAACGGTCTTAGTTTATGTAACTAAGATAGACTTAACTTAATAGAAATAGTACGTAATAAGCTACGAATTATGTAAACAAATACAATGGAAGATACTACCGTAAAATTTATATAAGATGTTGTCAGAAAGACTTAGTGACTTTATTAATGATACGTTATCAGGGAATAATCCAATTAAAAAGCCTCGAGTTATCATATTGAAGAATCTCTTTTATACTCCAATAAGTATGGATATTAAAAGGAGATAATATTCTTTGCAATATGAAGTTATAAATTCTCGCAGCAAATCAAAATAAGGGACTCTGGTTTGATTGTGTTTGAACTTGAGAACACAACAACTTAAGTGATTGTTGTGTTGTAATCAATCCGAGAGCTAAATAAAGCAATATTTCACAAAAGTTTATATGGGGGTGTTTTTTTTGGTTTCATCACTTTTTCCATTTTTTAAGCGCTATTTGAGTGGAAAGACTATTAGTAAAATTCTTAAACATAAAAATACATCCCCATATTATTTTTATATAAAAGTAGTAATTAGCTCAAAAAAATCAACTAGTTTTTTGACTTTTATTTTTTAGTTATTTTATTAAAATAAGAAAGCATTATATATAATCAAAAAAGAAAAGTAATAATAAAAGCTTTTAGAACAAAAGCATAGACTATAATTATGATTAGTATTACTTTAGCTTATAGAATATTAAACATTAAAGCAAAATAACTAAAAATGCTAAAAAATAATTTAGAACAAAAAATAACTGAAAATAATAATAAAGAATAAAAATAGAAATAATTAATCATTATTTGGATTTTATTTCAAAAATAATAAATATTATAAACAAATATAAAAATATATTTTCTTATTTAAAAATTTTATTAACAGCTTTTTTGCTCAAATAATACTTAAAAAATAAAAAAAGTGATAAAACTAAAAAAAACACTTTTATATAAACATTATAAAAATAATTATTTAATAATAAATAATATTTTAACTCATTTTAAAAAATTATTAAAAGTTATAAATATTTATATTTTTTTTAAAGTTTAATTTAATTAAACAATATTTATCAACAATTAAAAATAAATTAAAGTAAAAAAAAATTATTATAAAATAAAACTAATTTTAAAAATCTAAAATATATTTAATTAAGTTTCAAGTAATTTTAAAAAACCTATCAATTATTTTAAACTAAAGTTTGATATTTACTTAGAATTTATGCTTTTTTAACTTTAAGTTTTAATAAATTAATAGTTTTTTATATTATATATACAAATTCTGCTTTTTCTTAAAATCTAATTTTTATTTTTATTTTTATATAGAAACGATATAAACTTTAAAATTTAATGATAATTTATTTCATTAATGTATACTTAATTTTATAAAAATAATATAATTTCGTAATATTTTATGCTTAATTTATAATTTTTATTAAAATTTAAATCAAACAATAATTAAACTAAGCTTTTAAACAGATTTATATATACATATATTTATTATAAAATAATTACAAAATATTAATATTTATTAATTTAGAATGTTTATATTCAATATTGAATTAAATTAAACAGAAAAGTTTTAAAATTAACTTAAATTTTAAATAGTTTAATAAAATAATGCAAATAATAAAAATCAATTTTATAGTTTATATTTTGATTATTCAAATATTATCACATCTTATTTATATATGTGAAACATTGCTTCGTCAGCTCTATAATCGATTATTACATAATAGTCACTTAACTTATTTACAAAACTAGTCGTAGCCTTGTATTCAATTTGACTGTGATTCATGTGATACAACTAATACAAAGTTCCTTATATATATTTGCTGTGAGAGTTGCTACCATTTGATCACGAAGAACTTATTGTCCACGTTTTAGTGTTCATACTTGGCAACTACAATAAGGAATAGCTGTTATAATGTTCCTTATATATAGCCACCCAGTTGGAATATAAAAGAGATTCTTCAACATACTGACTCGGGGCTTTTTAATTGAATTATTCCCTGATATCGTACCATTAATAAAGCCACTAAGTCTTTCTGATAATATCTTAGGTAGATTTTACATTAGTATTTTCTATTCTATTTACTCTACATAGTCCGTAGCTTATTACGTATTATTCTTATTCATTTAAATCTATTTTAGTTACATAAACTAAGACCTTTCGACTTACACCCAGTTAATTAAGCTAGAATTGCTTTTAACCCCAGCCACTAAGTACCAACTTTGATAACTTTAATACTGATATAGCTTGTTTATTATAATGATTTAAATTTATTAGATCTGGTCTTGTTCTTATTTCCATATGAGGGTGTTTTTTTTTATTTCATTATTTTTTCCATTTTTAAGCGCTATTTGAGCGGAAAGATTGCTAGTAAAATTCTTAAACAAAAAATACTTCCCCATATTTTATTTAAAGTTTAAAATTATTATACGACTTTTATTTAACTTTTAATAGTTTTATTAAATATGTTTTTTTGATTATCAACACAAAATTTGTGTAATTTATATAACCTTTTTTTTTAATTAAAAGATTCCTCTATCTCTGCTTTATTTTTTATATCTATATTTATTTTATTTTTAAATAACTTTTTTTTAACTGTATATTGGGTATATATATTATATAAATCTGTTTTTCTGCTGCATTTTTAAAATTATTTGGTGTATATTTAAAAACGTTAACTCATCTACTGCTTTATCTTTTAAATTGTTAAAATATTTACTATACATCATTTTTTTACTTTTATTTGATAAATATTTATTATTTTTATTATATTTATTAAATCTTGATAAAATAGTTGAATTATTAAATATTGTATAATAATTTCAATTTACTCTTCTTTATTTTTTTTTGTATTTTTAATAACAGATTGTAATATTAGTATTTTATTATTGATTATTAAATAATCATATTAATTCCTATTTATATTAAATCCAAAACTTTTACATTTATCAAAAGAATATACTAAAGCTATAGTTGGTAATAATGCTACTTGTTAGTTTTTGTTTCCTGTTTTCTTTAAAGCATTAACTTTATACATTGCTTAATTAAGTTTATTATTATCAATGATAAACTTTAACAATATTTCTTTTTTATTTTATTTTATTTTATTATAAATAGTTATTAAAATTGATGTAAATGAATTATAATATTTATATAGTCTGTTTTTTCTTATTATATTAAAAGTTTTAAAAATTTTATTTCAAAGTTTATTTATAAAAGCTTACATTTTATTCTTATTTTAATAAAAAATAAAGTCAAATAACTATATATTTATACATTATGTATCTATTAAACATTCAATAAAAATAGTATAGTTTTAATTAAACTAGTTAAAATATAAAAAGCTTAATATAAAATAATAGTATTAAAAAAGTTTAAAATATTAAAAAAGAATTTTTTAAGCATAATATAAGAAATGGAAAAAAGTAACGAAACCAAAACATCCTCATATTAGCCTTTTTACGCTGATGATTTAAGTGTAACCAGCATACAAACATTACGCTGTGAAGACTATTTGTCCAACTTTTATGCATAAATAAGCCACAGAAATTTACATGTAACTTGATCTTTTAATATCAATTCCTTTGATATATTTCTAATGAAATTTATAAAAAAAATCAAATACTAAATTGATTCTTGATATAAAAATAAAAGCAATCTGATAAATTAAAATTTGTAATAAATTAAAGCATGACCTTATAAAATTTACTGAGTTTTTTATTTTTAGCTAAAAAGAAGGCTTTCTGAACACGGGTTCTAAGGTAAACATCAAGGCTGAGTTTAAATGATTGCTTTTATGATTTGACTTCTTTATAGATTAAATTTAATATTTTCGATTTATTCATTTATTTATTAGTTTTGTCAATATTTTATGATGACAAATCTAATTATCAATTTACACAAAATTTCCATACTTAATATTTACTTTTTATTAAAGTTATCACTAGGTTTGTTTATTTTGATACTAATTTAATCTCTATTCTTAATCCTTTAAGCCCATTTACATTGTCTTAACTTTTTAACTAAGTTAAATCTAACAAAAAATCTTGGCTTTTATAATTTCTATTTTTGAGCTTAGCTATAGCTAAAAGTCTTAGGTAAATTTTTCGGACTCAAAAATAGCAACTTTCCGGTTAATTCTGGCTAAAAAATTATTAAATTTGAATCAATTTTACTGTCAAAATCTGAAAGCCAAATAAATTTTTAAAAAAGCAAAGTATTTATTAACAGAAAACTAGAATAGGAAAAAGGAGACGATAAATATATATATATTATATTGGCACAAACAACAAACGAATAAACAATTGATTGATTTTTAAATTAAATATGCTTAGGTTGATCTAATAGAGTAAAGCTCTATCATTTAAAACTAATCTGATAACATTTTAAGGTCTGAAAAGAAAGGCATAGATTGTCGACGAATTTTACTCAAACTATCTTTAGATATATCTTTTAATCCCTCTATAATTTTTAATACTTTTCTACGGCTTGAATCATAGTCCAAATATTTTAATATCTCTTCAATCTATAAAATTTGTTAGTATCTTCTTATTATAAACCTAAGTTTAATTACTTCTTCTTTATCCAAAGGTCCTGTCCTCTTTGATAAATGATCTTGAATGAGTAGAATACGTTCTCTATCCAATCTACTATTCGCTAACTCTTGTATTAATTTAGAACCGTCATCAAATCCATTAATTGGTCCTAAACTAGACGTCTCAGATGACTATAATTTATTAGTAATAGCTCATTTGTTTTAATAAAAGTGAGTACCTCATCACTTTTAAGAGTTGAAGGGGTACTAGGTTGTAAACAAGGAGATGAAATTGGTGAACAAACTGGGGAACCCATAATATACTAAAAACAAATTAGTACTTAATTTATATAATTATAGCTTATTGTATTACTGTATGCTCTTGCTTCTTACGTCTAAGTCTAATCCAACGTCTACGTCTTACAAAATTATGAAAAGCTTTTGTTTCTCCTCTCCATGTATGGTTTTTAAAATGGAAAGCATATTGCCACCCATGAGGATCGACATCGCCACTCATATCTATCATCCATTTATCATCAACCCATTCCCAAGTTGGATCAGGTAAAGGGTAAGTATATATATCAACTGGGATTCCTTTACAATTTCGATCACACCAACCTGGGGGATCCATAGGATTTAATAAGTTTGCTGAATATTTAGGTATTCCAAGGATATAAAATCTAAAAGTTGATGGATTAATAAGTATACTATTAATCTTGAGTGATGAATTACCCTCTTTGATTTTCATATAATATATCATATTCCTCTACTACGTTGCAAGATCCATTGTTACTATGTTTAGAATGTGCTTTCTTATAAAAATAAAACGAAGGGTAAGTACTTGATTTTTTAAAAGCGATATCAACAAAGGGAGCCGTCAAAGGGCAATGATTTAGAACGGAAACCATTTCATAAATCATGATTATAAAAAAGTAGAAAAACTTACTGGTGATAAAGGCAACCTTGGTAGTTGCATAGAAGGTCTTTTATTAAATTCGAACAAATGTTTATTTGGTATCTTAATGTTGGGTAGATTAAAAGAACGTCTATTAGCCATGTTAACTTGATATGGTAATAGGAAATTAATTTAAATTATTTAAAAGTTTCAAGTATAAACAAACAACAGATTAAATAGTAGTTTAAATAGCAAAAATTGCATTAATTTTAACACAATATCATCAACAAATTAAATCAATGGCTTATCACCTTAGTGGTGTTGATAAAATGATGTCAAAATGAGATAAAATTGGAGATATTTATTTATAATGGGCGTATTATTTCCAATTTTGTTATATATTCCGTCACTTGTATAAGTTAATCAAACCGATTAATTTAATTATTAAAAATAATAAGTTAACATCCAAACCAAACCACAAAAAAAGCATAAAGAATTCTAAATTTAACTTATTCCTTACTTATCATATTATCAGGCAGTCTATATAGTAATTGGAGAAATACAAACAAGTATTATTTTATTTGTAAATAAAAGATATTTCTAAGATTCATTTAAGTTAGAATTTAATAAAATTAAACAATACATTAAACTATTAATTGCTTACTTTGTAATTAATTGCGCTAAATTATTGCATGGACCTTGTCATAAAATTGACAATAGTTAAAACAGTTTATTTTGAAGTAATGTTTAAATGATCCTGTATAAACTAACGTCAAAATGAGTTTTATAGAATAAAACCACAAATCATTATGTTTCAATAAAGGGGTAACGACTTGAAATTAGCTGTAATTAGATCAAAGGTACTATGTGCCATTAAATTGCGTCATCAAGCAGAATCGAATCTTCTTTTTCAGCACATGCTTAGATTTTATTTAGACATATAAGTGTTCTTTTTTTATGTTATTGAGTTAAATCTTTTAGATTAACACTTTTGAAATCCGGGTTAATTTTTTCTTACATAAACTTAACTCACTTGGTTATAATATATTTTATTAAATAAACTTAAATATCACAAGTTTTCTCTCCTTTTCGTAATTATCAAAACAATTTATTAATTGAATAGAATCATTATTAAAATAAAAGGATTATGTTTAACATTGTCAATGCTAATTGTGTATTACGTTTTAAGTTTTATTAAATAATCAATGTGGGCAATAAATTTTGAAATCAAGTTTTTTGATTGACTTGTTTTTTGGGGCAATTTGATTTTTTCTTTTGTTCGGTCAATTTTAAAAAAAAGTGTCATGAATAAAAATTTCCAAAAATAATATTTAGACTATACAAATAAATGGCTGATAAAAAATAAACGCTATCTTATCAATAATATACAAATAAATAATATATTAAGAATTAATGGGTATATTATTTATATGTCAAAATAGGATTAAGTGAAGTTTGTTTTACAAAATTATTTTAATAATTTAAACTTTAAATTTTAGATTTTACTAGTCATCTTTATGATGATTTTACAGTAAGAAAGGGTTCAAAAACAGCATTAGCTAAAAGCGCACTGTATTTAAAATCTCAGTTTAAATTTAAAAATCAGTCAAACAACCGCTCCGAAATACCAACTTATTAAAATTCTTATAAAATACAAAAAGTTAAAAATATCAAAAGTACTAAACTGTATATCTATACTAATCTGTCTTAATGATTTTAAAAGCTCTCTTATTGTTTTCAAAATTAATACTATACATCAATCAATAGCTCTTATATCTTAAATAATAAAAGATGTTAAACGTAAGTAAATACAAAATGTAAAATCGTTAGTTTTAAAAAATCCAAGAATTCAAAGTTTGATTAAGCAATTTTGTTAGAATTATCACAATAACATATAAATGTTTAATCATCTTTATAAATAAAAAATAGAAATAAAAATAAAATAGCATAGCTTAATTTAAAGCTATTACTATAAAAAATCATACTTAAACTAATTGATATTTTTGATATATGCTAAAACAATTTAAATAATTATAATAAATAGTCATTCTTCTCACGTTTAAAAAATACCAAAAACCTACTTTTTGACGAAAAATACGTTGCATTGATTGGTTCAAATCATAAATCAGCAAATGAAGAGTGAGTAAGTAGTAATGCTCGAAATTGAAAGCACTAATCACAATTTTGAAATGGTGAATTTTACAGGCACATAGCGTCGTTTTGGTTGAAAGAGATAGCTCTCCTTTTCGTTTAGCCCTTTTAAGATAGTAACCAGATAAAATGAAGTAAGCATCCATCTTTGCATCAAAATATAGAATCGACATACAAAACAAAGACGAAATTAAAAAAAATAAATATGTGGGAGATTGTATAAAAACTAGAATGTAGAAATTAGAGACAAGAAGAAATAGTGAAATTAAATGGAGATTATGAATGGATTTTAAACATGAACTATAATAGGGTTGAACTTTGTGCTTTTTCCGGTAAGAAAATTTACCCAGGTCATGGCAAACTTTACGTCCGTATGGACAATCGCGTAAGTTAACATTACATTTCAAATTCTATAAAATTCTAAACATTATAAAGTCTTTCCGTTTCGTAGACAGCAAGAGTTTATCTTTATTCTTACAACGTAAGAACCCACGTAAGATCCACTGGACTTTAGTGTTCCGTCGTATGCACAAGAAGGGTATCACTGAAGAAGTATCTAAAAAGAGAACCCGTAAATCTGTTAAAGTACAACGTGGTATTGTTGGTGCTTCCCTCGAAAAATTAAACGCTCTCCGTTCCCAAAAGCCAGAAGTACGTGCCGCCGCTCGTGAACAAGCCATCAAAGATGCTAAAGCAAAGAGTGCTGCTGCTGCTGCTAAAAAGAAGGCCGATAGAGCTAACGTAAGATTAAAATGAATAATGTTTTTTATAAGTTTATTAAATTTTTATAGAACCCAGCTCATCAAGCCCAAAAAATTAGCAAACAACAAGCCAAAGGTTCCGCTCCTAAAGTTGCTGCTAAATCCCGTTAAATAACTTTTACAATAAAAAGCTATTATTTAATTTAAGACGGAAAAGTAAGAAGAAATTAGATGTGTATAAATGAAGGAATAGTTTAGATATGTATAGTAAGATTTGTTTTTATTTAATAATTGTGATTTTAGAGTAAGGATATGTAGTACGTAAATATTAAACTAATGAGTGTTATTAAATATTCGAATACTAATTTAATGAACTATGTTATGCTATTAATGAATGGAACACATTATGAACCGAAAATATATGTAAATATGATTTACCAACAATTAACTTAACTTTTATTTAAGTTGTGCTTATTCAAAAATGCCTTTTATTTTCATTGTTATTTTAATAAAGTTAGTTTGAGCCATATCTATTATTTAATGATAAAAGTTCAAACTTTAATTTACCCTACCATCTTTTTTTCTAATGTATCTTTTATAATATCTATGATTTTTTGACTTGATTCATAACAAAGTTGATAGCAATCCTCATACTAAAATTTAAATTATTCGATACTCTATAAATAAATAATGGTTAATTTACCTGCTCAAATGAATACTTTCCAATTGAGTCTGAATAAACTAAAGAGTCTTCTGAAATAGAAGAAAATGCAAACGTATGGCAAGACTCTGCATTCTAAATTTTATTTAGATCTCAAACCTATTGAACTTGCTATATAAAACACTTACCTTCAACTCTTCTGATGTAGGATCTAATAAAATAGTGCCATCTGGAAAAACAGCTGCTGAACTACTAGCAATCAAAGAAGACATTGGAACACCAGCATCGATCAAAGCCAATGTAGTGGCATTGATAGAATAGGCAATTACCTACCAACACTTAGTGACAATTTTTAAAATTACTCTTTAAAACTTACATCCCCATCCACTGTTTGAGGTTGTAAATTAATTTGAATCATTGTTCTTGGATGAAGGGTAGCAATAATGACACTTTCAAATGTACTCTTAATCCCCTTTTCTATATATTTACAGCTTGGATTAGGTATCCCAATAGCAGGTTTATAATTGACTTCTATATATGCTTCGTCCAATATCTCGTCCTTATTCTTTACCTCTACTGGTCCATAAATACCACATATTATACTATGTTCGTCACCAGTTATCTTTGATGATCCATCTGCGTTGTCTAATATACCTTGCAACAATTCAATGCTTCTTATTTCTTTTGGTTGTCGATTGTCACTTCTGTCCATTTTGTAATTGATTTTTAAAAAAATGATTGTTGTAAAGGTTTGGTTTGTTTGTTAAATTTGCACTTTTGGCTTTTTGCACAAATGATGCTTTGGTCATTGCAACTCAAACTAGAATTGGAACATGGGTAGTTGAAGTTGTTAATATTATAGAATGAAACCATGATTTTAAATGTTATTGAGTAAATGACATTTTTATATCTAGACTATGAATTTTACTTTAACGTATTAACATTTGAAATAACTTGTTAGATGTATAATTTATCTAGAATAAAGTTATATTTTACTATAAAATTTATTTACAGAATCATCAATTTATGTTACCTTTGATTAGCTCAAAAGTTAACGTAAACAATTATAATTCAACCCAGAAAAAAATCCAAGAAAAAAAATCCTCCGTTTTTAATTGTCCTTATATCAAAAGTAAATGGAAGAAGACGAGGAAACTAAGATAAATAGCACTCAAACAGAGCATAAAAAAGGTAATAAAAACTACCCAACATCCCTAATTAAATCCAAAGGGAAAAAGAAGGAGAATAAAGATATAACTCCGACACCAAGTATGGTAGGCAAATCTAAAGATAAAAACGATAGCGCTTCAATGATAAGTCAAGAGTCAAAGTCAGAGGTCGGGATTCAAAGCGACACTTTAAGTTCTATCAGTACCTCATCATCTGTGGACCTTAGAGGTTTGTTAGAAAAAGCGTATTCGGTAATAGCGGAAAAAGAAAAAGGTATTTTTAAAAATTAATAGTAGTTATAGTTATAGTTACTGAGTTATAATATTATTATTATAGAACTTGATCAAGCGTTTAAAATCAAAGAAAGTTTATTAAGTGAAAATTTAAATCTCAAAAATTTATTAAACGAACTTGAAGATAGCTTATCCACAAAGTCCTATACTTCTTCAATAAATAAATCTCCAACTAGACTTTCTCAAATGATTGATGACAGTGGCGACCCAATCACCCCTACAAGGCAACGTTTTTCTAGACGTAATACGGAGTATAAAACCGATATGGATAGTTTGTTTGAGCTTGAAAAGATTAACTCAAATCTACAGAGTAAGCTTGATCAGTTATCAAGCGATAAACAAGCGTATGAAGTCAACGAACGAAAAAAAGTGGAAATTTTAGAAGAGGAGATCACGTTTTTAAGAAAAGAATTTGATCAATCTTTAGCTAAAATAAGAGAGTTGGAAGAAAATAACGAACAACTCTCCCAACGTATTCGAAGAAACTCATTATCCATTCCTAAACCTAACCCTGTAGTTAGAAGCAACACCCAATCTAGTCAAAATCCAAGACCCTTTACTATGGCTGATGTGCCCTCTCCATCAAAGCAGTATGGATATAGTAATTATGAAGATAATAGTATATTGATTGAAGAGCCACTTTCCGAAGAAGAAGAAAAAGAGCTCACAATAAGTCTAATGAAAGAAGTCAAAGAACTAGAAAAAGTAAATCGAAGTATCCATTCTGCCAAAAAGGAAGCAGATAATCGAATTTTAGAATTACAAGATAGCTTATTCAAACTACAAAGTTATGTAGCAGGAATTCAAAAGATGATCCATAATACAGATGCTCATATGACCATTATTGAAAATCAATCGAAGCAGATAGCTGAATTAACGGCAAGACTTGAAAATCAACGTGGTGGTTTAATTGGTCAATTATTTTCTTCCTCAAGATCAACTGTGAGTTCAGTTAGTACCAATTATTCTGGTACCCAAAGGGTAAAAAAGAGTCGACCAATTTTTACGGTCCATGATGATCCTAGGTTTAACAAAGGATCTACTATACATAAAAGAGCAGTATCCACATCATCAATCAATACTTCAGTAGTACCAGCTAAAAAATATTCGCTTTTAAATGGGCTTGAAGTAGAATTTGATCGTAATTTTAATGCTAATTCAAATCGTGATAAACAGCAGAACATTATCAATTGGGTACATGAAAATAATGTCCAAAAAGGGATTTTAAAACAAAGCCCAGAACCTGTACAATCTGAAACTGGAGACTATGATCCAGCCCGATTGATTGATATTACTAATGATTTGAGGTCCATTGACCTTAGTGAGTTTGCTTTAAGATCTATTGGACCTGCTGTGGATAGTGAAGCTGATGAAGATGAAGATAGAGTGCAAGAAATGGTTGAAGAAAACCCAATTGAACTTCATGCAGAAAGAGGTTGGTTTACAGATGAAACTACCCCTTTAGCACCTCGAAGACAACCAAATAATCCAGTAGGAATAGTACACATTGTACGTCGTTGTTTTGGTTCCATTTGGAAATGGTGTCGCTTTATCACTTTGTTATTTGCTGCTGTAGGTATGGCAGTTTATCGTGGACCTGATACCGATGTTGCAGATTATTATTTTGATTAATTTTTATTTATAAGTTAAATTTGAGAATTTCGATTACTTAGTATTGTAATACAATTTTACAAGGGTCGATTGTATTAAACTTTAATTTTGGATTATTTTATTTTTAAAAATGTGATTAAACATAGTATTTTATTATTTTTTCCTATTACTTTTACCATGATTTAAGTCTAATTTTAAATTATTTACTCAATCAATATAGGAGGACTTTTTTATTTGACTATAAGATAAGCTATACTATTAATAGTTCACATTAAATGGCGGCTATTTAAATAAAAATAACTCTATATCATTTTAATATTTATTCATACTAAGAATAATAGAATAAATTGAATTCCTTCATTGTTATAATAGAAGGCTAAATCCACCTTTCGGTGATATTTGAATTTGGATTTGACCGCATTAAGCAATTTATAGTTTAATTTTAAGTGAAAGAGATTCAAATGTCTATTACAATACCATCATTGATTGGTCAAATTTGAAAACATCGATAAAAAAATGATGTAATTTATATTAGACTGTTACCAAAATAATGGAAATTAAAGCCAATTTTTAAGAGTTAGAACTTGAATTGACGGTTCATTTATTAACTATTTGATAAACGCTATATAAATTCAAGCTTTATTTTTTAACTAAATAAAAAACCAAAAATTATGGTAACTTAAAAAAACCTACAAAGCTACAACAAACTAACATCTAACTTAGACTGACCAACTTACTGAAGATCAAGTATCTGAATTCCGTGAAGCCTTTAACTTATTTGATAAAGACGGTGATGGTTGTATTACAGTGAAAGAGTTAGGTACTGTTATGCGTTCCTTGGGTCAAAATCCAACAGAAGCTGAGTTACAAGCCCTTGTCGATGAGATAGATGCCGATGGTAATGGTACTGTAGACTTTGCTGAGTTCCTTACCCTTATGGCACGTAACCTTAAGAACGCAGACTCTGAAGAAGAGATTAAAGAGGCCTTCAAAGTATTTGATAAGGACGGTAACGGTTTTATCTCAGCTGCTGAACTTAGACATGTTATGACCAATTTGGGAGAGAAGCTTACTGATAAAGAAGCTGAAGAAATGATTCGTGAGGCTGATGTTGATGGCGATGGTCAAATTAATTATGAAGAGTTCGTAAGAATGCTTGTGAGTCATTTTATTATTATTATTATTTGTAACTAATGAATGTTTAATTTAGATGGCTAAATAAAGGAAACCTGACTTAAATCAAATGAAGAAGCCTTAACAACTTTTTTTATAGTAAAGTATTTTTTGGAGTAATTTTAAAGAGAATTCAATAAAATTATAAATATTATTTTAAAGTTGGTATAAAATGAAATCATGATTAGTACCTTGTAATTTAAAACAGATCATAACATACTTATCTGTAAATTAATTTTTAAACAATTTATAATAGTTCTATATTTATAATATTAAATACGGATTCTTTTTTTAGTTGCTGTAGTATTTTTAGTTCTTAAATAAACAAATAAACCAAACAGTAACCATTTTAATTTTAAGCTTGTTAATAGTAAATGTAGTTGCTTAAATATATTTAAACTTCATTAAACTAGAAAAAGAATAATAATAAAAATACGCTAAAGCATGTAGTATGTTATGACACCATTCCTTATTATAATCCCTTCACGTCTTTCTATCTACTTTAGAACAAATGGAATATTTTTACAAATAATGATAATGTTATATTATTTAATATAATATTCGTACTGCGTATTAAAATAGCTAATTTCTCATTCTAATTCTAATTCCATAATTCTCAACCAATCAAAACCAAAAGGTAAACTAAACTTTAATTTAGGGATGACTTGAAAAAAAAAATCTTCCATTTTTCATATTGATAAAATGGTAAGCAAACAGAATAGCGCCTAGAACTTAGCTAATTAGTCCTTTTAGTCTGTGCCATTCACCCCTCAAGAGATTGAAGATATTCGTGAAGCTTTTGGTTACTATGACCGTGATAGAGATGGTTTTATCTCAGTTCAAGATTTAGGCACTGTGATGAGATCATTAGGACAAACACCGAGTGATAATGATGTACAAAACTTAATTTCTCAATTAAACCAATCGAATGGTTTAATAAACTTTGAACAATTGGTTGCTATTATGGAAGAAAATAAAAAGAATACCTCAACAGAAGAACAGATTATGGATGCTTTTAAAGTATTCGATAAGGAGGGTAAAGGTCTCATTCCTACACAAGAATTGAAGCATGTGTTGACTAGCTTAGGTGAAAAACTCAGTGACCAAGAGGCTGAGGATATGATTAGTGAAGCCGATAGGGATAACTCAGGATTTATAGATTATTCAGCTTTTGTTAGTATGCTGGTAAGATTATTTATGATATTTTCTAAAATTTAATTTAATTAATTGTTAATTTAGTTGGGAAAATAAAAAGCAAACATTACTATGAGTTTGTCAATGAAGCTATTAAACAAGTATTGATTTGCACTATAATTAAATTGTAAGAATTTTATTTTTATATATATTTTATTTGTTTAATATTTGATGTAATAATATTTAATTATCATCAGTAATTTAATTCAATTGGTATATTCAGTTTTAAACCCAAATCAGTTTAGTTAATAGAAGAAATTTTAAATAATACTATTAACTACAATATATAGGGGTGCTTTTTTGGTTTCATTACTTTTTCCATTTTTTAAGTGCTATTTAAGTGGAAAAATTGCTAGTAAAATTTCTAAACAAAAAAACATATCCCCATATAGTTTTTAAATCTATTTTAAGTACTGTACAATATAAGTAAATACAAAATCACCTTTCTAAATTTTAATCTTATTTATTATAACACTTGAGGTCATCCCTTATAAGATTAAAATAATAGCGTATGATAGATTAAATTTATATATAGCACAATAAAATAATGAATTCATCAAATTATAATAATTTTAGAAAAATATTTAAAGGAAAACCTATTATTATTTAATGAATACATTAATAAATCACCTAATTCTTATATTTGATAGATAACATAAATAATACGGTATTTTTTTAAATAATTTTAGTTATAACTTTGATATTTTTTAATTTATTTTAAAGGATATATGGGGATGTATTTTTTTGTCTAAGGATTTTACTAGCAGTCTTTCCACTTAAATAGCGCTTAAAAAATGGAAAAAGTAATGAAACCAAAAAAAACGCCCCCATATGGGGGTGTATTTTTGTGTTTAAGAATCTTACTAACAATCTTTCCGCTCAAATAGTGCCTAAAAAATGGAAAAAATAATGAAACCAAAAAAAAACACACCCATATATTATGAAATAAATCTAAAAAAGAGCAATAAAATAATGATTTTACAAATTTAATAAATTTTATTAAATATTTTTAATAAAATACCGTTTGTTCAATACATCAAATTGATAACCTGGGTTAGTTCAAGTACTTATTTATTTAAGAAAAAAACAAGAGTTTGTATTATGGAATAACAAGAATATTCTCAATATACAGTAAAAAATCTAAATATAATACATTGTTTTACTAATAAAATAAATAAATAATTTATTAACCCAAAATATATAAAAAATGGTTCTATTTTTTCTCCTCACTTTAAATACTTTAATTTAATTGGTTAATGAAGCTCAAGAGCCATTTCTTTGTTCTATATTTGTTTTCATTAATTTCATGCTTAAACTTGACTTTTGATTGCCTACATTTTAAACCAACGTCCAACTCTTTAACAATTACTGGTGTTAAAACTACTATTTTCTACCAATCATATTATTTCCTTTATAGAAACTAAAAACCCGACCACATTTAGTCTAAAAAAAAACAAAGATCTCTTTTTTATATTTTTATAAATAAATGGCTAAAATCATATCAGTTAAAGAAACAAATAAAAAATTATCAGAAGGAGTCATTCCCTCTTCTTTGGATTTAGGGTTTATACCAAGTGCAGATAAATTTAATGAATGTTTGAGAGCACAATCAAGTAAAGGAAATCCGATGGATCAAGTAGATAAGTTGATTGAGGAGATTAAAACAACCAGTGCGCCAATGGAAAAGAAGGATAGAGGGCGTTCACTCTATGTTATAGATGATTATGATGAAGATGAAGATGAAGAGGACGATGGCGAGTTATATCATTATACTAAGAGTAAGACAAAGGATCAAGATTTTAATACGTCTAGCTCTTTACCAAGTGGTAATGGGTTTGGAAAAATATTTAAAAGTTCGGGCAAAAAGATTAGTAAAGTAAAAAAGGCAATTCAATCCAAATTCACACGTTAATATCAAGTTGGAGCAACTTTATTTACACTAACTTTTATGTTCTAACTTGTGTTTTAGTATAACCTGAATTATCATCCTTTTCAATTTAACCATATATCCCTTCCCTTTTTATATTTTAATAATAAAATATTAATAATAAACTAATAAATAATAATACTTTGCACTAAATTATAACGCTATTTTTATTCTAAGCATTAATAAGTTTCATTAAATAAGATCCTAAATAATAATATTAGAATAATTTCATTATATAAATTTAATAGTACCATCCCACTAATAACTTATAGCCTTCTTCATCTCCTTAATGTCTGCATTCCTTTCGTCTTCTTTAAGCGGCGGAGCATAGATGGGTAGTAATAGGCTAAAATTAAAGATAATAATTTTGTTTATAAACAAATAAAAGAATCTTTTTTAAAAAAAGGATATAATTATTATATTTTCTTTTAGATTTAACTGGTTCATTTTCCCCCTTTCTACGGTTACGTCTTGTGGTTGGATGACCCCTAGAATACGTTTCTGCTTCATAATCTAATCGTTATTGCTGTTAGCGTTATGCATAACTATAGTTGTGATATTTTCGATTACCATTACTTATATCTACATTTTCTCTATCTTCTTTTAGCTTGTGTAGTTTATCTTCAATATCTAATAATAACGAAGATCGGATATTTTGTACTTCATTCTAAGATAAATAAAATCATCTATCCATTAATTCTATAATGTAATTGTATTACAGTAAAATCCTTTTCAATACTTCCAACCTCATGTTGGTAGACCTTTTCGATCAAAGATATCCTATACTTGTGACTCAATTGCACCCTTTGAAACTCATTTTCCCTTAATAAGCTTAACTTTCGAATCTCTTTCAAGTATTCACTACTAGTGCCTTAAGTTAACAATAATATGATTAATATTATCTCAATACAACCGCAATTATAGAATACCCTTTTGTAATCTGGCAATCTTTTCGTCACAGTTAATTAACTTATCTTTGAGTTTCCTATATTTACTATTTTAAATTAATTAGATCCTTGATAAAACTAAGTTTACTTGGATTCCATTTGAATCAACTCATCTTCTAATCGACAAACATTTTGTATTACTGAATAATATAATGTTTTTTCACTTTTGTCTTTAGGTGCATTCATAGTTGTATTTGTAGTTGACATTTTAAAAAAAAAAAAAATTGCTTTTTTTCATTTGAGTTATATTTAGCATTGGACCAATTAAATTTGGCTTATACTTTTTAAATTGATCAGGTTGTTGATAGTTGTTTTACTCTGTGACTTGCATTTGTCTATTATTTCCACCACTTTTTCTATGATGAATAATAATTTTCTTCACTATTTTTATACTTCCTAAAATTATAACTATAACAGAAACATTGGTTAATTTTCATCATTATTTACATTTAGAGCTATTTATAAACTTCATAGTGAAATTAAAGTGTAATGACTAAGGTTTTAAGCAAAAATTTTAACTTTATAATTATTTTTATGGCCAATAGAGTGAGCCGATGTGGCCCAGTGGTAAGGCGTCGCTCTCGTAAAGCGAAGATCCCAGGTTCAAACCCTGGTATCGGCATCCTTTTTAAAAATTGGTTTTGACCTTTTTGCAAAAACTAATTTTTAGCCTTAAAGGACCTTGACGTCTACTTGCTTAAGGTACACAAGGATTTTTTGAATCTTAAAAAACAAAGTTTAGCATTTCATGTTAAAGATAGTCCCTTTTAACAAAATTCATCTTATTCAAAATGTTCGTAACTTTGAGGTTATAGAAGTAAAGTTAAAAAATTTGAATTGTAAAATGAACAATAATATGTTTAATTTAACAAAGAGTTTTTATAACAAAAAGCTTATTAATTTAAATGGAGTAAATTTACTTTTATACAAAAATAAGTTTGGTTGTTATTTACTCCATTTAGTAAATTAAATTAACTAAAGTAGTTTAAAAATCGAAGCTGAAATAATAAAACAATTTACAGTCAAATTATATTAATAAAAAGACTCATTTTTGAATTATCATATCTTTCCTTCCTACTTGCCTTTACTAATATAATATCACGCCACCGTTCTATTATAAACTCAAAGCCCATTCGATTTTTTTGGATTTTACCACTAAGTAATTTTGGGGTAAAATTTATCAAAATCTGAAATCATTATCTAGATTTTTAGGAATAATCTGCTCCATCAATTAACAGTTTCCGCGCTTAATCTCATCCTCACCCGAATTTATTCTAAAATTTGGATGGCTAATCGGATATAATTACTATTCGCTACCTAATTTAGTGGATTTAACAGTATGAATAAAAAATAATCAAAATCTGGATTCAAATTCAGAATTTAGAAGTAATAATTTATTAATAGTCAAGACTAAATAGAAAGAGATTGAGAACGCTCATTTTCAACAGAAGTATTGACTTCACTTTGATAATTGAGTTGGGATGGGGTCCAAATGGCCTCAGGTTGAGGTTGAGAAGTACCAACACCGGCACATCCACCAACTTTTTCCCAATCTGAAATTCTTTTAAGCCCATTCTTATTCCAAATTTTAGTTAAAGCTCCAAGTAAATGATCAGCCATTTGAGCTTCGTGACCTGGAGTTGGAGTAATACGAAGACGTTCTTCACCAACAGCTACAGTTGGATAGTTGATTGATTGAACATAGATACCATGTTCAGTTAGTAATTCATCACTAGCTTGTTTACAAAGTTTAGCATCTCCAACTAAAACTGGAACAATATGGGATGGGTTAGGTACAACTGGAATATCTAAGGCTTTAAGACGATTCTTTAAGTCCATAGTGTTTAATTGTTGTTGTTGGCGTTCCTTATTTGAATTCTTTAAATATCTAACTGAAGCTAAAGCTCCTGCTACAACAGTAGGGGGCAATGAAGTTGTAAAAATAAAGCCTGGGGCATAAGAGCGAATCATATCAACCAATGAGGATGAAGCTGCAATATAACCTCCAACTACACCATATGCTTTTCCAAGAGTACCAGTAATAATATCTACTTTATCCATAACTGATTTATCGATGACATTCTTGTTCATAGTATGTTTTTCGAAATCAAGATGTTCTGCAACACCAGCACCGGTTGGTCCATACATGCCAACAGCATGTACTTCATCTAAAAAGGTGATTGCACCGTATTTCTTGGCAAGATCACAGATAGCATCGATGTGCCCAATTGAACCACTCATAGAGTAAACAGATTCAAAGGCAATTAATTTAGGAGTATTTACATCGTATTTTTGTAACAAAGATTCTAAATGAGCAAGGTCATTATGACGGAAGACATGCTTTTTAGCACCGGAGTGGCGGATACCTTGAATCATGGAAGCATGATTGGACTGATCACTGAAAATAACACAGTTTGGAATTTTTGAGGCAAGTGTACTTAAAGTGGCATCATTGGCTACAAAGCATGATGAGAATACTAAAGCGGCTTCTTTTTTATGTAAATGAGCAAGCTCAGTTTCGAGGCTTAAATGCAAAGCTGCATTACCAGCAATATTACGAGTACCACCGGCACCAGCTCCATAATTGGTTAATGCCTCTTTCATTGTTTCTAAAATAAGAGGATGTCTAGACATACCAAGATAATCGTTACTGCACCATACAGTGACTTGTTCGGTAGGGTTGGCAGTATGAGCTTTAGGGAAAGCTTGAGCTAAACGATTGATATTATTGAAATAACGATAACTGTTATCTTTATGTTTTCTATCAATTTCATCATTGAAAAGTTGCTCATAATTGAAAGGAGCATCTTTGGTAGTATGGGTTAAAGGAGCAGTAGTCTTAACCTCTACTTTAGCGGCTTGTTCTTGAATAGGATCTGACATGATTGGGCATTGCTGAGCAGCAGTCAGTAATACTGAAGGTGGAGCAGCGTGATCACCATCTACAACATCCTTCATTACAGGGCATTGTTTAGCCTTGGTAACTAATACAGATTGTGGGCGAACAAGGGTATTAGCGGAGATAGTTGATGATTGAATAGGATCGGCTTTAGTAGCTAACCTTCTTAGTGATTGGTGGGATACCTTCTTTAAGAAAGGACATACCAAATTCATTTTACGACTTAAATCCATAGCTGTTTAAAATTTATTTAATTGAAATGAAAATTATCTATTTATATATGTTTTCGATTTATATTATTAAGGGTGTGATTATCTTATCTACTTTTCAATCTATTTAATTCTTCACGTTTAAAAATAATCTAAGATCTATATTGATTGGGTGTAAATTGTAATTGTTCTCTAATGTGATTGGCTTAGTTTGGATTATACCCTCG
This sequence comes from Batkoa obscura, assembly GCA_030770535.1. NCBI lineage: Eukaryota > Fungi > Entomophthoromycota > Entomophthoromycetes > Entomophthorales > Batkoaceae > Batkoa > Batkoa obscura. Next base: position 125,511 of record JASVEC010000005.1, on the reverse strand, counting down.
TTTTACGATTCTAAGTAAGTTGGGATTTTTTTATAGAAATGTGTAGGTCAATGTTTAACCGTTGTTAAAAAGCGAGCGAAAAGATTTAAGCAAGATAAATTTACAGATGGGGAAAGTGGAAATTTGGTTTTAGGTACCGTACCACAAGTAATCTAAGAAAATAAAATAAAAAAAAATAAGGAGTATTTTTTATATTTATATCATTTAATATGGAGTAAAGTTTCAAATTAAGGCAGATCATATAATAAATATCACAATTTAGAGGGTGGTCAATCTTACTTTTATAAATTTTTAATAAAAAATTACTTAATATACTTGCTAAATAAAACTAAAAATTGTTATTTTAACAATTTTTAGATTTTAAATTAATTTTACTCCTTTAAGTTAACTCTAACTCCTTAATAAATTATTAATAATAAATTATTATTCATCATAAATTTTTTTTGATTTAACAACATAACGATATATATAAAGTAATATTAAAGTTGTTGTTTTGTATTTAGTCAGATAGCTTGTGTTCTGTAAACCTTATTCACGACTATAAATAATTGTTCGTGTTATTTTTTTAATATCAATGTAAGGACGAAAAAACGTCAAATTTTGAAATAAACACCTGAAACTTTCCCCTTTTTAACGCCCACCTAATTAAAGTTGTAAACAAAAATGAAGTTATACCCTTAATAGAAGTGATCCACCCATATGAGATAAACAACCAATGTTAATCTTATTCTTACAATTTATAGTAAAACAATTAACCCTTTAATTAAATTCCAACTTTATAACATTTTAATAAAAAGATTAGACCAAGTTTGATTACTCCTCATTTTATTATGTTTATTATAGTTTATGCTATTAAAAAGATGAATCAATGATGAAAAGAACATTATATAATCTATTAATATAAAGTTGTAACTTATTAATTTTTAATAATATGAGTTTTTCATTACTCGTGTTTTTTTTATATTGACGTATAGGTATTTACCCTTTTTTCCAATTTATATTAAATATTAATGAGCATTTGACGCCCTTTTATCCTTATACTTTATTCTAGTTTTATTACAAAATTTGACTTATTGAAAAAATCTTTAATTTACTTTAATGTTCTCCTTTAAAGATTTGAGCTGCTTAAAACAACTTCTATAATGATTAATTTTGTTATAGAAATTTCAACCCTTTAACTATTTAAGTCATCAAATAGAAAATTAAAATACAAAGATAAAAAAATAATCACTTATTTTATATTAATAAAATTTTAAAGTTTGGTATATTTTCGTTTTACTATATATCAATAATGAAAAAATGTTAGTTTTATGTAAATTTACATTAATCATTTTAATGCAATGCTGTATTGTTTACTTTAAAATAATATAAATAGTCTATGAACTTTTATTAAAAGACAAAATTAAGTATTAATATATGATTTAATATAGAGTATATTAAGGTGGGTGGGTAACTATGAACAATTGAGAAATTTGCGAATTTTTAATTTTGCAACTTTTAAAATTTGTTAGTAATAAACATATTCTCCAGTTCCCCATAATTACCCACTCACTCGGATAATTGCTACTATACAAGAGTATTTTTGGTTTCATTTTTTCCATTTGAGATGTTATTGAGTTGAAAAATGTCAATAGAATTCATAAACAAAAATATTCATCTTCATATTTTTTTTAAGGTAATAAATATACATATTGTATAGTAAAAAACATTGGTATTGATTTTTTATTTTTTGGGTTTATTCATTGATATATTGTTAAATGACTAAATGAAAAATCTAACCTGATTTTAATATCATTTATAAATAAATTTATATACTTTATTAAAAAGACCAAGATATTTTTGAAAACGTAAACTCATAATTTCAATATTAAATAAGCTTAAATAAAAAAACTGTACTTGTTATTTTTTAAACTATAGTTTTAAAGTATTTTTTGTCTTTACTTATCTTTTTGACTTAACTTAATAGCTGGTATTACTTTGCTTTTAATTTAATTTTAGTTTATATTACGTTTTCTTAGATGTTAAATAAATATTTTTTTCTATTTTTTTTATTGGCGATGGCAATATTCTTACTTTACAATATGTTGATAATATAAAATATAACTGGCTCTATTGGCTAGCCTATTCATTATTATTTTAATAAACTCAACTATAACCTGCAAAAAAGATCTGTCCGCTTGATGCTGATATCAAGGAATGAATGACCTTTACCTTTAAGGGATTTCACCTACCATCATACTATCTTAAGAAACCTTTTGATAATAAAAATTGTTGCAATCGGATTCTTTTAGTCTTTGGTCTAAAATTGTTGGCTACTACCTAGTTTTTCCAACTTGATCCTTTTTAACTAATATAAGCTTCCTATAAGTTAATTACCCTTTCAGCCACCAGCTCTTTCTTCCCCTGCTTAGATTTTCCATCGTTATGAATTTCTTCATTCTAATAAAACCTGTCCAATTAAGGTGAAGATAAGAACAAGAATACATTTAGATATACTTTTCAATAAAGCAGAATTCAAATTTAATATTAGTAGTTTATCATACTATGGTTTTGAAAATCCCAGAAATTTTTACTTGTGTACATGTTATAAAAAACTTGCTATACTAAAGAGACCAAGGTATCTAAAGTTTATCAAAGTTGGGAGTTTCATGTAAGTTTGTATGATTGTATTAGAAATCAATTAATAAGATAGAAGTAATAATAAACAAAAGTTTATTATAATTAAGTTGTTACTATTTTACGCAATAAAATATTATTATTTAACATTAATTTAGGACGTAATTTACCAAATAAAACAAAATGTGAATTTTTAATATAGTTATTGCTATTGAAATGTCTATTTCTAAATATGCAAGGTGATTCTACTTTTTTATTATAGTGTTTATAAGATGTTAATTATTCAGATTTGGACATTTAAAAATAAAAAAATAAAAAATAATGTAAAGATAAGTATTACAAAGTTTATTAAGCAGTGTACTATCTTAGATTTAGGTGGTAATCAAAGGTTTTTTAAATATTATTCTGTGATTGCAAACTCACTTTAAGAATTTAATAAACTAAATTATCATATTAATACAGCTACTGTAACTCTATTGCAATCAATTAACCGTTCATTTTAGCATAGAATTTTACCAAAATTAGGATAAAAACTTTACTGAGCTTTAAAACGAACAAACAAACAAATAGCTGGCTTTAAAAATTATCGCAAAATAGGTCACAATAGAATTGTAGCAGCTGTAGCTAGTGGTCTCTTTAAATAGAAATAAATGTTAACCACAAACTATTTAACCATCCTAACACTTTTGAATGGTTGGCCAAAGATTCCGGGTTTATTAAGAATAAACTATTAAAAATTTAAGGCTTTATAATTGACAAAAATATATAAAAGAGAGAAAAGTCAACAAATAAAACTTCGCTCTTTAATAATACTAAAATCGATCCTTTACAAGATGCAATTTGAACTCAACTTAGTAATCAAATTTGTAGTACTTGGAATGCTGCTTCCAAGTGTACAAAGTGAAGACGCCAAAACTAACAGTTTAGAATGTGTAAAAGATTTCTCAGACTCTACTGATTACTTTCCAGAAAAGATAAGCATTGAGGATGCTACATTATTCCAAGTTGAATACAAAAAATATTACAAAATTGTCAAGAACAGCTCCGCCAAAGAATCGATTGTATTATACCAATGTGGTACCAAGCAACCAAAAGTTGACTCTGTAACCAAATATTTTGAAATCCCAATTTCAAAAGTTACCGTTAAAGACACCTCCGCTATTTCTTATTTATCTGCTTTAGGTGTTGAGGGTACTATTAAAACCGTAGATTCTACCTCCTCCATTTCAAACGCTTGTATCCAAAAAAGTTTAAAGGATAAAACTATTACTGCTCTTTCAACCACCAATACCACCTTAGCTAAAGAACAATTAAGTAGTAATAAAATTACGTTCACTTCTTTTGATGATCCAAAAAATCCCGACCCTCTTTCAGTTATTATCAGTGCTACCATGGATCCTAGTCTTAAAGCTCGTGCTGAATGGTTAGAATATTACTCCCTCTTTTATAACCTTGAAGGAAAAGCTCAAAAGATTACAGGAGCCATCAATGACAATTATAACTGTTTAAAAAAGAAAGCTGACTCTCTTAAAGAAAAAAATAGCATCAAGGTAGCTTGGGTATCTTATGTTGAATATAATGAAGATAAATACTTCACTTTATCTGGAGCTCCATTTAAAAAGAATCTTATTTCAGATGCTGGGGCTGAATTAATTACTTCTAAAGAAGAAAAGGTAAAAGATGCTGCTTCTCTTTTAGAGCTTATCAAGGATGCTGATGTTATTGTTGATGAATCTTTTACTATTGACTCTTTTGATGACTTTCTCAAAGCCTTTAGCTTAACCAAAGATTCCAAAATTAAAGCTATTACCAACAAAAAGGTCTTCCGTTTAGATGGAATCGGTAGCGCTGACAAGGGTTACGATTGGTTTGAGTCTGGTGTGTTAATGGCCGATGCTGTGCTACAAGATTTTATCCGTGCTATTTATCCAGCAAACTCATTAAAGGGCGTTAAAGATCACCTTTGGTTTAGAAATATTGCTGAAAATGAAACTAAGGTTGTTGTCACTGCTGATGATTGTAAAAAGAAAGAATGGTCCGATTTTGCTGCTAACTGTAGCACTGGGGAAGAATCCGATTCTTCTAAAGATTTAAGTAAAGGTTCAAACAATAAGGACAAAGCTACAGGCTCTTCCGCTTTTGTATTAAAGGTCTTTTCTGCTGTTGGTATTGCTGCTCTTGCCATCCCATTCCTATTTTAAGTACTAGTTAGTCGCTTTATAAAATACTCAAATCCATTATTTTAAATAATATGAAAACAAATAAAAGTAAAGTTTTTAATTGTCATTTTTGTAATTGTAATAACAACTTATAACAAAACATATTTTTATAATTATTTAATGTACTAATTTTATATTAATAGTCCCATTTCCCCAAACTTGATTTTAAATTCAAGCATTACATCCACAGAAAGTTCAAATAAAGCAAATATCAAACCAATATAAATTTTAACAATTAACACAATTTAAACAATAACTGATAACAAGTAAATATAAAAATATCGTATTTTTAATAGGACACATAATTTTATCTATTTGAATATGGGTTTTGATCCACGTAGCTCAGTAAAAATTTAATTGGGCTTAAACAAATAATTAAAAACTACAAAACTGTTATTAAAAAGTACTTTATTATTGAATTAATTTTGGGGATATCCACAATAAAGACTACCATTATTCTCAATACAGGTAGTACCTGGTCCACAATTACGATAAACCCAAGTACCTTCAGCACAAGTCCAAAACCCATATCCATAATAATCACAATACATAGCACCTTCAATACATTGATATTGATTTGTTTTGATATTAAATTGACCAGAGTATTTACCAAGTGGAGTATTTGAAGCTACAACAACATTAGAAATAACAACTTCAGGTGTTTGATTTAGATTAAAAGTAGCAGGAATTAAGTTATTTTGAGATTTTTGAACGACAGTAGATTTAGCATTAGCAATGATGGAGGTGAGAGCTTGATTACTATTATTAATATTTGTACTAGTACTAGTGCTATTGATGTTAGTAGAAGCAGAAGAAACAGCAGCAATTAAAGTAATAAAGATAGCTTGGTATTTCATATTTATGAGTTATTATATTATTTGGGTATAAAAATTGTTGAATAAAATAGCGTTGCTTATATACAGTTTTAGAACATTACTATATCTTATTTCAATATTATAATATATATTTGAAATAATACTTTACAATTATTTACTTGGCAATGTATCCATAATATTTATTTTTGATTTTATTTTATGCATTGGCATTATTTTTATTCACTAGAAATGTTATACACAGCACTTTGATGTTTCAAAGTTAATTTTATTTTTACCTTTATGCTTAAAACTAGTTATTTAGCAAAATAAAATTATATGAAAACATAACAAATAATTAAATTAAATTAAATTATAACTTAATATTTATAATTTAATATTTATTTTTATAATTATTTATAGTTATTTTTATAATTATTTATAGTTATTTTTAATTCTTTTTATTATGCTACTTTTAATAAGGATTTTAAAAGACTATAAAAGATGATAATTATATCTTCAAAAACTACAAACGATCAATAACTTATAAATATGAAATACCAAGCTATCTTTATTACTTTAATTGCTGCTGTTTCTTCTGCTTCTACTAACATCAATAGCACTAGTACTAGTACAAATATTAATAATAGTAATCAAGCTCTCACCTCCATCATTGCTAATGCTAAATCTACTGTCGTTCAAAAATCTCAAAATAACTTAATTCCTGCTACTTTTAATCTAAATCAAACACCTGAAGTTGTTATTTCTAATGTTGTTGTAGCTTCAAATACTCCACTTGGTAAATACTCTGGTCAATTTAATATCAAAACAAATCAATATCAATGTATTGAAGGTGCTATGTATTGTGATTATTATGGATATGGGTTTTGGACTTGTGCTGAAGGTACTTGGGTTTATCGTAATTGTGGACCAGGTACTACCTGTATTGAGAATAATGGTAGTCTTTATTGTGGATATCCCCAAAATTAATTCAATAATAAAGTACTTTTTAATAAAATCCTTTTGGCTATAATTTCATTATATATATATATATGTATTGGCGAAAACACATAAATTAATAGTTGGAGTTTTTTCTTTGAATAGTTTAAATAAATATTAAATCAATAAAGGCATACGCAAATAAAGCATTAGCTTAGTGAAAGGTCAAAAAAATTTATTTACCATGGGATACGCTGTAGGGTAGGGAGTGAGAGGGAAATTCTTATAAAAGGCAAACTAAATAGTTTCATAATCAAGTTTGGTTTCCAATTTTTTAGATTCTGCAACCTTACGTACAGCTTTCATAAAGTCTTCTTGTACTACGTATTCTCTTTCCTCTCTCAACGCGAACATACCTAAAATAATTCAATATTTTTTAACAAATGTTTTTCAATAAATATTTAAAAATTGATCTTACCTGCTTCTGTACAAACATTACGTAAATCAGCTCCATTAAAACCATCAGCAAGCTTGATTACGGCTTCATAATCTAAAACTCATTTAATTCCTGCTTTCTAGAAAGTAAAATAAACTTACCTATTTCACCATGCTTAGTAATAGGGGAGGCGTGAATTTTCAATACTTCCATACGGCCCTGTTCATTAGGAAGTGGAATTTCAATTTTACGATCTAATCTACCAGGACGAAGGAGAGCGGGGTCAAGAGTATCTGGTCGATTTGTAGCCATGATAATTTTAGTCTTACCAAGGTAATCAAACCCATCCATTTGATTAAGTAATTCCATTAAAGTACGTTGAATCTCTCTATCAGCTGAAGTACCTTCTGATAATCGACGTCCTCCAATCGCATCAATTTCGTCCATAAAAATAATACATGGTTCATGCTCTTTAGCGTAACCTAAGATAATGTTAACGTTTAATAAAAAATATTAAGCTGTTAAAATTACTAAACATTTCACGAATCAAACGTGCTGATTCACCAATATATTTATCAACGATGGCAGATGAAACCACTTTTAAGAAATTGGTTTCTAACGAAGAAGCGACTGCTCTTGCTAATAACGTTTTACCAGTTCCAGGAGGTCCATATAAGAGTACTCCTTTTGGTGGTTTAACTCCAACTCTTAAAAATAATTCTGGATTCATTAATGGAAGCTCAATAACCTATTTACAATATAATGTTATATTATATATGTTATATGCGAAAATTATAATTACCTCTCTCAGTTCACGAATCTGTTCGGATAAACCACCAATACCAGCAAATGAAATATCTCCAGGGTCTTCCAAAGTCATATTGTAAACTAAAGGATCAACTTCAGTTGGAAGATGTCTCATTACGGTTAAAGTAGTCATATCTAAAGTAACACGAGAGCCGATTTTAAGTTTTGTTTTGTCAATTTTTTTTTGACATCCTACTACATATCTAGGTCCACTTGAAGCTTTAACAATAACTAAAATAAAGTATATTAGATACTGTTAAAAATTTCGATTAATTTGAATTACATCTATCATCATCCAATTGTATAAGTACTTCCCCAACCACTTGACCAATACTTTGTAAAGCTTTGATATCGTTTTCACTCTTATCAAAGGATTTAGCTTGGTCCCTTAAACCAAGACGAACTAATAATTGGTTAGAATTTAAAAATCATTAAGTTTTATTCACCTACGTTCTCTTAATTTATCATCTAACTCCCTATGTTCGCCAATTTTTTTGCGGTATTCTTTGAGTACTTTGACTCGACGTGAGTCTAAGGCCATTCCACTAGTGCTTGGTTGTGACATTGTTTTCTTTAATTATTTTTATTTAAAAAATAAAATCTAGTTGAAATAAAAAATTAAAATGCTTCTTTAAAGCTTAGAAGAGTAAATTTTTGAGATGACGTACTGTTATTGGCTAGTAAATTTTTAGGAAAAATTCATTATTGTTAAAATGTCAATAAATACAATGAGTTTAATCAAATATACATATACATTAGTAATATACTTAGCATAGGAACAATCAAATCTTTTATTACAAAATTAAGATCCCTTTAATCTGAATCTTCTTTGAAATTCATCAATTGAAAAAACAGACAGCACTTAAAGTTTTAATTTAATTCAAGCACTACCAAGAAGATGGGAAGACTTAACGAATCTTAAAGGTTGCAATGCACTTGCCATTTATAATCAAGTAAAAGGGGACTATGCAGCAGTATGTAACATAGAAATCAAAAGGGAAAACATCTCTAGTTCAGAAAAATGAAGAACTTATCTACACAAGTATGAGATACAACAAGCCGCTAATGCATTTAATTAATTTTTAAAAACCTTTTATAAATGGGGAACAAAGAATATAAAAATATGATTTTTGTTGGTATACCATTTAAAAATTTAGGAAAACGTACTCTAATATTACAACAAAAAGCTGTAGGGTAAATGTATAACGTTTTTGATTTAACTAAGGTTATAAATCAGGAGTAGGGTGTAGAAAATTAAATGATGCTATGTTATACTAAATCAACTATTATATATATGGGAAAGCAGCTATTAGTAAAACGAAAATACCGACTATTTAGATTATGTTTTATCATAACTATTTAAGGTATAAATCTTTTATCCTTAGAGATAATAAGCTTATTGATATCACTAATTGGCAATATGGTGGCGGTACCCTCCAGAATTTCAAGATATGGTGGAAAAATATAGCAAATATTATTAGTTTGAAGTTAATATAACAAATAAATGAACACTATTGGTTTAAAAAAGTTTTACAGTTGGGCAAAATTTGATAATTGATTATAATAACTTTATAAAGTGATGGGATATTTGGCTCAAGATATATTTTATAAAATGATGTCGAAATATACAAGTTGATATGGTATTAAAATGTCAAGAATGGTAAATGAACTGTATAGATAAAAATAATACATGGTTTTCATTGATATTTAAATTTTAAAAAGGAATTTGTATATAAACTAAACTAATATACTAAATTTGAAATTTGAAAATCAAGTTTTAAGAAAACAGGCTAAGCCTAAAGCCAAACTCATTAAATTTGTCTTAGATACCAATGTCTGTGATAAATGAAGTTTTTTAGTAACTAGCAAACTATTACATAAAAACCGTTAATTTAAAAAAATGACCTAAAATTCCATCATTTTTATTTTACTATTTAATTCATTTTGTTAATCAAGAAAAAATAAAAGTATGATAATCAAATGGGAGCAAGACAAGGAAGAATGGGGCGAAGGAGGGTCTGGAGCTGAGTTAGGAGAAACTATTATCAATATATGTTTGGTGTTTTCGATTTTGGCTAGTTTGGTTTCGATCATTGCAATGATTTCACACCTTAAAAATTATACGAAACCGGTACGAATTTAAAATTTATAAAAATAATGGTACTCATATTATTGATTCATCTTAGCACTTACAAAGATATATTATCAGAATAAAATGGATGTAGGCAGATATTATATTTGATAATAATATAAAATAACAAATAAAACTTAGGGTACCAGTATATGCCATGTCCTCATGGATTAGTTTAGTATCATTAAATGCAGCATTTTATGTGGATGCAATAAGAGATATTTATGAAGTAATTAATTCATCAATACGTAATACTTTTATTAATTTTAATTAGGCTTTTGTAATTTATTGTTTTTTTAATCTAATGATTAATTATATGGGAGGAGAAAGGGCGTTACTGAGAAAATTATATGGTAGAGCACCAATTAAACATTTATGGCCTGCTTATTATTTTTCAAAGGAGATGGAGGTAAATAGAATAGAATATATTAAAATATGATTATATTAAACAGTATTATAGGTTGGAGATCCTTATTCGTTTTTATCATTAAAAGTAAGCAAAACAATATAAAATAAAAACAAAATACTAAAAATATCTACAGAGAGGTATTCTACAATATGTGTATATTAAGCCGATGATAGCAATTATTACTATGGTATTGAAATATACCAACAACTATGATGAGAATGATTTGTCAATTTATTCTGGTTATTTTTATATAACTTTTGTTTATAATATTTCCGTTTGTATTAGTTTATATTGCTTAGTATTTTTATTTCAAACAATCAAAAATGATATTAAAGAATACAAGTAAGTTCATTCAATATGTTTGTTAATATAGACTTATTGTTTGTTAGTCCTTTGGCTAAATTTTTATGTGTAAAAGCCATTGTTTTCTTTTCTTTTTGGCAAGGATTGGTGATTTCCGCTTTAGTTTCTACTGGTTTAGTGCACCTGGGTAATAACGATCTTTAATTACTCATATTATTACTAATAGCTAATAAATTAATAAAGGGAATGGATTGACAGAAGAGCATACAGCTGTAGCCTTACAAGATGCCTTGATATGTATAGAATTATTATTTGGGGCCATAGCGCATTGGTATGCATTTACATACAAGGATTATATGCCCAAAAATGGTATTTTAGTGAGATTAAAGATATTTTATGCGATAAGAGATGCAATAGGTATCAAAGATATCATCTTAGATTCCGTAGAGACTTATTCGGGCACTAAATTTAACTATCGTGCATTTGAGCCTGCAGAAGGTGCCCCAATTACAGAAAGTGGATTAAATAATCGATTGAAAGCTGGATTGAGATATTCATCAAATGGGCAGCATAAATATTGGATTAAAGGTGCACAAGGTAAACCAAACCATTCCGCTATAAATTCAAACGATAATAGAAATGAAAATGATTTATTAAGTTCAATTACATTTGATTCTGTTATGGAAGATGAAGTAGCAGAAGAATTATACAAAAATTCAAGGGTATTTTCATATGGGGATTATAATATACCAACAATTGAATCGTTTATAAAATTTAATTATAGTAATAACAATGTCAATAAAAACAAGAATAGTGTTAATAATAGCATTCATCATAATAAAAATTATTCTACGCCTACGCCTAATCTATCTCAAACAGAAACAAATAAGAACAATTTAAAAAGTAATTCAAGTGATGCTATTTTGGAGTCTATTAATCATACTGGGGAACCAAGTAACAGTAATAGTAATACTACTAACAGCAGTACACCTAATCTAAATCCAACCCCAGTTTTACGTAGTGATTCATTAAGTTCGTCACCTTGGGGATCAAATTTAGTTGGAACGTCAAGAGAAGATTGGAAGAATGAACTAAAACGATTAGTTAATAGAGAAGTGAACGATTATTCAACATTTAATGAGCCAGTTTTAGATCCTTGGAGATAATTATATATATATTCTTACTCTTTGTTTATTTATCCATTTTATTTTTGAATAAAACTTTATCAGCATTACTTTATATTATTAGTTATTTATGTCTTAGTATTTTTACTATTACCACTAAAATTTAAAAAATGTAGAAAAAGAATGCTTTAAATTTAATATTTATAAAAAGCTAAGCTAAAGATTGAGCACCAGCTATAACCCCAGTGCCACCTAAAAGGGAAGAAGTAACTCTTTCTTGATGTTTAAAACCAGCAACAACTAGATATACATAATAAATGATTAGCGTGTATAAAGAATCAAATATAAATACTTACAGTAACAAGCTGAAGTAGCTAAGAGAGTAATACCAGGTAAAATAAGGAAGGTACTAGCTTGTAAGGTGGATAAAAAGATAATGACAGAGAAACTAAATAGAAATTAAAAATTCATTTTAAATAAATAACAAAAATTTACGCTAAATATAAAGCTCCACGGAAGTAATGATTTTCAAAATAATCTATGAAAGTTTGGCTAAAAAGTAATTAATAAACATAAAATAAATCTTTGGTTTAAACCTACATCTTTGGTCCTCCTGGAATAACCTATACATTTGATATTTAATATCGGTCTCATTTTTTATGTAATTACAAACTTACCTTAACAAACAATGGAATTTCTAATAATAAAATGATTCCTGAGAATATACTAAAAACAATTAAAACTTTATAGCTTAAAACTGAAGTACTAATTACAAAGATAGTATCGAGAAAATAATGACGGAAATGAAGCACACGATACCAAGAATGATCAGTACTATTTGATAATTAAGTTAATGCTTTCTATTATTTTTAATATAAGATTTACATATTGAACTAAGAAGTCCGGTCCTAATTAAATCAACGTTAATATAAATTACATAAAGCATCATCATTAATATTATTATGTACTGTGAGATATATATCAAATTTATTATTATGCTTACCATTGACCATAAAGTGTAAACTGTCCTGATTGAAATTCAGATTTAATATCTACCATTTTTTATTAAAAGTATTAAAGTTTAACTCTAATAAAGTCAATTTATTTGCTTTTAACTTGTTCTTAACTTTCCATGCAAGTTATTACACTCTCTAATGTGTAACTTTCGAAGTAATAATTCCCTCAATTTCATTGGTAATTGCCATGATTTTTTGTGCTTTTGGATGAAATCAAAGTTAGCCTCATGTTCTAAATAGAACTATTTAAAAAAATTACCGTTGGCGTTTATTGCTCAACAAGTAACATTTTTTCATCTTAATTCTTGTTATTATTTTAATTTAAAGTTTGGCTTTTGAACAATAAAGACTTGGAATTCCAGAATTTAAAAATAAGATAATATTAATTTGCTTTCATTAGTTCTTAAGACTACTTGGCAGTAGAAAATTAAGCTTAAAATTTATGAGTACTGCGACCATTGCATACTTTTGAATTTATTTAAACATTATTCCATTAAACCAAATTACTGCATTTCTCTAAAGCGCTAACAACTGTTTTTTTCAACTTCACCTTTGATTTAAATTAGGACAATATTCTTATTCTAAGCCAGTGATTTACATTCCCTTTAAATAAAATTAAAATAGCTTACATAAAAGAAGCAAGGCATATCCCAAATTGCAGAGAAAAAAATTAAAAACAATAGTGATAACAAAATCATTTTTAAATAGAATTTGATATATCATTTTAAATTAAAGGTTGTTTAAGGTATCTATCTTTTTATATTGGCTTTGGCTGCCTTTATTAACTGGATTTGTTTTTTTCATAGAAATTGATTTTATTCAAAGCAGTTATTTAGATTAAATTTCTTTAATGATTAATTCTATTTATAAAATTAAATAAAGCTATAAGCAAGATATTATAAGTGAAAAACTACATTAAGCAAACTTTAAATCTTACAAAGTTGACTTTTATTAATTTTAACAGGGGTCTGATACTTTACTGAGTATTTAAATTCATTTATTTGAACCTGTTATATAAAGACAACCATTTTAGTTATAATGCTGCATTTTATGGGGGTGTTTTTTCTGGCTTCATTACTTTTTCCATTTCTTAAGTGCTATTTGAGTGGAAAAATTGTTAGTAAAATTCTTAAACAAAAGAATATATCCCAATATGGGGAAGTATTTTTTTGTTTAAGAATTTTACTAACAATCTTTCCGCTCAAATAACGCTTAAAAAATGGAAAAAATAATGAAACCAAAAAAAACACCCTCATATAGAGATAGATTTTGAAAGAAATTTTATTAGATGAAATTCACTATAAAATGATTGTAATGATTTTTGTGTAAAGACTAGCTACTATTTTAGATTTGAGCAAGAATATAAAATTTGGATTAGACCAATAAAACCTACCAGTTTTATTTAAAAAATCTAAAAAATAACTTTTTTATTTTTATTTTTATTTTTCAATAATTAAACCTATTCAAAAATGAAAAAGAAAGCAACTAAATATGTAGAGAGAGTAACTATAGTAATATTAACTAATAAAATAAAACTAAAAGGTTTGATTATTCAAGGAAGATATGCTTAAAATTATGGGCGGAATTATTGAAAAACAAAACGAAGCAATAAATAACAAGAAGCTAAAAGAAGTAATAATAATTTATATAACAAAATGACATGGAATCTAATTTATTTAGAGCTCAAAACAACAATATTTAAAAGAGAAAGAGGAGCAAAAGGAGATTCGAAAAAGTGAAAGAAACAAGAAGTTGGAAGAAATGAAGAAAAAGTTGATAGCTAAAAACAAAAATAAGAATAATACAAAAAGTGTCACTGAAAATAAGGATACTGCTATAAATAAAAACAGCATCACAAATAATAGTGAACCTATAAATACTACTACTACCAATAAGAATGCAAAAAAGGTAAATCAATAAGATTGATGATAATAATAAAACTTTAATTTTAAATAGATAAAGAAGAAGGTACGCTTTGAATAAATTTACCCTAAAAACATAGAATAAACTAAATAAAGTTATAATTTTTTAATGCTCATGATTATTATTATTCTAAAATAAAAAATAAATAAACTTATTTAAATAATAATTTTAAATTACCATAATCTTTAAAAACTCGTTATAATTAATAACCGAATCCCCGTCCAAATCCACTTCCCTAATAAGTTCCAAAACGCTTTGTTCCAATTGATCCTCTTTAATCCCTTGTATTAGTTCACTATTCAATGCTACTAGTACCATTCCCAACTGTCCAGCATCAATAAACCCACTTTCCCCATTTTCTAGTAATTTAAATAGATTAAAATTATCATCACTTTCTTCTTTTTTTTCAAATAAATTGTAAAATAATAAGATAAACTCTTCTTTATCCAGTTTCCCTCGATTATCAATGTCGCCTAAAGCTATCATCTTTTCAATCTCTTCAGGGCTCACGGAAGCACCCGTTTGCTCAAGTGTTAGACTTAGATCTGAGGCTGATATATATCCATCATTGTCTTGATCGTATTGTTGAAATAGTTCTTCTAAAGTTAAGATTGTTGCCGAGGATATGTTTGGTATCTGTAGTTCAATCAGTATTTAAATTGTGTTAATGTTGATTTTATTTACCATATTTATTAAATTCAATATTAGATAAATGATTAAAAAATAAAATAAATAGTAAACAAGAGTCAAATCTAAGCCAATTAAATGCAGTGAACTCATAGTAACAGAACTGAAGCTATAGGAATAAATTTAAAATAAAAAAGGCAAAGTTAAAATGATTATTAATTTATTACTATAAAATGAGTAAGATTATAATTAAAAAGAAAGATTAAATTATTAGAGCTTTTGGATTTGCTTTAATAAAAATGCCTTTTCGTCATGGAACTGTTGGTCATCTAAATGAATATGTTAATATAAGTTGATTAACATATAATAGCTATTAACTTTACCATTACGATCGTTGTGAAAATTAGTTAAGAAAGTCTCCAATTTGTCTTTATTTTTGGTCAATATATCCAAAACTGGCTTGCTTTTATTAGGATTAGCAACGAACACCTATTAGATTACATTAACATTATTTTTATTATATGATATTAATAATTTACTTTAAATACATGAAATGCTTCGAATTGAATGTTACGACTTTTATCCCTTAATAAATTCATCATTAATTTGAGCGTATCCCCAACGGAAATATAGCGGGTCATAATCGTAAAATTAGAACGTTCCAATAAAATCTCATTTAGTAGCTAAAAATATCGATTATTAATTATTTATATTATTAAATAAAATAAAAATTACCTTTAAGGACTGTCTTTTGGTAACGTAATTTGGCGAATTAAGTAACTTTTGATATTCTTCAAAAAACTATAAATAAAGCACGTTAGTCAATCAATCAAATTATCAACTAATAACAATTTACTCTATCATAGTTAGCTTCTAAAAACTGGGATACTAATTTTTTATGACGAGTTAAAATTTCCTGATAATAATATTAAAAGATGTCCTTTATGATAATTAGTCGAGTTATTCTTACTCTAAATGAGGCAAAAGCATCGGAAGCAATATCAAAGGTACCTGTTTCGACATAGTTAAAAAAATCAAAAAAGGCTTCTGAGTTTAGTATGATTTGTGCTAATGGTTCATAACGAAAGCATTCTCTCAACACCATCCCGCAATTTAATGCTATTTCTGCTGTTTCATACCTATTAAGGATGTATTAATGACTGTCAATAATGTGTTTCGTCGAACCTTAGATACTTACCCTTTTAATAATAGAAATAAAATCTTTTCTCTATTAGCTAAATATTCAACAGTTGGTAATCTAGATCCGATCTTTCTTCTTAGCAAGTTGTTAAATATCTGTGCTACATCTTTACGAGTCTACATAATTTAGATTTACTATATATTTTATGCTTTTCTATAAACTTACTTCAAACTCAAGACGAGAGATATTGTTAATCAAAATAGATAATAAATCATTGTTATAGATTTCTTGAGATAATTGGGCTACTAGTTCCATCGATGGTTCGTTATCTTTCAATTTAAATTAGTCTTCTTTAAACCTTTATTCAATTGTTTAGTTACCTCCATCCCCAAACAATATTACCTTCATTGAAGATAAACATTTTGCTACTTCTTCTTTTGCCTATTTGAAATAAAAATAAACAAAGAATAATAATAATGTGATATATAACAATACTTTTCTTTTATCACCGTGTTCTAGCTTAGGGATAGTTTCTCTAACCACTTTAACGAGTTCAGCAGGGGATTTGTTCTTTGATTTAAATAAAAAATTCATTGAATTGAACTTAATTGATAGAGAAGTAGAAATTCTTTTAAATAATTTTGGCTTGGATTTTTGATCCAAGTGGGGCTCTGGTATTTCTTCAATTTTATTAAGTTGTTTTTTGAGTCAATTTAAACTTTGCTGTTACCCTTTTTTTACTTTTTAGTTCCGTTACTTTTCTAAAATATTTTTGTGCCAATCATTTGCCGACTTTTTTTGATTTCATTCGTTTAGATCTGGTTACTTTGCTGTTCAAATCAATTTATTGGCTTGCACGGTTTCTCTTGAGGATTATGTTAATAGATGTCATTATGAAGTTAACTCTAATAAATTCTTCTTAATTTGGGGATCTTATTCTTATTATTTTATTTGTTTAAATTAAATCGTAATCTGTAAATGTAATTTAAGTTGATAATGTTGTTCAAACATTTTTATGTTTTATTTGTTAAGTTACTTGCCTTTTAAATAGTTATAACTATAATCGTTAAATAATACTTTATGATATTTATACTTTGAAATAAATGCATTTTTATCTAACGCCTGTTATAAATATTTTATTATATTTAGCATGCTGAATAAATCAATTTTTAAGCCTCATTAAAGCTATTTAATATTAAAATTTGCGTAAAATTAAAAAAATGAAATAAATTCAATTAAAAATTACAACATCTGCATGGTAAACTTAACTTTAATTAAAGCTTTGATTGCACTTGTCCACTCTTAATATACAACATTGTTTTCTCCACACCTCCAAGTTCAAGGAATAAAGCTTCAAGTTGCTGAGCCAAATTAAAGTCTCCTACAATTTTAACTCTACCAGACATAATACCTTGAATACCACTAATCCCTCCCGCTACAAAATTCACTAAATCTTTATCTTCTAACTCTATTATGACGATGGCTGTTTTCTGCTGATTAGAAGTCGTGTTAATTGTTGAGCGAACATCAGTTATTATTGGGGCTTCATTATTTCCTTTATGAGTTTAATTAGAATTATTATTGGTAGGTAAGACTTTAAAATTTACCTTGAAAATACATGTACCTAAAAAACTCAAAAAATAGTTGAACATTAAAGTGGTCTAAATAAACAGAAAATAAACTTACCAATCTTTTTCATACTTCCCTTTGTTAAAGATTGAAATAATAAACAAACCCTTTATCTTATTAAACTTGCTTGTATCCTCCTGTTTCTTTAGCTCTTGTTTTAATTGTTGGAATAAAATGTCCGCTTTTAAATCTTTTTTTACTTGCATCTGTTATATAAGAAAATGATGATATTGGAATTGATACTCAATCAAAATATTCAAAAATATAATTTGAAAAGTTGAAGCTTTTGTTTTTAAATGCTAATAGTAAATGCTAAACCCAACTTTTGATTTTTTGTAACATCAGCCTGATTTTTAAACCTAGCCAATCAGCGAAGATACTAAACATTCAACTCCTCTGTCCTTATATTTTATTGGATAAATAAAATGGTGACTGTTTTTAGTAATTATAATTAATGGAGAACTAAAGAAATAATATAATAAACTACTAATATTGTAGAACAAGATTGCACTTATTGTTCAATTCAAATATTTATTAAACATCAAACCATTGGAAGGAGCTTAAAAGTAAAGTGGAGTTAGGTAATTTACCAGTAGAGGGTAACAACAAAGTAATGGTTTGGTTTGCCTGATCAATATCCGTACTAGATAATAATATGAGTTAAGCACTATAAACTAAACAATAATATAATAGCTTACATATAAACAAAACCATGAATATTTGAAGTAATTATATCATCTTCTTGATCAGAATTAGTACTACAAACAGCTAATATAGAATGTAATAAATATTCCCCAAGTTCCATTTTAGTTAGCTTGGTTTCACTTAATTTACGATCCATACCAACGGGTAATGCTGATGTTGGGGCCATTTTACCTAAAATAACATTAGTTTTTATTAAATATGAAATTGTATGTTTTTACTTTCTCCTACTTTAAAAATGTTAATATCACCAAATTTAATAACATTAGGAGAAGGAGTAAGTTCATTATTAACAGTTCCATAAAAGTATTCTCTTATTTTATTGGACTGTAATTCTTTCATTGTTTCTGGGTCTCGAGTTACCACCTAATATAATGATATATACATTAATTGTTGAGTTATGGCAATTATATTATTACTCCTCCTGATTTTGCTAATCTTAATACAGTTATGTCTTTATTATCTTGGTTGGCTCGCACCATATCGCTATATAATCTCTCATGTCCAACAACAATCACCACATTAACTATAAGAAAATGTATAAAATATTATGTTCTATATAATTACAATATACCTACCGTTAAAAGTTTTTATAGCATTCAAATGTAACTCAAATGCTTTCTCATCTACTAAACCAATAGTATCAATGATACATCCAGATGTTTTATTCTCTAAATTCTTTTGCATTCTTTTATCAATCATTTGGCCTAATTGATTTACCAATCTCTGGTACAAACTACTGTTTTCACTTGGATTATGATACCCATAAAAATAACTTAATGGTTGAATTGGCTTATCTTCTGCTTGAGAAATGGAAACTAGATTTGAAAACCCTTCTTCTACACTCAATACATAATCTAAGCTCACCGCTCCTATACTTCCTGGTATTGTTATGGTACCCTAATAACGTATATTATTTTATGTAATAACTATAATTATAATAAATTACATTCATAGTATCTAAATCAATAAATAAAGGCCTTCTCTTTTGTCTCAAAGAATAGTTCAATAATATTTTACAAATTGAGGTTTTTCCACTGTCTTTTGGGCCTAAAATTAATACCTAATAAAATTAACATTTTCATTTTCATTGTTAATTTCTATTACCCTTGGTCCGAATTCTTCATTCTGTTCACTTTTGTTTCTTAAATTTTCTAGCGCCAAATGTAAATTTAAATAAGTTGGCATTGGTGTTTCATCTACCGCGTAACCTACTTTACATTCTCCTTCAGAGTAAAAATAAAAAGTTAAAGAGATAATATCAAATAAGTTTTATTTTTAATTTTGTAATGAAAAAAGGATATAATTAATTCACATCCATGCCAGGTAAACAAAGCAATCTTAGTATTAGTAAACTCATACCATATGTTCTTTACCAACTCGGTTCCAAACACTTCAGCTGTACCTACTTCTAACTGGGGAAATATGGTTGAATATTAGTTGTGGTGATTGTTTAATGCTTTACTTTTAGTTTGAATGTTTGCTTTTTATCCACTTCTAGTCTCAACTCTTGTTCTGACGTTAAGACCCATTTTTTCTCTTCCATTGTTTTTTAAATGTGCTTTTGAATGAATTGAAAAGAAAAAGATTTATTTAAAAATTTGAGCTAAAAATGTTATTGTTTTTATCATTTTATGATTTTGCATATTTTGACTTTCTCAATTTAATGACTCAACTCTTGTTTTTTATTGGCCATTCGAGATTTAGATTTTTTATCAATAATAGCTAAATTATGATTATAAACAAAATTCAAAATACTCATATAAAAGAATGATAAAGGTTAATGACAACAGTTATATAGTTTAAATTTTATAGTGATTAAAGCTTTAAGCCAAGCCATTAAAAATGTA
Source organism: Batkoa obscura (assembly GCA_030770535.1). Lineage (NCBI taxonomy): Eukaryota > Fungi > Entomophthoromycota > Entomophthoromycetes > Entomophthorales > Batkoaceae > Batkoa > Batkoa obscura. The sequence goes on along the minus strand of JASVEC010000005.1, from coordinate 104,827 downwards.
TTTTTGTTTAAAAAAACTTTTTTAATAAAATTTTAAATTAGCTAAAGAATAAAGTATCAAAAATATTAGTTGAATAGAATAAAAGCTCCTAAGGCTCGTTAAGGTGTTTTAAAAACACAGCTTCGGATTCATGGGTTCTTAATTTGGGTAATGAAGCTGAAGAAGTCGGTTGACGCATATTTGTCATTAAATTAGAGACCGAATTGGCTCCAGATTCGAATGGTTTCATACGTCTCTTAAGCTTCGTTTTCTTAAGGTATAAAAAGATTGCTACTACAATGGCTATAAATGCAATGCCTCCAATGACTCCTCCTACTATCGCTCCTACGTTGGCAGGGGAAGGAGAATCATCACTTGAATTACTTCCGTTACTATCCTTTTTATCATTATTATTGTTTGTTGGATTTGAAGTACTAGATGGTATAAATGTTTTTGCTATTGTTGTTGATACAATTTGGGTGGTTCCATTTTCTACTTTTTCAGAGGTAGATACTTCAATTGAGGTAGCTAAGAAATGAATTAGTTAAATTTGCTATCAAACAATTATTTAGACTTACAAGGTATAACTGACTCTTTAACTTCGGTTGGGCTAGCGGTAGGTGTAGGGTTCACAGTTGGTTTTGACTCATTTTGACTTGGAGTTGGTTCTGAAACTGGAGTTGATGGGTTTAGTGGATCTGAAGCTCCTGGTGGTGATGGATTTGATGTCTGTGGTGGAGGTGGTGGAGCAATAATGCTAGGGGTTTGCGAAGATGGAGCAGGTGTAGGTTCCGAAGATGGATCAGGATGAGCGCTAGATGTTTCTGCAGGAGGTGGAGGTGGGGCTGAGGATGTTTCTGCCGGCGGGGGAGGGGCAGAAGTTGAAGCTGGAGCTGGGGCTGTAGGTTCAGGATTGGAAGAAGCCGGTTCTTGTCCTTGAATCCAATTCAAAATAAGTAGTAATAAGAAAACTTTAATCCAATAATTTGAGTTGAATAAAACCATTTTAAAAGGTTGATATTAGTAAAGTATAGTATTGATAGTATTAATTAAAGTAATAGAAACAACTCAAAAAAAATCAAGGATCATAAAATAATAATTTTGATCTTTTGGCAGCTATTCTAAATCCGGCTTTTGTGGATATTAATGAACAGTCCCCACTAGTAATTGGTCTCATTTGGAATAATAAGGATTCATAGTTTTAATCTCATTGGGGAGTATTTATGGTTAGCCAATCAATTCAATTGCGCTGATTTTAACTTTTTACAAGGAATGGTGGCGATAAGTAAAGTCCCCAGCTTATTTTGTTCGCTTAATCAATTAACTTAAAAGTATAATTGATTACCTTTCAATTAAAAATAACTTTATGATGAGTTCTTATTTAAGCTATCGCCATAAAGTCAGGGGATTATTGCTTTGGAATAAAACAGAAAGTGGTTTAACTCGAAAAATATGATTTTCATTAGTCATACATGTGTTTATTTACTCTAAATAATATTAATTTAGGGGACAAATTAATATTATATTCTATATATTAATTGAATGATATTAGTAAGTTATTTTTATTGTTATTGTAAAAAATGAAATAGTGACATCTTGGGCTACTAATTAAATAGCTGTTTTAGTTGCCAATTAATAGAAATTTATTTTTTTCTAGTCTTCTTAAAACAAATTTAATCGTGAAAACTAATATAGTTTAATAATAATCATTATCGATTCATTTTACAATTAATTAAAGCATCAGCTATAAATATGTTACTGTTTTATTAATTAAAGTTATACTTTAAATATAAGCAGTACCTTTCTAAAAGTTAATTAGCATGTTTATTATTAGACAAGATTATAATTAGTCTGTATTTTAACTTACATAAACAAAAATATCAGGCAATTTGAGGTATTATATAATATAGCATCTAAACGTCAATATGTCTATTTATATTTTAACTTCAATATACTAAATATAAATAATGTTCTTATTAAATATCCTAGCAAGGAGGCACAGTTGAAGTTTAATTACTTAAAAATACAAGACTAATTATTGTAGTATTTGTTAAATAAAATCTTTAAAAAAGCTTATAAGTTTTATTATTAAAAGCTATAGCGAGAAAACAGTCAAACTTTTGCAATATTATTAATTCATTTCTAACAATATTATTTAATAGCTTAATAGTCTATCTTTTATGTGTTTATTTAATAGTATTTACTGAGAGTCTTGTATAAAAAAATTTATCATTTGTTCTTTATCTTAAACTTCTGATAAGTCTGTGCTTATTAAATTATACTAGCAAATTTTTACAGCAACATATGGATAGGGGTGTTTTTTTTGGCTTCATGATTTTTTTCATCTTTTAAGTGCTATTTGAGCGGAAAAATTGTTAGCAAAATCCTCAAACACAAAAATATATCCACATATCCTACATATGAGTATCTTATTTTCTACAGGTATTTTTACATATATAATTACTAATATGGCTTTTACAAATACTGCCCTTAATAAAAGCTTTAGACAATATTTTAAGGTAGGGCTTAATAACATTAATTATTATCATTTTAACTGTGCTTTCATATTGTGAGGCTATGCAATACTTTATAGAATAAGTCATTTGCTTAATTTAATAAAAAGAATGTCTTACAAATAAAAGCAAAACTTTTTTCTGTATTAAGTTACAATAATAATGAATAATGGCTTTAGACTTGAGAACCTTGAAAATGACACAATAAGAGAAATTTTATATCATTTATTGTATAAAGATGAATTCAATTTGCTTTTATGTTGTAAAGAGTGGGATAAAGTAATAATGCCAATACTTTGGGATGATATGGTTCCAAAGACGGGTTGCTGCTTTAAGAAAAACATTTATAATAGTTTTAAAAAATATGGCCATTATGTTAAATATTTTTATCCTGAATCTTTTTCAAGGTCACTAATTCCTTTATCTGCATGCCCAAGCAGTATAAAGCTTTATCTACCATTGGACTATTATTTAAAATATAGAAAATATTTAGAGGTATTCTTTTGACAGGCCTAAGTTATAACAATCTTCTCGTTGATGGCATGTATGTGAAAGATTACATTTCTACACATGTAATTTGTATTAAAGAAATGCTATACAGTTTAAAGCACCTGGAAATTGATAATGAAAATAATTACTTTGATGATTATTTCGAGAGTTATCTTAAAACAATAATGATGCCGTATATACTGTCAACCATCACTTTATTAAGGATCTTAAATGCTTTTTTGAAATGGGAAATGTGTTTTAGTGATTCATTTAATAAGTTTAATGATTTAAGGGTACTTAGATTAGGTAACATCTATTTGAAGTTAGGAAAACCAGACTGCTTATTAAATAAGCAACTTCTACAATTAAAGGAGTAACATTTTCAACATATATATCCAAATAATTCAAAAGGGATACGCGTAGATCTTAGTAATTATCCAAAACTACAGGTACTACAATTTAAAGAGTGTTGCATTTTAATGTTTAGTGGAACATTAGATTTGAAAGAACTAAAATTAACATATTACAATCTTATTAAAGTAAATATAAACAGTAAAATGTTTCCGAAATCAAATCGATTAACTTTAGAGTACTGTAAGCATTTTTCATCAAAGCTTTTATGTTCAATATTAAATATGTCAACAATTAACTACTTAAACCCATCAGTATATAGCAATTTATCATTTTTAATTAAATGTGTGTATCCAAGAAGTATTACAAATGTAATAACGTTGAGAGTAAGGTTTTCTACTCTAGGGGGCTATTTTTTGATTTTCTACATACCTCATCCCCTAACTTACAAAACCTCACAATAGTAAATTGTGATGTAAAAACTGATTTAGCACTCTTAAGCAGCAAAAAGGAGTCAAAATTAAGCTACAATTTAACTAACGTAGTATTTGGAAGCATTGGATGTTCAAATGTAAATGCTTTTAATAATTTTTTGGTTCAATTTAAAAACACAAAATTACTTAAGCTTATAAGATGCAATAACCTTTTGACAAAACGTATGATTATGGATTCTATTATGACTAATTATGGTATAAAGGTACTGTATAATATTTTTAACCAAATAAACTTAATAATAAGAAGTAGATATTATTATACTAAATCATCAATCTAGATCTTAAGTTGTATTTTGTATTTCGTATTTTGCATTTTGGTTATGATTATAGTAGTAGTTGTTGTACATGACACTGTCAGGATAAAGCTATTTATCATTGGTAAATTAAGTTTACTGTATTATAAATAAACAAATATTTTTTTCTGATTGTACACACAATAGTTTTATATTTTCAATAATCGATAATTATACAATGGATTTTATTCTAATACTGATTAAATAAAACATTGAATTATTTTAACATAATTTTTATTATTAGCATTGACGTTATTTTTTTATTAATTTATTATATATGGGGGTGTTTTTTTTGGCTTCATTATTTTTTCCATTTTTAAGCGCTATTTGTGTGGGAAGGTTGTTAGTAAAATTTTTAAACAAAAAAATACATCCCCATATATCTACAAACGGCATTAACGCTAAAGAAATGTTTCAAGACTTGAGGTATTTGTAAATTACCAGTTTAACAATTACTTTAAATATCACTAATCCCGTATATACCACCATCTATTACTTCATTAAAAATTAAATATAGTTGTGGTAGTGAAGCACCATATTTTGAAGATTTATTAGATAAGTTTGATAACTTAAAGGTACTTGAACTAAATAATATTAGCTTTATATTGAAAGAGTTTAAGTACTTCTTGAACAAACAATTTTTACAATTATACAGGTTAGATATTCAGCATGCAACTACAGGAAACTTGGAAGAGGTATGTATAAATTTATATAATTATCCAAAGCTTTTCATGCTTTATGTTAAGAGATATTATAAGCTACTACTTAATGGAGTATCAAATATAAAGGAGCTAATATTAAAATGTTGTGGTATAGCCAAAGCAAATATAAATAGTATTACATTTCCAAAATTGAATCAGCTAACTTTAGCTTATTGTGACAAATTACTGTCCAAGCATTTCTACACAATACTTAATATGTCAACAATACATACTTAAAGCTATCAATATATAACAATTCTTCATTTTTAATCAAAGAAATTTATCCAAAAAAGGAAAATAACATATTAACAATGAGAATCATTTATTCTACTTTAGGAATCGATCTTTTAAATTTTGTATACACTTTATGTCCTAATTTACAAAGCCTTGAGATTATGAATTGTTGTTTTGAAGCTGATTCGTCACTTTTAAATAAGAGAATGGGTATGGGGATATATTTTTGTGTTTAAGAATCTTACTAATGGTTTTTCCACTCAAATAACGCTTAAAAGATAGGAAAGGTGATGAAGCCAAAAAAATATATCACCGTATGGTATTAAATCATAATTTGACAAATGTGCTGTTTGATAACAATTACTACTCAAATCCGAGTATTAGTATAAAGCATTCCTTAACTCATCATGATAGCATATAAACGTTTAGGATTTTGGATTCGAATATTTATTTAACAAAATACATGGGTGAGTAGAACTCGATAACTAATAAATGACTATTCTCATAGCTTTGTTATGTATATTACTCCATAGACTATTACTGTTGGTTTAATTTAATTTAATTTAGTTTCTATAAATGTATCTTGAAATTTTCGTTAGAAAACAATTTTAAGGAACCTCTGAGTGCATTTTGTTTCTGCCTCTTTTTAACGCTCCTTTTTATTTCATTTAACACTTTGCTTTATAAAACAATATTTGTATTTAATTGATAAACGTTAAATATTGTACATTAATCTATATAAAGACCTATACTATAAATTATATACAAATTATTTAAAGTGCAACATTATATTTGCTATTTAGTACTTCAAAATGCCTAAAACATAGTTAATACTTTTTACAGCATTTTTCTAAAAGCTATAATAGGCAAACTACTAACTTCATAAATATTTTCTAGCGATTTATTAACATTTAATAGTAAACATTTATTTAGTTGATTTTTTTACAAACTTTTGGTATTTTGTATCAAATGTGTTGATCAGAAAATATTATATATGGTCATAATTGATTATATTAAATTTGATATCCTTAATTTACATTAAATAGTCTGTATCATCAATATCCAATCAAACCCCCCATTTCGACGCGTTCAATTCTGTATATCAATTTTTAGCTACTGATTTGCTAAAAAATAAACGCCAGAAAGCAAACGCGAACTATAAAATATAGAATAAAATAATTGGTTAACTTAATGTATCAATTGATAGGATAGATCAAAGTTATAAAAAGCAAAGAATTATATCTGTTACTTGTTTATTTAAAATGAAAACATTTGCAGACAAAGAAAAAGCTGCCAAAGAGGATGACAACTCTGGAATCAACTTATTAAACTTGATGGGCTTAGAAGACACCGTTACGTACAAAGGAGAAGAGAGTGACGAGGCCGAAGGGGAGGATAGAGATATTTTCAATAATTTGTTCAGCGAAGAGGAGGAAGAGATCCAACATGTGCGTTATGACATCAATCAGTTTACTAAAATCCAGCCTGTGGAAGAAATTGAGTCGAAATTTCAAGGACTGGCTATTAAGAGTAGTAAGATTTCAAAGATGATGGGAAGGAATAAGGTTGGTGATTATAACTCTGGGAAACAAGTTGAAGGTTATATCAACAAGGATCGAGTTTCACAACCTTATGATGATGATTGCAAAGCTCAAACTAAGAAGACTGGGCTTGAGAATAATAATAATGACACTGCAATATTCAGTAACATTGAGGCTTTTATCAAACCTAGTGGTGTAAGTAAATAATTTAAATTCTTAGATAACTTAAATAACATTTAACTAGAAGGCCGAATATATCAACTATGCAAATAATGAAGGAATGATTACCACCTATGATTTTGAACAAGGGCCTAGTATGAGCAAACCAAAAAAAACAGTTGAGAAAATGACTGAGAAGATGAACAATAATAATAATAATGAAAAAAGATCTAAAATAAGTAAAAAAAAGTTGGAAGAAGTCAAAAAAATTCAAGACGCCATGATACGAACAGCACCGGTTTATATCGATGAGCCTACTATACAAGAAGTAAATAAAGATGAAAGTCTAACTGGTGCTGATGATGATTTTAGTAGATGGTATGATGCACAATTGAAGGAACGGTAGGTTTATTTTATAAAAGCTAGAGTTAAGCTAATTTAGAAATAGTGAAAGAGAAGAAAAGGAAGCCCAAGAAGTAGAAGCAAGAAAGATCCGAGAGGAAAATTTAAAAAAACAATACAAAGTCATAGCTAAGAAAATTGCAGCAGAAAAAACTAAGTAAGCTACTATGGAATTAAATTAGTTTTATATTCACATATTATTTTTAGAATAGCAATTTTTCCTAATGTAGATAAAATAGTACTTGATCTTAAAACTCACAAAGTGAAAGAAGTCAAGGTAAAATATTATTGTATAATTGAATTCATAAATTAATTTACTAGGGTAACTTTGGAGCAAAGCCTCTCTTTAGTAAGATGGAACTAAAAGCTTCTTCTCATAAGCTTAAAGATATGACACCATCCGAGTTGAATAAAAAATTATTAGAGGAAATCTATGACAGAGCTGCTAAAAATAGACAATTACTTGAACAAAAAGAAAAAAGGATGAATTTTAACAATGAAAATGAAAGTGATGAAAATAAAGAACCAAAGGTTAATAATGAGCTTGAAGATAAAGAAGACAATGAATGTAATAATGAAAATAATCTTAACGAATCAAATGATGATGGTAATAAAAATAAAAAAGAGAGTAATAATGTAATGAAATCAATAATCAATGAATTCTTCAAACCAAAAAATAATGTAAATTTAAACAAATCAAACTCTACTCATGATGAGAATCAATCAGTTATGTCATCAACTCAAACTACTCCATCTACAAATATCAGAGCTTTCCAAACTACTCCACCAACGAATATTAGATTTGGAAGTTTTGGTGATGACCTTGGTGGTCATTTCGGTAGGGGCTTTGAACAAGTAGAGGACCTTTTAGATGAAGACATGATGCTTGATAGTCGTTCTCCAATACCTGATGTAAATTTTGATTTCAATGATTCAGAAAATGAATTTAATGATAAAAATGAAGTGATAAACAACAATACTATTGAAAGCGATGAAGAGCAAGAAGAGATCATTAATTATCGTCGTAAAGTAGGAATTGAGTTTGACCAAGAAGAAGTTGAGGATACTAATCATAGTGGTGGATTGGTAAGATTGAAAAAGAAGGCTGACATTATAGCTAAAAGAAAAGAAAGGGAGGAGTTGGATAAGAGTATAATGAAAAATTTTGTGATCGCAGAAGCCGATGAAGAGGACGAGTATGGTGAAATCGTAATAAATCACTCTGATGAAGAAGAAGAAGATGTTGATGTTGATGACGCAATGTCAATTACTACTGATTTTGTTGAAGTGGATCAAAATAAATTAAGAGAACTTAATTTGTAAGCTATTAATATATAATTATTATTATCATTATACCAATTAATTTATTATTTAGAAAACATGATAGAGAAGCAGAAATTAAGGGATATAAAATGTTAACCCGAAAAAATAACAAAAATAATGTCATTTTAGGGGATGAAGAAGATGATTTAAATTATAAACGTAGATATCGTAATAATAATGCTGCTCTACTACAAGAAAGTGATATGATTTTTGATAGTAAATTATGTACTATATATTATTAAATGTAACTTAATAGATTTTTAGATGGGACTTTAGATATTAATAGTAGAACTGCTATGGACGAAACATATCGAACAGTGAAAATGGATATTCAAACTAAACTAAAGAAAATCATACCCAATTTGAAAATTCGTGAGCCTAAATTAGATATTACATTTAAATCAAGCAACGTTATTAAATCGTATTTGGAACCAAACCATACAAAAGCTCAATTATTAAAATTCAAAAAAGTATCTGATAAAGAAGATACTCATTTTATGGAACAAGTTCAACAAAGTATGAGTATGATGAGAGTACGTAGTATAAGAAATAATAATAGCATAACTAATAGTGTTAATAAGGTGATTTTAAGTAATAACCATGTGATCTATTTATTTATTCATTTTTAGACTTCATTTAAATCATCAATTAGTGAAATTGATGATGCAAGAATGGAAAAATTAAAGAAAACATTTAATTTTATGAAACCTAAAGATGTAGTAATTCCAATGCCAAAATACAATCCATACTCAAAAGCAAATTATGGGTTTAGAATGTTACCAAAGAAAAATAAAAATCAAGGCGATGATGAGTTTTTAAGTAAAAGATTTAAAGATGATAATTAGACCTATTAATTATTATTAATTTATTAAATAAACATTTGTTATTTTATTATCATTGTATATTATCATTACATATTATTATCACTGTTTTTAACAAAGAGCAAATTTATTTAATGTGTTAAAATACTATTTAATTCTAATCTAGATAAATAGATTCCACCATCAAATTAGCTCCAGGCCAAAAATTAGTTTCGCTTAATATAGTTTCAGTAGGTTCAATGCAAGTTCTTGGAAAGGCAGAATGAAGACGAAATAAAAATTGATGTTGGTAGTCATCAGGCAATTCATCGATACTTTCACTATGAGGCGTGGTAGGTGCATCCTCCTCCAAAGGTAACAAAGTTTCCACATATTCATAAAGATCCTAAATAAAAATATACAATAAAAATATCTTTTTGTTATAAAAATGATCTCTTACCAATATCGTATCACTTGCTCTAAAGCGACGTATTGCTCTTTCTCCATTTAATAATCGAATGCTAAAACGTGATACATTGGGTTCACTTGAATTGGACTCTAAACTAAGTTGTTGTAACAATTTGTTGTGGTAGAGATAATGATACTATGATAAAATTAATAAATAAACTAAATAACAATATGAAATTTCTTGCTAACACTTACTCTGGCTTGTAAAGCTTTGTTTTCAAACTCTGCCTTTAATCTACGCTCTTCTCTTTCTTCTTCTTCCCTTTGTTTTTCACGGCGTTTAGCCTAAAATAATAAATAAACTGTAAAATTCAATGGTTTATTACTACCTACCTTTTCTTGATCAGCTAAAAGTGAATTTTGATAAGCCATATCTTGTTGTTCTCGAATCATTCTAGCTGCTTCTTGTTCAGCTCTTTCACTTCTCAATACAATCAACTCTGGATCAAGTCGTTCTATCTGTCTAGTAATTCTTGCTATTACTTCTTCTGGCCCAGTAAGTCCTTTAACCATTTATTAACAATCCGTTTTTAAATCATATGTTTATTACCTTCAATCCTATCTAATACAGCCATAATATTTGAGTTATTTTCACTTCCTCTTGGTTTCAAAGCAACCAAGGCAAGGAAAGGATAAGTGTTCACTTGTAATGTAACGCTAACTATTTATAAAGTTAACTTTGTATCAATATATTCAACTTGACTCACCTTGATAACCTTCAGTATATCTAACATTGCCGCCCCAAACCAAAATATTTTTAGATTGTATAAAATCACATAATAATGGTGAACATAAAGTTTTACTATAAAAACATCAATAAATTAAATTTATCAGTTAGCTTATCTTACCGGCAAAATTCGTCAGTGTCGTCATGCTCATCTGACTGAAGTACTACTAACAAATATTTTAATTCTCTCTTGGCTTTTTCTACGACCTATTTATATTTGATATTAAATAAAGCTGTCAAGTCCTAAACGAAATTTACCTGTGGATACTCCATGGAAATAAATTGTGGATGAATATTTCCATAAACTTCATTAAATTGCACATTGAATGGGAAATGGGCAGCTTCTCTGGGTCTACCAGCACCAATGGTTCTATAACCTGAAAAGAGATACATTGGAAAGGAAATCACTTTTAAAAGTAAGTCAAGCACCAAGTTGAAAGGCCATGAAAATAAAGAAAGTAAGCTGAAACTGCTTGAGTTGTTAGCTGGCCTATTGTTAGGACTTCTGGTATTCGATGATGGTCCATCATTAAAACTATCGTTTAAGTTAGTTAAGTTATCTTGTAACGAAGGCTCTATGCTTGAAGAGCTTTGTTCTGGTTCATCAAAGTGAGTAGTTAACGCTTTTTCTAAGTCGAAACCATACTTTTTCAAGTTGACTATGGCATTTTCGATATCAGACTCCCCAGTAATATCCAAATATGTTTCTAATGCTGATCTTTGAGAATCTGTTAAAGTTTCTAAGGACATTTTTAAAAAACTGTGAAATTAATTTATAAAAAATGAGCTTTAGTTTATGACTCACTATTATTTAGATTACAAGCCAGCTCATAAATAACTGCAAAATACTGCGACTTTATTGGTCAGTATAAAAGGGATGCTAAAAAATAAGGAGTGGTATTGAGAAAATTTAGAAATTTAAAGCTTTACTTTTTTAGTTTAACCATGGACAGCCAACAAAAATTAGAGCTTATCAAACGTAACCTACAAGAGGTACTTGGAGAGCAAGAGATAAAAAAAATCTTAGCCGAACGTAACCTTAAAATTTATTGGGGTACTGCTCCAACCGGTCGTCCCCATGTTGGTTATTTTGTACCAATGTCTAAGATTGCTGACTTCCTTAAGGCTGGTTGTGAGGTAACTATATTTATTAACAGTCATGCATATTTATTTAGTTTAATCTTTTTAGGTTACTATATTATTAGCCGATGTACATGCCTTCCTTGATAACATGAAAGCACCTTTAGAGTTGGTGAAACACCGCACCAAGTACTATGAAAATGCAATTAAAAGTTTATTAAAGTCGATCAATGTGCCAATTGAAAATTTGAAATTCGTAGTAGGTTCTAGCTACCAACTTACCGAAGCTTACAACATGGACAATTATAAGCTTTGTGCTTCAGTGACCGAACACGATGCCAAAAAAGCTGGTGCTGAAGTGGTCAAACAGGTTGAGTCCCCATTATTGAGTGGTTTACTTTATCCCGGTTTACAGGCCTTAGATGAAGAATACCTTAAAGTTGATGCTCAGTTTGGTGGTGTAGACCAAAGAAAGATTTTCACTTTTGCTGAGAAGTATTTACCACAATTAGGATATAAAAAACGTTCTCATTTAATGAATTTTATGGTGCCTGGATTAACGGGATCAAAGATGTCAGCTTCTGATCCAGATTCAAAGATCGATCTCTTGGATGAACCTAAAGCAATTGAAAAGAAGATTAAAAAGGCCTTCTGTGAAGAAGGCAATATTGAAAATAATGGGGTATTATCGTTTGCTAAGTTTGTTTTATTTCCAATTTCAAGTTTAAGAGGGGATAAAGCTATCTTCACTATACAACGTGCTGAAGAATGGGGTGGTAATGTCACCTACGAAAGCTTTCAACCATTGGAAGCTGACTTTGCCGATAAAAAGATACACCCTGGGGACCTTAAAAAAGCAGTTGCTTCTTATTTATCGGATCTGTTGGCACCTGTCAGAGAACACTTTAGCTCAGCTGAAATGAAGGAGTTAATTGAACTGGCTTATCCAGCTCCAGTTAAAGAAACTAAAAAGAAGGTTAAGAAGTATACACCTAAACCTGATCATATTATCCAAAAAGAACAAGAAGGTAAAAAAGGTGAAAATAAGCAGGAGTTACCAAACGTTGAATCTTTAAATATTGAAGATAAATAATATATTAAATTTATATGATTATGGTTTAAATAAGTATTTGAAATCTAGTGTATAATGTTAATTATATAGAAGGTAGAATAAATGATTTATTTCGAATCATAATTATGTTAAATTTTGATTTTGATTTATACTTATATTTTCACATTTAAACTCATATATTATCAGATTATAGTCATTTATAAAAACATATAAATTTGTTTAAACTAAATAAATTGTTTACGATTATGGTTCAAAACTATTTTAAAATCATATTTCAATCCAACATATCTATGTTAAAGCATGAGGCCGGGTAATCTGGAAACTCAATAAACTTAAAATACCCACATCCCTTTTTACCTGTGCCCTCTTCACTTATGCATTTGAAATAATACTTTCCAAACTGCTTAGGATCTTTATTAATCACCCTAAGATCACATGGCACTTTACAATAACAAAAGGGGGTATTCTTTGGACCAAAAGCTTTTGGAAAGTACCTAAAGGTGATATTGATTCTTGCTGTGTTGTCGTCTGGATAAGGCGTTAAGGTAGGCTGAGGTGGCACACAGTGTTTATATTCTTCTTGGGTTGGACCCCACATGATGAGGAGAGTATTGTGGCGTAAGGGTATAGAACAGATCGTTTGGTTGGAATCGGAGCCCATTTTTCTTAATCGAAATTCACGTGTTGGCCCTAATGATAAAGAGGCTATGATTGGCCTTGGCCCTAAATAGGTTAATCTATCCGTATGCCAACCAACTGAGTTTTTTCCTGTTTCATATATGTTGGTTACCGCATAGTTGGCTTGCCAAGTGTGATCGGAACCAAGATCTAAGGGATGTCTAAATGAATCAGTAAATGGCATAAATTATAGCATGTAATCAAATACTCTTCTCGTTTTATCCTTTCTTCATTCACAAACTCAGTCACCAATTCTGAAGCTAATTTTAAAAAATCAAAGTATGGGGTAGGCTTACTTACTCTATTTCCATTAAAATAGTATTGACCATCTGGAAAACTATCATCATTTATACAGTAAGAGTGAGTTTTATGTGGGGACTCAACCTTCCTTTCAAACAGATACATGCTATATGTATTCCATTCCAAGCTATCTTTTTTAAGTTTATAAAACAAACTCAAAGCCAACTGTTTATCTAAGAACCCATTGTGAACGCTAGTAGCTGGCAAATGTCTTTTAAGAAGCTTGGAATTATGGATGTAAAGTACTGGGTTTCTCTGCCTTGTTTTTTTCAGTGACTCATTTTTTAATTCCTTAGCCTTTAATAAATCAGACCATGTATCCACAGTTTCAAACTGCTTTTGTATATTTTCGAGCTCTTCGTATTCTGGTCTTGGTGACAACACGCCTTCCCATTTTTCTACTGCATTGATACGTTTAACTAGTGAGGCTGTGCTTAATGAAGAGGAAGATTTACTAATTGTCCCTCCTTGATTATCTGCTAGCTTATTTGAATTCGTTTCATTTTCAGCTTTTGTGTTAAGTATCTCTTTCCATTTTTCGGCTGTATCAATACGCCTCACTAAAGACAAAGTACTCAATGAAGATGAAGATTGACGGATAGCACATCCTTGATTAAACGCCAAATTGCTTGAATCAGTTTCAAGTTCATTTTTTGAACTACTTTCTAAAGCGCTTTGTGTTTCATTTGGATTTTCTTTGTTGTCGTCTCCACGAGTATCTTCTTTAATAGATTTAGTAAGATAAAGAAATGGAATCGAGTTTGCCTTAATGTTAGAATTATCATTTGATTTATCAATTTTTCTTTTCTTTTCTAATATTTTATTCCATTTGTTTATGGTTTCAGATTTGTCAATACTTTTTGCTTTTGAACGAGGATTATTCTTATATGATTTTGAGATATCAATAGATAATTCTTCATCTAAGTCAATCACTTCTACTATTTCATTTGTATTTGAGTTACTTAGTTCATCATCTTTGGAACTCTCATCATCTATTATATACTTTATAGTTTTTTGATTGCTCCCTTCATTATTTGTCCTTCTATCTTACTCACTCTACTGCTTTCATTATTTCCCAACTTAATTTTAATAAAATTATCAATGTTACTAGCCTTTTTAACACTTTGCCACGAAATCAAATGCTCAACGGCCAAATCTACATCCCCATTCACTTTTTTAGTCAATACGTTAGCTATATCCTCTACACCTATGTCTTCAAAAATCTCTTTTAACCTTGCTATCTTTTCATCCATTAGGTTTAAAACTCATCCTCCATTCAATACTGTTACTATATAAACTTTCGCAGCAGTGATACTTTCAATTCACTAATTGTAAATTTTTGCATTGATCAAGGCTGGTTAAAACAGCTTCCAGTTAGATGTCTTTCATTGTTTTTAGTTTGAAGTTAAAATTTTAAATATGAATTAAAAATTTTACAAAGCTCGAGTCCTTAAATTCATATTAAAATAAATTGATCACAGATTAAAAAACACAAAGCCATCTAGCTGAAAGCTGTTCTAACAGTTGCAATTATTTGAACAATTTTGTTTTGTATTGACAAGTGAGAATGAGAATAATCACTGTTTGTGACCAGTATTAAAGATTTATAAAACAAACGGGATTCAAGTTCAAAATATTTCATTTTTTTGATTAAATATTGGTTTTGTATAGTTTTAATAGTTACTATCACCTATTAATTTATTTATAAGTGAAATATTAAATTATTGAAATATCAGGAAAAAACAGTGAGAATTTTGTTTTCAATTACTTAATTTTTAACCTTAAAATAGTTTTACCCAATGATCGGATCAAAGTTCATGAATTATAATTTTAACTTTTACTGCCAAAATTATTACTATCAATATTTTACTACACTGTGTTATTTAACATGATATTACCTATAAAGCCATTGATACTTGTATCATTTCCAAGAGCTATAAAATATTAAAGTTATTGTCATAATTTAAAGTAGGTAATGAATTAAGTTGATTTGAAATTTGCTTTTATTTCCTAGATATAATTAAAATATAGTCAAATCAAATTTAGCTCAGAATTTTCTTTTTTAACTATTTATAATCTACAAACCCTTAGCCACTTTTAAAATCAATTTGATTTTTAATTTAACTTAATACTAAAATATTTTGTTATAGTTGATAATGTATTAAAATATCATTCAATAAAAATGTATTGAATGACATGCTTAATACTTTGAATAGTCTATATATGGACGTTTTTTTGGTTTCATCACTTTCTCCATTTTTAAATATTATTTGAGTGGAAAAATTGTTATTGAAATTCTCAAACAAAAAAATACCCTCATATTTTTATTATGTAGCATTAAATTTAAGCTGAAATAATGAACCGGTTGTATTATGTAATGAGAAAATATGAGATCATAGTGTGAGATTGACATCATAGTGGCCAAATAGAAAGCTTGTTAATATAGCCAAAAGTATAAAAGAATTGAAGACAGCTATAATAATTTTTGCGGAGAAAAGTCAGAAATCAAAATAATGTTTTTTAAGAGAAAAGAAGTACACAAAAATAAAACCCCAAATAGATTTACAAGATGGTACTTGAGACAATCTAGGATTGTAAGACTACTACTGTCTTATTTAGTAGACTGGTTTGTTACTCTGGTTTTGCTGCTACTATTTATGTTGATGTATTTGCTTACACCTTTTCAACGACCTTTTTCAGTAGAAGATAAATCTATTAGCTATCCTTATAAAGTATATGATACAATATCGGAGCCTATGTTAGCGGTAATTACAGTTGTAGGCTATTAAATTAGTTTTCTAATATTTAAAAGGTGTATGGCGCATTAATTCCATTCCTTATAATACTCTTTATTTCGATAATAATACGTAAAAGCCCTCATGATTTACACCATGGCTCATTGGGTAGTTAACAATAATGAATTTCCTAATTAAGCTAATTGTTATTAGGTTTGTTCCTTGCAATATCATTAACCTTAGTTTTGATTATATCGTTCAAATTTACTATTGGAAGGCATCGACCAGATTTTTTGGCCAGATGTATGCCGAAATTGCCAGAGGGTTTAACTACAGACCCTAAATTTTCACTTTTTGACGCAAGTATATGCACTCAACCCGATCAAAGTATTATAAAAGAAGGCCAAAGAAGTTTTACTTCAGGCCATGCTGCAGGTAAATGGGACTATTTTTATTTTATACTTCCTAAACATTTTTATTAGTTTCGTTCTGTGGATTAACCTATTTAAGTCTTTACCTTGCTGGAAAATTACATGTATTTGATAGAAAGGGGCATACTTACAAAACATTTATCGTGATTTTACCAATGTTAGGTGCACTATTTATTTCAATAACTCGTATACAAGATTTTAGACATCATTGGTCAGATGTACTAGTAGGAGGAATTATAGGCATTGTATTGTCATATTTTAGTTATCACCAGTACTATCCATCGATTGCTGATCGTTACTCCCAAATACCGTATAGCCCAAGGATTAAGAAAGATAAAGATGATACTACAACAAACCATGATGATTTGGGCGGACCAAATGAGATTACTATTGATGATGCAAATAAAAAGGATGATTTTGAAGGGAGTTCAGATAGTAACGTACAAGGATCTGGTCTCAGAGATCATGATGATTGTAGGTTGACAATGGCTTAAACCTAACACTGCAATTAATAAATTTTATCTAATTCGTTATAATATTTCAATTACCTCCATTATGTATTGCAAAGCTAATCCTTAAGCCTGTTATATACTAAATTCATTTATTTTATTCTTACATAAATTACGATAAATTAGAAATCCATACAACAAATAACTAAAAATATTAATAATTGACAAAACTTTATCAATACTATTTTGGTGTTTCATTATTTAAAATTATCCTATAAGTTTTAAAGCATTTTTATGTTTGAATTATAAATAAATTCAAAATTTATTTTATCAAAAATTCAAAGCAATTTTTTTGGTAGTAAATATACTGTTTACAACAATTGTAAATAAATGCTGTATATTTACATTTTACAATATAGATATAATGACAGCAATCATACTTTAAAGTTAAAGCATTTTTGCTAATATCTAATTTTTAATTATTTAAATACGCCTTAAAAATTGTTATTAAATATTTAAAGTGATGGCTCCCATTTACATTGTATCACATTATCTATAATTATTAAAAAAGATAATACCAAAGCTCAAATAGTATCTAAAGCTATAAGACAATGACCTATTATACTTGCAAATTTTTCATTTTCCAAACAGGAAAGTATACCTCAAATAGGGGATATCACGCATAGAAATCCCATTAAAAACTCAAAATTTGATCCAACTCTTGATTACTCATTGTGATACAAAATCAAATTTAAACCACGCTTGACTTTGTTTTTTATATTAATAAGGGTATATAATCATCAATAAGACTATAATTCAATTTAAAAAATGACTACAAAAGACATTGATCGTAGTGCACTTGAACAAATCCTTAGCAAACGTTTCTTTTATGCTCCTTCATTTTCCATCTATGGAGGTATTTTATTTATTAATAACTCAAATAAAATAATTAACCCTAACAATTATTAGGTGTAGCTGGTTTATTTGATTATGGGCCACCAGGAACTGCTTTACAAGCAAACATTATCAACTTATGGCGCCAACACTTTGTATTAGAAGAAGATATGCTGGAATTAGACTGTAGTATCACCACACCTGAAGAAGTTTTAAAGACTAGTGGTCATGTTGAGAAGTTTGCTGATTGGATGGTTAAAGACTTAGTTAATGGCGAAATTTTTAGAGCAGATCACTTAGTAGAGGGTTTTATTGAGGCTCAATTAGAAGGAGATAAATTAGCCAGAGCCACTGAAATCGAGGTTAAAGAAGAAGACAATAAAGAACAGGTTAAAAAAGGGCGTAAGAAGAAGAATGCGGTTGTTAATGTTAAGTTAGATGACCAAATTAAACAGGAATACGAAGTCATTTTAGCTCAAGTAAATTGTTTTTTAAAAAAAAGATTATGCTTAACATACTGAAAATAGATTGATAATTATGATGGACCAGCTTTAAATGAAATTATTAAGAAATATAACATCACCTCACCAGAAGCTAAAAACCCACTTTCTGAACCTAAGGAATTCAATTTAATGTTTGAAACTGCTATTGGCCCCTCTGGCAATATTAAGGGGTAAATCATAAATCCAAATTATGTTATCAGTATTAATAAGTTAATTTAGTTATTTACGTCCAGAAACTGCCCAAGGTCAATTTTTGAACTTCAAAAAATTATTAGAGTTCAATAACGAAAAAGTACCTTTTGCTTCAGCTCTTATTGGTAGAGCTTTTCGCAATGAAATTTCTCCTCGTTCAGGTTTATTACGTGTTCGGTAAGTTTTTTAAATATTTTATTTTGTATTTATAATATTGTTTAGTGAATTCACTATGGCAGAAATTGAGCATTTTGTTGACCCAGAAGATAAGAACCACGATAGGTTTGATGAAGTAAAAGACATTAAATTAAGATTATTAAGTGCTGAAACTCAAATCAGTGGTAAAACTGAGCTTACTGAAGTTGCTATTGGTGAAGCTGTTGAAAAGGTAAGTTATCATTTAATATAAGCTTAGTATATATTGCTAATAACATGATAGAAATTAGTAGATAATCAAACTTTAGGTTATTTTTTGGTCCGTATCTATCTTTTCCTCACTAAGATTGGTATCAAAGCTGATAAACTTAGATTCCGTCAACATATGCCAAATGAAATGGCCCATTATGCTTCTGATTGTTGGGATGCTGAAATTCATACAACTTACGTAAATATTTATAATTTTACTAATAAAATTGCTTTAATTTTATCTTAGGGATGGATCGAATGTGTAGGATGTGCTGATAGATCAGCTTATGATCTTACAGTACATGCTAAGCGTACTAAAGAAAAACTAGTTGTACGTAAAGCATTAGCTGAGCCAGTCATTTATGATAAAACTCAAGCTGTTATTAATAAGAAAGTATTTGGATCCAAGCTTAAGAGAGATGCAAAAACTGTTGAAGAATATTTAACTAACCTCAATGAAGAGGAGTTAAATAAGTTAGCAGCAGATTTGAAAGAGTAACTACTATTGATTAATTAGTATAAAATAGTATTTAAAATAAAAATAGAAAATGCATTATATCTCCAGGAGATGGAAAAGAGTATGAGCTTACTGAAGATATGGTTAAAGTTGAAAAAATCCAAGTAAAAGAACACGGTAATTACTAATAATAATACATAATATTTTGTTACAATATTAATATTTAATTTAGTCAGAGAATTTACTCCAAATGTAATTGAGCCATCCTTCGGTATTGGTCGTATCTTATATTCACTATTAGAACATGTTTATTGGACTCGTGAAGAATCTGAAGAGCGTGGGGTAATTTTACATTAAAATGATAACAATAATAACAACAATGATAATAACAATAATAATATAAATAGGTTTTATCATTCCCACCTTCAGTTGCTCCAACCAAATGTTTGATTTTACCTATTTCAAATCGCCCAGAATTTAACCCAGTTATCAAGAAACTTTGTAATTTATATTTTGTTATTACAGATTATTTATGAACTAATTTAATATTAGTGAAATTGACCCGTCAAAAAGGAATTAGCTCAAAAGTGGATGATTCAGCAGCCTCAATTGGCCGTAGATATTCCCGTAATGATGAGCTCGGTACTCCATTTGCTATCACTGTAGATATGATTACTATGGAAGACGAAACTATTACTTTACGTGAAAGAGATACCACCAATCAAATCCGTGGATCTGTAAGTTTAGTTTATAATTTTTGTGTATAAAATATTTAAAGATGATTTTTAGATCACTGATATTGTTTCACGATTAAGTGATTTAGTTCATGAAAAAGCAACATGGCAACAAGTTATCCAGGATTTCCCTTTAATTAACACTTCAAATGATTTAGAATAAATAAAGTTTTATTTGTTTGTTTAAGTATTTTTATTTACAATCTAGTTTTTAATTCTCAATAAACTGTAAAATTATAATTAATCAAATAGCACTATTAATAAATTATTTATTAACAAGTTAAAATTGAGGATATCCACAATAAAGACTACCATTATTCTCAATACAGGTAGTACCTGGTCCACAATTACGATAAACCCAAGTACCTTCAGCACAAGTCCAAAACCCATATCCATAATAATCACAATACATAGCACCTTCAATACATTGATATTGATTTGTTTTGATATTAAATTGACCAGAGTATTTACCAAGTGGAGTATTTGAAGCTACAACAACATTAGAAATAACAACTTCAGGTGTTTGATTTAGATTAAAAGTAGCAGGAATTAAGTTATTTTGAGATTTTTGAACGACAGTAGATTTAGCATTAGCAATGATGGAGGTGAGAGCTTGATTACTATTATTAGTACTTGTACTAGTACTAGTGCTATTGATGTTAGTAGAAGCAGAAGAAACAGCAGCAATTAAAGTAATAAAGATAGCTTGGTATTTCATATTTATAAGTTATTATATTATTTGGGTATAAAAATTGTTGAACAAAATAGCGTTGCTTATATACAGTTTTAGAACATTACTATATCTTATTTCAATATTATAATATATATTTGAAATAATACTTTACAATTATTTACTTGGCAATGTATCCATAATATTTATTTTTGATTTTATTTTATGCATTGGCATTATTTTTATTCACTAGAAATGTTATACACAGCACTTTGATGTTTCAAAGTTAATTTTATTTTTACCTTTATGCTTAAAACTAGTTATTTAGCAAAATAAAATTATATGAAAACATAACAAATAATTAAATTAAATTAAATTATAACTTAATATTTATAATTTAATATTTATTTTTATAATTATTTATAGTTATTTTTAATTCTTTTTATTATGCTACTTTTAATAAGGATTTTAAAAGACTATAAAAGATGATAATTATATCTTCAAAAACTACAAACGATCAATAACTTATAAATATGAAATACCAAGCTATCTTTATTACTTTAATTGCTGCTGTTTCTTCTGCTTCTACTAACATCAATAGCACTAGTACTAGTACAAATATTAATAATAGTAATCAAGCTCTCACCTCCATCATTACTAATGCTAAATCTACTGTCGTTCAAAAATCTCAAAATAACTTAATTCCTGCTACTTTTAATCTAAATCAAACACCTGAAGTTGTTATTTCTAATGTTGTTGTAGCTTCAAATACTCCACTTGGTAAATACTCTGGTCAATTTAATATCAAAACAAATCAATATCAATGTATTGAAGGTGCTATGTATTGTGATTATTATGGATATGGGTTTTGGACTTGTGCTGAAGGTACTTGGGTTTATCGTAATTGTGGACCAGGTACTACCTGTATTGAGAATAATGGTAGTCTTTATTGTGGATATCCCCAAAATTAATTCAATAATAAAGTATTCTTTAATAACAGTTTTGATTTTTTTTTCGTATAGAGAACTTAGGCTGTGGCTTTAAATTTAATAGTGAGTATATTTAATTACAGAGTTTTGGTAACAGTAGCATTAAAACATGATTTATCCCAGACTTCATAGTATTTACCAATTTCATAAAAAGTCACTATATGATTAGTAGTATAATAATTGTTTTTTGAATAAACAAAACAGTTTATGATAGCAGCATATGACGATATCTTTTTTGGTTTCATTACTTTTTCTATTTTTAAGCGCTATTGAGTTGAAAAATGGTAGCAAATTTCTTAAACAGAAAAGACGTCCTCATATTAAAAGTCTAACTATAGTTTTGTAAATTGTTAAAAAATATCTGTCATTTCAATCTCACTAATTAAGGAGATTTTGTTTTTGAAGCATCATTATAAATTAGTATTCTAAATGTTGTAAATACTATAGGCAGAAAATAATACTCTTTTATTATTATTATTTTACTTTTATAAATTTTAATCTATTTACGATTTTTTACTTGTTTTTAATGTTTCATCCTATTTTTTAATAAAAATTTGTTACTTGGTTTTAATTATATATCAATGATATAACATAAATTCCCTATATTCAAGAAGCTACTATTAATATCTATTCATATATGTCATTATTTATAAAATATAGTGTATAATAAGTACTTGAATTAAACTAAAAATAGTTTTAAACTCTCATGTTGATAAATGATTGAACAGAAGTTACCTAAAACATTTAAAACAGATTAGCAAACCATGCTATTGGTTCCACTTGAATAACAATTTATTATTAGTAAAATTCCAAGTAAAAAGAATTCTTTAGGTGGCACATTCGTATAAAAATAATAAGACTAAAAGGTTTTTTTATTTTATATTAAATTCATCATGTCGTCTACCTTACAAGTTAAAAAAATCAAATGCCGCTATCAAAATTATGCCTGGGGGAAGAAGGGCGCTAGCTCAAGGGTGTTTGATCTTTTAAAACCTCTTCATTGTGAAAATCCAGATCAGAATTTGCCATTTGCTGAAGTAAGTATTTAAACCTAGTCAACAGTTTACTTTATGTACTATTTTATAGCAAATCAAAGTAAACAAATATTTATGTGATATTTATTAGTTATGGCTTGGAACTCATCCAAATGCACCATCTTTCCTTACAAATTCCGATGGATCAGGGAACTGCTTAAGAGAAGAGATAAGCTCAAATCCAGAACAGTATCTCGGCGCAAAGGTTTTTGAAAAGTTTGGTAATGATTTACCCTTTTTATTGAAAGTTTTATCTGTTGGTACTGCATTATCGATTCAAGCTCATCCAGATAAAGAATTAGGCGCTCGACTACATCAAGAGCATCCAGATTTATATAAAGATCCTAACCATAAGCCTGAGATGACAATTGCTCTTACTGAATTTGAAGCCTTAAATGGATTCCGTCCATTAGATGAAATAGGAGCTTTTTTGAAAGTTCCAGAGTTGAGAGCTTTAATTAGTGAAGAAATAGCAAGTAATTTTGAGTCCAAAATTAAGTCACGATTAAATAGCGGTGAAGGTTCACCACTTAAAGAAGTCTTCAGAGCTTTAATGACGAGCCCAGAGGAAAAAGTGAGAGAACAACTTTCAACCCTTATAAAAAGAATTGAAACTACACAACCTTTTGATCCAGTTTTAAATGAATTAATTGTACGTATAAATAGTCAATACCCAGGGGATGTTGGTGTATTTTGTATCTTTTTCTTGAATTATTGTATTTTGCATCCAGGACAAGCTGCCTTTTTATGCGCTAATGAGCCCCATGCTTATCTTTCTGGAGGTAATAATATATCACTAATTCAGGTTAAAATTTTAATTAAATATTTTAGATTGTGTAGAATGTATGGCCACCAGTGATAATGTAGTTAGAGCAGGCCTTACACCAAAGTTTAAAGATGTTAATGTACTTGTAAATATGCTAACATACAAGACTGAATCCAATGAAAAGCAAAAGATGAATGGTACTAAAATTGAAGGGCATCTTTACACTGTGCTTTATGATCCACCTATACCCGAGTTTTCAGTTGCTTCAATTACTCTCCCGAATTCTGGACTTACTGAAAGCGTTGCTCCTGTAGATGGGCCTGGAATATTATTAGTTACCGATGCATTGGAAGGAGCCAAGCTTACAGTTGATGGAAGTAATGATAGTTTCCCTTTAACAAAGGGGTCTTCTTTTTTCATTCCACCTAATACTAAATTTAGTATTACTAACTCAGGTAGTAATAACTCAACATTAACTTCCTTCTTTGCTTATTGTACTGTATAATTATTTACTTAATAAAATTTATTTTTTTAAAAAAGAATGAAAATTTAAAAACTAAAAATAAAAGACAAATTATATATAATATTTTATCACGAATAAATAATATTTGATTTATTTACTACCATAATTTATAGCGAACACTAGTACTATTAAATTTGTCCGGGTGTACAATTTTAATATCTATTTCATCTTCATTGATAGATTCTTGTGGAGTGGCATCGGCATTAGCATCATTTACTAAACGAGAATTTAATAATAAACGATAATTTAAAGCATCATTTAAAACACTAGAATTAATTTCATTATCACTCAAATTACTTTCATCTCTAAGTAAACCCAGATTTGAACTACTTTCAGTCATTGTTTTATTATATAAATAAGCCCAAGAAGTAATAATACTAAAAGCATTTAAATCTTTTAGACATGCTTTAAGAATGGCTACAAACTCTAGTTGCGCTGAATAGTATTGATTTTTTGCTATCTCTCTTACTCCAAATTTAGTCCCCCAATAATACTGTGTAATACTATCAATGACTATGATATTTGTTGCAGGTAATTCTTGGTTTTGTTGATTACTAAAATTATAAACAGACGAGAAATGAGCTAAGGTATTGATAAGATCATAAAAACTAGTTGGTGAATAGATGAATAAATTTTTTAAACTGTTTTTAGCAGTATCTTCAATTAATTTTAGAGGAATCCATGGTTCTTGATTTAAATTTTCATTTTGAGTATTTATTTTATACCCTTTATTTTCCAAATATCTCATTAAATATTGACATGTTTTGTCATAAAAAAACAGTATATCAAAGCATAAATCTCCATCAAAATAAAAAG
Organism: Batkoa obscura; assembly: GCA_030770535.1. Lineage (NCBI taxonomy): Eukaryota > Fungi > Entomophthoromycota > Entomophthoromycetes > Entomophthorales > Batkoaceae > Batkoa > Batkoa obscura. The sequence goes on along the minus strand of JASVEC010000005.1, from coordinate 79,625 downwards.
CTTTAGAGTCATAACCATTTAGTAAAATGTCCTGTTGCCAATAAAGCTTTGTTGGGATAATAGTACGTATTATAATTTCATTTAGCAATATACTTTTACCTGAGCCACTTTTTCCTATTAACTCTATAATATCTCCTACTACTACTCCTTTCTCATTAAATAAGATGGAATCTATACTCTGAATGCCTAAGTGACGATGTTGAGATGAAGTGACAGTATTAAAAGCATCGATAAAAGTGAAATTCTAAATATTGTTATTATAAAATTGATAGTGATATTATAAACCTACTTGATTTAAAGATTCAATAGTAATTTTATTAAATTGTTTTGATATATCCATAATAATTAAATTAAATTAAATTACTTAAAATTCAAGTTTAAGTCACTAAAATGATTTGTCACTTAAAATTTCAAACAAATAATTTGAAAGTAAATTTATAGTGATGAAAAGCAATAAGCATATAATTTGATAATACAACAAATTAAGCTGTACAAAACATTACTTGATTTTGGTCGAAAAAGCCCTTCTCTTTTAACCAAGTGATATAGCTTGAAATTTAGTTATACAAATGGCTCCTAAAACTAAGTCTGGTAGGTGAATTTTTAATTTATAACTATAAAGCCAAACGAAGAAGATATAACATATAAAAAGAAGTAATAAAATAGACGAAACATATGTTGAAGTAATACCCACTAAGAGATAGATAAGGAATATTAGATGGATGCATCACATATGATAGAGCAAAATAGAACAATTGTAAAAAATAGATTCAACAATTTTGGCGAAAAAATATTAAAATTTAAATCTTTATTCAATAATTAAATTAAGATAACTAGCTCCAAAGAAGATTGTCTCTGAAGAAAAAAAGCAAGCTATTGCTGCTAGAAAAGCTTCTCAAAAGGGAACCACTACCACTGGTACCCGTAAAGTACGTACCACTACTTCTTTCCGTCGCCCAAAGACCCTTAAACTTAGACGTAACCCTCTTTATCCACGTATCTCTGTTCCAAAAGAACAAAGACTTGATCAATACACTGTAATTAAGAAACCTCTTAACTCAGAAAGTGCCATGAAAAAGATTGAAAACCATAACACTTTAGTTTTCATTACTGATGTACGTGCCAACAAAGCTCAAATTAAATTAGCTGTAAAGAAACTTTACGAAGTTGAGGTTGTCAAGGTTAACACCCTTATTCGTCCAGATGGTCAAAAGAAAGCTTTTGTCCGTCTTTCTCCAGACCAAGAAGCTCTTGATGTTGCTAACAGAGTATGTTTTTTACGCTTATTTTTAATTTTCTTCTAATAATTATTTATAGATTGGCCTCATTTAAATTAAATAAAATTATGGAGCTACTAAATTAAAATAATAGTAATTTATAAAGTTTGTTTTGTAAGTTTAATTATCGAATTATGTATGAATTTGTAGCGATTTCAGAATTTTATTTTTACAAATATGTGTTAATTATTTAGGTTTGGAAGTTTTATTTATTAATCCAAAGGAACAGTTTATTTAAATCCCGGTTAAAGGATTTTTAGATTCACAAAAGATGATGTATAAAAATGTTTTAGTTATGGAACAATATAAGCAGAAAAATTAAATAAGAATCAATGATAAAGTGATTGGGATTCAATTAGAAATATTGTATAGTAAAATTTGTTATGAAAATAAAGGATATTATTTAAATAGATAGAACAAAAATATGAAGCTGTCTTTCTAGTTAAAATTTTATTAAAAGCAACTTTTAAGACTTTTTAAAGTTTGTATATAGAACCGGCTTAAATCATATGGTAAGTTTACTTGACTCATTAAGAGTTTTGTTTCTCAAATAAACAAATAATTATTTATACGCAACTTGATATATAAAAACATAATACAGTGATTTTAATAGGCTTCTCGTTAAATTAAATTGATAAATTAAGTGTCAGTCTATTATAACTTTGACCAATTTAATATTATAGATATATTCATCTTATATAATTGTGAAAAACAATAGTCCTGTATAGCTTTATAGTTGGTTCTTGGATTTATAGCAATTTAATATAATTATTTTGGTAATAAATTTAAGTTATGAAAGAATGCTTTAGTATACTCGAGGAGTCCTGAGTTTAACTTTTTAAACTTATAATCAATTAAATTAAATTATTTATTATACAGAACTTGTCATCATTTAAGTTTCGCTTTTCCCCTATTTTTACCAAATTTAAATATAGCTAATAAAAAGGAATATTGAAAATATTATATTGAAAAGTTTAAATGTAAAATCGATATGAGGATGTATTTTTGTTTAAAAATTTTACTAACAATCTTTCCACTCAAATAGCGTTTAAAGAATAGAAAAAATAATGAAGCCAAAAAAACACCCCTATATTATATTTAAATTTGTTTAATAAATATACATCAGTATCATTCCTTTTTTTAATCTATTCCATAGTCTTTTTTATTATCATTGTAAGTGAATTTCCCATAATAATTTGATGTTTGTATATTATTGAATTGCCTTGAGTTATCAAGATGTTGAAGATCAAATTTACTATTCCCATCAGTTTTAATTAAGTTAAAATTAAAGCTCGCATTGGGATTAGTTTTAATACAATTATAGGTATGATAATGTGCCTATAATTATAATATTGTTGAGCTAGTAACTTTGTTTAGGTTATATACTAAAAATATATACTGTGCTTAATAACTTTAATCAATAACCTCACGCAATACATTTGTACAAAAATACTTGAAGAGGCTGCATGAAACTATATACTTGAAGGTTCGTTATAATAAAAGGTGGATAGTAGTTTAATTTAACATTACCTCAAAATCAAACTCAAAATTTAAAATCAACAATTATAATATGAAGTAAAAAATAAAAAATGATAAAGTTTTAATACTTTTTTATATTACAATTAAAAAAATAATAATAAAAATTCAACTTAAAAAATTTTGTAGGTACCTTTCCACTAGTGACACTTATTCAGGTTGAGCTTTTTAAGTTTTAAATTTTTAAGGTAGAGACTACATGTTCTTTTTGACTGAGTTATATTTTTTAATTCCTAATTGGTCCTTTCTTAGTTCTTTTGACAATCCTATCCTGATCATATCCCATTTATTTTTGAGTTTTTTATTTTCTTAAAATCAATTAAACTTTTTAAAAACTAATTCCGATATCTTTAATAAATACTAATATCTTAGTGATAAAAATTACTGTTAATTATTATATAATAAATGGATTATTTAATAAAATTGAAATGTTTTTATTGTAAAAAGTAAACAGTTATATATGGGGATGTATTTTTTTGTTTAAAAATTTTACTAACAATCTTTCTGCTCAAATAGCGCTTAAAAGGGAAAAAGTGATGAAACCAAAAAAAACACCCCCATATGTTTAAGAAGCACCAATGCTATTTTTACAAAACTATTACAATAGTTATTTTCAATATTTATTTTTTACAAAACATAAAAAAATTTATTAGTAGTAATGAACAAAAAAAGAGAATATTGCCTTATTAATTAAGCTAAAAATTAGTATTAATAAACGAAAATGACATATATTATATATACTATTGATTTATCATGAAAAAATCTACATTAAAATATATAATTCTAAAGGGTAATAACATATTCATTAATGGCTTAAGAATATACATTTAAAACCTATTTAAATTAGTACAAGTAGTTTTTAAATCAACTTTAAAAAACAATCAAATTGCTTACATACTCTCTTCTAATTGGACACTCTTCACTTAACCAATCAAACCATAACATTAAATTAATAATTGATTAAATAAAACTCATTCTTACTTAACAATCATTTTTTATTTCAATAAGATAAAAAATAGAGAAAAATGAGATTAATCACTTTGATATTAGCCATCAGCTTGTTCTTAAGCTACATATTATCTTTTGATAATTTAGATCATCAAATTTTTGAATTACAAGACGAATTAGTTAAACAAGAGGGTACTGAAAGTAATTTATATAAGTTATTAAATTCCAATATGGATGATACAGCCAAACATATATCTCGTAATTTTAGAAAAGTTTCTTTATCTGTACAGTAAGTATTTTATTTGTTCTTTTTTTCATATTATAAATTAATAATTTAATTAATTTATAGTCCAGATAAAGATAGTAGTGAAAAAGCAACCAAAAAATTTGCATTATTAGGAAACGCTCATAAGCTATTAAAAGTAGCTCATAGCAGAGAAAGATATGATTTTTATTTAAAAAATGGGTTCCCTGTATGGCGAGGTACTGGTTATATGTATAAAAGACATCGTCCTGGATTTATCTTTGTTATCTTATTTTTATTTTCTTTATCTTGTGGTACTCATTATTTAATATTAAAAATCAATTATATTCGTAAAAAGGAAAGGATTAATAATATTTTGGAAGATCATAAAAAAGAGTTAACTGCTAGAGATGCTAGAAAACTTCAAGAACAAATTGATAGAGATCCTTCCATTCCTAATGATGAAAATATTTTACCTAATGAATTCGATGTGTTACAATTACATGAACCTACCTACCATGATATCTTTATCTTTCGTTTATTAGGGAGCTCATCTGTTAAACAACCCAAAGTCAGTGACAAAAAAGAATAAAAATAAAAAGACATTTTACTCTATATTTATATTCATTTTTAATTATATTAAATTTTAAATATAATAAAAAATTGATTTATATTAAAATGTATTTTATTTATTTTATCCAAATAATCTAAAGGTTAGCAATCACAGCTTTAGTAAAATCAGTGGTAGAACTATTACCACCCATATCAGGGGTTCTAACACGAGCATCTTCAATAGTTTTATAAACAGCATTAGAAATTTGATTAGCTTGTTGTTCTAAATTTAAATGACGTAACATAAGAACTGAAGATAAAATCATAGAAGTTGGATTAGCAGTATTCATTCCTTGAATATCTTTACCAACGTGACGACACCCCTATAGAAATTAAAATTAATTAATAAATAAATAAATGCATTAAATTAATTAATATAAAATAAATAAAACTTACTGGTTCGAAGATAGCAAAATCACGACCAAAATTAGATCCAGGAATAATACCTGGTCCACCGACTAGAGCAGCACCAATATTAGATAAAATATTACCATATAAATTTGGGGTAACAACAACATCAAATTGTTGTGGTTTAGCTACCATTTGCATAGATGCATTATCAACAATCATGTCTTGAAATTGAATACCACTAGATTTATATTCTTCAGCAACAGCACGGCAAGTTTTTAAGAAAAGACCATCACCAAGTTTCCTATTTTAGGAATATGTGGGTTAATAAATGTTTTTTTTTTGGATATGTTAGTGTAACTTACATAATATTAGCTTTATGAATACAGGTAACCTTCTTACGTCCATTACGTAAAGCAAAATCAAAAGCAAATCTAGCAATACGTTCTGATTTCTCACGAGTAATAACTTTAAGGGATTCAACAACACCTGGGTAAGACTATAATAAATTTAAAATAAAATTAATGTTTATCCAAATTATTTTCACTTATATTTAAACTTACTTGATGTTCTAAACCAGAATATTCACCTTCAGTATTTTCACGAATAATAGCAAAATCAATATCAGAAAGACGAGAATTAAGATTTGGCATATTTTTACATAATACAACGGAAGCATAGATATCTAATTCTTTACGTAAAGTTACGTTGAATGAAACTGGTTCAAGTCTAGAAACTGGAGTATAAAGGATACCTAAATTATATTAAAATAAATTATTAGTATCAATATTACAATTATATTTCAATTATTATAATTTATATATTATTAAATAAAATAATAATTACCCTTAAGTCCAACTTTATTACGACGAAGGGATTCTAAAGATTGTTGAAAAAGAGTATCTTTATCAGAAGTAAATCCAGATACATCAAACTCTTCAAATTCAACTGGTACATTAGTTTCTTTAAAAATTGATTTTACTGAATCAGCAGTTTCATGACCAATACCATCCCCTGGAATTAAAGTAACAGTATATTTTCCTCCAGCTTTGTTACCGAAACTCTCCTATAAAAAAAGAAAAAGTTACTATTAGAAAGAGTAAATATTTATATAGACTTACACTAGCTTTTGGTAAATCAGAACCAGTAGCTACAGTTCCCATAGAACGGGTAACAAAAGACTAAAATTAAAAAGATTAGTTTTAGTTATTTATAATACAAATATCATTATTTAAATGAATTACTTTAATACTTGGAATACGTAATGAAGTTTTAACAATATTGATCATAATCGAATTATTTTCTTCAAAAGAAAGTAAAGTTTTAATATTTCTATTTTTTTAATTTATTAGTTTATTATCTCTAATTAATTTTTTGGGTTGAATTATAATTTCGATTTTAATTGGTTAAAATTAATCTGATAACTATTGGTTTGGTACTATTGGTTATTGAAATAAAAGTATTTTGATTGGTTGAAGATAAACTATATTTTTAGTTTTAGTAAAATGGGTAAATTTAAGGAATTTATTATAGCCATAATTATAAAATAATAATAATAATAAAAGTATTTTAAAATTCAATATCACAAAGTAAAATATTATAATTACTTTTGATATATTGATTTTTTTATATTAAATTTAACAATATTCAAAAAAAAAACTTGAATTTTAAATTTTCAAGTTTTTAAAATGATACTAAAAAAATATGTCATTAAAATTTTTGGATTGAATAAAAAAACAAGAAATTTTGGGATTTTTTTTGAATTAGAGTCTAATTTATATCTAACTTTTAGATTTTAAATTGTCAACAATTAATCATTTTAATAATGAAATTAAGTCCATTATTCAGTCCACGTTATCAACAAATCCGTCAAATAAGCCTTCAATGTGGTGTAGTAATCTCACGTATCCCACAAATAACACGTCCATTAAATTCATTAGAATCCGCTTATTGGAATTATTTTGAACATCAAGTTGAATCGAATTCTACTCCATTTCCAGTAGAATTATATTTTAAAAAAGGATCTTTAAATGAACGATTATGGAATGAAAGACAAGTAGAAGGATATCAACCAGAAGAAGGTAAAGACATATTTGAAAGTGAATATAAAGGAAATGATAGAATAAGTGAAGCAGATAAAAAGAATGATATTCAAAGTTTAGAAAGAAAGTTATCTGATAAGTTATATTTAGTAATTAAAAATAAACAAGAAAATCAATGGGTATTACCAGTGAAACAAGTAGATGATAATCAAATTGATAGTTTACAAGGGTTTGCTAAAGAATTGATGAAAACTCAATTTGGTAATAATTTAGATTTATTTTGGGTGGGAAAAGCACCCATTGGTGTTATTAATCAAACTACTTTTTTTATGAAAGCTCATATTTTAGCAGGGAAAATTGAAGAAAAAGAAAAAGATATAGAATACGCTTGGTTGAGTAAACAAGAAATTGAAGTTAAAATGGATAAAGAATATTTTAATAAAATTAAAGATTTACTTTAAAGAAGAACAAATTTATTGTGAATGATAATAGAAAAAAAAATAAAAATAAAAAATAAAAATAAATTAGAAATTTAACATTTATTGTATATTGTATATTGTATATTTTATATTGTTTTTTATTATTATTATTATTTTAATTGAAATAAATGTTGAAATTTATTATTATTAAATTGAATATTATTATTAATTAACCAATTGTATTCTAATTGTATATTATATTCTAATAATAAATTAAATTTATAATAAAATAAAGTTAATAATTGATAATAACCACTCAATAAAGATTGATTATTATTATAAAATAATAATAATTCATGAAATTTAATTAAGAAATGATTAAAATAATTAATTATTAATATATCATTATTATTGTTTAACTTTATAGTATATAATTGTTCAAATAAATAATTTAAACTACAATAAATACCACTCTCATGAGGATTTGATTGTATAAATTGTAATAAATTATTTAATTGAATTAATAATAAATTAATACCCCATTGAATTAATTGAGTTAATTTAAAATAATATAAATAATAATAATAATTTCTGTTAAAATGAAACTGTTGTTTGTTAGTCATTATTAATTGTAACTCATTTAATAATAATAATTGTTGTTGTTTTTGATTTGTATTTAAATTATTATTTTGTAAAAGTAATTGTTGTATTATCCATTCTCTAATAATAATAATTAATTAATTAGTTTATAAATTCTATTAATTAATTTAATAAAATTACCTATGATACCAAACAACGGATAATTTGGATATATTTCTAGATATACTTAATATTAAGTTAATGAAATTTAGTTCATGTTTGTATATTTCTATTGAATTCTTAGATAATAATAATTCTTTTCTATTTATAATAATAATAATAATATTAATATTTTATTGAAAATATAAATTTAACTTTACCTCATTCTATATCCTGAATAATAATTTGGTTTTGATATTAATAATATTTTTAATAATATATCATTTTTAATAAAATCTTGTTTATTATTAATATCAATTTCATTAATATTAATATTTAAATAATATTGTTTTATAGGTTCATGTAAATTATATAAATTAAGTTTATAAATTCCCAACTTTTTTTCTAATTTATTAAATTTATAACATTCTTTTTCGTTACTATTTAAATAAATTATTTATATTAATACTCTATTTTATAATATTCTTACCTAATCATTAAATAACCAATCTCATCAATTTCATTATCTTTTATAATTTCAAATAATTTAAAAATCAAAGGCAATTGAAATAAACTATCCATAATTTAAAAATAAAAAAAAAAAAAAAAAAATAAAATAAAAAAATAAAGATTTAACAAATGTTTTATTTCAATTGCTAAAAATAGTAATCCACTAATAAGAATTCCAGTATATCTATAATCTATTTATTATAAGAGAGAAGGAGAGAGAGATAAAGGTAATATTATTATAAATAATCAATATTAATTTTATTTGATTTTAATAATTGATTAGAATGTGGATATGATCGATATAACCATTTAAATAACAAATTTAATTTATTACTTAATGTTAATGGATGAATTAATTGATCATTACTATTAGTTATTTGTTTAATATCTTGAATATCTTTTAATTGCCTTATAATTTTTTCATCTTCTTCATTATTATTATTATTATTATTATTATTATTATTATTATTATTATTATTATTATTATTATATCTAATTCCATTGTTTTGCTCTAAAATAGTTAATGAAATACCAATACTAACATTTAAATTTAAAGATTGAGAAAATCCAACCATAGGTAATTTAAAACAATAATCACTATTATTAATACAATAATTACTTAAACCTCTATTTTCATTACCAAACATTAATGCTAATTTTGGTAATTGATTATTATTATTCTTTAATTTATTTAATATAGTTTCTAAACTCTGACTATTTTCATTTAAAGTAGATGCTAATAATATAATGTTTTGTTCTTTTAAATTTAATAAACAATCTTTTGGATGTTGATATCGATTTATTGATAACCATTTATCTACATTTAAATTACAATTTTTAGTCATTAATTGATTAAACTTATCAATACTTTCAATTAAATGATAATTTTGAATACCAAAACAATCTCCTGTTCTTAAACTAGCACTACCATTCATTGGATCACTTAAATTTTCTAATATAATATTTATACCGTCATTACGTTCGTTTAATATCTTTATAAATTTATTTACTCTTTCTTTTTTAATTACTCTTTTTAATACTTTAATACCAGAAATAAGATTATTGACTTCATGACTCATTTTTTATATATTTAAATTTAAATTCAAATTAAAAAAAGTGTTAAAAAATAAAATAAAATAAAATTCAAATAACTTAAATATTTTATTCTTTATTAATTTTGAAGTTATTTATTGTAGTAAAAAATAATTGTAAATTATTAAAATAGTTGTTTTACTAAGCCATTTTGTGTTTAATATTTTATTAAATAAAATACATTAATATGATATACTATTTATTATGTATTATTATCATTATTAATTACTATTATAAGAATTATCTATAAAATAAGCAAACATAGTATTAACTTTAATTGATTTTAATAAAATATTCGATAATATATTACCAATAAGTTTAATTAACTATAAATTATTATTATTATTATTATTTAAGATAAAGAATAAAGTTTCTATTAAATTAAAAATATTTACTCTAATGAAAACAACTACTATATAAATTATTATTATTATTATTATTATATTAAACTTACTTAACTAATATTATCTTAATCCCATTTTTATTTATAAATCTATATCCTTTAACTTCTTTACATTCTCATTCTTAATACCATTTACAAATTCAATATTATAAAACAACTACCTTAGCTTTGTCTAATAATTATAACAAATTCAACAGCAAACTAATCTTATTATTAATATTATACATTATAATAAATTCTTGTTTTCTTCCTTTATCATTACCAATTCGTTCCCTTTTCAATAAAATAAATAAATAAACAAATAAATTTCAATTCACTTACTTTGAGTTCTTTTGTATTATAAAACCATTTAAAGCTTCTTAATCTATTCTATTTCAATTAGAAATTATTGTTATTCATAATAAAATTCCATAGTTATTGCTTATTCATCTTTTTATAATAAAAAATAAATCTTTAATTAAAATCCTTAAAAGTTAATTTTCTATTTTAAAGTATTTTTGCTTAATATTCCAAACTTTTTAGATACTTATGGTGATAGTAACAAGCTGCAACAGTAAAATAGATTTTTTGCAAACTAATACACTGATTTTCAAGAGAAAATTCAACTTAACCAAAGAAATACTAAACTATAGAACATTGTTGAGTCATATTGTCAATTCATAGTAAATATCAACTTTAGTTATACAAAAAAAATCAATTAAATCAATTGACTTTTTAATCTGATTTTATACCAACAAAATTCAAAATTCAATAAATATTAAAAGATTATAATATATATCTATATAATTAATGAATATAATCAATTGAAATTAGAAATTATTTAAATTTATAAAACATTAACATATATATAAATTTCACTTTAATGTATATTTATAAAATTCCAAATAAGTTTACAAGTTTTATTTTAATTTTAATAAAATTGATTTTATAGATAAAATACTTGGTATGGCATTGAATTACTTTGACCATATTTAAAAATACGTAATTCAACAACAATGTGCTAATATTTTAAATTGAAAAATTAAAAATTAAAATAAATCAATTAAAAACAAAGTTTTATTAATTTTGAAAATAATCATTTAATTTATAATTATTTATATGAAGCTAATATATTAACTTAATATAATATTTAATAAATAAATAGATAAATTTTCCAAAATACAAAATTTTGTACAAGTATTAAAATATATATTTTTTATTAAGTTTACTTAATTTAGTAAAATTCTATTTAACCTAAAATGTAATTTAACTTCCAACTTTAATTGAGTTTAATAAAATATCAATGATTTATTGTTATTATATGTGAGTTTTTTGAATGTAACATTAATATGTATTTCCTTTAATCCCTCTTCTATTAATGTATATTTGTAAGCAATATTTAACTTGTTCTAATTATTAATAATTATATTTAATAGTTAAGTTATCAAAGTTAAGACTTGATGTTATCACTGGTTATTGTTAAATTTAATTATATCTATTGTAATACTAATTAATATATTAAATAAAGTTAATTTTGTACTTATTTTTAATTGATTTTATATTATGCGGTATATAATAATATTCTATCTATTTGTTATAGTCAATTTGGAGCTATTATAATATTAACTTAAAGGATAAGATACAATTTTATAAAAAATCAATTTCATATAGTTTTGAAGGCATTAATTTAGATATTCAAAGTTTTTATCTAATTATCATTTCTACATATGGGGATGTATTTTTTGTTTAAGAATTTTACTAACAATCTTTCCGCTCAAATAGCGCTTAAAAAATGGAAAAGTAATGAAACCAAAAAAAACATCCTCATATCTAAAATTCCTTTAATATACTTTTTTATTGGAGTTTTTAGTTAAAATCTTAAATTCTATTATCTATAAACGTTTGAAATAGATATTCCTTTATTATTTATATATCTATTCATTTATGCTATACATAACTTTTAATTAATATTTATTTGACTTGTAAGGGCATCTGATAGTTAATCTTCAACATAGTTGGTGCAAAAACTGAAACCAAATCGAAGATATCCAATAAAATTAAAATAAGCAGTATACCAATAATATCCCTTAAAAAATTTTCTAGTATGTCTGTTGTCGAACATATATTTGGTTTAAAAATTACTTGATTTGCTCGAATGGACAAATTGCACTCTCATCTCACCAAGTAAAGTTCAATATTAAAATTCATTTTAAACCAATAATTTCAAGCCAATTAGTGTAGCTAAATTAGTTTTAGCAAATTAAAATGAAGTTATCATATAAATGATTATTAATTGGATAATGCTCCCATAAACTTTGGCTAGTATTGACTAATCAATCCACTGCATCATTGAGTTATGTAAGTATTAAATTTATTAAATCTTTTCTTCAAGTTTAGCTAGCTATCCTTTAGTCCTTTTAAACAACTTACTTAAGAAAATATCATTTCTTACTAATTAAAAAGCATAGTTATGGCTAATAACAATTATGCAAATCAAAACCCACCTTTGGACCAAATGATGCAATCGCCACGTCCAGGGATGGTATACAATAACAATAATGTAAGGCCTGCTAATATGCGACCACTTATGAACGGAAATCAACAAATTCCGGTTAATCCTGCCTTAATGCAATACTATTCTTCCCAAAACCTTGCTATGTTTGGCCGAGGGGGTATGGCTAGACCAATTGGAATGAACCCACAGCAAATGCAAATGCAACTAATGTCTATTAGAGGAGGGATCCCCCCACAATTTTTGAATGCAATGCAAGGGTCTATGAATGGACAAAGCTTTCAAGGTCAACAATCAATGCCTAATATGGGTTTAATGCAACATCCTGCTATTGTTACCCAAAACCAACAATTGAATCAAACTAAGCCTAATCCTCAACCACAAATGCCACCACAGCAAACCCCTAAAGGTCCTCAATCTCTTATTACAAATCAGTCTAACCCACCTTCAGAACAGCACCCAACTCCAGCTGCACAAAACCCTTCTACGATCCCTACTCCAGTACCAGTACCAGTACAGGCCCAAGTCCCAGTCTTAGCTCAAGTAGTACCTCAAGTTCTTCCACAAATGGTTAACCCACTTACTCTAGGGAAGCCAAATGCTTTTGAAAATGAAGGGAATTTAAGCTTCTTTGAAGCTGAGCATTATTTTCGAACATGTTTAGATTCCTTTTCTGAAGAAGGTGAAAATCTTGCCACAGCTAGTTATTGGAATACATTTGTTGAGAACCATTTTTCACTAGATTCCTTTATTATTATGAAATATGACACTGGGAAACCTGGAGTTCCAACTTATAACTTTTTAAGTGATCATCGTATGTCAAGGTTTCTTTTAAGGGCTCCATACTCCGTTGGCGCTACTCGTATTAATTATGTATTATCGAAACCAAAATTTGATAGATATGAAGATGTAGTAGAAATCTTTTATAATAATTGTGAAATAATTACTGAATATACTCACCTTACCACTATCTCTAAAGGTACATTTAAGGTAATTATTGGAAATAATAAAAAATTGGTAGCATGGGAAATTATTATAAATAGTTGCACTGAAACTATGGATCGTGAATTATTAGATCAAACATTTTCTACTCCACATGGTGTTAACGGAGCTTCAGATCCATTAAATAATCCCTTTACTTTAAACGATGTTGAATCCAAGTTTCCTGGTGTAATAGTTGACTATTTAATCGATAATAGAATAGTTACAAAGCTTGAGGTAATATAATATTAACAGTTTAACTTAAGCCTAAACCTTTTAGGCATTTAAAGCTACTTATAAACTTAAAATTCCAATTATTGGACATGGGGCCACTTCTGTTCCACTTAAAGGTGATTTATTTTTAAATTGTTTGTTTATTTATTCTAATTCCGTTAGATTGTTTTGAAAGGGTACTTGAATCCTTTAAGCAATCGAGTGGTACAAATTCATTTCCAGTAGCACCTGGAGGGAATAAAGCACCTCGCGTTACTCCCAAATCCAATAAGCGTAGTGCAGAAAATGGACAAGCTAATTCCACTAGTTTTAGTCATAATTTTCAAAATCCAATTCCAAATACTGGAACGATGATGTTTAATCATACTAATATGCAACAGCCTATGATCAATGGACAATTTGTTAATCCAAATGGTAATAAATTTTATATTATTATCGATTTATTTACCTTAATTTAGAAGTTACTAGCAAGAGAGGTAGAGGTGGTGGAGGCACAAGGGGAACACGTCGTGGTAGGGGCCAAGGAGGTGCTAAGTCACGTAAGCAATCTACAATTAAAACTCCAAAGGGGGAAGGAGGTCAATAAGTTGATCTTAATTACCATAAATACCTGAACTGACGTGAAACCAAGTTTAAGACATATTATAAGTAAGTGATAACCAGATTGCTTGTATTTATTGTTGAGACAAATTGGTTAAAATTATTTATCCTTTTAATAATCAAAAAGGTCCTTGACGCTTCTATTAAACTTACTCTGGAGAGTAAATTAAAACACACTATCATCAAATTAACATTTAATTTAATATTGTTCTAGCTGCATAAAATTATTTTCTCTTTCCTTCCTTACCAAGTTTTTGACACTTTCATTTAATGTAATTTTGATTAATAAATAAATTTAGCTTAATAGAATTTTATAGTTTCAAAACAATTTCAATAAATGTTACAAATTATATTATATTCTAAATTTTAACTATATTATTATAGTTTTTTAATCAAGAATAAAAAATACAAAAGACATCTATTTTCATTTTTTATGCAATATTAGAGTTAGATGATTTTCTAGTAAAATTCTTAAAACATGGACATCACCTTACCTTACTGTTCTTTTGATAAGTTCTATAAAAGATTCAATACCAAATTAATTAATGTAATGTCACACTTTAGTATCACATTGTTGCTTATATTGAAATGGAAATTTTTAACTCCATTAAAACAATTATTTTACAGAACTATAAAATTTTCAATACTTGATTTAAAAATAATACAAATGTGCCATTTATATAATCCTCTTCTTTTAATAAATAAACTTGACAATTTAAAAATGAAATATATATTATCAACGTTAATATAGTATTCCTTTTTTGATGTATTTGTGTAAATGAAATCATTATAAAACTTTGGGATTTTATTATAATAAAATTGTTAAAATTACAAAAAATCAAATATCAAGTTTTAATACTTTGAATATTAATATGTCTTAATAGACTATTTATCAACAAACATATTAACTCTTTTTAGTATTTTTTAATATACGATTTAAAGACGTTAAAATTTTAATATTCTTAAAGATAAGGTTAAAATTGATTAATTGATTAATTGATTTATGAAAAAAAGGAAGAACTTTGAATATTTAAAAAAGGAGTTAAATCTTCCGAACCCTTAAACTAAAAAGTGGGCTTGTTGATAAAAAAAGAAAAGGTAGTTGTTATTTTGATTTTTTACTATAATTTTAATAACATTCAAATCTAATCTTACATTTTATTCACATATAATTTAATATTTTCATATCATTAACATAAAAATTTCCAATATTTAAAAAGTATAAATATTTGTGGAAAATTAAAGGCATAAAAAGTGATTAGCCAATAATTAAATAAATATAAAAAGTGAAGGAGAATCATCCATTAGAGTTTTCAGCTTAATTTAGTTCACTTAATTCTATAGATTAATACAAATTACGCCATTATCATAAAACAAATAATTCAATTTAAATAATATTAATGGGTTCAAGTCATCGTTCAAGATCTCAATCTCCAGACCCTAAGAAATTGAATAGAAGGATTTCTTTTAATGGTAAAATCATATAATGGATTTATTTAATAATATCATTAAGATATAATTTTACAGCTAAATCATATTGGGATGAATTAAGTAAGAAAAGGGAAAAATATGAAAGAGAAAGAAGCTCATTATCAATTTATACTTCACCTTTAAAGGTTTTGGGTTATTTTTTATTATATGCGTTAGATAAACTAGTTTTTATAATAAAGATGTTAAGGAATAATAGGTTTACATTGTCTATAGCACTTGTGATGTTTTGTATCCTTTATTCTTCTTTATTTTATGAAGGACCACATAAAATAGTAATATTTTTTTTAAAATGATTGTCAAATATGTCTAACATTTAATCATTAATAGTTGATGGAAGTAATAAAAGGAGAAATTAAATTTTATGGATATTGGCTATTGCTAGGAATTGCATCATCAATTGGATTAGGTACTGGATTGCATACATTTGTATTATTTTTAGGACCACATGTTGCTGAAATTACAATGGTAGCTTATGAATGTGGGTCTTTAGATTTTGATATAAGAGGGGAGAATAAGTAATTGCATAGATAACTTAAGATTAAATATAACAGTTAATAGATTCTTATGTCAACCAGATTTAACAAATTCAAGTATTGCAATTACACCATTCTTAATTTTATTGAAAGTACTTCCGCAATCTATTATTTGGGGATTTGGTACTGCATTAGGGGAATTACCTCCTTATTTTATTGCAAGAGCAGGTAAAATTTTTATAAACTAATGAAAAAAAGTAGCTTATATTAATAGCTGCATACGCTGGTAAAGGGAATGAAGAATTAGAACAACTTGAACAATTAAGTCAAAAAGATATTACTAAATTAAGCTATAAACAAAGGTTATTTTTAACTGTGTATCAATTGCTAAAAATAACCGGGTTTATGGGGATTTTCATTTGTGCATCGGTATAAAATTATTGTTTTATTAAAACAAATAATAACCTTTGTTTAGATTCCTAATCCATTATTTGATTTAGCTGGAATAACATGTGGTCATTTTATGATCCCATTTTCTACATTTTTTTCTGCTGTTGTGCTTGGAAAAGCTTTTGTAAAATCAAGTTTACAAGTATATATTTTACTCATTTTAACAAATTTAGATTAATGTATATTAGGTACTAATAATAATAGTCATGTTTTCAAAAGAAACAATACAAAAAATATTGGAATTTTTCAGACCACGTATACCATTTTTATATGATATGCTAGTAAAAATGATAAGTGAACAAACAAAAGTAATTAGAGAAGGAAATAAATCGACTTCAAATAATGTAATATTTCTTATTATATAGTTATATAAATTAATATTAACAGCTATTTTATTTTAGAATGAAAGTAATGGTATTATACCATTATTGTGGAATAGTTTAATTGCACTAATGATGCTTTACTTTTTATTTTCAATTATTGAATCTTTAGCTTTAACTTACCTTCAACAAACTCAGGAGACAGAATTAAACAAACTAGAAAAAAGAAAAAAGAAAAAACATTCAAGATCGAATTCTGTTTATTTCTAAAATATTAATAAATATGCCTAAATATTATATTATAATTTAAGTATAAGTTTAATTTCTTTTTTTGGTTTAAAATCATAATTGACATTGTTTATAATAGCGTGATATTTAACTCAAATAAGCTTGTATTTTTAATAATTGATATTTTTAAGTAATTTCACCTGATTTTTTTAATAAAAAAGATATCATCAGAGTTATTTTGATAATATTATCACTGTTTTTATATATATTAATATTTTTAATATTTTTTCTTGTATAATACTTATGCTAATTATTTCATTCCTATTTTATTATTCAGGTACCCAATAAATTTGTTATTTAAATTAGATACTATTTGGATTACTTTAAATGAATTGGCCAATGAAAGTTAATTTGAGGCTATAGATTTTTTTATAAACTCCCTTAATTAACTAATTTCACCCCATTAAAATTTAAAAATATGTAAATTAGATAGATTACAACATGCTTATAGTATTTTTTTTATCGACCAATTAAATGGTTGAAGTTGAAGTTGGACATTTTAATTGGATAATTAGTTGAGGAGATAAGTTCTAAAAAATGCAAAGTTAACAACTAAGATAAAAATAAATAAAAATACCTCTTTTACAAAAAAAATAATAAATTTTTATAATTAAAAAGGTAAATTTTAAAACAATAATAATTCAATATATTTAAACTTTGGTTTTTTTAACATCTAATAATAGAGTCTAAATAATTTGTTTTAATAGATATTTGTAATATTTAACCAAAATGGCAAACAATGTATCAGTTAATAAGCTTAATGAAAATATGGGTTAGTTTATATTCTACTTCTTCTTTTCAAACTGATTCAGATTTATTCTTGAATTTAGAAAATTTAAAGATAAACGACGGTAAACCTGTATCTCGTTATATCCCACCTCATTTACGTGGTAAAATACAAGATGCCCCTAAATCCCCTTCTGATGACTCAGAAATAACCAGACAAAATACTTGGTCACACGGGACTCGTAACCAAGTGTAAGTTTATATATATCATATTATTATAATATCCTAGATAAGTTTCTAAATATTCTCTTAATATATAGTAGCAGCCCTTCACGTGAGAGCCGTCCTAAAGAGCTAACCCAAAGCAGATGGGATGAATCAAATAGTAACCATTATTCTAGTGATAGATTCTCCAATTTCCGTGCTGGAGCTAGAACTGGAAGTGGTAGAAGAGAAGAGCATCAAGGGTACTGGAAAGATGGTAATATGACTTATGGTCAATACAATCCACGTGTAGAGAAAGAATTGTTTGGTGCTGCTGAAGATTTTGACCGTCAAAGTAGTGGTATTAACTTTGAAAAATACAATGATATTCCAGTTGATGCTAGTGGTAAAAATGTACCAGAAGGAATTACTAGCTTTGAGGATAGTGAAATCCATGAATTGCTTAAAGAAAATATTAAACTTTCCCGTTATACTGTTCCAACTCCGGTACAAAAGCATTCTATCCCAATTGTTACTAGTGGACGTGATCTTATGGCTTGTGCACAAACAGGTTCTGGTAAAACAGCAGGTTTTTTGTTTCCAATACTTTCCATGTGCTTTAAAGAAGGTCCTTCTCCTACTCCCCCACATTCAGGTCATTATCGTCGTGCCTACCCCACTGCTCTTATCTTAGCTCCTACCCGTGAGTTGGTTTCTCAAATTCATGAAGAAGCTCGTAAGTTTTGTTACCGCTCTTGGGTGCGCCCATGCGTAGTTTATGGAGGTACTGATATTGGTTCTCAAATGCGTACTATGGATCGTGGTTGTGATGTCCTTTCTGCAACTCCTGGTCGTTTAGTTGATTTAATTGAGCGTAATCGTATTAGTTTAAGTAATGTTAAGTATCTTGTTCTTGATGAAGCAGATCGTATGTTGGATATGGGTTTTGAACCACAAATCCGTCAAATTGTTCAAAAAGAAGATATGCCTGGAACTGAAGATAGACTTACACTTATGTTTTCAGCAACTTTCCCTCGTGATATCCAGCTTTTAGCTCGTGATTTTTTGAAAGATTACGTTTTCTTAACTGTTGGAAGAGTAGGATCCACAAGTGAAAATATTAGACAAGTAGTTGAGTATGTTGAAGATAACGATAAAAGTTCGGTACTTTTGGATATACTTAGTTCCTCACCTGATGCTGAAAAAGGCCTTACTCTTATTTTCGTTGAAACTAAAAGAATGGCTGATATGTTATGCAGATACCTTACTGAACATAATTTCCCGGCTACTGCTATTCATGGTGATCGTACTCAAAGAGAGCGTGAATACGCTTTAAACAGTTTCCGTACTGGTCGTACACCTATTATGGTTGCTACTGCTGTTGCAGCACGTGGTCTCGATATCCCTAACGTAAGTCACGTTATTAATCATGATCTTCCAACTGATTTAGATGATTATGTACATCGTATTGGTCGTACCGGTCGTGCTGGTAATGTTGGTGTAAGTACCTCATTCTTTAACCGTGGGAATAAGGGAGTTGCACGTGGGCTTATTGATTTATTAAAAGAAGCCAAGCAAGAAATTCCTAGCTTCCTTGCAGAAGTTGCTCAAGAGAATTCCTACAGCTCAAGGGGTAGCCGTGGAAGAGGAGGACGTGGTGGTAGAGGTAGCAGTAGAGGAAATTACAACTTTGGTGGGCAGGATTACAGGAAACAATCTGGAGGAAACCATGGCTCTCGTCAAGGTAACTATGACAGTGCCCCGCCATTCATGTCTTCCAACCAAAACGCCTCAAATCCCTCTGGGAGTTGGTTTTAAACAAACCAAATCATCTCGATATAAAGCGGTAAGATAATTTTTTTATCTACCCTTTAACAATTCCTATTATCATCTCAACTTTATTGATCTATCTCATTTCGAGTTAGATTAATTAATCTCTCCCATTTACCCTTCAACTACCTAGATCTAATTTTTCTTGTGTTATGTATATATTGGTACTTTTTGTTTTTTACCCTTACGGGGCATTTTAGAATTCAATCCTTCAATCCTGCTCTTAAAATTATTCAAAAATTACTAATTTCTCCTCCTTAGTGCCTTCCATAAATACATATTCGCACCCCAAGGTTTCTAATTCCCTTTCATCATCATTTACACTTCTCTCCTTTTATAGAATTTTTGCGTTGAGCTGATAAAAGTAATATCTATATTATAATAACTTCAAATTTATTTCTTTTGTATTATTTCGTTTATTCACGTTAATTTAAGATAGCGAGGATATAATTGAACTCGAAAGCAAAATGTTACAAAAACAATATAAAGTCTGAATAAACTACAAAGTATGTTTAGTAGAATAGACAAAATAATTAGCTTAAAATAAATTTTATATAAAAATGATAAATATAATAAAAGGATAATAAGGAAGACTTTATGGTAAGTTTTAATCATTTATAAATAATCAATTTGAATGTGGCTTTTTTCCTAAATGAATTTTCAATTTTTGGCGAAAGTTGTGTTGATGGACAAAACAGTAAATACTTTAAATCTTTCCATTCTTCAATAAACCGATGTAACTCTAATAATCTAGTTTGAATGCCCTTAATACCTAAATATTTTAACTTAGGAAGTAATTCTTTAAGGGGCTTCAACTCTTTATATAAATCAGTAATATCATCACTGATACGATTAAGGTGTAAGGTAAGGCTAGTGATATTAGGTGTAACATTTTTCCTTGAAAAAAGGTTTATGAGATCAGAAATATCAAAATCAAACCATAAGCCTAACTCTAAAGTAGTAATATTTCCATAAAGTTGATCAAAGATGGGCTCTATTGTACTAGGCTCAAAGTCGATTTGGTCAATCTTTAAGCTTTGTAATGTTGAATTGATTCTTTTCATTATTTTCAATAAACTTGATGATGTATAATTTCGAAATGAACAAAGTGAGAGCGCTTTTAACCTTGGTAAATTTTTTAATAATTTACAAAGGATTAAAGGACTAAGCCTAGAGAGATGCTGAACGTTTAACTCAACTAAAGTTTCACTTAATGATCCTGGCAACAATTCGAATGCTACAAATATTTAATATAAGACAATAAAAATTAAAATGACTTACAATAATCTGTTAAATTGTAATTATTATTTAAAGTGAGAGATTTTAATTTTTTATGTGATATTAAACTTAACAGTAAATTATCATATAAATGAACCACATTAGAAGCAACTAGTTTTTCTAAATAAGGACCTAAAACGTTAAATATCACCTCTAATAGCTCATAAGATATTAAGGATAAAAAAGACAAATCTAGACATTTGATCATTTCTAACCTCGTAAAATCCATATTGTTTCTTGAATTTATAAGGGAGCCAAGCAAAATTTCCAACCTAGGGATATAACATAGACGTAATGTTTCATAAACATAGGGCAGAAAGCAATGATAGCTCCTTTTATTGGTCATTGCTATATTTATCAGTGTGTCCTTATCTTCAACTTTGTCAAAACACTTTACAACCATTTCAAATAGTTCTGGTGGTAATCTTTCTGTTGATTGACTCATCTATGTTGAGTTTATTATTATTATATCTTTAAAATTCTTTGTATGTGGCTCAAAAATAATTAGCTTATTCTATTTTGATTGTTTATGTGAAATTAAACTTCACTTAATATGCGTTTGAAGTATCTAAGCTATAAATTCTTCAACTAAAGTAATCAATTCAAAAGCTTGAAATACCATTTAAATAATCTAAAATGATTGGAAGGAAAAGCATTAGCTACAATTTGCCTTATTTGCGTATAGATTTAAGCAAACTTATCATTTTTCTAAAAATGAAAGAACAAAATTTTCATACAGCATTGCGAGAGTTGCAGTTCAAAAAAGGAGATGTTATACTCCGTGGTGATAGCATGGATAAAAGAATATTCGGTTTTTTGGAGTTAAAAGGCTTTGAAAAAGATTCCAAGTCAGCAAGGGTAAAGCTAGATAACGAGTTTGATATTTTTACATTTCACGGAGATTGTGAAAATTACATTCCAAGGTTAGAAGAGTGTTTATGGAAGTTGTATTTTTATGATGGTATTGATTAAAGTTAAAAAGTTATTCATATAATATAATTAAATAGAAACTTCCGAGAATCATGAAGCAAATGATATAATTGAGTTGTTCAAAAAAAGATATAAAAATAACCAATTTAAAGTTAATTTGGTAATTTGATAATTGATTTTTCTAAACTTATTCAAATTGTTTTTAGAAAGAAATTGAGAATGGAAATCGAGCTACTTTTGACTATCCTAGTATAATTAACCCAAGTTTTTTAAGCACCTTAAAGAAAGAGGTGTTAGTTGATAGAAGAAGAAGAGAGTTAAGAGAAATTCCAATACAAATTGAACAATTTATGAAAAATAAACCAAAGATGATTTTAAAAGCATTGTCTTTATGCGCTCATTTAGTAAGATATTTTTTTAAAATAAAAATTATTTTATTTAATTTATTAGATTTATCTTTTAGAAACAAAATCAGACGATGAAATACTTAAATTGTTTGACTCCCAAAAGCTTCATCCATTAACTTTTAGATTATGGAACCATTACCCTATAACTCCAATATCTAATTTCACTTCAAATATGATTGGTAATTAAATCAAATTATTTAATAATTAAATATTAATATGTATTAGAAAGGATAATTACTGTACATGGAACAAGTAAGATATTGAATCAGTAACTATTACTATACTAACAAATTTATAGTTGTTCGTGCATCTTCTATAAAATCATTGGCAACTCAAATCGAGTTTGTTTGTCCAACATGTCGCCGTAATCAAATTGTATTATTTGAAGACGGGAAATACAGTATACCTAAAAAATGCAAAACTAATGGATGTAAGGGCAAAATCATGTACCCAGAGAGAGGGATTGATTCGGCTACACGTACAATTGATTTTCAAGAATTAAAGTATACCTAAAAAAGATAACCTTCATTTATACATTATTAATTATTAATAGGATACAAGAATTAAAATCAGAATGTGATGATGAAGATTTGGGACGTATCCCCAAAACATTAGACTGTGAACTTACTGAAGAGCTTGTAGATCAGGTGATTCCAGGTGATGTTGTAAAATGCACTGGTATTTTAAAATTAAGGAGTGGCGATGAATCAAATGGTAATATTTTATTTATATATTGTTATTAATCATAATATCATGTTAGGTAGATTTAAATCTGCTAGTAATATGTCTACCTTTTATCTTGATAGTCTTTCTATTTCCAAAGCCATAACTCGAGATACCATCAACGAACCAGATTCCACAGAAGCTTCAGAAAACTTTAAAAGTAAAGATTTAACCGAATTCAGTGATAAGGACCTAGAATTTATTGATGAAGTATTCAATGAATCAAATCTTTTTAAATTAATAGTCAGCTCATTTTGTCCACAAATCATTGGCCATGAATTAGTTAAATGTGAGTGTTTGAAACCCTATTATTCCCAAATTAACCTTTATTAGTTGGTATTTTACTTTCTTTATTTGGAGGAAGAAAACGATACTCACAAGAAAATGCTTCATTTTCTATACGAGGGGACCCACATGTTCTTATTGTTGGTAATTAACAACACTTAAATCTTTTTATTTTGATTTGACTTTAATATCTCTTAGGTGACCCTGGCTTGGGTAAATCTCAACTGTTATCAGCTGCAACCAGATTGGCACCAAGAAGCGTTTATGTATGTGGTTCTTCTGGCGTTTCCTCTTCTGGTCTTACTGTTTCAGTTGTGAAAGAAAGTGGATCAAGTGATTTTGCTTTAGAAGCGGGTAACTAGATATTTATGAACCGTCAATATCTGACTTGTTTTTTAAAGGAGCGTTAGTACTTGGTGACCAAGGTTGTTGTTGTATTGATGAGTTTGATAAAATCCCATGTGATTATGATGCTTTATTAGAAGCCATGGAGCAGCAGTCAATTTCAATTGCTAAAGCTGGAATTGTATGTAGTTTACCAGCTAGGACTAGTATTATAGGTAGCTTGTTTTTATCTTTACTCAACCTAATAATCTGTTTTATAGCTGCTGCTAATCCAGTAGGAGGGCATTATAAGTAAGACAAGCTATTTAATATTGACTAATATTAATTATCAAAGTAAAGGTAAAACTGTATCAGAAAATCTAAAATTAAGTGGGGCACTACTTTCTCGATTTGACTTGGTATTTATTTTGTTGGATAAGCCAGATGAAAAGAGAGATAAATTTTTATCGCATCATGTAATGAGCTTACATTCTGGCAATAAAAAAGAGTCCAAAAAAAGTTATACACAGACAAGTATAGAATCATTCTATGAAGATAAATCATTATTAGGAAGAATTAAGTTAGAAGAAGATGAAGAAATGGACCTTTTAAGCTTGTCCCTATTTAGGAAATATATCGCTTATGCACGACAATATATTCATCCCAAAATTTCAGCTGATGCTGCAAAGAAAATTAAAGACTTTTATTTGGAATTGAGAGCTAAGCATCATTCAAAAGATTCTATCCCAATCACTACCCGTCAGCTAGAATCATTAGTTAGGCTAGTTGAAGCTCGTGCAAAAATGGAACTAAGAGAACTTGCTACCGTTGAGGATGCCGAGGATGTTATTGAGTTACTGTACTTTATTTTTATATATAGTATGTCGCAAAACTTTAACATTATTTTAGGAGATTTTCTTTATTTGAAAGTTATACAAATAATGAAGGAACTGTTGAATTCCAAAGGTCACAGAATGGTAATAGTGTGAGTTTTAATAACAAAGGGTTATTAAATAATTTAATTAGGTTCTGGAATGTCCCGCAAAGCTCAAATTAAAGAGTAATAATAGCAGGTCATAATTAACAATAAATTTTTTAATATGTTTTAGATATGTTTCCAAGTTGAACAGACTTTCTAATGATGAAAGTATTTCATATTTTACTTATGATCATTTGTTCAGAATTTCACAAGGTACTTTTACTTTTTATTCAAAGGTTAATTTATTTAATTCTTATTTTAAGAAATGAATTTAAATCTCAAAATGGAGTTTCGGGAGTTTATTGAACTTTTAAACCATCATGGTTATCTTCTTAAAAAAGGTGGTGATAATTATAAACTAAGTACATCATAATAAATAAGAAATTATTTAAACTGCTAAATATTACACTATTATAATATGTGAACATTTTTTACCTATTACCTTTTTTTATTATTTTTTTAAAACTTGGATATTAACTAATGCAACTGTTTAAGTTCGAATGTGCACTGGTAACGAAGAATTTTATAAGCAACCATTTGTTCTATTATACTAATTTGAGGCTTGCTGATTTTAATTTTAAAATGAACAGTTAGCTAGCACACATCCAAGCTTGAACAGTTGCATTAGTTGATATCCAAGTTTTGAAAAATAGTAAAAAAGGGTAATAGGTAAAAAAAATATCACCATATGTTATTCCTTGCATTCAAATATTAATTATATCTTTGATTATATTATTATTAATATATCTACATTTTGTGACTATAAATAGACTTTAATATTTGATTAAAATTTAAATTATTTTGCATGGATTTAAGTTCAGTTTTATAAATCAAAACCATGAATTGTTAAAGTGAAACTTTTAATTTGTTATTAAAATCTACTTTATCTTTGAAATGGGTAAATGGACTGATAAATTGTATATAACTCACAGTGAATGGGCAAATGAATATGGGGGGAGTTCCTTTGGTGGATTAAAAAAGAAAAAGGAAGAGATAGGGTTTAAAAGGTTACCATTTTACTGTTGCGCAATTTCATTACAACCCTTTGAAACTCCATACGCTACACCTGAAGGGCATGTGTTTGATTTAGAAAATATAGTCCCCTATTTAAAAGAGTTTGGTACCAATCCAATTACAGGGAATAAGTTAGAAGCTAAGGATCTGTTCCCATTAGAGTTTCATAAGAATAATGAAGGTAAAACGGAAGTAAGAAACTAAATGCCAATTTTTTAAATTATTCGATTAGGAAAATATTGCTGCCCTGTAACTTATAAAATATTCACAGATCATACGCATATTGTAGCTAACAGGGTATCTGGTCAAGTTTATGCGTATGAAACGATCGAAAAGTTGAATTTTAAAGAAAAACTATTCAAGGATCTTGTTACAGACCAAGACTTTAAAAAAGTAGATATCATTACATTACAGGATCCTCATAATGTAGAAAACAGAAACCTAAATAATTTCAAGCACATAAAAAATGCACTTAAAGGTATAAACAATTATTCATTTATTTATTAGTTATTAATTCAGAATAGTTCCCATTAAAGATAATTCTTCTTCTATCAACTTATCAAGCTCAGCTAAAAGGATATTAGCTGATGCTAATAAAACTACTGAGCCCTTAAAGAAAGTACTATATTTTTGCTTTATATATTATGTAACTAATTCATTCATAGAAAATGATGCAAAGTGAAATAGAACTTAAGGAAAAGGAGAAGGAAAAGACTAGTATGACTAGTAAATCTGATAATAATGCAGCTAGACATTCACAAGGGAGAGTAGCAGCCTCCTTTACTTCAATGGGTATGACTCCGGTTACTGTCAATGAAACAGCTTATTTAAGTAACGAACAACTGATGTTCCAAAAGATCAAAAGCAAAGGGTATTGTTCTATTATAACAAATTATGGCGATATAAATTTAGAGCTTCACTGTGATATTGTAAGTCATTATTAATAGCTTAACTTTATATTAACTGTTTTAGACACCAAAAACATGCTATAATTTTATAATGTTAGCTAAAAAAGGATATTATGATGGGGTATCCTTTCATCGTTTGGTTTCTAACTTTATGGTAATGGATACTAATTTGACTTCTGTAATTTTCTAACTTATTTTAGATTCAAGGTGGCGATCCTAGCGGAACTGGTAAAGGTGGCGAATCGTATTGGAAAGAGGATTTTGAAGATGAACTTAAAAATAAACTTTCACATGATTCAAGAGGAATATTAGCAATGGCCAATAAAGGGAAAAATACTAATAACTCGCAATTGTAAGTATAATGTAATTTATGAATATAACACTGATGCTGATATTAGTTCTATTTTAGTTATATTACTTTTAGAGCATGTTCTCATCTTGATGGTAAGCATACAATCTTTGGGAAAGTAGTAGGTGGAAAGCCAGTATTAGACGCTTTAGAACGTATTGAAACTGATCAAAAAGATAAGCCAAGGCATAAAATAATTATTGAAAAAATCAAAGTATTTGTTAATCCTTTTGATGAACATCAGAAGAATGAACAAGAAAGGGAAAAAATGGAAAAAGAAAGGCAGCAAATCATTGAAAAGAAGAAAGAAGATGTAATATATTACTTTAATTTTTTAATAAATTATTAATATATGATTTAGGATTCTACAACTGTATTTGGTACTAAACTAGCTGGATCCAAAAGTATTAAAGAGTCAACTAAGTATATTGGTAAATATCTAAATAAGGAATCTATTGCTGCTCAAATTAAACAAGAAAACAAAAATAACACTAAAGTCACTATGACATCAACTAAAAAGAGTAGTAATTACGGAAATTTCGACAAATTCTAATAAAGTTATTTAAATTAAAATTTATTTCCTTTAAATCGATCTGATAAAGCGATTTTTAAGCATAATATTCATGATTATATTATAAGGTTTTGTAATTAAAAAACTAATACTTTTTGACTAAAATGAAAATTATAAAATATATAGCCATTAATAAAACATTTAGGAGAGGTATCAATCATAGCTCTATTTTTAACAAACAGTGTATAAGTTGCTCAATGAAAATTGAAGACGAAGTAGTTAATTGCATAGATGAAAAATGCTCTCAATTGCAACCAATTCCAAGTGAAGTAAATTATTTTAAATTACTTGAAAGGTACATTTGTAATTATAACTATAAAGTAATTTGTTAACTGTACAACCCATTTTGAAATTTAGTCCACAGAAATTTAATATAAACTTGATTGATTTGAAGAAAAAATATTATAAAATTCAAAACGCTTATCACCCAGATAAGTTGATTTCAATGGATGATGTATTAGCTTGATTATTGTGGTTTTTATATTAATTATTATGTTTTAGAAACTAAAAACAATCTTTGAAAACTCGAGTATGGTGATTAATCAAGCTTATGATAATCTAAAAGAACCTTTGAAAAGAGCTGAATATATGGTAACAAAGTGCTAAAATGAAAACAATAACTAAATTAAAATGATTTAAAGCTGAGATTGCAAGGAAAAGAAATAAAAGAAGAAGAAAGTATCGAAAACCAACAGATATTATTTAACATTATGGAATTAAATGAAAGGTTGGAGGATAGTCAAGACAAAAATGAAACTGAAAGTATTGTTTTAGAAGTAAAAGGTATATATATTTATACTAACTGTTATTAGCTAATATTTTTTAGAGCATTTAAAAGACCTTGAAACAAAGTTAAATATAGCATTTGATAATAATGATACAAAAGCGGCTTATAACTTAGTATTGGAATATCGATATTATTTTAAATGCCTTAAACGAGCAAAGCATCTTTAAAAATTAAAGTAGAATAATAAAGAAAAAAGAATCAAAGTTTGAGGTGTTTAGTTTTTAGCATTTATTTTTATAATTCAATTTTTCCTATTTCATTATAAAAAGATAGTAGTTTGTCTAAATCAGCACACTTTCCTTGCCATTTCATACCTCCTGTCATTGCTCCTTTTTTAGGTACATTTTCAATTAATTTTAACACATGTGAAATCATATCAGTATTTCCAAGGATCATTAAAGGACCAGATTTAGAGCCACCAGATACTAAAACTAGTTTACTATTATCATGTAAGTTCTGTAATTTAGTCTGAAATTCCGAGTTGATGACTTTAATAAAGTCCATTTCAGTATAAGGATGGTGACAGCAGACTATATTATTATGACTTAATCTATTAATTATGTCATTCTTGTAATTTAAAGTCAACTCTAAATTCATGTTCTTCAATTGTTTATTCATATCTTTGTTTGATTGAATTGTTTGTTCTGCTTTCGTGGCTAATAGCTCTGGTTTAGCATTTAAAGTTGATACTAATTTTTGCTCCCTTTTTGATACCTCTGCATAATGATCTAAAACTCTTTGGCCTACCATAAAGTTTAATCGAACATTATCACTACCCTGTCTGTCTACGTTTAACAATTTTATAACCTAAAAGTTAAATTACTAAACCATTATAAAAATAGATTTATACTTGTAATTCGCTTGTATTCTTTACATGAGTTCCACAACAACTAATAAGTTTAAAAATTATTCAATCTGGATTAAAATAAAGTTTACGGATTAACATCTATATCGTCAATAATGATCTCTCTAACTATTCCTTGACCATAATCATCAGGTAAAGAGGTTGGCCTCTTTACGTTAGGATCCTCTAAATCATAAGACTTGACAGTAACTGGGATAGCTTCTCTAATCTTTTCGCTACATAATTTTTCTACATGTTCAATTATCTCTTTTGTTAACTCACTTTCTTTCATAGGTAATTGAATATAGTTTTTTAAAGATCCCATGTACCTATAGATGTATTTATATAAACAATATTTATAAAAAATAATGCTATTACCATGAGGTTGTATCTAAATTATAATGTTTTTCAAAAATAGCTGACAATAGATGTTGACCTTAATATAAAATAATAAGCTAGAAATTTATAGACAAAAAATAGCTTACCAGAGTGTTGTTGCATATGATCGAATCTTCTATCAAAATCTAAAATTATTTTTACTTCTTCTCCAACTTCTAATGGGTTTTCTAATACATGTACACATTTCAATCCCTTTCTTAACACCTTGATTACTTTTTTGTCATTGATTGTACCTAAATCCCAAGGCTATATAGTTATAGCTAAAAGTTTTAAGTATATAGGATTAGTTTACTTGGCCTCCACCTTCTGGAAATAAAACTAAAACAGTAAATAAAAGTTAATAATTCTATACATTATTTAACTTACTTGTATCAAATAATTCCACTTCATAATGCTTTCCAACTTTTTCACAGTTAGCTACTTTGCTGCAATATTCCTTTACATAAGGTTCAAGCTGACATTTTAATTCGCCTACTCTTTTTACACTTTCTTCTAATCCTGTCATTTGTTTATATTAAATTTTATAAAAATTGAACCTTTATTATTTTTATACTATTCTTTTAATGAACTTAATTTTTCTGTCATTGACTAGAACCTACTATTAGCATGACTAATATATTCTTTAAATGTATGATACTTCTTTTTGTAAATATAGTAGAAATATTTAGCTAATAGAAGCGATGTTAGGATAACTACTAACCTTAAACAGTAAATAGATTTATTTAATATGGGTAATATCAAGAAATTCAAGTTAAATGTTATGTTATATATAAAGGCAATATAGTATACTAATAGGTTGAATTTAATATTTAAAATTTTTCAAAAAACTGAAATAACACTGGGGTTGTCTGAATTAGTTTCATTATTTTATCCAATTTTTGAAAAATTTTGTATTTTAAAAACTTCGCTTAAAATTCTATAAAATCACATCTTTTATTAAAACAAAAGTACCCAAACACAGTTCTAAATCATTCTATTATAGCTCATACTGTAAGTTAGTTGAATTTCTACTAGATCTTAAATACATGTTCTTATAAAGCTTAATTGAGAAATATTTACTATCAACTGCTTTATAACCAACATTGTAGATTTATTATCAAATAAATAAACTATTTTAATGTTATAATTACATTATTAATATATTGCCAAGTTAATAAATAGCTGCATGGGAGGGAGTGGTTAGCCCCAAAACTATAATTAACCATCCCTATATAGTACAAGTAATAATAGTTTTTACATATTATTACAGTTACTTGTTCTTTGACTATTTATTAACTTAGCTATTAATAACTTAAGTAATCCTAACATTTAACAACCTATTTCTATCATTCAACAAACTACTTACTTGCTTAGTAAATATCGAAATTTTTAAATTCTCTGTTATCTTCGTAAGGTAAGCTGGGATCGATCTTTTAATTTTTCTGTTTTCTATAGACTCTATAACTTTAATTGGGACTATATCGCTTTTTTTTGATGTATCAGATACTGGATAACAATGTAGTTTATTGTTATGTTTAATAAAGTGTAAATACTTCTTAATGCCCTGCATCTCTATTATTCTTTTTGTATTTTTGTTTCTTTTATACTTTTTAAAAATTATATCTGTTTTCCCATTATTAACAGTCGAGTTATTAATTTTATTATGCTCGCAAATAAAAGCCTCAAATCTTGAAATTAATTGATCGATATCTTCTATTTTACCTAACGCTTCAAAACTACTTTTCCATTTTGAAAGGTTTCCAAAATGTCCATCAACTATACTTTTTCCATGATGCTCAGCAAAAAAATTAAGATTAACATTCAAACTACTATTTATTTTATGAATTTCTTTAAACATATAGTGTAGAAACTCTTGGGATCTAAAATGATTTCCTGTATCTGCCCATATATTAATTTTTGTAAACTTTTTAAATAGAAGCTCTGTAGAGATTAAATCGATTAAACAATCTCCTGCATATGCTGAATCATGATTCAATATTTCAGATAAGTAATCAAAGTAAACTTTGCCTATTGTTTTATCATCTTTTAAATATAATACACCAAAACCTAATACTGATATAGCTTGTTTATTATAATGATCTAGATTTATTGAATCTGGTCTTGTCCCTATTTCCATATTTTGTTTAAAATCTAAAACTATTATACAACTTTTGTTATTTAATTTTTTAATAGTTTCATTAAATGTGTTTTTTTGAGTATCAACACAGAATTTATGTAATTTGTATAATTTTTCTTCTTCGTTGAAAATTTCTTGTATCTCTGCTTTGTTTTTTGCTGTATTTATTTTATTTTCAAATAACTTTTTTCTAACTGTATACTGGGTACATATATTACATAGATCCGTTTTTCTTGCTGGATTTTTGAAATTACTTGGTATATATTTAAAGAACGTTGACCTAGCTACTGCTTTATCTCTTAGATCATTCAAATATTTACTATATATCATTCTTCTACTTTTATTTAATATATATATATTATCTGATGAATATTTACTATCGTTATTTTTTTTATTAAATCTTGATGAAATAGTTGAATCATTTAGTAAATATTGTATGATAGTTTCAATTTGCTCATCTTTAATTTTTTTTGTGTTTTTAATAATAGGTTTTAGTGTTGATATTTTATTACTATTACTTGTTTTTGAATAATCATATTGATTTCTATTTATATTAAACCCAAAACTCTTACATTCATCAAAAGAATATACTGAAGCTATAGTTGATAATAACGCTACTTGCTGACTTTTGTTTCCTGTTTCCCTTAAAGCACTAATTTTATACATTACTTGATTAAGTTTATTATTATCGATAGTAAACTTTGATAATATATCTTTTCTTTGTTTTGTTTTATTATAAAATTCCATGAACCTTGGGTTGTTATAAGTAGCTCTTAAAATTGATGTAAATGAATTACAATGTTTATATTGTGTACTCCTCCCTATTGTATTGAAGTTTTCAAAAATTCCATTTCGAAGTTTAGTTATGAAAGTTTGCATTTTATTTTTATTTCAACAAAAAATAAAGTCAAATAACTGTATTTATATAATTATGTATTTATGTAATTATATAATCATATAGTTATATATTATATATCTGTTAAATATCTAACAGAACTAACATAAAATATATAGTTAGGAAAATTAGCTATTTAAGAAAAGGAAACAATTAAAATAAGTTTTAAATAGAGACATTTAATTTTAGGCTTTTTAGATTTAACCGTTATATTGAACACAAACTTGGAATTTTAAATTTGGATTAATTTCTAAGTAGATTCTGAAACCAATTAGGACAGCCCCACTGTTTTGCACTGGAGTTGGTATATTAAATATGTGGATGTTTTTTTGGTTTCATTATTTTTTCCATTTTAAAGGCTATTTGAGTGGAAAAATTGTTAGTAAAATTCTTAAACATAAAAATACATCCCCATATGTGTATCCTAATTTTAAATATTTGATGTATATTTAATATTTTTATAAAAACAAATATTAATTTGAAAATAATTAAAGAAAGCATTTGCTGATAGTTTCATTATAGTATATAATAGTAGTTTAATGACAACTAGGAAATAACAAACTATCTTTTAAAAAACCCTGATATTTTGATAAATATTTTCTAGTATTTAAATCTTCAAATCTTAACCTTTAAATTAGATTTTTATGGAAATTTAATAATACTCTAAAAACATAACATATACACATTAGCATTAATTAATTTTATTACTTAAAGAGAATTGTATTATGGAAGATATTATTCAAGTAAAAAAAAGGTTTATTAGTTTTGTTCTTGGCTTCCATCATGGTATAACTTGTTTATAAAACTTTGATAAATAAAGATAGTTTAAATCCGAGATTCAATTTTTTTCTGGTACTGGTTTGCAAAAACGCAAATTAAGCATAAATATTATAAAAAAGCTGTATATTTGTTTAAAATAAATGAAGTAGTTTTTTGTACCAACATTTTGTTAAAATATTTTTAAATTTTACGTTAAATAAAAAGTAAACAAAACAATGAAGCAAAAGGATACTCCAATATAGACTTTCTAAAGTTAAATTTAGTCAAATTGGAGAATTTAGTTTTTAATTTTAGCCAGTTTTTGAACTTACATTTAATGAATACTTTATTTAATTAAAGGTATGCCAATATAATTTCAAATTAATACTATTTATGATACTTTAAAATAACATTTTAAATATAACATGTTCAGAATATCGAGCAGATACTTATTGTATAGAGATAAGTTGACTGATTTTACTTTTACTACACTTGACTGCTCTTCAATTTATATTTTAAATTATAATATTTTCACAACAAATGATAGATTCAATTGATTAAATTTCATGAGACCTTTACCTGGGTAGAATTGTGGTGTTAAATTCACGAATTTAATTTTTCGTTTTAAACCTTGAAAGATATCAGGAACTTAAACGTTTTTATTAAAGTAAATCTAGTAAGTTTGGTAATAAAAAGAAAAGAGTGGCTTTTTTACTGAAGTAATAGTCGTCTTCTGGATTTTAAATTCATAGATTATATTTTATAAAAAAATAAACTGACTATAGAGGCTAATATTGTTACTTTATGTAGTAATCTTATTTAAATATGAGTTTATTTATTTATATAGTAAATTTACATTAGTGTTAAAGAATATATTATTATTACTACTACAATGTATATATAATAGACAGTAAACCCTTTAAATTTCAAAGCTCAATCATGGTTGAAATCAAAAAGACGTTATCTTTCATAAGTTTATTTACTGTAGTTACAAGTTTATTTTGCCCAACTAAAGACTACTGCCAAGTCCATATATTCGGTGATAGTTTAAGTGACTACAGTAACTTATATGCTTATACCAACAATACTTTACCTGATAATAGATATTACTTTAATGGGAGATATAGCAATGGACGTACTTGGGTAGAATACTTGACAGAAAGTATGAAAGTAAAGAAAGTACAAAATTTTGCTTATGCCGGTGCCACTTCAGACAACGTTGAATTTGAACCTAAGTTAGTCAAAGGTGGAGTTCCAGGGGCTATTCAACAAGTAGAAAATTATAAGAAATATTATGACCAAAAAGAAAAATATAATATATTCCGTTGCAGAAAATCATTGGTGGTGGTTGCATTTGGTGGTAACGACTTTGACTTACCAAACTCCTCCCCGCAGAAAATGATGGACAATTTAGATGAAGCTTTAACTACGTTGATTGAAAAGAATGGCTTAACCGATTTCTTACTTATGGTAGGCTCACCATTAGATTATGCCCCAAAAATTAAGTTATTACCAAAACCATATCAAGAGCAAATCACCAAGGTCGCTGTAGGACTTGAATACCTTTGGAGTCAATTAATTGCTAAATATAAATCAAAATATAACAATTTAAATATATATACTTTTAATTCAAGGAGTAAGTCGTTTATTATATTTTAAGTATGTTTATTAACATTATCAGGTTATGTTGCAGATCTTATTAACGGTGCATATATACTGAATAATGTAACTAAGTGGGAAACTGAAATTGGTTGCTTACAAAGAAAATTTGTTAATGGTACCATTTCCAGTGATACTGTACGCTGCAGTGATCCAAATAATTTCATTTTTTGGGATGAGTTACATCCAACCACTCAAGTTCATAAATACGTTGCTGATCAAATCTTTACTAAAGTTTTAATTAATTAAAGACATTAAATGAAATAACTATAAATTTAATTTCTATAATTTTAATACAAATAGTCTATCTATAAAATCAATCTAATAAAAAAAATGCTAAATGGGGATGTTTTATTGGCTTCATTATTTTTTCCATTTTTTAAGCGCTATTTGTGCGGAAAGATTGTTAGTAAAATGCTTAAACACAAAAATACATCCTCAAATATTATTTACTATTTGACATGCTAATTTTATGGCTTTTAGATATAATAAATTGAATTTATTAAAAATTAAGAGTTTAATAGGTTTGTAAAATATTATCTATTTAATACAAATATCATTTATAAAGATGAGATTTAATTCAAAACCCCTGTTTATAATCATTGATTTCTAAAAACGTATGGGGATGTTTTTTTGTATTTAAGAATTTACTAACAGTTTTTCCGCTCAAATAACGCTTAAAAGATAGAAAAAGTAATGAAATAAAAAACATCCTCATATGTACAATAATTGGATCAATATAAATAAATGTATCAAAATTATTTAGCATACAATATAGAAGAAAACAACTTTAATGTAGAGGTAAAAACATTAATACTCACGTAATCGGATATATTTTAATTCATAGTAAACCATTTTTATAGTATAGACGGTCATAAGTCTAATAATATAGGTTTGATATTTCTTAAATAGCTAGTATAGTTCTACTGTGACTAGAATGATAGTTTGTTATAGATTTGAATCAATGTAAATATGTACAACAATCAAATAAAATATAACCTATACCAGCAGTAGACCTCGTGGCCTTTGTGAAAGTTGATACTTAGTGGTCGAAGTTAAAAGCTACTCTTGCTTAATTAACTTGCCTTGAGTCGAACGGTCTTAGTTTATGTAACTAAGGTAGACTTAACTTAATAGAAATAGTATGTAGTAAGCTACGAATTATGTAAAACAAATACAATGGAAGATACTACTGTAAAATCTATATAACATGTTGTCTGAAAGGCTTAGTGACTTTATTAATGATACGTTATCAGGGAATAATCCAATTAAAAAGCCTCGAGTTATCATATTGAAGAATCTCTTTTATACTCCAATAAGTATGGATATTAAAAGGAGAGGATAATATTCTTTGCAATATGAAGTTAGAAATTCTCGCAGCAAATCAAAATAAGGGACTCTGGATTGATTGTGTTTGAACTTGAGAATACAACAACTTAAGTGTTTGTTATGTTATAATCAATCTAAGAGCTAAATAAAGCAATATTTCACAGCCTTATTGATTCTTCCAATTTGCTTTATTAGGTCACTTAATGTCTATTGATTTTAATGCCCAAATCTATATCACATATCAAACCTTAATTTATGGGTACTTTCATGACATTATGGAAAGTTCAAATCTATTATTTTGGCTTTTGTGTTATTAATTGATATCCTTTGAATAAAACTATATTTTTTGTTACTTATCTTTTATATAATAAAATTATAATCAGTATGGGGATGTATTTTTTTAAGAATTTTACTAACAGTTTTTCCGCTCAAATAGCGCTTAAACAATGGAAAAAATAATGAAGCCAAATAAAACATCCTCGTATCTAAGTATGATATTTGATACTTTTGTATGAATTTAAGTGACAAAGTTTTTAAATTGAGTGAAGAATTAAATGATTCTAAGATTTATCTAATCCTATTAAATATTATAAAGATTGTTTAGTCCAATATGTTTAAAATAATAGCTAATGTCTACTAAATTACTAGACTGAAAATAAACAAATATTCTAAAACTATATTATGCTATAAATAAAATATAGATGGTATTGTTAGAAAACCAATGCTTTGCAAAAAATAATAGGTGCCATAGCTTTTATCAAAATAAAGTAGCTGTTTATTTGTTCAAATACTAAAGTGAGAAACAAACTTGTACAAGCCACAAAGTCCTAGAGTGAATGTTCTAATTTTAGAATTAAGTTTTTAAGACATAACTTACATTATAAAATAAATATGAAACGCGATGTCTACTGTTGTTATTTATAAATCTGTTATTCATAAGTTGAAATACAATCCTGTTTTGCTACTTAGGTAAAAGTTTACGATCAAGTTATCAAATGTTTTTGATATTATCAGAATAAGAGCTCGCCATAATTTCTCAACTAAGTATATTTTTTAATCAATTCAATAATAGTAAGAATAACAATATCCTATTTGGGTGCAATATTCCTTTATTCTTTAGTTTAACTTTCGAAAGAACATAAAATAGTATATTTCGCTATAAATACATAAACTATTAAACAATAATATTATTATACTTATACAGTATTCTATCACAATAGTCTAATTTCATTCTTTTGATATGTTTTATAACATACTTGTAAGATGCTTGAAAGCTGATATATAAGATAGAAATGAATATTCCACCTTAAATAAATCCAGTTATTAAACAGGATATTGTGTTGTAAATTGATTTGAGGTAGAACATATATAGTGGAACTTACACTGTGCAATAAAATAGGTATAAATAGCTAAAGAATACTAAGTTTTTATTTAATTTCTTTATGATAATTTAATAATATTGAAAAATGAAATTTTTAAGTCTCTTAAGTGTTTTAATAGCAAGTGGGTTATCCTTAAAGACTCCAGTTAAATATGACCAGTTGTATATTTTTGGTGACAGTTTAAGTGATTATAATAATTTATATAAATTGAGCAACCACACCATTCCTGATGGTAAATATTATTATCAAGGAAGACATAGTAATGGACCAACCTGGATAGAGAGGTTAAGCAAAAAATTATCTATCCCAAATGTCAAATCATTCGCTTATTCTGCAGCTACTTCAGATAACGTCGAATTTCCAGCTGTCTTGGTGCCTGGTGGGGTTCCTGGTGCTATTCAACAAGCAGATCAGTTTGTAAAATATTATGATGAACTTAGAAACAAAAGAAAGAAACCAAGGTATCCATTAGTGGCGTTTGCTTTTGGGGGTAATGATTTTCCATCTCCTGGTTTCAGTCCACAAAAAATGGTGAGGAATTTAGAAAAAAGCTTAACTAAAATAATCGATGAATGTGAGTTAAAAAGCTTTTTAATCATGACCTCAACTCCTTTAGATCTAACTCCTGCTACCAAATCTCTTCCTAAGGAATATCAAGCCCAGCTTGAACAAATCACTAAACAAATAGGATCTCTTTGGAAAGAAACTATCAATAGATTGAGATTATATTATCCACATATTCGTATTCATACCTTTGACTCAAGAGGTAATTAGATTTAATGTTAAAATTATTATATTAATAAATTCTTAGATATCTTGTTACAATTAATCAAGAGAAAGACATCTGAAGGAGCAAATACTAATGAGATAAACGGTCCATGCTTAACCAAAGCAGAAAACCCTGAGAAAAGTTTTATAGCTTATAATGTATGTAGTAACCCAGAAAAACACATTTTTTACGATTCAATTCATCCAACTTCTTACACTCATGAATATTTTGCTAATAACATTTATAATATGATGAAAAAATAAAGATACATGTTATAATTAGTGCTATTTTTGTATATCTTATCATATACTATTATTGAAGATTCTTTAATGAAAATATTTGTTTTGAGTGTTCGGTTTCACGTTAAATTTGACTAAAGTTTATTTGAAGGCGATTTTACTTTACCAAAAGTTTTCATTTATACATCCCCTTAAAATAAAAGCATGATAAGATTTTACTCTGTTTATTTTAAAATTCTTAAATCTGCTGGAACTTTAGACAGGTAAAAATGTAAAGGTTGTAAATTAAATACAAACGATAGACTTAAACAGGAAGTGGTACTTTTCACATTTTTTGATTGTCTAATCAACATCACATTAAAATACACGAAGGTTAGCAAAATGTGTAAATTATGCTTGCTGTTTTGATTCTTTCACTATATGGGGGTGTATTTTTTGGCTTCATCATTTTTTCCATCTTTTAAGCGCTATTTGAGTGGAAAAATTGTTAGTAAAATTCCTAAACACAAAAATACATCCCCATATATTACTCATAGTTTGATATTTGCATTTATAAAATAATAAAACCTTAAATAAGTAGATCGTGGACTTTATCCCTAAAGATAATAAATTATTAAATAAATATATTAAGCTAATAAAGTACTGAATAAACATTTTAGTACATTTAAATACTAATTGGGAACTATTTTTGTAACAACATTATAAGCCTTTGTATTCTTACCAACAGCAGTAAAAAGCGGCAATGTTTTAAGATATTTATAATCCAATAAGATGTCAAAGGCTGCTATTCTTATAAAACACGCTTTCATAAATAAAAGCAGTGAAATCAAAATATAAATACATGGTATGGTTTTGTATGTAAATGATTTTTATAAAAAGTTTAAAGTAAAACGAATAAATGGAAGACAGTTAAATTTATAACTGGGCTGATTTTACTAGAAATAAACACACTAATTTAAAAAAATCCTAAAACTCAACACAATATAAAAACAAATATGAACACAAAGTAATAAATTGTGACTTTTGGGTAGATAGATTTGATTGATATTGCGATATTAGTTATTGGAGTTATATGGTTCCTCTTTAATATATTATAGGCAATTTAAGTTTGGCATCAATTTTTTTAATTTATATAATATGTTCTATACTATAAAGTATAATATAAATAGAACCATGAAGCAATATGTATTTTTAAATAGGGGATATTTAATTTAAAAGATTTTATTTATTATGATTGGATTTTTTAATATATTACATTTTGGGTTTATAGAATAGTCCAATTAAATTCATGTATTTCCTGATTATGGAAATTGTAGTTTTTTATAATTAATTAATTTATGTTCTATAAAAGCCCTGTATTATCAAATGTATCTTTAATTGAGAATTTACAGATATTAATTCAGCATTTTAAACTATAGTTAAATCTATTTTCTACTCAATTAAGATCCAATTTGAATTTTCTATATTTTATATTATTTAGCGTTAATCTATACCTGGATTGTATTAGAATGGTGCATTTAATAAATTTTAAGTTACATTGCCTGATATTAGTAATACTATCGCTAATTGTTGGTTTAAATGCTCAGGAAGTTGTAGTTCCAAAAAGTGATATTGACCCAGCTAGTGTACTATCGAATGGTGGATGCTTTATAGATGATGATACACTTTATTATTTTGGAGGATCTTTTGAAAAGTTAGAGAATAGTACATATAATACAAATATGTATACGTTGGGGCTGGAGGCGGGTGTTGCTGTAGCAGCTGCTCCTTTCAAAGCTGGAAACGATCATATGTTAAAGTCGCAGGGGTTTGGATTTGGATATAATGCTAATAAATCAATGTTAACAGTAATAGGTGGTATTATCCCAGAAGATGGTAGGATAGTTAATAAGTATGATATTGAAAAAGAAACGTGGACAAATCCCGAAAAATCAAATGAGCAGATCAAACAACACTTTGGAGACGTTGTTATTGCTTTAGGTACTCTCACTATGAATTCAATTAACACAAACTACTATTACCAATATGGGGGTATAACTAAGAAAGATAAAAATCTAGCAATTGAAAAGCCTACTTTGCTTATTTATGATGAAGGCAAAGATGAAATTGAATTTGTTGATAACTTGGGAATATCAGAGTACCATTATTTATATGATCATTCTGCTACATTCTATCAAAATCACGTTTATTTCATTGGTGGTGTACAAAGTGACCATAAGCACTTTCAGTCAATTAATGAAATATTAGTGTACGATGTTAAAAGCAAGAAAATGACCATAAAATACGGTAGTGGTAGTGTACCACCAAACCGTAGAGGACATTCTGCTACGCTTGCTTTAGGCCATATTTATATCGTGGGTGGAAGCACCAGCTTAGATAAGGGGAAATTTGAAACAGACCATAATATATATCGTTTAAATTTAAAAACATTTATTTGGCAAAATTTTACAATACCAAATTTTATTCCAACTTATCAAGGGTGTCTGAAGACTTATCAAAGCAATATACTCATTTATAGCTTCGGTTTTAACCAATTAAGAAAAGGTAGTATTTTTCAAATGATAGGTATAGGTAATGAAAACGTCGCAGTATCAACCTTTAAAAATACTGTTGTTGAGGCTAGAAACACTCGACTTACTTATGAATTATCTTATAAAGCAACTTATTTAGGGACAGGTATAGCAGCAGTTGTTGGCCTTATGCTATTCTTGATCATGTTTTTTATATTCTTTAGAATTTTACAAAAAACTTCGCCAGTTTTAAAACAAAGTGCTAATAAAAAGAAACTGAATGAGATAATTGAGCCTAAACCTGCCTTATTTAAGTTCCCTTCACGGTCTAAAGAAAGTGAAATCCTGTTAGAGACAAGATTGGTCGAAGATGACGACAATCAGATGCCTTCAGATCGTTTTAGTGATTCTTTCATTCAATTCTCGGAAGAGTCAAACTCGAACAATGTGATTAACGTGAGCGATGCTTCACGATATAGCTAATTTTACTTTTACTTTAATATATGTTCTTAATTAAAACTGTTTTTTATTCTTAATTTATTCAAATTATACAAAAACAGTTGATTGTAAAATATATTATTTTGTTTATTAATATTTGTAAAATTTCAATTATAATATTGTTTTATTTAGAAATATATATAGCTATATTCATCAATTTATGATCAATGTAAATATATGGAAAAATTTAAGCTCAAATTTAAACAACTATCAGTTATGAATTTTAGCTTCACTATATGCAACTGAATCAAAATGACGGTATAGTATTTCTCCAAGTAAAGTGTAGAATGGGGAAGCAAATACATCAAGAATTGTTTGTTCACGTGGATTTAGGCCATTGGAGAGAGCTCTTGCCATAAATCCAATATAATCCGAACAAATGTTATAATTTTCTCTTGTTATACCCTTTAATAAACAAGTTGCAGCATAGTCAGAAGTAATCGTGTCTACACTACCCTCAATTGCTCTAGTTACTTTAGGTTTAGTAAGATTCTCAACTTCGAATCCTGGCGAATCAATAGCTCCAGGTAAGAAATGGTGTAACTTTACGTCAGGATAGAAACAAGCCTCATTGCGGAGATTCTCAAAGAATGCTCTAAGGGCAGTTTTACTTGCACCATAAGCAGTGGAGCCAGACATAGGACAGCAAGAGGCAAGAGAGCCAACAGAAATAATACGCTCTGGATAATACTCTTTACCTTTAGTGTCACCAAGTAATATTAAGCTACGAACTACATTTACTGGTCCAAAATAGTTGAGGTCCATCATATTTCTTTCATTCTTTGGTAAATGACTTTTCTCATGGTTAAAAAGCTCTAATTGGGCTCTGCCAGAGGAAATAACTACCCAGTCAACCTTTCCTACCCTTTCAACTAATTTCAAAATAGATTCATTTACCTTTTCTGGGTTAGTTACATCCATTTTCAAACCTTCAATTTCAATACCAATGTCAGCGTTTGCTTTACATTCTTCAACAGCGTAGTCTAAACGAGATAATCCTTTTTCGTCAGAATCAGTACCTCTAGCAGAGAGAGTGATTCTAGAAGCACCAAGCTTTGATAATGAGATAGCAAGTGATTTACCTAAACCTTGAGAAGCACCGATCACTAAAATATGACGACCTTCGACTTTCTTTTTGTTAATTGGCAATAAAAGACCGATTTGGAAAACTATAAATGATAAAATGACTGCAATTAAAGGAATAGCAATAGTGAATAATATGAAGCATATTAAGAACTCCCAACCGTAGCTGGTAAATAATGTTGTAAAATCCATTTTGATAAAAGATAAAACTCGAATTTTAATTTTATAATGCACGTAATTATTTTAACCAATCATTTAAAAGTTCTACAATATTGTTAAATTACTTGAAATATAATAAAATTAATTTATGTGATGCTATAATTGCCCTCCTCATAATAATTTAAAATGTTTTTACTATTTATAAAAAAAATAATACTTAAAGTTAGTTATTCAAGTTACAAAAAACATTTACTGGCTTAGCTTTGTATTACTATAGTTTATCAATACATTGTTTATACAACAAATTAAGCTAATAATTTATTAATGTAATATTTCTGTATACATAGTTAGAATTGAAACGAAAATTATCACATATTTAAAACTTAGAGGGGAATTAACTTTGGGGAATCTAATCAATTTGCTACTTAAGCTTATGTAACGTTTTATTACTAGGCTTTTTTTTTCAAAATACTACTAGACTAACATGTTAGTAGTGATCTTCTTATTAGTTAAATGGAGAAGAGGAGGGGTTGGTTATACTAAGATGAAATCATCATATAAAATTAAACAGTAGTTGGAATACAAACAAGCCCAAAGCAACATTTAGCAGTGCTTTTTGTTATCATTTAAGTTTTATTTTTAGAGCACAAAAGAATTTAAATTAAGGAACAGCTATTAAAATTTAATTGTGTAGTGGCTAATTATTTATTTAATCATAAGATTTTAGACATAAATTTCGCTAAAGTTTAAGGATCAGGCTTTAAAAGGAAGCAAATAAA
Source organism: Batkoa obscura (assembly GCA_030770535.1). Classification (NCBI taxonomy): domain Eukaryota; kingdom Fungi; phylum Entomophthoromycota; class Entomophthoromycetes; order Entomophthorales; family Batkoaceae; genus Batkoa; species Batkoa obscura. The sequence continues at coordinate 35,393 of JASVEC010000005.1, read as the reverse complement.
TGGTAGCTGAAGAAGTTTTATGAGAAATTACATATTTGAATTTTAACAGCTACATTGTTAGAAATGCTATTTAAAAGCAAACATTTAAAAAGTAAAATAACTATACTTAGTGATAATTGATGATATTATACAACACTTTCATCTTGAAATATCTAATTTGAGTGTGTAATTAATAAACCAGTTCAATTTGTTTGAAGTCTCAACTTTACAGAATAACCTTTTTTATCTTAAAAAATTACGATAGGGTATTTTTTTTTGGTTTCACTTTTTCTATTTTTTAAGCACTATTTGAATAGAAAAGTTATTAGCAAAATTCTTTAAAAAATATATCCGCATATAAACATTGGTAATAACATTGAGTTTTTTTTCTTTAAAATATAAAAAACAATCACTTGTAAGCTTGTTTTATAAATATTTTGAAAGTACAATGTCAAGATTTTGATAACTTTTGTAAGCCATTTTTAAAAATTTTAAAAATGAGTACATATACTATACTATACTATACTACACATAAATACTATATAATGTATATATTAGATAAACTAATTTGATAAATTCAATAATTCATATCTATATTGTCACCAATAAACAATAGTAACGTAAATAGATAATTTTTGAACAATTAGTTGAAAGGCAAAATAAAATGAGCCAATCATAATTTAATAAATATTAAGAACTTTGTGCATATTTTATTGTTATTGGTCATTTCGAATACGTATTATAATACTTTAAAAGTATCTTAAAAGTTAGTGTTTAGTTATATTAATAAATCTTCTGTTCAAAAATGAAACTGAATATCAAAGTATAATTTATAGAGTTATAAAATACTGTGTATTAATTTTTTATTTTTAGAAAAACTTTTTAACTAGAAGTGATCGAGTTAAATGTGTAGACTTTCATCCCACTGAACCTTGGGTTTTAACAGCTTTATATAATGGAAATGTCTATATCTGGAATTACAATACTCAAGTACTAACAATCTCTATTACAAATGTTAAAATATTAATGAATTATATAGAATTTGGTAAAAACACTTGAGGTTACTGGTGTTCCAGGTAAATTAAAATTCAACTATTTTGTTTTTAATTTAACGAATATTTATTTAAAGTTAGATGTGCTAAATTTATTCCACGTAAAAACTGGTTTGTAACTGGTTCTGATGATAAACAAATCAGAATATTCAATTATAACACTTTGGAAAAAGTAGCTAGTTTTGATGCTCATACAGATTATATTCGTTCTATTGTTGTACATCCGACACAGCCAATTATTCTCACTTGTTCTGACGATCTTTCTATCAAATGTTGGGATTGGGAAAAAGGATGGAAATGTCTCCAAGTAAATAATATTATAATATAAAACATTTTTATTAAATGATGAATAGATTTTTGAAGGGCATACTCATTACATTATGCAATTAGCAATTAATCCCAAAGATACAAACACATTCGCTTCTGCATCATTAGATAAAACTGTTAAAGTAAAATATTACATACATTTATAGCATAAACTAATAACGTAAAAAGGTATGGAACCTTGGTTCACCTATAGCAAATTATACTCTAGAAGGCCATGAAAAGGGAGTAAATTGTGTTGATTATTATCCTGGAGCAGATAAGCCTTATCTTATTACTGGGGCTGACGATAAATCCGTTAAAATTTGGGATTTTACTACCAAGTCTTGCGTTCAAACAATATCAAGCCACACTAATAATATTACCATTGTTGCTTTCCTTTCAGATTTACCACTGTTTTTAACAGGTTCAGAAGATGGTAATTTTACGCTATAAGATAAACGATAGTTTCATAAATACTTATTCAACTTATTTAGGCTGGGTTAAAATTTGGCAGTTAAATACTTATAAAATGGTTACAAACATCAATTATGGGTTGGACCGAGCATGGTCTGCTTCTCTTTTAAAAGGAAGCTCCTCTATTGCTTTAGGGTTCGAAGAAGGTACAGCAGTTATCAACCTTGGTAGTGATGATCCAGTTGTCTCTATGGATAATGGTGGAAAAATTATTTGGGCAAAACATTCTGAAATTCAATCCTCGAATATAAAAGCAAGTATTGGTAATTGTTATAATATAATTAATAGTATTACATTGTAATTCCTGATATTCACTGATAGATACTCAGCTTATTGACGGAGAACGAGTAATGTTACCAGTTAAAGACCTTGGTAATTGTGAAGTTTATCCCCAAACTTTGCAACACAGTCCAAATGGAAGGTAGTATATATATATATATATCCATTTAATTAACACTTAAATTTAATATTATAGATTCGTTGCAGTTTGTGGAGATGGCGAGTATATAATCTATACAGCTTTAGCATGGCGCAATAAGGAATTTGGAAAGGGAAGTGAATTTGTTTGGTCACAAGATTCGAATTTTTATGCGATTCGCAGTTCAAATAATAATATACAGTTATTCAAAGCATTTAAGCCTTTAAAGGATTCATTGCCTTCTTTGGAAGATACCCCAGATATGATCTATGGAGGAACACTTTTGGGTATTCGTACAACAGATGAATCTCTTTTATTTTTTGATTGGGAATCAAACATTTTAGTTAGAAAAATCGAAGTGACTCCTAAACAAGTAAAATTTAGTATTAATAGTTTAATTTTTACTTAATAATTATTTAAGGTATATTGGTCTGAAACTGGTGAATTTGTTGCGGTTATTTGTGAAGATAGTTTTTACATTTTACAATACAACAGATCTGCATTTTTAGAATATCTTGAATCAAATGGGGATACTGGCTCAGAAGGTGTTGAAGAAGCATTTGACGTTGTTGCTGAAATTTCAGAAAGGTAATTTTTTAACTTTATTATCTATCAAGTTTCCAATCCTTTCTTTAGCGTCATAACTGGAAAATGGGTGGGAGATTGCTTCCTTTATACATCTTCACTTAATAGGCTTAATTACTTAGTTGGCTCTGAAGTCAATGTTATCACTCATTTTGATCGTCCAATGTATTTGCTTGGGTATATCCCACGTGACAGCAGAGTTTACTTGATTGATCGAGACTTTTCAGTTATTTCATATGCCCTTTCATTGACTGTGCTTGAATTCCAAACCTTAGTCCTTAGAGGGGAATTGGATGCAGCTAAAGAGCTTTTACCAACTATCCCTGAATCTAATAAATCAAAGTTGGCACAATTCTTAGATTCGCAAGGCCATAAAGAACTAGCTTTAGAAATATCAGACGATCCTGAGCAAAAGTTTGATTTTGCTATCTCCCTTGGGAATCTTTCTCAAGCAAAGGAAATTGCTGAAAGGTTTGATCATGTTCAAAAGTGGCAATTAATCGCTGACCATGCTTTACAATCTTGGGATATTACTTTAGCACAAGAATGTCTTGAAAAAGCAAAAGATTATCCAGGCTTATTATTACTCTACTCTTCTATTTCTGATGTCGAAAGTATTAAACAATTAGGAATAAAAGCAAGACAAGAAGGACAAAATAATATTGCATTATTATGTAGTCTTCAACTTGGAGATAATGAAGATATATTTGATATTCTTTTGTCAACTGGACGTACTCCTGAAGCTGCACTCTTTTCTAGAACATATCTACCTTCCAAAGTCCCTCAAGCTGTTGAAAGTTGGAAAGAAGAGTTAATTAAAGCCAATTACCCCAAGCGCGCTGAAGCTTTAGCTGACCCAGGGTCTTATCCTAACCTTTTTCCTAACTATCAAGGTTCTTTAAGTGCTGAAAAAAGTCCTAAAGAAACTCATGATAACGGTGATGTAACACCAACTGCTACTTCACCACAATCAAAAGTAAATGGAACTGAAGTTGAAGTAAGTTAATTACACTGTATATTATAAAATCTAATATTAGTTAGGCTCCTACTGTGGATGATGGAGTTAGTGATGTGATGTCATTAGTAAGTATGGAAGTAAATACTACTGGAACTGGGTCTGTTAAGGGGGACCTTGAAGTTGGTGACGAAGTTATTTCTCCCAATCTTAATGCCGATTCGCTACCGGATTCAATTAAATAATCTTAAATAGTAACACTAAAATATACTATTGCTACTAAAGTACTGCTATTTAAAGATCTTTTAGGATTTTTAATTCAATAAAAGAAATGTTAAACTTTTACATTACATTTTTATAAATATAATACTACATTAATCAAACTTTTACATTATTATATCCATATATGGTAACTTGATTTATTTGTATTGTCAGATATTAGGGCAATGATTCATTATCTTGTAGTTTAACAAATCAAACCTCAAATAACAACTACTATTCATTTGATTTTTTCATTTGATTTTTTCATTTTTTTAAAACTTAAAATGCACGTTGTAGCTGATTTTACAGTAGTTTTTTTATAAATAAAGTGGTCGTTTAATAATAATAAAAGGTTATACCTATAGGAGTAGGGACCTCCTTAAGTAAATATGTAGCCGAAGTAAAAAAAATAGTAAAAGGATCTGGTATAAAGCATTTGATGCATAGTTGTGGAACTGTAAGTCTATTATTTTTTTATAATAATAATAGTTTAAAAAAATAAGAATTTAGGTAGATAAATATAAATGAGTAATTTTTTTAGTAACTTATAAATAAAGAAGGGGAATGGGAGGATGTTATGAAAGTAATAAAAAACTGCCATGATAAATTACATGAGCTAGGCGTGCCTAGAGTACATACTAAGTAAGCTATCATATTAAAGTTTGAAAACATTAACTTTGTAATAGTATTTCGATTGGCTCTCGTACGGATAAGCTTACAACCATTGAAGGAAAAATACAAGCAGTAAACGATAAACTGAATAACTAGTCAAGTTTGTTAATAAAAAAACCCCTTAAATAATCCAAAACCTCATTTTTAATATTTCAAAATTTACTATTCTAATTTAAAATAATAGGTTAATCTAAGCATAAATTTATGAATAGACACATCATATTATGCTACGTTGTGTAAAATTCGGTAATAAAAGTATTCACACCAAATTTATTTTGAAAAAACAAACAAACTTTCAATATCTAACTAAATAAATTGTTAATAGCATTTATTTTATAAAAACAACATGTATAAAGGTCTCAAGTAGAAAGTTCTAAAATTAATTAGTTTGGTATTTGGAACAAAATCTTTATGGAAAATTCTTTACAAAAACAGGAAATAAATTTCATCACTTTCTTAGGAGTTTCTATTTAGTCAAATCCAAACAAGTCCAAACTTATCAAAATAGTAATCATACCGAAAGTTTAATAAATTATATTTAAATTATGCAAATATTAATAGTATTTTTATTCAACATCACGGTTATGTTGTAAATAATATAGATAAAATAACTTATTGTCTATATTAAATTCGAAAATAAAAATAAGAATAAAAATTTTATACTTTTGCTTAGTAATTTTTTACTAAATAAAGAAAGATAAGTAGAAACGAAGATCTAAGCTATCTTGATAAAACCAATAAAAACAATATAAAAGTATAACACTTCATAAATTTTAATTTTTATATTGATAGTAAAAGTAAATATAGAAACAGTTTTTGGTTAAAGGGTTAATTAATTTAACAACACTCAATCATCTTATTATCAACTATACCTTACCACTATCTAATATCGAACAAAGAATGAAGGCTTTAAATTTATTTCACATTCTATTATGTTTAATACTATTACTTGGACTCAACTGTGAATCTCAAAAAGAAACATCTATAAACCAAAATATCAACATCGATAAGGACACAAACGTATCAAATTTAAACTTAATTCAAATTCATAACGACGAAAAGTTAAAAGCGAACGATTTGGAAGCAGTAAGTTATTTGAATCACTTTGTTTATTTTCTTACTAATGATAAATTTAGTGCTCGAAAATCTGGAATCAACATGATCCTTGTAGCTATGTACGAAAAAATTGCCCAGAATTAAACGAAGGGTTTTTTAATTTTATTGAACTTCATTATTGTTATTTAAGGCCAAATATTGGTTCAGTACTCGGCGTTTTGCTTTTAGTTTCAATTGTTTTTTTATTGTTCCTTATGCTTGGCACAATAGCTTCTGAATTCTTTTGTCCTAATTTAGCTTCAATTGCAGAAGAACTTAAACTTTCAGAATCAGTTGCTGGTGTCACTTTTTTGGCGTTTGGAAATGGCTCACCCGATTTGTTTTCAACTTTTAGTGCATTTAAAGCTAATAGTGGTGCACTTGCTATGGGAGAATTAATTGGAGCAGCATGGTTCATCATAAGCGTTGTTGTTGGTTCTATGGCAGTTGTACAATCATTTCAAGTCATTCGTAAACTATTTATGAGGGATATATTATTTTTTACTGGAGCAGTTATCTTCATATTGATCATTGTATGGGACAGAAAAATAACACTATCAGAATCATTAGGTTTAATATTATATTACGTTATTTATGTTGTCACCGTTGTAGTTATGAATTGGTATGGATTTAAAGGTGAGAATGATAATTTTAAAACAATCCCCTCCAAAGATGGAGATTTATGGGATGATGATGAAGAACTAGAAGGTTTATTATTAAGCAATATTGAAAGTAAGTTGTCTGCTATAATTATACAATTGCAGGCAATTTTAATATAAAACTTCGAATTCTCTTATATTAAATTTATTGAACAATTACTAAATTTAAGCATAGGTCTCCCAGAAGAAGATGAAATGGATCAGGCTAATGAAGCAACACAGCTTATTTCTGATGTCAGACATAGCCCAAATCATTTGATGGTAAGAAATAGAAGACTACCCTCTTTAACTCCGGTAACGTATTATAAAAGGATGAATTTCTGGACTGCTGATGAAGTATTTTCAATTTTTTCAGTTAATCTTTTATTAATAATATTGTAATAGATTGCGAATGCTTTTAATGAAAATTTTTCAGGTTCTACTATAGGCATGCCTCCTTTGTTAAGGCGACGTACTGAATTTTTGCCAACTACAGCTAAACTTAATTCTCAAATTGGACGTTCATTAACTGCTGAAGTTGAGCCAATATCTAGCCATTCGTATACAGACTCACCATCGTTGCTTATCCCAGCTATAGGTAATTATTTCTATTAAATTAACGGGAATAATTAACATAATAAATAGATTTCCCAAGTATACATTCTGTCACAAATTCACTTCCTTATCATGGGCCTTCTAAATTTAAACGAGATAATGCCCCAGCTTTCATCTCAATTCCTGAACCAGGAGCTATAAATGTGTCATCCCCTGCTTCTTTACTTGATTTAGACGAGTGTCAAGATGACTCTGAGCCAACAGTATTAGTTAATGTTCAGCCCGGAAATTCAGTTGTAAAATCTCCAGTAGTAGATAACTCAAAACCAACAACCTTATTTCAATTACTGTTCCCAGGGTTTATTGACTGGCATGATCTTAATTTTTATGAAAAATTTATTAATTTAATTTCTTTACCTTTTATACTCTTATTTACTCTTACGGTCCCTACACCATTAGAAAAAGAATCCCTTATTGAAAACATAGGAGTTACTTCCCCAATCATTCAACCTATATATATACAAGAATCAAATGACGATCATACATTTTTAGTGCCACATGTAAAATATTTTAGGGAAAATTTAACTGCAGAATTAGTATTAGGATTGTTACAGGCTTTTACCATCCCTGTATTTTTATTTGAAACTATTTTAGGTAAATTAAGTAAACTATATTTTAAAAACAATAATAATACACTCTATTAGTATCAAATGACTTAGCTGATCGTCAAGATTATTATTGGGCACTTATTATTGGTGGAACATTTTCATTAATCTTTTTATTTATTACAATGATGAACCATCGATACAATACAAATGCTGCTGATTATACTTTAGTACGCTCTTTACTGGGCTTTTCTCAATCTATATGTTGGATATCAATGACAGCAACTGAAGTTGTTGATATATTAAGGGTAAATCATACTTGATATTTAATAATAATAATAATAATAATAATAATAATAATTAATACTTATTTTTTAAGGCATTTGGTATAATATTTGGTATAAGTGAAGAAATAATTGGGTTGACTGTCTTTGCAGTGGTAATATCAATTCCAATATTGTTAATACGAAATATTAAATATACTTTATAGGGTAATAGTTTGGGTGATTTTGTTGCAAACTTTGCCGTGGCAAGGATGGGATACCCTATGATGGCAGTTTCTGCTTGCTTTGCAGGTCCAATGTTAAGTAAATATATTATTACCTTTGTTTATTATACCTCATTAATTTATTCATAGATATGATGCTTGGGCCTGGTATAGCTGGAACTTATCTTGGATTATTTAGGAATACAACAACTGAATTGCCAGTTTCACATGTTATGACTTCAGCTGGATTAGGGGTATTGTTGGTATTACTTGCTTATAATATTTATCTTCACTATAATAATTTCAAAATCGGTAAGAAATTCGGAATCGGCTTAATTATAGCTTATTTCTTAGGTATGACTATTAATTTAGTTTTAACTATTTACCGTGTTTATTAAATTCAATTGCACATATATTTTTGCTCACTAACTTAAACATTCTTTAATAAACTGTTTTAACCTTAAGATATTATATTTAGTATGAGAGTGTCTTTTTCTGTTTCGGTAGTTAATAATTTTATTGACTCTGCGCTACGTAAAAACAACAAATAACGAAACCAAAAAAAAACACTTTGTTGCTTTATAAAATTAATTATTATCCAATTATTAGTAAATTTTGAGCTTAAAAATTTAAAATAAAAAATATCTGCAAGTGATGATACGGCAACTACTGATTTATTAGACAATAACTATAATATCAGCCATACAGTCATGGACTATTTTGTGAGTGGGCCAAATGATACTTAGCATTCAACAATGGTTTGCAATAGTATTTTATTAGGGATTTTATAATATCAATGGGTAATTTAGTAGCTAAAATTATAATTGTGTAAACATCTTTAGTATAGTATAAATATAATCACTTCTTTAATAGTTTCTGTTTAATATTCATAATCTCTTGAATAAGTGTTGTAGAAGATACAGCCCACATGTCATGTTATCCTTTTTCTATTCACTTTCATTTGTAAATACTCTACTTTAAAGTAATATTCATATTTATTCCATATAATTTTTGATTATATTATGTTTTATATACATTAATTTGTAAAATAAGTTTACATCTAAACCATCCGCATCAATAAGTATCCTTGAACTTAGCATAATATTTAATGGTATATGACCATCTGAAACTTCTTGAATTAATTTCAAAGCATCTTCATTAGTATCTAAATCCTATTTATATAGTTATTATTATTAAAAAATATAAATACTAATCATACTATTTCACAAAAAACAAAATACATTCTATTAGCTACAAATTTAAATGGTAGTGAAAGGGTAATATCTACTACCAGTAAATAGTTTTCAAGCTCAAACCAAGCTAAGTTTTGTGTTAAATCATATTTATATAACCTAACTATCATTAAGTTTATAATTAAATATGAATAGAAATTACCTCGCGAGTATTTTTAATTTTTTACTTAGTCCATTTTGTTTACATTCTTTTATCAATAACTTTAAGTTACTTGATGGATAATATCGATATCCTTCATTCATATAATAATAGCAAATTATTGTAATAAAAGTAGAAGTTATATGATAATGATTCGACAACTAATTGATCATTTTATCAGGGATATGTGATAAATATAACAAACATGATTGGTCAATATTATGTCTGCGCAATTCGTCATTTATTTTGGTTGTTTGTGAATTTTAATTTTTCTATTCTAAAATGTCAAGTTTATCAGAGAGTATACGTAAAAAGATAGATTCCATGCGTGAAGAAAAACGCACCCACTTTGAAAAGATCAAGGGCGAAATTGATATGGAAATCCATCGTAAAACCATCCTATCAGAGCAATTACATACCAAGTTTGATGAAGCAGTAAGATCGTATCAAAAATTAATTGAGTCCCGTTCTGAAAGGGAAGGCCTTGAAGATGAAATAAACCCGTTTTTAAAGTTTAAATACCCAAACCCGTTTTTAAGCAACTCATTGGATAATAATGTAGGGCCAACTATTTCAGCTTCTAGATCTATAGATATTAATAGTCAAGACGGGGAAACTCAAAACAGCAACCAACCCTTAGAAAAGGAAATTCATAGCATTGATTCAAATTCAGATGGTGAACAAAGTTCAAATGGCGATTTAACTTTGAATAACCGAGAGAGCGCTATGGGACCCGAGTCAAATCGTCAAGAAAGTATTGTAAATACTGATTCTAATAACCAGAGATCTAACCCAAATTTAAAGGTAAAAACCATATTAAAAGGTAAAAAAATTAATTATGGCGTCCTTTATGATGCGATCAATGCAATCGGTAAGTCAATTGAAGGCGACAAAAATGAAACACGGGAAGAAAAAATCAAAAAGGCACTTGAAAAGTGCTATGAGCTTAAAGATTTTTATGATGGTATCTCTAAATCTTTACACATGTCACGTCGTAGATTAGATTTATGTAGAAGAAACTATCGTCGAGAATTACAATCGTTTGATAGGTTAGAAAGAGAACTAATTGGTATTTCGGATAATTTTGAAGTTATGCTTAAAGATGAGTTAGAAGATAACTTAAACGATATAGTTGATAAGGTAAAAGACAAATCAAAGGAATCTTTGGAATGCCTTAGATCAAGAAGAGACCGTGTAATTCATAAAAGTCAAAAGCGTAATCGATTTTTGAATCGTTTGGGAACTAAAAACGATCATTCTAAAGGCATTAAATTGAGACAAATATCAGATGTAACTCAAAAGAACCAAGAAGTTTATGATAAAGTAACTGGACAAAAACGTAAGTCCGGGGCATTGACTCAATCAAAAGCCGCAACTGAAATAGATGAGTCTAATGAGTCTGTCAAGGGATCATCTAAAAGCAAAGTAACCGTTGAAGGGCCTATTAATGGAGGTTTTAACTCTTCAAAGATTGCTTTAACAGCCTCTGGGGTAGCTCTTATACCATTTGCCTATAATTATATTTTCCCTTTTATTCGTCAAATGTTTTAATGATTAAGTTATAACTTGATTATTATATTTCTGCTTTTTGATTTATTTTATTTTTCGAAGCTAGTAAAGTATTTATTTGCAAAAATTTTATGTAAAAACTTAATTCTTTTAAAAAATTAAAGACATTTGTAAATGAGATGATGTTAAAATAATATTAGTAACAATATGAGGTATGATATACAATATTTAGAAGTAACTTTGTAATTAAAGTTATAAAATTAAATGTATATTTATAAAAATTATTTTAACCTATTTAAAATTGGACTCCTGTCACCTTTTGTTCCATGTAAAAGCTTTGATTATTATTTATTATTTGTTCAATGAATATAATTTGATAAATATAAATATTTAATAATATAATTTATATATTTGATAATAAAAGTTAAATTTAAAATTTAATTGGTTTATATCTTAATATTAGTATAAAATTAAAGAATAATGTATTATTTATTTTAAGTTATTATTTAATTAGAAGCACGGTGAGCATTAGTCTCTAAATCAAACTCATCAGGTTGTTCTTTCTTTTCTGAAGTTGAAGGCTCTGATTCATCAAAGTAATTTTCAACGTTTGGTTCTCTACCAAATTTAGTCATTAACCAATCCCATCTTGAGATGTCATGTGATTCCGTCTTAGTGCCAATTAATAGGACAACAAGTGTCATAAACACTATACCAATTAAAAGTCCAGCCCAAGCAGGGTAAGCATTGAAACCAACAGGAAGGTAGCCAAAGATAACGGAAGTAAGTGCCACTAATAAAGCATAAGGTAATTGAGTAGTAACGTGATCACGTACTGGACATTTAGATGAAAGGGCGGAAAGGATAGAAGTACCTGAAATTGGAGAACATTGATCACCAAAGATAGCACCAGTTAAAATAGACGAGATACAATGTACCAATAAATCATGATCATCTTTAGCTGAGGCATGTACTAAAGGAATAACTAAAGGAAACATGATAGTCATAGTACCCCAAGAAGTACCCGTGGTAAATGAAATAATACATGAAATAATAAAAACTAATACAGGTACGGCGTGAGGATCAAGAGTAGTAGAAAGAGAAGACACAATAAAGGTAGCAGCACCAAGGTCGGCGAAAGCAATACCAATACTCCATGCTAATATCAAAATAAGTAAAGGCTCAACGATATCTTTGATACCATGTAAGAAGATAGCAATAGAAAGTTGGAAAGACATAATATTTTGAATACGGTATAATATCATAGCAATGATACAAGCAAGGAAAGAAGAGTATAATAAGGAACCATAAGGATCACCAGAGCCTGCTAAACCTGTGGCAGATAAATCAGGTACCTCTTCTTTCATTTGTTTATAATAACCACTCATGAAAAGAGCAACAACAGTAACAACTACAACTACAATAATAGGAATAACAGCGTTAATCCAACGACGTGGGGTTTGATCACTTGGTTTAAGTGGATCAGTGTCATTCACATCACCAATCAAAACGGTATTGTCTTTAATTAAACGTTTTCCAAAGAAAGCTCTACGTTCAGCAACTAACATTGGACCAAAATCGCGCTTCAAAACCAAAATAATTATAATGAACAACAACATATAAAGAGGATAGAAACGAGATTGAATAGTTTCCAAGAAGATTAAGAAAGGCTCTTTATCGATTTTTAAAAGAGTAAATTGAGCTTTAATCAACCCAATTTCAAAACCAATCCAGGAAGAGATAGGAGCAATTGAAGCTGGTGGGGAAGAAGTTGCATGAACTAAGAAGGCTAACTTTTCTCTTGATAAGAATAAAGTATCTGTGACAGGTTGCATATTTGAACCAACAATCAAACAAGAAGCAAAATCATCAAAAAAGATCAAGATTCCTACTATGAACGTTGCCCATTGACCTCTCCAGCGGTTAGTTGCTAACCTTGTTACACTGTTTGCCATACCGTGGGCACCCCCTGACTTTTGAATTAAAGCGATCAAACCAGAAAGGTAAAATGTGAATAATATAATTTTAACGTTATCGGGGTTAGCTACAGCCTGTACAGTATAGTGATCCAACATACGTAAAAATCCGTTAACTGGGTTAAAACCATTGATGAACATTGAAGAAAGGAATAAACCTAACATTAAAGCAAAAAGTGCTTGAGAAGAAAATAATGCTACTGCTAATAAAATGATGATAGGAATTAAAGTAACACCACCGGGCATACCATGGACGGTTCCAGAATTAGTTCCAATTTCTTTATCATCTGCTGAAACAGAGAGTACTACTCTACGTGCAACAGCGGAAGGAATATCAATATCAGAAATTGAATAAGTAGAAGCCATAAAACCTTGAGGAAGTGAAGCTGATAAAGATAGCTCATTACCATCATCTATGCTAAGTTTACCAGAACCTACTTCTTTTTCGCTACCTTCTTCGCCAACTTTGACAATATAAGTTAAGTTACTGGTAGTAGCTATTAAAAGAATAAGTTTTTAGTTATTAATGAATTAGAATGAAATTACCTTTGGAATATATTAAATTGAATGAGAGTGACATTTTGAAGCCATATAGGACAACTTTAGGAAACGTAACATCCCCTAATGTTATTGGAGATGTAGACTCGTCTTGTGCATTAGTAGTTGAAAATAATAGAAATACTGACAGCAGTATATTTAATATAAAAGATTTGTAGTGTAATAGTCTCATAACACTAAATTGAAATAAAAAACAATAAAAATTATTTAAATTAATTTATGCTGTTTTTTATACTATTTTTATTTCACTTTATTGATTCTATTAATATTCAATTTTCATGATCATATGGTTTATCTAATAATTTAATCAGGTTATGTTCATTATCTGAAATCCACCTTAAATTAAGGACATTAATTTCAATAAAGGTTCTATACTAACCTAATCTATTTATATATAAAAAACAAAATATCTTAATTATTATAATTAATTATTATATATTTATGTATATAACATAATAATAAGATAATTTTATTGATAGTTTGAGTATATTCAATTAGCATAATATTCTTTAATAGTGAATATTATGCCTTTATTTTATATTTTTTGGTGGTAAATTTCGTTTTAGGCATATTCTTAAAGTGGAACTTTACCTTAATTCAGATGATCAGAAAATGAATTTATTACCCAGCATGACTAATATTGAATATGGTACAACTTTACATCTTTAAAAGATAGATAACATCTGATTTAAGCTATCAAAACATAAGTATATATTTGAAGTAAAATAGTTATTTAAAGAAACGAAAATTCTTAAATTACTTATGTCTGCATTCATATTATTCATAATTCAATAAATAGTGAAACCTTAAAGTGATTTGTGTCAATTTTAATCCCCTGATTTTATAATGTTTTACTTTAAGGTTTAATCAAATATATATAATTTTAAATTAAAGAAAATAAAAATTAAATAATTATATAATACATTTATAAAAACTAGACATTTTAATAGTTTTGAAAATTTCGCGCCTTTGTTGTAGAGATTAAAGTTATCTGATAATAAAGTTTTTTATGTTTCATTCCTTTAAATAGTATAATTAAAAGGAACAAAGAATAAGATGAAAGAATTATAATACTTTTAAACTGTTAGAACTGAGATCACAAAAATTTTATCTTTATGAATTCAATTTGCTTATATCTATATTCTATTCTTCATTTTTTATCAGAACATAGATTACGTTATAGTTATAGCAAGCTATTATCTTATAAAAAAACATTGATAACATAGCGTTTCTAGTATAGTATAAATTTTAATATGAATGAATTTGCTTATAAAAATGATATAAAAAGCATTGGGTGCGATATAAATGCATCTGATTAATATGACTCCTTCCTATTATAGTTAATTGACATAAAATTTGTTATTTTAATAAAACCAATTAACAAGATATTATGAATAATCAAATTATAAAAGTAATAGTTTATTTATTTCATATAAAAATTGATAAACTATGTTTATAATAATTAAAAGGACTCTAAATGACTTATAAAAGTTAGTAATTCTAAACGAACTTTTTCTAAAAATTTCAATAAATAAGATAACCCAGGGTGAGGGATTGTTAAATTAAGATAATCATTTATCTCATATTCTCTTTGATTTACAATACTAAAAGACAATATTTAATTGAATAATATATAAATTATAGTAAACTATTACACAGTCTTTTTCTTCCCTTTTCTAGATGCTATTACAGGCAAATAATTAATAAAATCAATATTTATACATTCTCCTTTAATATGAAATTGAATTATTAAATCATTTGGCAATGAAGGTGTGATTATCTAATTAAAAATTAATACTTATTAAATGATATCAATAATATAGTACATTGTTTTCAGTTAATTTCTCCGGAAATAATGTACTGAGATCTGGTTTATTAAAACAAAGGATAGATTTATCAAATACATAAAGCATATTTTGAATTGTCTTTAAAATAAGTTAATAAATCAAATATGAATAAAATAGTTACATTAAATATTTCTTGTTTTGTATGCTTCTTACTAATGAGTGCAATTTCATCTAATAAAGACTCTAAATAAAACTTTAATCTAGCAATCTAAAACAATTGATTAATAAATTCATCTATAACAATATCGTATAAAACATTACTTGTTCTAAGTGATAAAATTTATTTTTAGTTAATTTTATTTGAAATAAATGTTTATTGTTAAACAATGCCATCTGTGCTATTAAATCCTATTTATTTTAAACATTATTAAATTTTATTATAAAAGTAGTAACAAATTACCATTTTAATAATATTGTCCTCAGTAATTAAAAGACTTCCTTTAATATTTGGATTTCTAAATAAGTGATATTAATATATATTTTAAGCTTTGTTTAGTTTCTTACTCATCAGAAATGACTAGTTCAATTGGCTTTGAAGTATAGTTATCTGCTTGATATTGATTATTAAATCATAAAATGCTCAAAAATAAAATCATACTTATGTTAAAATAATTTTCGGAAAAGATATTGTTTAGTTCTTGCTTTATTGCATTTATCATGGAAGGGAATTCATTATTTAATAAGAGATCAAGCTCTCTCTCCTTTTTGTTTTTAAACTTATTTGAATACTTTTAATATATAAAATACCATTTGTTCCTTCTCATACTGTAAAAGTTTTAAGTTGGATTTGATCATTTTAAAAAAGAAAATAAATAAATCAAAATTAAGTTTTTTGTAATTTAAATGCAGTTGAAAGTCAAAGTTGAAAAAGAAATAGATAAAAATCAAGACAATAATCTCAATAATTTTATTGTAAAAAAAGAGAAAGAAAGTGATATTATTAAAGATAGCGAAAATAATGATGATAAAATAGACAATAATAAGATAGACAACAACAAAAAAAGTAATAATGGCTATAAATTTAAAAGAAGTTTAAAAAGCAATACAATTTTATCTCATTTTAAAATTATAAAAAAGAGTAATATTAGTAAAACAAAATATGATGATATTATTAATAAATTAAGCAGAGATTCATTTTCAGTATATCATGACCAAAACTACCATAAGCTTGAGAAAGAACAAATAAATGAATTCAAAATTAAATTATTAAACTGGTTTGATGAAAATAAACGGATATTACCTTGGAGAGTCAATTTGGAAAATGATACAACAGATGAATTAAAAAATTTAAATGCATATAAGGTATGGGTTAGTGAAATTATGTTACAGCAAACACAAGTTGAAACAGTTAAAGAATATTTTATAAAATGGATGAAGTTATTTCCAACTATTGAGTCATTAGCTTTAGCAGATATTGAGAAAGTTAATATAACATGGGCAGGTCTAGGTTATTACCAAAGAGCAAAAAGGTTACATGATGGTGCAAAATTAGTAGTTGATAAATTTAATGGTAAAATTCCAAACAATTTAAATGATTTGCTTTCACTTCCGGGTGTTGGTCCTTATACCGCAGGCGCTATTGCTAGTATTGCTTTTGGTTTGCCTTGTGAAACAGTAGATGGTAATATAATGAGAGTAATAACTCGCATCTATGCTATTTCAGGAGATATAAGAGCTCAATCAACTGTAGCTATTTTATGGGAAAAGGCTAAAGAACTTTTGAATAAAGAGAGGCCTGGTGATTTTAATCAAGCATATATGGACTTTGGATCTTCAATATGTACATCTACAAATCCCAAATGTAATATTTGTCCATTTTCTGGAAAAGATGGAAATAAACCAATATGTAAAGCATATTTAGAGGTAAGTTAAACAATGTTATAAGCAATTAACGTGACTCATAATTTTTTAGAGCCAAATAGAATTACCGGATCTATTAGATTTAGAAGATTTGGAAAAACTATATGACAACCCTTCATATAGAGGTATATTATCTATATTACTAACGAGGATAATTTTTATTTAATCTTTTTATGCAGAGTGTAATAGGTGTACTGAAATACCAAATGAAGAGAAAGGGATAACACTTTTTCCAGTAACAAGATATCCATATAAATCCCCGAATAAAAAGAAAAGAGATGAAGGTAAAATTATTTACATATCATTGGTGCAAATAATTAACGATAGATCAGAGTGTATAGTTTTGGTTATTAAAAAAATAGATAAAGGTAACAAAAGTAATTTTCTAATGATCAAAAGACCGGATAAAGGTAATTTGTTTATTTTAACTAGAGTAATCATATTAATTATTTTAGGCCTATTAGCTGGTATGTGGGCGTTCCCATATATTGATGTTAGTACAAAAGAGACGACTAATAAAGTAAGTAAAAAAGGGCAGTCGAGAACGAAAAAAGATCCTAAAGGTGATCTTGATTTTAAACATAATAGAGAGCTGGAAATTCTTTATAATAAATTTATTCGAAACCAATCGATGGATGATCTTTATGATAAAATAAAGTATCATGGACCCGTATCACATATATTTAGTCACATAAATCAAATATATCATGTCTATTCAATTACTATAGATGAAGTAGAAAGTGGGGTTAACGAAGATAAAATGAAATGGGTAGACCATCCGAATATTGTATCCTTGCCAACTGCATTTAGCAAAGTTTGGAAGAAAACGGATTTTGAAAAACAATAAAGCATTTTCATTTTGTTATTTATCTCATTTTTTAACTATTAAAATAGTAGTTCACAACTAAGAATTTTACACATCGCTTAGATAAAATTTTATTTAACATTCATATACTCTCTTTGAGTTAACTATCATATGAATAACGAGCCTACTTTGTTGAAATTATGATGTTTAATAAACATTTTCTCAACTAGATGTAAAAACAAAGTTTGAGTTTGAGTATTTAAGTAATAAGTTTGAATTTATCACTGCTTAAGTGACAGTTACTAAATACCAAGTACCATATTGTATTTGAGCATCCAATACGAACATTTAAAGCATAGAAATATAATGATTTCAAGCGTATTGTGTGACTACTATTTAGTTACATCATGTTTTTTTGTTGCTTATTTCGTGTTATTAAAATCCTTGGAAATTCTCGTATTAGCACATGAAAGTTGGGATCCCATAGCTAGCAATCCCTTTAAAATTGATGGTTGAACTTTGCAATTTTCAAAATAAACGCTCAAAATTTAAGTTTGTTTTACTACGAAAATCAAAGTAAAATAGTTTATATAACAAATACCATTATTTAATAATCTTTTTTTAGTTCTTATTATTTAACAACTCAAAATGGTAATTTTATTAATTACATCTAATCTAAGTTTATAACATTTTTTTAGTCTTTGAGTAAAAACAATAAGTTGATCAACTTACTCAACTATCGATTAAGAGTAACTTTAATCGATAAAAGAGTATTTACAGGACAAATGATGGCTTTCGATACTCATATGAATTTAGTAATTGCCGATTGTGAAGAATTTCGTAAAACCAAAGCAAAAGAAGGAAAAGAACAAGTAGAACTTAAACGTACACTTGGATTAGTAATTCTTAGAGGAGAACATATAGTAACAATTTCAGTTGATGGACCACCTCCACCAAATAGTGATCCTTCAAAGAATCGTATGAATCAAGTAAAACTAATTTAATGTTAAGTTGATAAAATCTAAATATTTTATTTAGCTTGCACCTGGAACAGGAGTTGGTCGTCCAGCAGGACGTGGTATCCCTGCAGCCCCACCTGCAATGGCACCAGCAGGTAATTACATATTTTATATTATCTTTAATAAAATATTAATATATTTTAGGTTTGGCTGGACCAGTACGTGGAGTTGGTGGCCCAGCTCCTGGTATGATGCTTCCACGTGGACCAGGACAAGTGCCTGTAGCATCTGCTGCTCCTATACCTTATGGTCGTCCACCACCACCAGGTGTTAGACCAGGTATGCCTCCAGTTGGATATCGACCAGGTATGCCTCCAGGCCCAGGAGGATTCCGTCCAGGAGGTCCGCTTCCTCCTGGTATGCGCCCACCACCAGGTGGAATGGTAATTATATTAAATTTTAATATACCTTTATTAATTATTATAGCCATTCCCACCACCACCACCAATGGGAAGAGGAGGTCCACCTCAAGGGTATTTTAATACATTTTTAATTATCGTTATTTAATTTAATTATTATAGTTTTAATCCACCACCTCCATTTAGACCACCACCAAGGAATTAAATAATGGAGAAATATTACTAACTGCAAATATTTCAAAACATGTTTTTTTTGCAAAGGAAGTTGAAAATATCATAATAAGTAGTTTAAGTTGTAGCTTTTAATAAATTCCTATTAAAAATATTGGACCTATGTTGAATATTGGACATTAGATGCTAAATAAATTAAGTACTTATTAATCAAATCATCAAATAGTAAAGTTTTTAATAAGTATGTTTATAATATTAATTATTAAGGATTTATAACAAGTAAAAGGTTCTTTATTTATTTATTTTACTTTCAAATCATAATATTTAATATTTAATAAGATTTAGATTATTATACTAATATTTATATAGTTATTTAATAGCTTTGAAGTTGTTTATTTATCCACGAAAATTATCTTTTTCAGAACGTAAATATCCCATGAATCCATGCTCATCATTTAAATAACCATATTTTTCTTGAAGTTGTTTATCTCTAATAATTTATTGCTTAGTTAAAACACAAAATAGAAATAATTTATTACTTGAATCTCATAAACGGATTTGTTTTTAATTCAGCTTCAATTGTAGATGGAATAGTACATTCAACAGTATTTATCCAACTTACCTTTTCCTAAAATCAAATTTATAATTAAATTTATTCATGTAAGCAAATAGGAATAAATAATATACCTTTACTGCTTCATTATCCGGATCAATTTTTTTAACAAACTACAACCTAATTTAATATATATTATTATAACTTAATTATAATATTACCTTGAAATTAGATGCAGTATATTCATGTCCACAATAAATCTTTGTATTTGATGGTAAACTGGATAATTTAGATAAACTTAAACACATATCTTCTGGACTTCCTTCAAAAAAACGTCCACAACCGCCTTCATTTAAGTTAGTTATTATTATATGGCTCATTATATTTACCTACAAATAATGTATCCCCGGTAAAAACTGCTGGGGTAACATTATTTTGATCATCAAATTGATGTGTATTTTCAATAAAATAACATAGATGACCAGTTGTATGTCCAGGAGTAGCTAAACATTTTACAGTATGGGAACCTAACTATATATAAAAAATAAAATGATATTGAACAAATTTACTAAAATGTAATAATAAATTTACTTTAATAGTATCACCGTCGTTTAATATTTTATTGATTTTAGGTATACGTTCATCTTTTCCATAGATAGTTATATTTGAAAACTGTTTATGAAGCTCTTCATTACCTCCAGAATGGTCCCTTAATAAAATAAATTTGAGTTTAAATTAAATTTAATATAATTAATAATACCAATGATGATGAGTAGTTAATATACTACTAAGTTTACTTTCTGGGTATTTTTTATTTATTTCATTTAAAACTTTAGATGGTTCTACTGGATCAACAACAACAACTATAATCGAATAGTATATTAGATATTTTATTATACTATAATATAATGTATTGTACCTTCTTTATTGTCTTTATTGTATAAGATATAAGCATAATTATCTTCAAGCATAGGTACAATTGAGATTTCCATTTTGAATTGATTTGATTTTACTAAAAATATATACTTTATTATGACTAAAATAAATACAAAATAATATTAATTACTATTTGTACTAAAATTTTTACTCGTATTTTTTATGATAAATTTTAATGATCTTAAAAGCATTAAATAGTTGATAGTATATTACTAATATGTTCAAAAATGATTATTTTATACTATTAGTCCTTTTAAATGTATACATAAAATTAAGCTAATTGGTTGATTTAAGATGCGTCATTTTTAGATATGACATAGGATCAGATTGATTAGATTTAATATCAGGTGTTTCCACAAGTTTTTATTATTTAGCAAATCAATAAAGTTATAAGTATAGACTGCAACAGTAATTAGGTTATTTGTTAATAAGCAAAATTTATTTTTGACTTGAAAATAAGTTTACTGTTGCAACCATGAACATATTAATGTTTTAAACAAAAATAGTGAATTTTTATGAAACTATATGAAATAAGTTTAAATAAAAGGTTACTAATATGCTATAGCTATAAAAAATTAATAAATTCTTGATGGAAAACTTCAAACCTCAATAGTTCATGGTAGTATTTGTTGACATATTAAAATTAAACCAATCCTGAGTTTAACCAATTTAAACATTAGAAATTAAAGATTGTGAGCTTTCAAAAAAAAAAGAATGACTATGCTTTTTTCAACCAATGAGCCGCCTATTTACAAATCGTTTTTAAAAATATTCCCTAATTTTTTTTGATCAAAGCTTGTCTTTCTAGCTTTCGATAACTTAAAATTGTATTTACAGTATAAGAGCAATTTTCACTAGTTAAAATTGCTTATTTATAATATCAATTAAATTCACTTTATATTCTATATTTTTATAAGCTCAATTTTATATTTGATTACTTTTTTTGATTTATTTTATAATTTTTTAAATGAGCTTAAGTAAAGGTACAAAGTATTTTAATCTTTAATATATTATATAATATATTTTAGATGTCGGAAGTAGTGAAGATGAATTTGAAGAAGGTAGTTGAAAGATAATGGTAGTGTTTAAATAAACTAATTTTTTTAAAAGTGATTGATAGTACAGTTATTCCAAAAGCGGCTTTATCTGATTTAAAAGAAACTTTTTGTACCAATGTACCAGAAATTAAGGATTCAGTTTCATATATATTTGGAGATAAAGATTTTTCATCAATTAAATTAAAAGAAGATGCTGCCTCTAGACCTTTATGGATTTCACCAGATAGTGGTCATATTATTTTAGAAGCTTTTTCTCCTTTAGCTAAACCAGCTCAAGATTTTTTAATCGCTATCAGTGAACCTGTTTCAAGGTACTTTTTTAAAAAAAGAAATACTAAAAAACTATACTAAATAAATAAAGACCAAGATTTATCCACGAATATAAAATAACAGCTTATTCGCTTTATGCAGCAGTTTCAGTAGGATTAGAAACTGAAGATATACTAGAAGCTTTAAATAGATTTTCAAAGGTATAAAGGATACTTTAGTTTTAATTTTTATATTTAAATTTCAATAGATGCCAATACCAGCTTCCATTGCTAATTTTATTCGACAATGTACTACCTCTTATGGAAAAGTTAAATTAGTGCTTAAGCATAATCATTATTATGTTGAATCGAATTACCCAGAAATGTTAAGTGTCCTCTTAAAAGATCCTGTTATTAATAGAGCTCGTGCTTCTGATGTAGAAGATGCTAAATTAAGTGCCAAACCACCCTCAGAATTAGGAAATAATAAGAGTATGAAAGAAGTTGATAAAGTCAAACTCAAAGGAGATGAACTTTTTACTGCTGTTTTTGATATAGAAAAAGGTATTTGATAATATTTGAATTGTTATTTTAATACTTATTTATATATTAGATGATGATGAAGATAATGATAAAACATATTCATTTAGGATTTATACAGATCATGTTGAAGTATTATAATATATAAATTTATCATTTTTTTAAAATTAATTTTTATAATTTAGAATGTTAAAAAGAGATGTAATGAACTTGATTATCCTTTATTAGAAGAATATGATTTTCGTAACGATAATCTTAATCCTAACCTTGATATTGCTTTAAAACCTATAACTACAATTCGACCTTATCAAGAAAAATCACTTTCCAAGATGTTTGGTAATGGGTAAGATAATTTTATTTTCATTTGTTACGTTATTAATTTTTTAGTCGTGCACGTTCAGGAGTAATTGTATTACCTTGTGGTGCTGGTAAAACATTGGTTGGTATTACTGCTACTTGCACTATTAAAAAGAGTACACTTGTTTTGTGTACTTCTTCGTAAATATTTTTTATCATTTTAGTTAAGTTTATGTTGATAATTTATAAAGGGTTTCGGTAGCTCAATGGAAGGAACAATACTTAAAATTTGCAAGCATTAAAGAACAATCAATTGCTGTTTTTACAGCAGATCAAAAAGAACAATTTTCGACTGATGCAGGTATTGTTATTTCAACTTTTTCAATGGTGGCAAATACCCGTAATCGATCCCATGATGCTCAAAAAATGATGGATTTTCTAAGAAGTCGTGAATGGGGATTTTTACTACTTGATGAAGTACATGTTGTTCCTGCTAATATTTTTAGAAGAGTTGTAACGACTATTGCTGCTCATACTAAACTTGGACTTACTGGTATATTTATATGTGCTATTTATTTTAATTTTTATTAATGAATATATTAGCTACTCTTGTACGTGAAGACGAAAAGATTGAAGATTTGAACTTTTTAATTGGTCCAAAACTCTATGAAGCCAATTGGATGGATTTATCTAAGCAAGGGCATATTGCAACTGTTCAAGTATAATATTATTTATTTAAAGTACTTTAATATTTATTTGATATAGTGTGCTGAAGTATGGTGTCCAATGACACCTGATTTTTATAAAGCTTATAGAGAAGAAAGATCAAGGTAACATTAAATTTTAGTTTAATATTTTGATTAATATTAACTAAATAGGAAACGTGAACTTCTTTATGTTATGAATCCAAAAAAATTTCAAGCATGTCAATATTTAATTGATTATCATGAAAGACGTGGAGACAAAATTATTGTATTTTGTGATAATGTTTGGGCATTAAGGGTAAATTATAGTTTTGTCATTAAAATTTAAAATTAAAACTAGAATTTATTTTTAAAGAGATATGCAAGAACATTAAAAAAATATTTCATTTGTGGTGATACTAAACAAGCAGAGAGAATGGATATTTTATATAAATTTCAACATGATCCAAAAGTAATGACTATATTTTTATCTAAAGTAGGAGACACTTCAATTGATCTTCCTGAAGCTACTTGCTTAATTCAAGTTTCATCTCATTATGGTTCTCGTCGTCAAGAAGCTCAAAGATTAGGTAAATAATAAACCTTATAAAATTATTAAAATTATTAAAATAGTTAAAATAATTAAATAATAATAATAATAATTCTTATTAGGTCGTATTTTAAGAGCTAAAAGACGTAATGATGAGGGTTTTAATGCCTTTTTTTATTCTTTAGTTTCCCAAGATACTCAAGAAATGTATTATTCAACTAAACGACAACAATTTTTAGTTGATCAAGGTTATTCATTTAAAGTAATAACTCATTTAGATGGACAGGAACATTTTCCAACTCCTGCTTTACGTACTAAGGAAGAGCAAGATAAACTATTAATTGATGTTAAAAGTGCCTATACTTCTGGTGATGCAGATAATGAATCGGATGTGTCTGATAGTAATGTCATGAAACGTAGAAAACGTGCACCAAATGGTTCAGCTAAATTGGCTGGTCAACAACATAAATTATTTAGGACTAATTATAGAAAATAATTTAATAATATTATATAGCTAATTATTTAAGCTACATCAACAACTATTCTTCATATGAATTGGATGAATAAATATTATTATATATTATTTAACAAATTAGTTTAAATTTGTTACTTTTATTTTATTTTATTTTATTAATATTGTAAAAACATGAGATATAAAATATAAAAAAGTTAATATTGAAAATTAGTTTTATTCATTTTGATGTTTGTTTAATAAAAAATTTAACGAATCTTTTTAGATTCTTCAGGCAATTTAGGAGAAGGTGTTGGTGGTTCAACAATAATCATTGAAGCATCAATTTCGTTATTTGAATTTTCATTAAGATTTGAAAGTGCAGAAATGTCTAAATGACTTGGACGATTCTTATTATCTGAAGCAGGTAATTCAGGAGTTGATTGAGAATTAATTTTAGGCGATAATGGAGATAATGGAGGTTGATTATTAGTTAAAGTAGTAAGATTTGGATGAGAATTTGATCTTGAAACTGAAGCTGAAGAATCGGAAGCATCATTATCTGAAAATAATCTTTCTGACATTAATTCAAATGGAGACATAAACCAATTTAATGCAGATTGAGTAGTTGGAGTTAATGTACCTGATCTAGGTTGTTCATTATCTGGAACAACAATTCTATAACGATCTAAATCAGGGAATAATTGAGGTCCTAAATCATTCACTAATTCTGTAATCTTTTGTGAAAGATCTTCTCTAATTTCTTGAACTTCTTTAATACCAGTATTACCTATCATATTATGGAATAATGGAGGAAGAGAACTAAAATAAGAATTAATATGTTAAATAACAATAATAGTAATAAAGTTACCGATAAATATCTAATCCACGTTCACCAAATAATAAAGAAATATAAGATATAAAAGGTACAGCAACAAAAGTAGTAACTGAATATAAAATTCTCTGAGTTAATGTAAAATTATAATTTCCAGATATAATAAAAGCCATAAATGCATAAAATCCATATAATGTAGGTCCAAGTCCAAGGGCAATTAATAATTTCCAAGAAGAAATTACATCTCTAGCAGCTACTTTAACAGTAGATGCAGCAAGTGCCTCTAATTTAATTAATTTATATTCTATCAATTCTATAAATAATATTACCTTTTTGTTTCTTTTTAGAAACATAATGTGCAGTAATAAAAATTGGAGCATTTAAAATAGCCCTATATAGTTAATTAATTAATCCTTATTAATAATATATAAATTAATAAAAATATTTACCCAGGTAAAGCAACAAAAGAGAAAAAAGATAATACAATTACTCTACGGAAAAATCTTAAAGTAGCTCTAAAACGGTTCATTTGAGTTGATTTAACTTGATGATCTCTAATACCAAACGTTTTTAATAATTCGTTATATTCCATTATTTCTTGTTTAAGATCCTGAATACGTGGTTCATCTTTAAAATGAAGATAACCTTCAACTAATCGACGATTTAATTGAACTACTTGGCTAATTTTAAGTTTAGCACCATTGCTACGATAAAGACGACGAGCTGCTTGTACAATCTAAAATTAAATTAAATTAAATTATTAAACTTATATTTATTAATATTAATATTAATATTTACTTTTAAAGTCTCATAATCCGGTGTATTTAAAGTTACATTTTTTAGAGCATCGGATATTTCAGATAATAATTTAGTACCAGCTTGTCTTTTTTCTAAACCACCTTTTTTAAATTGTTCTACCATTTCTTTAGAAATTGTAATTGGTTGACCATATTCAACAACTGCACGAGAACGAAATCTATCTGGATGGAAATAATTCATACCTAATAAAAATAATATAAAACATTATTTATATTTATATCTAAAAACAATAAACATAAAACTTACCACATGGAATAATTTTTATATTTAAATCTGGGTTAGCAGCCATAGCACCAAGTGACATAATAGCAATACCAGCTAGTAAATAAATATTATTTAATATGAAATAAATTAATATATTAACTTACCTTTTAAGGGTAAAAGTTGAGTACGATCATGAGAACCACCTTCAGGGAAAATACCAACACAACCATTATTATCTAAAGTTTCATGAACTGCTTTATAAACAATACTATGATCTAAATGAGGTATAATTGTATAATCAGCTCCATCTTTTGATGTTAATGCAATTAAAGCATTGGCATCGCTAAACTCTTTTTTAATTTTAATTTCTGTATCATTTAAAACATCAACAACTTCTACACCTCCTTTACAATGTTTTAATACAATTTGATCACCAGCGTGTAAGTCTTGAGTAAATTTAGAATCCATTCCAGTAATTAATAAAGGATTATTATATCTTTCTAAAATTCTTAATTTTCCTTTTCCTTCTTTAGCATAATCTTGGGCTCTAGCAACAGGAATTGAACCAGTTAATTTAGCCAAATCACCAATTAAAGGTCTATCATATGATTTTTTTGCAATTAAATAATAAATTCTTCGACCTGAATGACGGTTTAATACTAAAGGATCAAGAAACTGATTGGCATGAGGGGCTGCTACAAAAAATACTGGACCTTCTTTTGGGATATAATGAGAACCTCTAGCTTCAATATCACGAAAAAAGATATCAATTATTAAGGATAAAAATCCATTAGTTAAATCAATAGGTAATGTATTCCAATTTATTGGCATTATTAAAATATTAAAAAGTAAAAGCTAATAAAATAGATTATTATTGTTATTATTTTGCTATTTAATATACTTACGGAGATAAACTTCTTAAAGTGAATGGATTTGATTACCAGATAAGAGATAATATTAATGAATTTAAGGACTAATCCCGAAAACTAACCAATCATTGCTCAATTGTATAAAAAGCTAAAAATAGGTTTGAAACAATAAATTAGTAAAATAAAATAACACTATATGCTATTAGAATGAAAAAAGTAAATATAATCATTATATTTGTTTAAGCTTATAAACTTGTTTAAAATTAAAATTGAATAAAAAACTAGTTACATTGATAATATTTATGTTTCATTTATAATTTTGAAATGAACTCAATACTAAAATAATTTAACCTTTTATTCAAAGTTCCAAATACTAATATTTGTTTATTTTTATTTTGATCGAATAAAACGATTAGAGCATTTAGCTCTCAAAAATTTATAAAAACAATTGAACTTTGGGTTTAAAATAATCCAAATTAAATGTGTGAAATAGTTAATAATATACAAATTGTATCAATTAAAAGTTAACTATGTGTTAATTCTTATTTTAAATTAGTATTAAGTAAAAATATGTTATTAATTAATTTTTCTTTTTAATTGTGCTATTTTTGGTAGAATGACAAAATAAATTAATTAGAATAAAATCAATACTAGCCATTACGTCAACAATTTAAATAATTTTTGTTTTTATATCTGAAAATCATAAAGACAATCAAATAGCTTTATATGGGGATGTGTTTCTTTATTTAAGGATTTCACCAACAATTTTTCCACTCAAGTAGCGCTTAAAAATGGAAAAAGTGGTGAAACTAAAAAAACATCATATACTAGTGTAATTACTATAATATTTAAATAATAAATACATAGGGGTGTTTTTTTAGTATCATCGCCTTTCCATTTTTAAGCGCTACTTGAGTGGAAAAATTGTTGGTGAAATTCTTAAATAAAGAAACACATCCCCATATGATCTTACTTTTAACAAATTTAAATTTAAACAAAATTCTGTTTAAATTTATTTTTAAAATAATTTATTATACAAATAAAACTTTTATTATATCGATAATATTTATACTTTGTTCAGTAAATTTTTATTTATTTAACATAACAGTTAATTAGACTAGCTCTTGAAATTTTATTTTTAATTCCAATGCTATTGTTTACTCTTAATTAAACATAATTTGATAGTACGATGATATTATAACATTATTTATCCTTATTTTTTAACTGTTTTAATTATTTTATTATAAATAAAATTAACAATAAATAACAAATGAATAATATTATTTTAAAAAATTTATTGAGTAAATTAATAAAAATGAAACCTAAAATCAATTAAGATGTTTAAAATAAAGGTCTCTTCACCATTTTCCCATAATCTCTGGATTAAGTTTATTAATCAACATCAGATCATTCGATATATCAGAATCTTCTAAGCTTTTCAAAAAGTGATCAGTACATAAAGCAATATAAGGAAACAAGTATCAAAGAGGCTTTGGCAATTGTAAAAATAGTAGAAAATTATTGTTCTTTTCTTTACAAAGAACATAAAGTGAAAAGAATGGTTTTTTAGGATTAGCAGAATTAATAGCATGGAAAAGTAATATTGAAAAGTAGTTAGAGCAACATAGGTTGAGAAACTCAATGCTATACTTATTTGATAGTTGTAAAAGTGCCTTGAATACCTGTAACTTTCCATGTTGATTATGGTCTGCCATTAGTTGCTTGTCAAAATCCAAGTTTCGGTTTCCACTATAGCATGAAACTATATATGTCGTTCTTTCATAAAGATATATTAAAGCCTCAAAGTAGTACTGAAGTAAAGTAATTGTTTCATTTTGATTTCTTATATTTCTATCGTTTAGAATGGGTTTAAACTCAGTGATATTAATTTGAGTAGAAAAGTAGGAATTTGAAATTGCTCATTATTAATATCCTCACATTCAATCTTAAAGTTAGCTTTTTCTATAGAATTGTTATTTAATAAAGTATCATTGCCATTGCTAAAAGATACTTTTTTGTATATACTAAGTATTTCCTCTAAAATTAACCTCATCTTCTGTTTTGCTTCAAAAAAATATTCTATAAACTCATTATACATAAAACCTGATCTTATGAATGCATGGTAGCTTATAGCACAAGCAATAACCCTTCTTTTTGATAAATTAGGTTTAGCTTTTAAAAGCTCATTGGAAGAATCATTGTTGAAATTTTTTTGATAAAATAATAACCTCAATACTGTACCATATGAGGTTTTAGATAAATAATATGAATCAAAAAAAGAAGATCCAACAGCTTTGCTATATGATTTATCGCTAGACATGAGAAATTGGCAAGGAACATAATGTAAAACATAATAGCATAACCCAATTGTAGGGTAATGAAATGAGTCAATCATATTTATATTTTCTTTAGATTGTTGATAAATGTTTAGTATTGATTTATAATGGTCTAAGGTCCCTTTTATAGAAGCAGTTAATATAGAAGGCTTTGTTGAGATACTATAAATTCCAGATCTATAACATTCTAGCGTATTTTCGTATGCTTCACCAAACTCATTCTTTAATAAAATGATATGTACGTAATCACCATTCATCAAAACCTTTTTGGTAACTTCATTAAATATTTTCTGTAGACCAGGATTTTTCTCACTAAAAAGTGCTAGTTTCCCTACATAGCTTTTATGATTTATAGCAAAGAGAAGGGCCAAAAGAATAGAAATAAATTGCAAGAAATGAGGTATTGCTAATGTGCTCATCCCCGGATTATGCTTATGACATAACATGATCCTAAACAATAGATCGATAACTGAAATTACGGAATCTATTAAATGATTATTATTAGTTGGTATTATATTAGTTAAGCTATTACCTTATTTGACTTCGTCTTGGGATACTTATGACTTTTTTCTTTCTAATGGTATAAAATTTGTTGAAAGTTCTAGTAAGTCGTTTAATTCCGGTCTTATACTGTCAATAGTTTGATAAAGATCACCTCTTTTGATTTGAGATCATATAAACAATCTCATACATTGCTCATCTTCTCCAAAATATTTAAACATAGAAAATAATATTTTAAGCATTGGGCCCATATCTTTAATGCTTAGCTGAATTGGGTCATATTGACTGATTTTATTCTTTTGATTCTTGTTGTATGACATTAGAATAATATGGGGGTATTGAGCCCATAGAGTAAAAGAGTGTCTAATAAGATATATGAAGCGTAATATTACTAGTTCTTTTGGAATATTTCGTCAAAACTCCAAAGTTGAAAACATTTCTTCAAATAGGCTAAATAAAGATATGATCGCACTAATATCGTACTCGCTTGGACAATCACTTATTAGTTTATAGCAATACAATAAGGAAGGGAAATTGATTTAGGAATGAAACCTTTGAATTAAAATTTTTTGCTCCTTTTATAAGGATATCGGCTGAGTGCGTTATAATCCTTAACTCATTATGATTAAGGTGGTGAAGTATTTTATTGACTTAGTCTTTTTTAGAGAAATGATTTAGCAAAACTAAGTATGCTTTTGTACAAATTCCTTTAAAATAGTATGGGTAGCTTTGATTGAATTCCTCTATAGCTTCATTGCTCATTAAAATTTCAAATGTATTCATAGCATTGGCTATGTATGATAGATCTGCCATATGATAACCTTTATAAAATAGAAGTAATATTACTTTGATAAAAATAGGTAGAATATTGTAGTTCGCCAAGAATTGTCTTCTCATCCCTCGATAATTAGGTGGACAATACTTTGTTAAAGTCTTTTGGCAAAGAGGATCAAATATATTATTAATAACAAGAATAACGGATTTAAAAAAATCATCTGTCTGAGAACTCAGTCCAACTCTTTTGGCACCAAATTGGATTTGATTGAAGGGGCCTAATCTTTTATAGAACTCTAGGAAAATAGAATAATATTCACTTTTAATCAACCCAAGGCCACTAAAAGCTGGGCCATTAAACTGGGATAAAATCCTTAAATAAATCAAAGATACATCAGAAAATAATAATTTATTTTGAAGATCAATAGATTTAAGATTGACGTTTCTCAGTATCTTATAAAGGGCCGCTAATAGATTGAGAAAGTGGCACCCTTCTACCTCCTTGGCTAACACTACTTTTTGTAAATGAATATAGTATTTGATTTTAGCTATATGACTTAAAAGATGTATTGAATACTTCAATAAACAGTATCTTAGTTGTTTAAAGTATACTTTTTTTAGGTGTTAATGTTCCATTTGACTTGTTTCTCTCAATTGTAAACACATGACCCAATGCATTAAATATTGGTAAGACGATTGACTTTATAAATATGGAACTCATACTTAAAACCTTATTATCACAAATGTTGAAATGTTGGTAGCATACTTTGGAAAAGAGTCGAACGATCTTATCCGGAAATTCAGTTTCTGTAGCAAACATATAATTTGATTCAACGGCATTGTCAATTAAAGTCATCAATTTGAAAAATATTTCTTCTATCTTATAATCTGCTCTGGATTTATTTTTAATCTCCGCATGCTCGTTAATTGCACTTAATGATATATTGAATGGTTTCCTTAATTTGTTAAAAAATGCTGATTCTGAATTGAACTTTGGTGTATATGATAGCTCGTCCAATTTTAACTCTAAGTATTAAAACAGTTCTGGTACGGCTTTAGTTGAATAAATACGATAATTCAAAAATCCTCTCTTTTGTGATGTCTAAAAATAAAAATAAAAATAATAAAAATAATAAAAATAATAAAAATAATAAGAATAATAAAAATAATAAGAATAATAAAAATAATAAGAATAATAAAAATAAAAAGCATTGGTTCCTATACTTAATAGTGATGAAATTCAATAAGGTAAAAACTTTGTAATAAGGATAAAGAATTCTGCTATAGGGGTGTCCTTTTGAGACGAAGCCTTCGATCTCATTTTATTTTTTATAATACTTTGAGAACAATCTATGACCAAAGAGGGTAAAATGGATTGTAGACGTTAATCGGAAATATATGCATATTAAAATACTAAAAGCAGTTTCTAACAAATGTGGATCATTGAAGTGGAATAAAGATACTAAAATTGTATCCAAAATATCAAATACCAGCTATTCGTTGTTAAAAGCCCATCTCTTTTCCTCATTTGGATAGTAAGAAGGAACAAATTTGATTAAAAGCAAAAAATATCTTTATAAAAGTGTTAGCGGTGGCTTTATTTCTTTTTTAATGGCTTCAATTTCAATAAGCCCCTCAGATAATTTTTGCATTTGGATATTAATGGTCTTCCCAAATTCATCAATTAAATTAATCAAGTCTGCTTCGATTTCTATAATAAAAAGGTTATAGAGTTCTCCAAGTGCTGACTTAGAGTTTTCTGGAGTCGTTAGAAGGTTTGATATTTCTGATTGTTTTTTATTTAAAAAAAATGTTTTTGTATGAACTCTTTTTTTTATTATAGCATTCTATTTGTGTTTTTGTGAAAAAATATTTTAATGGCTAAATACTTAGTTAATATTGATTTTAAAAAATTTATCTAAATGATAATTGACTCTGTTTGAATTTAAAAAATTATTATAGTTATAAACTTAAAAGATAACTAATCCTAAGTATATTTTGTAAAAGCTATTTTAATTGCTGTTATTGTTTTTTGTTATTAAAGCTAAGCTGTTATTTTTTTAAATTAATTGTAAATATTAATATAACTAAAATATTATAAAATAAAAAAATATGTAGCTTTAAAATTTAAACAGATTTTCTATTAATTTTATGATAGGATTCAAATTTGATATAAATATATATATAAATTAATTATATAAAAAATATTTTATTAATATTTTGACATTTACTAAAAATTATAAACTGTTTAAAAATTTTATTACTTTAAACTATCGCTATTATTTTATTAATAAAATAAAATAGCATTTGGTTTGATTTTTAAATACTTAATAAATTTTTTAAAAACTAGCTTTAGAATTTATAAACT
Source organism: Batkoa obscura (assembly GCA_030770535.1). Classification (NCBI taxonomy): domain Eukaryota; kingdom Fungi; phylum Entomophthoromycota; class Entomophthoromycetes; order Entomophthorales; family Batkoaceae; genus Batkoa; species Batkoa obscura. The sequence continues at coordinate 1,793 of JASVEC010000005.1, read as the reverse complement.
GAAGTTAGTTATTAAAATCTAAAAATAAACTAAAGTGTGAAAGTTGGTACTCAGTGGTTGGAGTTAAAAGCAGTTCTTACTTAATTAACTTGCCTTGAGTCGAAGGGTCTTAGTTTATGTAACTAAGATAGACTTAAATGAATAGGAATAATACGTAATAAGTTACGAACTATGTAAAACAAATAGAATAGACAATGCTACTGTAAAATCTATGTAAGATGTTGTCAGAAAGACTTAGTGACTTTATTAATGATACGTTATCAGGGAGTAATCCAATTAAAAAAGCCTCGAGTTATCATATTGAAGAATCTCTTTTATACTCCAACTGGGTGGCTATATATAAGAAACTGTGAAATATTACTTTATTTAGCTCTCGGATTGATTATAATACAACAATCACTTAAGTTGTTGTATTTTCAAGTTCAAACACAATCAATTCAGAGTCTCTTATTTTGATTTGCTGCGAGAATTTATAACTTTATATTGCAAAGAATATTATCCTCTCGTTTTGATATCCATACCTATTGGAGTATAAAAGAGATTCTTCAACATGATAACTCGAGGCTTTTTTAATTGGATTACTCCCTGATAACGTATCATTAATAAAGTCACTAAGTCTTTCTGACAACATCTTACGTAGATTTTACAGTAGTATTGTCTATTCTATTTATTTTACATAGTTCGTAGCTTATTACGTATTATTCTTATCCATTTAAGTCTATCTTAGTTATATAAACTAAGACCCTTCGACTCAAGGCAAGTTAATTAAGTAAGAACTGCTTTTAACTCCAACCACTAAGTATCAACTTTCACAGGAACATTATAACAGTTGTTCCTTATTATAGTTGCCAAGTATGGACATTAAAACGTGGGCAATAAGTTCTTCATGATCAGGTGGTAGCAATTCTCACAGCAAATGTAAATAAGGAATTTTGGATTGATTGTATTATATTACAATCAATCCTAGAGCTAATGAAGCAATACTTCACAAGGGATATTTTTAGGGTTAGGGTTAGGGATATTTTTAGGGTTAGGGTTAGGGATATTTTTAGGGTTAGGGATAGGGATAGGGTTAGGGATAGGGTTAGGGTTAGGGTTAGGGTTAGGGTTAGGGTTAGGGTTAGGGTTAGGGTTAGGGTTAGGGTTAGGGTTAGGGTTAGGGTTAGGGTTAGGGTTAGGGTTAGGGTTAGGGTTAGGGTTAGGGTTAGGGTTAGGGTTAGGGTTAGGGTTAGGGTTAGGGTTAGGGTTAGGGTTAGGGTTAGGGTTAGGGTTAGGGTTAGGGTTAGGGTTAGGGTTAGGGTTAGGGTTAGGGTTAGGGTTAGGGTTAGGGTTAGGGTTAGGGTTAGGGTTAGGGTTAGGGTTAGGGTTAGGGTTAGGGTTAGGGTTAGGGTTAGGGTTAGGGTTAGGGTTAGGGTTAGGGTTAGGGTTAGGGTTAGGGTTAGGGTTAGGGTTAGGGTTAGGGTTAGGGTTAGGGTTAGGGTTAGGGTTAGGGTTAGGGTTAGGGTTAGGGTTAGGGTTAGGGTTAGGGTTAGGGTTAGGGTTAGGGTTAGGGTTAGGGTTAGGGTTAGGGTTAGGGTTAGGGTTAGGGTTAGGGTTAGGGTTAGGGTTAGGGTTAGGGTTAGGGTTAGGGTTAGGGTTAGGGTTAGGGTTAGGGTTAGGGTTAGGGTTAGGGTTAGGGTTAGGGTTAGGGTTAGGGTTAGGGTTAGGGTTAGGGTTAGGGTTAGGGTTAGGGTTAGGGTTAGGGTTAGGGTTAGGGTTAGGGTTAGGGTTAGGGTTAGGGTTAGGGTTAGGGA